>LR994572.1:61428527-62678527 GCA_905187475.1 Syritta pipiens | reverse complement strand
TGTTGTTCTTACTTGTTGTGTTTCGAATAAAATTTTCCTTTATAAATTCATATTTTTCGTCCTTTATGGAGCTCATTTTCCCACTTTTAAGCCACTGGTCCAACTAGGGGCACTTGGACTTGGCGCATTTGAGACAATATTAAATGCTTTGAATTTTCTTTAATTTGCATAAAGTAGCCAGATATTCATTATATCAATTGGTGCTAGGCTCATAGTTGTATTAATAATCAATTAATTCTACTACTACTAAATTTGTTATTTATTAAAACTAATTAAGTGATATATCATTAATAGATCTTTTAAAATAAAATAGAAGACTTTTCAGTCAAAAGTTTTGTTTTCGAGTTATTTGAACTTAAAGTTGCTCTTAAGTTGAAAATAAATCACAAAGTCATTTTTCACACAGATGGCTCAAAGAGCAAATGGATAAGGTAAGCAGGATTTTCTTTTGTTTAAATTTATTTGAAATGATATGAAGAATTTTAGTGAAGTCATCTGATATTGTTAATTTCCTTAACTTATATTAAATCTTCCTTGACGAAAGGACGAAACCCTCGGCGGGTTAGTAAAACTCACACTTGACCGGTTTTTTTCAATTGATTTAAGTGCAAACGGTTAGTAATAAAAATTTATTAATACCAACAACGTTGTATAGTAAAACAACATTTTGGAAAGATTAGCATTACCAAAATTTATTTCATAATAGAACTAGGACAATTGTAAACGTGTATACGCTTCATATTGTACTTAATTTATGGAAGCTCTTTATGTTTCCTCATGGATTTGTTAACACATATTTAAGAATAGTTTTTGTAACAATATTTCCATGTTCTAACTTAAATAAGATTTTTAAAAAGAGTACACCACTTACACCTTGAACCTTACACTTAAAAAAATTTGCGGTCTGTAATTAGTAATACCTAGGAACTCATTTGCACTCAGCTTTAAAGATATCTGAATGTTGGTCAAAACAATTTTAATGAATAATTAATTTTATATTATATGAAAAAAATAAAGTACACAACCTTAACTTTTTGATAGAGAATTAAAATGTGCGTTAAATCAGTGAAACGGTATGGTTTCTCTTATCTCATCCATCTTCCAAACCTGCGGTACGTTGTATCCTATTACCGCATAATTCTACAGACTCGCAAAAAAGTAATGCCATTATGTATGGTGCCCTCTCTTTGAATCGGGCTTACAAAGCAGTAGTTGTATCATACTTTGCGCAATCGCCAACCTCAAAACGCTTTACGGAACTGACATTCGCGCGAACCAAAAAAAGGTTACTCAACCATGACCACAAGCGAATTAGCTCAGAAGTCACACAAGCACTCTATGATTCAGTTAAAGCTTATCGGAGAATTAACAGTAACTTATTAAATGCCGCGTGCCATTTAAAAGGTGTTGCCTGTTTATATTAACACTTGAATCAAGCAAGGAACAGGAACAGAACTAGAACAGGAATTCTAGTTTATTATTCCGCTGCTCAAATTAATAATGAACATCAAATTCTGTGAATCAAATGAACGAATTTTGATTGGCTGTAATAATGCGGCAACAACCAGGAAGAGTTTCAAACGAAGTGTTCCGAGCATAAATTATAATGGGGTGCCCTCGACACAGTTCAGTTAAGGATAGTGTCCAGTATCAAAGAAAAAAATCGAGCTACAGTAGCTAAACGTGATAATGAGACAAGGGAAATTCTGTGTTCTCGGAAGTTGAAACTTGAAAGAAAAAAATTAAGTGCAGTTTGAAATCTCACTACTATAAAAAAGCGAAAATCATAAAAATCCATCAACATAAATGCTAAAAATAGTTCGAAACTCAACAAAGGTTCATGTTTCAGATTTTTGCTTGTTTCAGTGTGTTCAGAATGTTAATTTAAAGATTTAATTTTAGACTTGGAAGGCTCATTTATCTTCCAACAGGATAAGGACTCTTAGCATACTTCACTTTTAGTGAACGAATGGCTGCTATTATGCATGCGAAGCCAACCAAAATTCCACTAAAGTTCAAAAATACAAGTTCAAAGTACAAGTTTATTGTTATTGAAAATATTTGGGATCATGGGTACAATAAACGGGTTGTGCTTGTGAAATGTTTTTTATGTCATATGTTTGTGTGCTATTATTCGGGTTCGACTGTAGTTTTTTATAGTTATTGTCCGACTGGAGTAATTTTGTTGCTTTGAAAAGCTATAAAGTTTTTAAATTAAATTTCACTTGAATTTCAGTTCAAGTGGCTGCCTCGACAAGGCTTCACAGTAGCGCATTATATCACTCAAATTTTTCTAGAACATGATTGGTTAATGGTTTCGGGCTGTAGGTCACGGATTGCTTGGGTAATATTAACCTTAAATCCTTAGAGCGTTTTCGGATTTCAGGAATAACGGAAGTCCTTCACGGTTCCCACTAAAAATAAGTCGAAAGGGATCAAATCGCAACTCCGATGTGAGCAATCGACATCGCCAGGACGGCTTAAAACACGATTCGATTTAAGAAAGAAAACATGTTTGGGCTACACAGTGAGAAGATGTCAAAACACAAGATGGCGACCAAAAATCTGTCCGTTGCCGACCACCTGATACAAAATTTAACGATGGACGGCTACAACTTGGAGATAGTAAGAGAATCCAAAAATGAAATTTTAGTGCATCACCTCGGAAACCTCGGAAACCGCTGCCACTTCGGCTTGTCTAAGCAGCTAGGGTCCTGAAGGTTTTCGAATCGGAGTCTCCTGGAAAGAAGACTAAAACAAGCAAACCAAAGACCAAATTATAGCAGACGCCAGATACCTGGTGGACATGATTCGTCAATACCTACGCTGAATAAAGAATAGGAAAAAAAAAAACTAAAACGAGAAATACCACAAAGAGAATTGCTGATAAAATTAAAATTAACACAATTTGCTGTCGTCGCACCCAGTGGCCGAACTGTGGTGCTAAAGTGGATTTGATCCCCTTCACCTGCCCTGAAGCTTCGCCATGGTAAAAGTGTGAGAAAATATTCATGGAGAATTCGCTGGAGCCAATCTCAATGCTTTGTCGCACAGAAGCGGACATACTCATGCCAGACTTCAAAGATAGTTGCGTGTGGCGGTTAGTCAAACCTGGGGCCTGACTAACCGCCGTCCCCAATGCCGTCACTGCCGCTGTTGCCGCCCTCGCTGGCATCGGACCGTTGTCTTTACAGCTTTGCCGGTATACTATTTATAAGCTGCTTCTTGAATAGTGATCACAGCGACAGACGCGAGGAAAATGCCCCTTGGCGTAGAGTTACGGCTAATAAGATATATTAGGTTTGGTTTAGTGGAATGGGTAGATGCGGAGTTGGATTGAAATTGTTTAGTATTTTTTTTTTTTTTTTCTTTACTTTTTGCTTCTCTATTGCTATGCCTTTCTTGGCTCTTGACTTTGAGAAGGTCGATTAAAATTAATGCAGGTCTTTGCATGCTTTGTTCTTAGCCATCGACCGTTGCACGACGCGCAGTGGCTTAGGTTGGTTTCTTTCCCGTCGCTAAGATAATTGGTCATATTATGGCTTTTTAATTAACTCACTTGGTGTGAAAATATTATAGACACACGTCTATTTCAAAGTTAAGAGGCAGTTAAAGAGCGCTGTGCGATTGAAAGAGCAAACCTAGGTTCAATGCGTGAATAACAAATAATATTTTTTTTACCGACAATGACAAACGTTGAATAGTAGCAAGATGACACGGATATGAAATAATCATGAAAAGGGTTTTGAATGCTTTAAGACCTGAAAGGGCTTCACAGAACATTATCATATAAGACATCAACGAACAAAAAAATAGCAGTGGTAGTGCAAAAAGGCTATGTTTAAAAATATTTTTACTTGTGAATGCTTGATTTTGTGAGATAATGTATTTTCATAAAAAAAAATATGGGTTTCCACATTCTTGAGGACAAACAACTTTTTCGAAGTCGGTTTTCAGGATTATTCTTACAATTTTTTTGGTGTATTAAAAAAATCAGCTAATGTTTATGTATTTGATATATACCAATATTTGACTTGGCAAATTTGAATAGGCTTGATTTTTTGCGAATTTCGGTGCAGTCTTGCGGCAACTAGATTCACTTCGCGAATGAATTTGACAACATTTGTAAGCCTCAAAAGAAAAAAAACAATGATTTCTCTTGCAAATTGCCAAGTTTACAAGAGATGTGTTGTTTAGAACAATTAATGACTTTTTAAAGAGAATAATCCAAAACGACCTTCTGAAAAAGAAAACTCCATACAAACACACATTTTTTTGTTTTTGAAAAGTATATTTTTATTTACTTTCATTTTTTCTGTTTTTTAGTTAAAGCATTTCTCGATCACAGCAATTATTATGTAGTCACTTCAATATGTTTCCTTTGTGCTCTGAGTACGCACTTGTTAGCAGGAAGCTTTTTATTTCACATCCGGTAGATTCGCTCGTGAATCCTCTTCTTGCATTGTTTAGAGTCAACATCAACTCGAGGACGAAATTCGAAATAACGGTCATGGCCCTCGCTGGCTTGGTTTTACAGCGCGTGTGTTTCTAATATTTCAATCCACCATATCACTGCTGGTTCACCACGGGCGCCATACGCTGGACGAATCACTGGGTGTCGGGCTGCAAGTGCCGCTGTCATTACTACACTCGGAGGGGGGTGGTGTGATGATCACAGGACTTCTGCTATTTTCAGCTTCATAAAAACCACCAACCAGCGATGCGGGTGTCACCATCGGAAAAACATTGCCGGGCGATGTGCCTGAAGCGGGAACCGTCGGCACAACGACTTGGAGGTAGTTGAGCCGATGTCCGAGATGACTCATTAGCTGTGTGCCAAGGTCCACACTAACTCCGGGCACTTGCGCCAGTGTTTTTGAAACTTCATTTGCAGCGTGAACGTATCCAGCGCGAAAACTCTCAGCAATTGTAATCTTCGAATCCTGAAGGCCGCTGGTAGATCCTCCTAGGCGCAATTGCTTTTGCGCGCGTAATTTTTTCATATGCTCGACAGTTAACTCCAAGATGTCAGCCTTCTCTAACCGCGTTATATGTTCTCCTTCCTGTGTAAGGCACTCCACCATGATATCCTTTAACTCATCCAAGCACTTGTTAATCCTAGCGCGGCGTTTGCGTTCCAGCATCGGTTTCATCACTTTGCGGTATTGATATGTTTTCGACATCTCCATTTCGAGAACCATTACAGACACAACAAAAAAAAATAAATGAATTAACTGCAGACAGAAAAAATATCAGACCCACGCTCCTCGGCGACTGTGCAACGAATGATTCGACTTGTCGACGCAGCAATCCCTTATAAAGGCTTCTCTTGTCCCGCACCACCCGCCGCAACCGGCTTACTCACGCGAGGCTTAATGTGGGATCGTGCTGCTTGCCTGCCTGGCTGCCTGCCCGCCTGGCCTGCCGATCATCGCCGGTCGCGTCGGATACTCACATAAAATAATAAAACAGCTCACAGAGATTGTTATACCGTGGGAAACTATTCCGGAGTTGATTTCTCACAGTGCTGTAGAGTGCACACACACTCAAACTTGAGCATTTTGTGTGCGCACATGCCTGTGCCACTCCACATAACAAGACGTGTTTTTTTTTTATGAAGCTTGCCTCCCCTTCTTTCCTTCGCTCATTGATGATTTTTCGCTTTCTGCTTTTCCATCTTATTCTGCTTCTTCTTTCTTCTTTGAATAATGCTCTTGACTTGATTGTGTGCTAGGGTTGCTGCGGTAGTGCTGCAAGAGGGGAAGTGGAGTCTTCTGCTCTTTTTTTTTTTTCTCGTGCTACGTTTGACTGTATGTGTAAAACCGCCGCCGCCACCGCTTATTACCCGCTGATCCCGCGTGCTGCTGCCGCTGCGTGCTGCCGATCATCGTTTGTCGTATTCACCGTCGTCGTTTGTTGATCATCTTGATCTTCGTCATAGTTTCGTGCGACCTTAAGAAGGGGTTAAGAGGGGCCTGAGGTCTCGTCCGCGACTCGACTGTGGCAGCGCATGGGCATGGGTAAATAATACCCTACTCTAGAGCAGCACTGAGGTAGACGCAGGCGGATAATCTTTTCTAAGAGTTGAATTTAGTTAACGGCGGGTGGTCAAAAGTGGTTGGCGGTAGTGACTGCTCGTCAGAGTCCGGCATGATCAAACTTTTAGAATAGCGGTGGCACACTGAGCTAAGGTGATGAGCTTTGGAATGCGCCAAACTAAGCTACTGTACTTACCGTGCGGGGGGTAGGGTTTTAGATACAATATTTGTCATATTGTGTGTGTAGATACAGTCGCACGTACCAATATGCTAATATATAATTTTGACGCTCCTGGCAACTGAGCGGCAGAGACTTGATTGCCTTAGCGCATGATCTCGGATACGGGACTGCGGTTGCATAGTTGCACCGAACATCGGTGTAGTATTTAAGAAATCCAAAGCGTGGGATCAAATCCACGGTATCCTAGTGTTACGCACACACGCCAGTAAAAGATAAAAATGTGCCGCGGTATCGTTGCAAGTTTTGCATAAAACCAAAACGTTTTCAGTGGACATTTTTAGGGGTTAGCAAAAATAAAACACAATAAACAGCAAGTTTTGGGTTTTAAACAAAAGCCGTTGCACCTCATGCGAAAACAAATTTCTAAATCATGGAGGAATTGAATTTTATTTGCTAAATGTTGCATTCAAGATTACAAGATTACTTGGTAAGTATAATTTATGGTTTCTTTTCGACAAATAAAATTGATTCCCTTTTTGGCATGCAAATAAAAATATTTTCCTTACTAGTCGTATATTAAAATGAAATACGGATGAAGAGTTAACAATCCAAACGATTGTCGTTATGTTATCCATGATGTCCCATTAACATTGTCGACAATCATGCAAGCCTACTATTTCGCATATGATACCATTTTTAAGTAACATTAAACAATAATAAAAATTGACGAAAACCAAATCGGTTTTGATACAACAATGTTACTTGACGAAAACATTGAAGGGCACGCAAATGATCAATGTTACTTGTATGATGACGCGTTTAAATAATACTTATTGTCAAGTAACATTGACCGTGTGTACAGTATAGACTGAACTTTTTCTGCAGCAATTACGACTCAGAATAAAAATAAACCCCTTGGTTCTATAAATTTGATTACACACATTTGCTTTTAGTCTGATCTGCCGCAAAAAACCAATTCTGCTGGTTTAGATACTTTAAAATTTCACATTAAAAACCGCTCCGAACAAAGCAGCGGAGCTTTGTCGTCTCATTTTATGTCACCAATCAGCCATACCGTGCCAACCGAGCGGATGTTTGTCAAAAGTATTTCCTGGTATTCGAAAACTCAGCATCATCAAAAGCCGCTACGATGGCCTCAACAATTAAAACGGAGCACACATGTGTCGTAGCTCAATAAACAAATTACAGAAGCTTTTCTTTGAGCAATTGTCGCAAAAATAAAAAAATCAAAATCCGCGAGGACCATGGCTGGCATACACAAAACAAAATCTTTATCTATACATCCGTTCATTAATATATGTATGTGAATGAAATTATGACACGCTTGGGTTGTTTGGTTAGCAATTGAACAACGAGGCAGCGCAACCATTTCAAATTCAAAGGAAATCAATCTTTGGGAAATACCTGAAAGAATCTAATTATGCGGTCGCAAAAAAGTATTTTGTGTTGGGAGGAGGCGTGCCGGGAGAAACCTTTCACAAATCGCACACCGCGTCATGGAACGAGATCCCATGAATTTAAATCCATTTATGCAGGTCAAAAACTACTAAGTTGCGCGCCGGCTGCTCGTCAGCCGGACACGATCTAAGTGTGTGTGGCGCGGCGGTACTATCTGTGGCAGCTCTGGAGTGGCTCATTAATAATTTCCTACTACACTATCATGGCTACACACAATCTAAATCCGATCCAAAACGCGTTGCTGAATTAATTTATCACCACCGCATTCAAATAATAAAACGAGTCTGGGCCGCATGCTTGCTTGGCGCGGTTCTTCTCCTCCGGCGATCCCCTTGTAAACACTCGCACGAACAATGATCGCACAACGCGATCTCGCGCGCGCGTTCAGACCGTGGGAAACAAACTCGTGCCGAGCAGTTAAAGTGGGGTCTGGATACAGTATACATACATATATGCCTATATTTTTTTTTCTTTCATTGCAATCTTTCTTGTTATTTGTAATTCGTCGTCGACGGCGTTTCTGTTGTTGTTTCTGTATTTGCGGTCGTTTCTTTTTTGAGTAGCCCCCTTTTCTGCCCTATTTCCGCCGCACGGATCAGTGATCTTGCTGATCTTTGAAGTAAAGTTTGGGGCAAGGCGCTCGTTGTCGTCGTTGTCTGTTGCTGTCTGTTGAGTTGATGCTAAGAAACGTTGACGGTGATTGTGAAAATGGCTCGTGTGGTTTCTGCTTAATAAGATATTGTGTGCTAAGCACGGAGATGGTGGTGGGTGTGCAAGATGGGAGGCGAACAGCTCTGGCTCATTATTAACGGGCATAAAACAGGCACAAGCACCATGACGCAGCGTGAATTGACAACTGTCGCTGGTTTTAAGCTCAATGACTCATTTAATGAAATCTTCGGCGTTAGTTTTTCTCTTGTTGTTGTTCGTTACAGTCTTTTGGTGGATTAAAAATTAAATTTTATAGAGATTTTAATCAGACAAAAACATAACTACCAAGAAATAATATATTGCATATGATTCTAGTGACTGTTTAACTAGTTTTAAGAGTGTTGTAAAGGGTGATTTTTTAAAAGCTATAAGAAAGTTTATAAAAAAAACACATAAAATTCAGAAAAATGCATGAAATCTTTATTTGAATCGATAGTACGGTCCATATAATTTAATGTTTGAAGATTATTTCATGCAAATGTTGACCTTGACTGCGCCTCAAATGGTCCATCCGCTTAGTCCAATTTTGGCCAACTCTTTCCAACATTTCGGCCGGTATCTCACGAATAAATGCTTCAATGTTGTCCTCCAATGCGTCAATTGAAGCGGGCTTGTCTGTGGGGACATGAGCTTTAACATAAAATAGTCTAAAGGCGTTAAATCGCATGATCTAGGCGGCCAATTGACCGGTCCCGAACGTGAAATAAAATGTTCACCGAACTCGCCTCTCAATTAGTCCATTGTTGGCACCGTCTTGTTGAAACCACATGTCATGCAAGTCAAACTCTTGCATTTTGGGCAAAAAAAAGTTGGATATCATCTCACGGTAGCGCTCACCATTCACAGTTACGTTACGATTCGCATCATCTTTGAAGAAGTACGGTCCAATGATGCCACCAGCCCATAAACCGCACCAAACTGTGACTTTTTCTGGATGCATTGGTAGCTCTTGCAATGCTTCTGGCTGATATTCACTCCAAAATCGACAATTCTGCTTATTTACGTACCCATTGAGCCAAAAATGAGCGTCGTCGCTGAACACTTTCTTAACTTTCTGAACTTTCTTAACAGAGCACGCATTTTTATAATAAAATTCAATAATTTGCAAGCGTTGTTCGTTTGTAAGACGATTAATGGTTAAATTATAGACCAAACTGAAGATGTTTAACAGTGAAACAAAACACGAAACGTGCGTCAGCTGTTTAAACCAGTGTTGCCAAAAAGATAATAGCTGTTTTGGCAAATCCGGGTTGATTTGCGTCAACTACGTGCGCGAGCGATGGATTGGATAGTTTAAATATGAACCCGGAATTTATTATAAGTCTGTATAGATTGTGTGTTCTGAAAACAAAACAATATACAGTCGAATTTTCACGGGATATCAAAATTAGTTCGAGTTAGAGGGATTTTTCTAAAAATTCGAGTTAGAGGGACTCATATTTTTTTTGTTTAAAAGCCTTTATTTTATTCAAAAAAAAAATATACATGTAAGGAAAAAACACAGGAAATTACTTAAAAAAGCTTGTAATTTTGGATTGAGTCTTTAAAATTGGAAAATTAAGTCTTTTATAAAAGGACTATATTTAAAAAAAAAAACAGTGTTGGACCTCATCCGGACTCTCAATGTATTCACTAAATGAAAACATCTTGAAAACATCTCAGTTACCTAACTATTTTTATATTAAAAGCAAATTGTTTGAGGCCAACAAAGAACACAATGAATAAGCAGCGCAGTTATTCATACAGAGCGACACAGTTGTGTGCACAAATAACCTATAGCTCATTTTTGGTTGTGTGTAACAACGATAATGTGGCCATAGATGACAATTGTGTTCGTCCAACATGATTGTGCTTAGAGAACCGTTGGCGAATAGTTTCGATTTTCTCATGTTTTTTGTGTTCGATGTTTGCCGTGTAGGTCTCCATGCAAATCCTCATTCTTGCTGTAAACATTCTTTTTTATTCTTGCATAGGTAAACAATAATAAGGGCAACCACATGCGCTTTTTTCTTCGACGTGTTTGCACCAAAAAATGAACATGAAATGAAAGGTGTTCGTCGTCCAGTGCCAAATTGAGAGTCAGAGCATGCAATACAAGTTGCGTGCTTGATACAAGTTGCGAGAGGTAGTTTTTTGTTTATTTTTTTTGCAAAAAAAAAAAGTTCAACTTAGAGGAATTGAAAATAGATCGAGTCAAAAAAATGTATTCGAGTCAGAGGGCTTCGACTGTACATCATTTTATGACCCAGAAATATGAATGTCCCAGCAACTGGACCAATAATTTATTTTTTACCTTTTTGTAATTGTGTTTTTTGTAGGGTTCTGTAGAAAAACCCGGAACTTTATAGAACCGCTTCGGTGTCTGTTTGTCTCCAGTACAAAATTTTCTGTAACACAAAAATCCTTTGTAGTCAAGGTATAAAATTAGAGGTGAAGATACTTGGGATACAGGAGTCCAAGAATAAACTGTTCACTTTTTTCGGAATTAATCATTGATTAAGGAAAAGTTAGTACTAAGACTAAGAGTTAAGAAGTAAAATTTCACTTACGCGAAGAATGTTCTGAAAAAAAAACTAGAAAGAAATTACTACAAAAGACGTTGAGTGTGTTTGGGATAGTGGTCTTGCTCAAAAATATAAGAAATTGGCGATCAAATAAAATGTCTCCAGCCAAAATGTTTATTAAAGGAATAACGAAACTATTATAAACTCTCTTCAGTGTCTGTTTGTCTGTCTGTCGCCTTTTACATATCTGTCTATAACTTCTAAGTCCTTTGTAGTTAAGGGATGAAATTTGAACTGAAGGTGTATCTAATACAACAGAACAAACTTTCTTGAAAATAAAGTAGCATTATTTTTTACCAAAGATTTAATAAAAATGAACCAAGAATACACTTATGCTGGAAACAGATGTGCAAAACTTTTGTATGCAGCGCTGCATGTACCATAGATGTGCAGAATCTATTGACATTTCGTTTCTTTGCAATGGCTCTCGGGAAATATAAATCAGTGTACGAGTTTACATAAGTTTTTAAGACTATACCACTTATCATATTATAAAGATACAGATTTATATATAGTTAAAATGAGAGACAGTTACACGAGTTCTTCAATAAATTGTTTTTGATAATAAAAAGTGAAGATATTGATTAATTACAAAAAATTACTAGAATGGGAATAAAACTTTCCAAAATTTAAGCTATCAAAAAAAAATGGAATAAACTTGATGTCAGTTGCAAATAGATTAATTTCAATAAATTTGGATTTTTATCAAGTTTTCTTAAGTGCAAAAAATTAAAAAAAAAAATCAAATAAAAAGAAAGGACGGACCGCACTCAGACCTATTATAAGACTAGGCAACTTCTTCTTGAAAATATTTGCATAAGGAGCATAAGGAGGTTATTAACACCAATTTTTCAAATTGTTGGTGTACAGATACATACAAGAAATGAAACAGCGGACACTTGCTTGAACGGAGCCCCAGGGTGGTTCGTCTCGCATCTACAAACGGAAGAAATTCTTTTTCTAGACCACGATGTTTGTAGATAAAGTTCAAAAAGGGTTAATATCACCTGTTTTTGGACTCCTTTAAAAAATGCAACTAACAGACAAAAGAGTATTTTAAATAGAAAAACAACTATAAAGTGTTTCAAATAGAATAGAATAGAATAGAATGACCTTACATGAAGTATTAATGATTCACATTATTTAAAATGTTTCTTATAACACTACTGTAAAGAAATCAAAGTAATTAATGCACAAACACAATCCGGCAAGAAAAGAGTTATCGAATAAAAATCCACAATAGATATCCATTTCGGCATTCGCTTTTGACATACTACGAAATTGGTAGCACTTTCGATTTCCGAAAGTGGATTGTGGGCATTTTTTTATAGAGATACAATATACGAATTTTCGATTTTTGAATGGATTTCCAGGGGATAATCCCCCAGCTATAAATTTTCACACTGACGTAAATAAAAATTAAAAAAAAAAAATCTCTTTCTTTTTTAAAAAAGTAAAGTAAAAAAAACTTACATTTGCTAAGAAGCTAGTAGTTATAGAATACCCCGCCAAAAGCTTTACAATAACTACAAGCGAATTTTAAAGATCCAAAAACTTTTCTACGTAAGTATCAATCATACGAATTTCATAATACTCCAAAAAATGTTTTTTTATTTACTTAATGAGGAAGGTTGATGTGGCTTGTTGTAAGCAACCTGCACCCACACGAGTAAAGGACTTTTCAAAATTGATCTCAATTCTTTTGTTTTACACAACTTGATATTAAAAACAGCCAATCAACAGGCATCAGTGGATTAGTTCGCTTTAAATCATTTAAATCCCTTAGTGGACAAAACTTTACTTACAGATGTTCTAATACAATAACACAGATTTCATCAAACCAAATCTATCGAAGCATAGGAATCCGAGTAGAAAAATATACCAAAACCGATGACTTATTCTAACTTAATCTAATTTATGTTTACTGTAACGCAAAGATTAGCAATAGCAAACACTTGAATAAAATGTCTGAAAGGTAAGGAGATAAGATTATACTTAGAACGCAAAATGGTTAACAATGTCCTTCGGCAGAATGGAATTGAATGCTCAGCGCATACCTATTCATAAAACGCACTAGACCGGTTTTTTACCATAGTTGCAGGCAAGCAATTCGATTGAGAAATTTAGTTAATTTACTGAGGTCACAGTACGTGCGTTTCATTCGAAAGACAAGGATGTTTCTGTTCGATAATAACTGTTATTAAAAATTGATTATGGTTAAATTAATATAAGTGCCTAACTTAAATACAAATCTGTTCTGGGCAGTCATCCGGCCGGATGTTTCTTATAGTGTGTTGTTTATTTAAGACAACCTTCAAAACTCAAAAACAAGTGACTGTTTTTGCCTCAGGCGACAATGTCTGCGTAACACATTTTATAATATTGACTGGTGGCGCCGTTGGCTCGATCGGTTGATGCGTCGGACTGTTGAACAAAAGTACACGGGTTAAAATCAAGCTCAGGAAAAAAAGCACCACACCACCTCTAGCGAACGACTGACCATCCTCCTGGAGTACTTCTGTCATGAAAAGCTTTCGCAATTCGCCGTTCGGAACCGCCATCAAAAAACAGTAGGTCCCGTCCACATGTATCACAAATTATAACGCGTGAAAGAGCTAGGTTCTGGCTCTCAACGGGCTGTTACGCCACCCAAAGTAATGTAATGTAACAGTAAGCGAATGAATTTGTGCTCAACATTTCGATCTGTTTGGAAGTTATAAGATTGGACTAAATTAAAAAAATCCACTTTGACCTAGCACTTTTGGACTAAATATTCGTAATATTTATTATTTTATATATATTTACTTTCTAGGCTTGCTTATACCGGTAGATTATGTATGTGATTTTTATTTTAGCATTCTGGTAAAAACCATCTACTCAATCAATAATAAGTCTCTAGAATTATAAAGGGTCAGATCATAATTTTTAAATTAAATTAAATTACGAGCCTATCAAGTGTTAAGGGGTTATAAGTAATTGCTAGGTAGGTACAGTGTGGTGCTTGTTAGAAATTTATATAATTAAAAACAACGGACACGCTTTTCTTATTTATTTATTTTTTTGGTATTTTTGGGATAATTTAATGTACTGGTGTGGCATTAAGCCCGTTGAAGTATTTTTCGCGCCTTCACTATGTTGTGCGCGGTATAATTTGACGTACCTCTTTCTACTCTTAGATACCTCGCATGTAAATTCCACCCCGGCGACAAACGTTTCGCCAAAAATGTTTGAGAGAAGTATGATCTGCTTGCGATCATAAATCTAACAAATGAAACAACACATTTTTATCGCAAATTCCATAACTAACTAATTATTGAAATAACTAATGTTTGCAGATCTTGAGCCAAATCTTAGGTCTATTTCTGAACACTACTTCTAATATTATACCTTCTTACCTGGTATAACATATATTAAACTACAACTTACAATGATGCGACTTAAATCTTATTTGATCAAAGTGTTAATTTTCAACACGACGTGACGATGCTTACAAATTCACGCAACGCCACCATCTTTTCACCGACAAACTCAAACCGTGGGAAGAAGCACACAAGGTGTTTTGAAGTACGATCAAAGTGCTCCCAGTCACAAGCCCTAATAAATCCGTTCCCACGATTCTGTTGATTCTCATTTACCAACCGTGCGCTGCGCATGCGTGCCATCTGCTATTTTCACCCAATCAACAATGCGTGCAGATGACCAGGATAACCTGCAGGAGCAGGTAAGGAGGTGGATGTGAGAGAGCAATATCCAACAGGATACCACATGAGTGAGGTATAAAAAGGCACAGAGCGAGTCACAAGGACATCATTCCTATTGCATCCGTCGTTCGGGATTATACACAGTCAGCAAAACAAGCAAAACACCAACGACATGGAGCACGTATCAAAGACACAATATTACTTGAAAGTAAAAAAACCATTACTAGAACGTCAGCGTCGTGCGCGCATTAATAAGTGTTTGGATTTGATGAAGAACATCATTGCTGAGCTACAAAGTGACGATGCGATTCTGCGCATGGATAAAGCCGATATGCTGGAAGCTGCCATTACTCATCTTCGGCATATGAAGTCTACCGGTCGTCAACTAAGAGAGTTTCCTGTGGATAACTTTCGCAACGGTTACATCAACGCGGCGAACGAAGTTTCACGAGTTCTAGCTTCCACTCGGGTAATGAGTGCAGAACTGGGAAAGACTGTCATGACACACCTTGGAGGCCAGCTAAATCGACTTCAGGAGATGCATCGGGAACAGCTGAAAGCTACAGCAGGGCCGCTGAATGAAAATACCAGTGTGTTACACAGTCCAACGTCTTCTGGTTACCACAGCGATATGGGCAGTCCTGTTAACTCGCCTATTGCAACTGACACGATGTGTGAAAAATTATGGAGGCCGTGGTGAAAATGACAATGATGGACCCACCTATGGTTACTATAGCTTTATTTGTTTCGAAAAGTGTGATAGAGAATTGTGATTTTATTTTTAAGAATATTATTAACTAAACTTTTTAAACTAAATACAATACATAAAAATGATTTTGATTTAAAAATGCGTTTATATATTTATATTGGGCGAAAATTTTGTTCCAAAATTTTAGAATACATTTCAGGAATTTTTACGTTATTATCCCTTTCATGCCCCGTGTTGTTTGTGTACAACATGAACTTCATGTACTCAGAACTCAAAAAACATTGGCGCAATTAAAACAAAGTTTGTGTTAGGTTCCTGCTTAAAACTATTTTAATCCGTTTAATACTGGTTCAGTCATTTATTGGTGCAATAAGAATATTATAATCGGGATACATTACTTTGGTTTTGATAATGGGCAATCTCAATAAAAATTTACATTTCATAACTTGTTTTAAAAACACAAAAGCATTCTGAAAATAATTCGATTGTATGTAGGTATTTTAAAAATTAAAATTTTACTCTTTCAATTGGCAATTTTAGCGAACATAGACGACGAATGTTGCATAGGAATAACCATCTACAGTGGCGTGCAAAAATGGATACATACTCGGCTCGGATACTAAATAAAAGGCCTCCTATTTGACCGATTTGAATGATTTTTGTGTTAAATCAAAATACAAACGATTTTGATCGCATCTATAGAACGGTGAAAATTCACAAAAATTCATCTTGACCCCAATGTATCTATTTTTGCACGTTTAGAAAAATATCTATTTTGATGTGCGGGCAGAGTTAGATAACTTTGGCGCCAAAAATTGATGATCTTTTCATAGAGCGCCCAAAAATGAGCAATTTTTACTATGGGCGGAGGGTCTATCTCGACCCGTTTAGGAGGTAGGGGCAATTTAAAATTAAATCAAACAACATGGAAAAACAATTCATTAAAAAACAATGGCAACACTGACTGGCAATGACTTTTATGGACGGACTTTTATGTGGGTAATTATTTTTAATAAAAAAATAATAAGGTATTAACTTTGCTATATTTTGAGATTTAATGTTTACATAAAGTACTTCGGAAATTGAGTGTACACACAAAAACGTTGGTTTTTTCGTCTCAAAAGAAGTCATTTATGGACAAAACAAAAATGTACCTATATCATTTTATATATTCAAAAGTGAAATCAACGAAAGAGTTATCAAAACATACTATTTCCTAGCAAAACAGTTCATTTTTGTGGCTGTACGTTCAATTTTGTGAGGTACTGTATATAATTTTGTTATCTCATAACTGTTTCCGATTCTAGTTCTTTATGAGCTATGGATTACAAATATTTTTTTTATGGATATTTTACTTTTAATTACTTAATTTACTGTAGATATTTATCTTGTTTTATTTGGTTATTGGTCTTTAACTGGGTATTTGTTTCAACTCTCATCTATGGTCATGAAATTTGGGTATTGACCGAAAGGATATGATCCCGAATACAAGCTTTTAAGATGAAATTTCTGCGTTCTGTTGTTTGAGTAACACGTCGGGATAGGGTGAGAAACACCACAGTGCGCGGGGAGCTCAATGTTGGGCACCTGCTTCTTCGGACGGAAGAGCTATACTTCGATGTTTTGGTCACGTGGCACGAATGTCCTCATTAGGACTTCCGAAGCGCGCCTTGAATGCGATTCTATCAGGAAGGCGATCGCTCGGCAGACCCGGAATGAGATGGCTGGACCAAGTCCAAAATCTTGCCTGGTTACGCTTGGACATACCTCCTGATGAGTTTGAGTCGACGGCGGTGGGGTTGCCTGGAGTTCTCTTCTGTGTGCATAGCCCCCGCGGCCCCGTTAGTGGAATATGTGGCCACGGAAGATGATGTTGATGATTATGAATTTGGTTATACAGTGAAACTTCGCTTTGCGGACACCGCTCTAAAAGGGACACCCCGCTATAAGGGTATGAAGATTGGTATTCATTCCGACCACTTTACAACAGACCCCCCTTTATACCGGACGATTTTGATGGTCCCGAGAGGGTTCGCTTTAGAGAAGTTTCACTGTATTATTATAATTCTTATAAAACAAATAAGCTTATACTTATGCCCTGACTCCATAATCCCAATCTTGGAATACATTCGTCCTATTACATGCATAAGTAGAAAATGGTGCGGGGTAGATATTTCTTGCCTATTACACTACCAACTATAGTGTGGTATTTTGGTTTGGTAAGAAAAAGGAGGCAAGGCTTGAATTCCGAAAGACACCTGTGCTTCTTCCAGCGTTCCCTTTATTTTGAGTTAACTTGCTTTTATTGCGTACAGTTCTAAGGATGGACTAACTCATATGTTTTAACTAATAGATGTACGTATTGTTTAAACTATTGCACTCACAATCGAACGATAGAAAAAATGGCGTAAGCAGCTGTTTCCAATTTATACGCGCATTTTAGACATTTAAATTATCTTCTTTGAATCAGTCGATATAAACATGTGAACCGTTTGGACGCTAGCTATACGTTTTAAATATTTATTTTTATTAATCTTAAATATGAAATTCAAATTGTAAATAAAGAATTATTTTGAATTTCACTTATTTCACTTGACGTTTGTCACATATTTTTTATTTTGGTCATGGTGGCAGAATTGAAATTCAGGCGAGCAAAGTCGTTCGCGAACGGTAATAGGGACCTAACCCTTTTATGACCACATTTTATTCCAAACCAAAGAACAATATTTTTTTGCTAAAATCTAGCTTATGAGGTCGTAACTACTACTACAACTAAGCAAATTAAAAAATATATATACTCTAGGACGAAAGGATAACGGTATATAGAATGTTGTGCCACACTGGACGTCTATGTTCGCTAAACATACATTTCAATTAAAAGAGTAAATTTTAATTTTTAAAATACATATACATACATATACAATCGAATAATTTCAGAAAACGTTTGTGATTTTAAAAAAAGTTATGAGATCTGTTGAAATGTAACTTTTTATGGATCCCAAATATAATATTCTTATTGCACCAATAAATGCCTGAAGTAGTATTAAATGGCTGAAAATAGTTTTAAGCGGGAACCTTACACAAATTTTGTTTGCGCTAATATATTTCGAGTTCTGAGTAAATGAAGTTCACAACACAAACAACAGTGGGCATGAAAGGGTTAAACACCACTCTTTTTAGATATTCCAAATTAGATTTTTGATTTTTGAACTATTTTTTTCTTTTCCAAATTATAGGTTTTTCAAATAAAAGCTTATGAACAGTTCTGCTACGCTTTTGTGAGAGTATCAGCCGTCAAAGCAAGTGATATGTCAACGACGAACAAAATTAATTCTAATTTACTCATGCGCAGAACAACATGTAAGCCTCTCTAACTCGAAAATTTAGGCCTTTTAACTCTATAATTCGAAGTTTTTTTTATGTACCTACGAGTGAAAAAATTCGTTTGCTAAAAATATTTTTTGCAGAAATCTGCATAATTTGAAAGCCCCTGTAATGCGAAGTTTTTCCCTGGTCCGATGAAATTCGAATAATCGAGAATTCACTACATCGGACTTCTTTCGCATGACTATTCCTTAAAAAAAATCTCAGCAAGTAAAGTAGGCTGCCGAATAAAAAATGTATCGTTCAGTGAATGCCATTGAAACTCGATATTATATCAAATAATGGCTAATGGCTTACTACTGGCTTCACCAAAAAGCCAACCCTAGTCAACCCTGATAAAGTTTTTTTCTGAACAAGCACTGATCAGAACAAGGCGATCCTTAGATGCATACCTCTTCTATTCATTCACCTTGAATTCTAATCACTGCCTCACCACCTTAAATCCACTACTACCTGGAAAATTAACTTACAAATAACGGTTTAACCGACTCGTGCTGCTCACAAGCCCAGAAAATACAATCAAAAGAAAAAACAAACTACCATCACTCGCACGTCTATCTTACAAAGGAGAACACCTAAATTGCCACACCCTTACTGCATACCTTATGCTTACTCACTTCTTTTTACTGTAAGTGCAATCAACCTTTGTATTTATCATATCAACCGGTCACAAACCAAAAGTCGGGCAGAGACAGAAAAACAATTATGAGTCGACACTCGGAGCTGCTGATAGCCTCCGCCGATCAGCGTAATAAAGTCGCTTCCACGCTTCCTATTAAAGTCTCACTCATACAAAAGTTTCATTCATAAACTGTCCACATGAATGGACATCCATTCACAATCAACCCCATCCTCAGAACGTGGGAAACCAGGAGAAAGCAAAAAATATAAAAACACAAGCCTCTCCCGAATATCCTTAGTGCAGAAGAACACAAAACCTTTCTTTTGCTGTAGAGGCTCATGCAGGAACAATGTATTGGTATTCGGAGATCCTGTCGTAACACGCACCCAGTGCATAAAAACACTTAGCACGATGGTAGTGCGTGGGAATGTCAGTAAACGTCACTTTCCCACGGAAATTTTGATGATGCCCTTATACTCGAAATTCCCCCAGTCCTATCCCGTTTTCAAGCACCATATCCACATTTCCTTTCCCGCTCAGACGCTTCGAAAGCAGAACCGAGCAATTTTTGAAACACCTGCCGTTTTTTATGTATAGGATTTCCAGACTCAGACTGATTGCTTGAAACGCCGATACACTGCGCAGCACACAGCACTACACCCCCGAAGGGTGATCCTTTTACACACAATTTTTCTTTCTCCTTCGCTCTCCTTCTTGCCGTCTCCCTCGCCACCGTGGGTTTTGGTCTTCTCCGTGTGTTCGCATTCACTTTCTGGTCTTCTTATCGGCGTATTTGTGTATTCAAGTGTGCGTCTCGTTTGCCCTGTGCTCGAAGTATAAAAGTCGATGCCGGTGCGGTTCTCCAAACATTCTTAATTCGTTTTGCATTTGAGCAGTACACAGTATTTTCCAGACAATTTTTCATATAAAAATGTGCATCATCATGCCAGAGCAAAAGCAAATCGTATCTGTGTCAAAGAAGTCTACTTCGTATAGTATCAAAAAAGTCCTAAAAGCACTGTTCAAAAAACGACGAAAGCAACAGACACACAATTTTTCGCTCGAGTCGTTGGAGTCACTGGAGAACCTGCGCAATTTCCAGACCGAAGTGTACTACACTGAAATCGGAGATAATTCGGCTAACGAAAAATTAGTACACTTTATTATGGAGGAGGCAGAGAGGCATCAACAGCAGCCACACCACACACAGAAGCAAGATATTTATGTTCCCGTTCGCTTTGCTCGCACTGAGGTGGGCACGTTCTTCTGGACAACAAATCTGCGACCTGTCATGAGCATTACGCCCGCTGTTGATGAAGATTTAGTGCAACCAGCTTATTGCTTCAGCAACAGTCAATATCCCCAGCTGCAGTTTGGTGATCGATGGGCACAGGCCTGAAGCGGGTGACTCCTGTGAATTCGTGATTCGTGAGCAAAACAGAAAAAGCTTTAACAAGATTTTTGTAAAATTTGTGATAACAATGGAAGATGATTAGTTATTTGTTTTTATTTGTTAGTCGTTTAGTACTGAAAGAAATTTATCTATATACATATACATATGTGATAACAAAAGCTTTAAATTATATATGAGCAAATAAATGCATAAATATTTGTATACAAAGAGAATTCGAATACTTTTGTATTTACTTGGTGTTATTTTACTTTGCTACTTCGTCAATGGGATACCGGTCTAAAAAAAAAAATTGTTTATGGGCAGGCGTAAGTCCGTTAATTACACTGTTGTACTAATCACAGTTGTAATGTTAAGAATGATTGGCATAATTAGACTTAGGATACAATTTATGACAAAAACACTACTAAAGTACATACTACACTACACTATTAAGGCATATACTTTATGTACATATGTATTCGTCGGCCTTAGTACATTTATGGGTATATTGAACTGCGGAAATCAGGTGTTATCCATCTCTTCCAATGTTTGACACATTTTGAATTAAAGTTTTTTTTTTTGTCGATTGGGAACGACGAATTGATAAAACTTCTTTTCGACATTTTGAAAATAAAAAAAAAATCAACAGCTAAGATGTCATATTAGAAATAAACTGTCTGATCAAGACATAAATCGAAAAATTTGTATATCGAACAAATTGTTGATATATGTATGTCCTGGGCTCTCATCACGTAACTTTTTAGATGATTATCGCCCAGACGACTGTCGGCAACGCTATCGTCAAAAGTTTGCTTCACGTAACACTATCGCATCGTATCGTCACAGTTTGAGTGCTAATAAATGCTACATTCCTTATGTCAAAAAAAGCTGCTTGTCATCCTTCATTATCCTTTCGTTTTCAACTCCAAGAACGAAAAAATTATAGGTAATGAGGGCTAAGGAGGTATATCGCACTCTAGTTCTTATCAAAATTTACATTTCCTCCCCACAATTAACACTTTCTTGAACAAGGACTCACACCAAAGTTGTCCATGGTTTGGAGAGAAAATGTGGGTTGGATATATGATTGTAGGTCGAATGTGAGGAATAAATAAGTCATTTTTTCTGTTAAAAACAATGCATAATGCAAAAAAAAAACCTTAGCAAAACTATTTTTCAATTTTTACTATTTTTCAAATTTTACAATATTTTTCACAATTAGTACTCGGAAATTAGGTATCATCAGAAAACTATCGTCGAGACGATAGAAAATGACAGTTCTCGGCTTATGTAAAGCGGAGAAAACGATATCGTTTTTTAGTTGGTTTTAGTATAGTTTGGGCCTTTATGTATCTTAGAAGTTACACCACATGCTTACGCCTTAATGAGGTACATACAAAAGCAAGAAACGCTACGAGAACGCCTAATTTATTGAGCCTTGAGAATTCATATCGTTTAGAAATTGATAAAAATCTGAACTGCTTCATAACAACTTCTCTAGACCCTAGATTCAAGACAACTTTCTTAGGATTCACGTCCAGGGAGCCCGACAGAAAATTTAGTTGCAAATTTTAGAAATCAGCTAAAGATTAAAGACTCTAAATTTTTATGTTTTATTTTACCTATTCGATTTTTGCCGAATATTGAAGTACACTATAGAATAATGAAAGTACAATATCCGGCATCCGGCCGGATAGAAAAAAAAAAGTGGACGGATAGTCGGATAACAGATACTAACCGAATATCCGTTACATCTCTAGTTCAAACCATATCGTCAGACGATAGTCGGGTTACGTGATGAGAGCTCTGATGTCTGTCCCTGCGAATTAAAAAATTGAAGCCTCAAAATATACACAAAATTTGAACTCAACCAAAAATATATATATTTTTTTTTTATTAGATGATGACCACACGTAGATGAAGACCACATTCCTTCTACAATTTTCTAATGGAATAAACATCATGTTCTCAACCAATTAACAATTCCATTCACAGGAATACGGCCCAGCAAAAGCTTGTTTTTCATAACCTTCCTTAGTGCATAACTTGAGTACCAATAATTTACAAGAGGCGTTTTACATTTAAGATGTCTACGTCAAAGCTATTTCATTAGTATGCACGTGAATGCATGAAATGTCACTGTACGAGGCAAAATAGGAATTCGAATTCACCCTGCCATCGCCAGCGTCCTCTAACGTAACTGAATAGCATGTAACAACGTAGACAAAGAAAATTCAATTCTAATTAAAAACGACTTTAGAATGCGCAATACATTAGCACCGAAAGATTAAAAGACATGCTTGGAGGAATTAGATAGCCCATTCGCATTCGTAGAACCGTGATAAAAAGTTAAATAGCTCAAGTTTTCACAGTGAAGCAGATCAGTGGCAGACATGGTAATATCCTGGTCATGCAGGGGTTTAAGCCCAAATCGCAACGGCGCGTTCGGTCGGTCGGACTTTGGCAGGCGTTGGTGAGCATTTTATCGACGCAACCAACGACGCGTTCGGTCGGTCTGGCTTTGACATTTGAAGTAGAAACACGCTTAAAGCGTGTCTCTCTCTTTTCGGCGCCACTGATCAGCCTTACCCACAGGCCAAATACATTTGCTGATAACAACACGTGTTTCTTTTAAATACGAGAGAGGCATTTAAAGCACAGAAGACTGAGAACTAAAAAGAACAAACAGTTCTCTACAAAAAAAGAAAAGTCCTCATTCCGCATTTCAAAAATGTGTCTATGTGTACATCATAATAATAAGCCATAGAGTATAGTTTTTTATTTTTTTTTAAGGTCGCTTGTGGGGAATACCACGCATGAATACAAAATCCCTTCTTAAGACGACGGTTAGATGTGAAGGCAGCCATCCAACAGTGTGAGACGCATACACAAGTGGTTAATGGCCGTTCGAGATGCGAAGATAAAAGGGAATTTTTCTACCTCAGTGTGGGAGCACGTTCCAACTTTCCCAGAGAATTCCCACATGCTGAGCTGGCGCGCAGACAATTGGATGTGCACTTACTGACAGAGCCACACTGATGTTGATGGATACTTTGATGTGATGACACGAACGTGGATAATGGCGCTGACACTCACACAAAACTAAAATGTTCAGTATAGAAAAGAAGAAGCTGTCGAGGATTGTAGAAAGATATAAATATCAACAAATGCAAACATAAATATTATTAGACGCATTATAGAGTTTACGCGAATTTCAATTATCAGTTAGTATTTTAATAAATAGAATAAAAAATATTTCCGAATTTTAAAATTTCGCCTTATTCTTAATTTCGGAGCAACTTTAAAGCTAAATAATTCGCAAATGGGACTTTTGACTGAAAAACTGAAAACGAAACATCTATTTTGTTTCAAAAAACCAATTGCAGGTATATCACTTGATCAGTTTTAATAAAAAAAAAAATGAAAAAATTTAGTAGCAGTACTAATTTGCTCGCTAGTGTAAAATTTTTTCAATTATGTTTTCGGAAACTTTACTGCGCAAACGAAACACATCTTTTGTTGAAATTTCATTTCTTAATTCTAAGTGGCTTACCAGTTACCAAAATTAAAGCTTAGTGATGGACGGACATACGTTTTTATAATCTGCGTCCCGCCTTCTTTCTAATGACACCCATATCGACCATCAAAGTTAATAAAAGTTATTTTGGCCGTTTGTATCACCTTTTGCTTTTTCTATAACCTACAACTATGCCCTGAAAAAAAAACTAGCAATCTAATTCTATTCTATGCATCTCCAGTAAAAATGTTATTCCTTAATTCGGAAGAGTTTAGAAGCTATAGGCAGATATGTAAAAGAGGACCGACAGAGAGACGGACACAGAAGTGATTCTATAAAGCCCAAATCGCACAAATTGTATTCTATATATGCCCCGAAAAAGTATTCAAAATTTGATTATTTCGTCTTAAAAATTTAATAGACTGACTGAAACTTTTTTTTTATTTTTTCCTTGTCTTTTTCTTCTAAAGAAGTCCTGAAGACAGTAAGCCTTATTAATTTGATCGTGTAAAAAAAGGAGTAAATATTGTCACTTTTGCGTACTGCAAAACTATTCCTAATTTTTTGAGGGACGAATACGATAACTTTGGCGCCAAAATTTGATAACGGGGATTATCTATCTCGTTACGTTTAGGAGGCAGGGGAAGTTTAAGGAAAAAACAAACGGCAACAGATACAATAAAGAGCCATACCAGTTTTGAAAGCCAGAAACTTCTTTGATCATAGATTCAAGTTAAATTATTCATGTCCACAGTTTTTGAAAAATGCGCATGCAAACTCAAAATTTTGATAAATAAATATGGAAAAAAAATGTTAGACCATTTTAAGCTGGATAGTTTTTTATTTTTGTAAATGTTCACATCAATTCTGAATCGAAAGAAGAAACCAGAAGACATAAAACCAAAAAAAAAGTGTAAAAAATACTTTATTGTGAACATATATTATTTAATACTGTACAGAACAAAACGAGTGCTTTCGGGTGTTGATTTATTCATTTCAGTCTAGAATAAAAGCAACGCCGCAGATGTAATGACTAATTCAGTGACTTACATCTCTAGACAATTCACGAAAATTTTCGCCTATACGTTTTTTAATACCTCCTTACGAATGCATATTCTTTTTACTGATTAATACCAAGATGCCAATTTGAAGGAAGTAAGCAAATATTCATAAAAATAACACATAGTTATTTTGTGGCTTGTGAGTACCAGTGTCTTACATTATCCCAGTCTGTAGTGCCCGACCTCATCTTTTCTTCTACCTTGTTACACAACAAGACAAAAACAAAGACCGACGACGATCGGCGATTGCCTCACGAGAAGGAACCTAATCGAATACCAAACAATGAAGTGAATGACTGTGGGCTTACCCCTTTAGTTATATTGTGGATCCTATACAGGTATGCAGCAGACAGCTCTCCAGCTCGTCGGTAGCATTAAAAGGTGGTGGCCCCAAATTACACGTTCGGACGGATTATGCATTCAGGAGGTGTGTATGGATTTATTTGTTTCGAAAACTTTCCCAGGCAATCAGTCGAACGACTGACGAAGACTGGGACTGGTTTTTGTTTCTGTCTTATTTTTTCTCCTTTCTTCGTTTTATCCGGGATTTCGGTTTAAACTTCTTTTCGTACGGATATCTTTAACAATTATGAAAGGGTCAGTCGATTGGGATCCACAAATAAATCGGTGCTTCAGAGGCAGAAAAAAAAAAATCCTGAGAGATCAGTGATAGGAGGCATAAAGCATTTCAGTTTTATGAAAGAGAGGTTGATCACGCATCTAACTTGATCACCCAATGATTTCGTTGGAACATCTATTTGATACCTTTTTGGAAGATCTTGCCTTTGTTTCAGCCTGCTGTATGGAACAAAAAAGCCATCAACTTACTAGCTGTGATTGTATTAGTGACAGACTGAAATTGAATTATCATATCCGCACACTATGCACATTTAATAGCTTTTACATAGTGCGTTCATAGATTTAAGACAATAAATGCAGATGATAATTATTCATCATTTCCCTATTTGAAAGCGTGAAACGCAATGATCAATATACCTAAGGAATTCAGATAGACATAGTAACACGAAAGTGTGTAACCTCACCTCTTCCTTAAGAATTTAGCTTTGCTGTAAACCTTAAAGTAGTAATTTTGAAAACAAATATTAAGACTATTAATACTACTGTCTGCCTGACTGTCTAACTCTACTCTGTGTCCACTCTATTTTAGAGCCGCCTATTACGGTTCGCTAATCGAACGTTCAACTCGTCTCGAAAGATTAGGCGAATGTTACAGGTCGAGCTCTTTCCGTTCGCGATTTTATTCGCCTAAAAATCACCTCTGCCACCACAAACATAATTCCAATATTAGAAGGTACAGTCGAGGCCCTATAAGTCGAATTTTCACGGGACATCAAAATTATTTCGAGTGAGAGAGTTTTTTTTTCGAAAAATTCGAGTTAGAGGGACTAAGTTTTTTTTTTGTTTAAAAGCCTTGATTTTATTCAAAAGAGTATACAGTCGACTCCGCTTAACTGAACTACTTTACTTTACTGGAAAATTCGGTTAACTGAAACACAAAACCTGGTACGAAGCATTTTTTCCTAATCTGCATACAAATCACTCCGCGTAACTGAAACCCGCTTAACTGAAAAACTTGGATAACTGAAAAAAAATTTCAACAAAAAATTGAAAATTTATACTGAAACTACTCCGCATAACTGAAATACAAAAACTGATTGAAATTTTTTTTCGAGGCAACCGTGAAATGGATGATACTATCAATTACCTCGAAGAGAAAGTATCGATGTACAATATTAAGAATCGTCGACAAACAAAAATTAAAGATTTTTACAACTCGCTTAACTGAGTATAATACACACAAGTATTATACACATGTGAATTACCGTACAAATATTTATGTTTCCCTTTTTCGTGGATGGATTTTTTTTTAAATAAAATATTTATATGTTAAAAATTATGTGTTGTTAGAATTTTTTTGAATTTTCGGACCGGATAAGGGAATTTGTTTTTCAGTTATCACATCTCCGGTTAAATGAATTTTTTTTTCAGTTATCCGAAATACGCTTAACTGAAAATATCGCTTAAGTGAAAAAAAAAATGTGGCAAATCAATATTTCAGTTAAGCGGAGTCGACTGTACATGTAAGGAAAAACACAGGAAATTACTTAAAAAAACTTATAATTTTGGATTGTCTTTAAAATTGGAGAATGAAGCCTTTTAAAAAAGGACTCTATTTTAAAAAGGCAGTGTTGGACCTCATCCGGACTCTCAATGTATTCACTAAATGAAGCTTGAAAACATCTCAGTTACCTAACTATTTTTATATTAAAAGCAAATTGTTTGAGGCCAACAAAGAACACAAGAAATAAGCAGCATAGCTATTAATACAGAGCCGCACGGTTGTGTGCACTAATAGACAACAATTTTATTCGCCCAACATGATTGTGCTTTGAGAACCGTTGGCGAACAGTTTCGATTTTCTCATGTCTTTGGGTTCGATGTTTGCCGTGTAGGTCGCCATGCAAAACCTAGTTCTTTCTGTGAACATTCTTTTTCTTTCTTGCATAGGTAAACAATAATAAGGGCAACCACATGCGCTTTTTTCTTCGACGTGTTTGCACTAAAAAATGAACATGAAATGAAAGGTGTTCGTCGTCCAAGAGTCGAAAAAATGTGTTCGAGTTAGACGGATTTTCGACTTAGAGGGCGTTCGACTTAGAGGTCTTCGACTGTATATGCAAAAAGCTAATAAATACATATAGTAAATAAAATACGTGTATTAATTTAAAATGTAAGCGAATATTTTTATATATGTAAAAACTCAATACATCGTTTTTCGTTAGGCCAACTGCGACAATCACTTTGGTGGCACATGCGCTTGTTTCTAACAAATAAAACAGTTAAGCAAAAGGGGGGTGCCGGTATTCTTGCAAATGAAAAGGAGAAAAAAAAATTCAAATTATTCCGAATTTCAATATTCTTCTGTTGTATTCGCACTTTTCTACTTTAAAACTTAATAAAAAGTAAAAACTCAAGTATCAATAAGAAAAATATGTCTTCTTTCGATATTTCCACAGTTCGTCCGCTCAATCGCCAAATAATTTCATTCGTGTGATTTTGACACAAGAAATTGAGATTTAGTCGAACGTTCGTCAACGGTAATACGGTTCTCCAAGCTTCTGACATTTGAGTCGAATGTCATCTGAGCGACTCAGGAACGGCGATTATTTTCGTTCGGATCGCGAAGCGGAATAGGGGCCATAACATAACATGTTAGACCAGTAGGGGGGATCTTAAGGAGAAGTGAACCACTTGCTTTAGCAATTAAAGAATGACTTATTTATACAGTGTCTTACAAATATGTATGTTCCAATGAACAGCTTTGCAGAATATGACATATGAGCAACAGAATTGTTGAACATAAACAATACATACTAATTAAGATATGGTACGTTTTCTACAGTATTCTATTCTAATTCAAATGATATTTTAGCAGCAGTTCTTCGAAAAAATAATTGCATTAGCTTACCTAATTCTTCACCGATTAGTTACTAAATGGAATCTGCTTAAAAGTTTCATTATGGTTATAGATTATAAGTTGTTGGCAATGCAGTTCTGTCGCTAGTTAATGTGATATGATAACGTAAAGTATCTGTATATCAAGAAACACTTATGAAAATGATAATGAAGTCAGAACCAGACAAACAATAGAAATAAACTTGAATGTTCGCCAATCAAACTGCGACATGTCGATTGTTTAGTTTATTAGAGTCCTACATGAGTACAACTCTGTGTGACTCGGTTTTTGAGATGATAATTTCTAGCGAGCATGTTCACAAGAAAACAAATTTCAATTACCAATATTTTCATAGCATCTGACACATCAGTAATGTTCCTAATTTTCAGCAGCATTTTTTAGGCTTCCTCTTAATGAAGTTTGAAGTATACTACAAAATGAAGCATTACCTTTACTTTTAGTCTTATCTTAAAGAGGTCACTAGTTTTTTTTTTTATATTACGAATACAAAATACGCTATCACATATTATATTTTGCAATAATTTTAATTAATTCGTGAAATAAAAAATATTTGTTGTTACGGTATTTATATCAAAAGTAAGATATCAAAAGGAATTTTAGTTTCATTTCACATTGCTTTAACAACAACTTGAAATGAGTTCTTGTAAATGACGTCCCTATAACGATTCGTCACCAATATGAGATTGTCTCATCATTCCCAAGGCCGAATGTATCTTTTCATAGTTATTCCAATTGTTATTATTTATTTCGGCTGTCCTCTTACTCATCATAAACATGAATTTTTACACTAAACTCAAACATGCTTTACCAATTTGGCAAATCAAAAATGAAATTGTTAAAAGCACCGTCATATCTCAACCCACATTGTCGTGATAAGGCTATCTTTCACGAATTGCCCAGCGTATAAGTTGCAAGAAAAACAACGATAACAAGAACTTTACTAGCTACTATATAGGCAAGGAGCCACCGTGGGTAGTCAGTAATTGAAGATAGGTACACAAGTCATGAATACCCTAAAAATAGCTCTATTAACATTGGCACTTGCTGCCTTTGTTAGAAGTGAAAGTTCAGAATGTCTTTTATCGTGTCCTGACGTCTTTCATCCAACCTGTGCAACTGACGGAGACGTATTTGCAAAGTTCGACAATCTCTGTGCATTGAACGTATTCAACTGCAAACGTCAGAGTGCAGCTTTAGCAGGTAAATTGGGATAACTTTTTAAATAACCTACATAACATAACAACATACCTATGGTCGCTTGAGTGTACTTATAGCTTACACCGAAGTGGACATTGACTGGTGCACTACTACCGAATTAAATGAATTGGATGAAGAAATGAAAGCAGACTTAGAGAACGCTGACACTTCCTGTTTAAAGATATGTCCGATGATCTTTAGCCCTATCTGTGCCTCAAACGGAACCTTCAGGAAATATTTCAGCAACGAATGCGAAATGAATGTTTTCAATTGCATTTACAAATTTAAAAACTTGAAAGGTAAGCAGATAGCCGTTTTGTCGCACAAAACGTTAAATAAGTTTTTTTTTTCAGAGTGGAGAGTGTTGAAGCAGGGCAAGTGTTCAATAAACGGTGGCTACGAATGGTGATAAGAAGATTGAAATATTTCTGTAATTAAAAATATCTTATTGATTTTGTTATCAGTTTAAATAAATGACTATCGATTGCTTCCGACAAATCCGTTTAAACTCATTAACTTTGTTTTATTGATGTGGAAATTGCTTAGTAGTATATACACACATTCAAAAAAGTCTCCGTACAGGAGTTTGTTTGTTCTTGAGAGGAAAACTGTTAAATAAAAAACAGTTATCCGAATGTTGGTAGAAAATGAATAAAATATGAACAATTACTAACATACAAACACTACAATTCATTTAAAAAGGGAACGAAAAAGGAGTAAAAAAGTCTCCTAGGCGCGAGTACGATAACTTTGGCGCCAAAACAGTTTTGTAGAGGGGTATTTTTAGGATCGGAGAGTACACATCTCTGGCTCCATTGAGGAAGTAGGGACAATTTGAAGAAAAATCAATTAAAATGGAAAAATAAGTTGCTGGAAAACAATGGCAACAATACAATAAGGTATAGTACCCGTTTTGAAAACCGGAAACTTGTTTTTTAGCCTCAATCTGCCCACCCAGTGACTTTAGGTCACCGTTTCAGTTTTGAGAGTTATTTTAACAACATTTTGTAGCCATTTGAGACTTTGAGACTTTTTGACCTTGTTTCTCTACGGAAACACTATGTAAAAATGAAAAAAAGGTTTGGAATGTATTAGATACTATAAGAAACATATACCGCCACTATTGTTTTCCAACTTAGTCCGCGAAAGCGATGTCTCACGACCACAAGCGTACAAAATAAATGACCTGCGTAACAGCCCAACACAGTGGAGGCGCGAAAAGCTAGGCTCTGTACCTCCATAGACTGTTGCGCTACTAATGATGATGTTACGGTGTATGGTGACTTGGGCTGATATTGTTAATTATACATTTAATTCAAATTAATAAAATTAACCTAAAAATTTAGGTAAAAAAAAGTGGAAAACAAAGTTTATATGGATCAAAATTTATAAATTGATTCGCAGCCAAGCTCAATCAATTCTATAAACGTGTGCCTGGTCTCGATAAAGGCTCAGCTGTTTTTCGAACAAAAATGCTACAGTCTTGCCGGACGAATAAGTTTTTAATTTTGCACTTCGACTTTTTGATAAAAGGATGAACTTCCGAATCGAACATAAGATGTTCCACGACGTCGCATGTCATATGCAGCAAATATAATGACAAGTCTTTAGCAAATTAAAATTTAAATGAAAAAAGCGCCAATCCAAGCAATTTACTTCTATCCACTCCGCTTCAACTAATGAACTCAAAAAAACTTTACTTCTTTTTTCGCTTTTACAGTGAGGCACAGTTTTACAGTGATACAGTTTTAGTCAAGTAACACACACCTTTATTTGTTGCGAACGTTAAGTCAGTTAAAAGAAGAAGTTCTAACTTTGTCCAGTTGCTCCACAAATTCCACGGAGCTTTTCTTGTCTACAACTGCTTTTATTACTTTTGCAACGACAACCGATTCAATGGCAGTGAAACTCGCCCCTTCTTCTCTTCATCTCTCTGTCACTTTACTTATTAGACATTCAAGAGCGAGTTGGCTCAGCGGCAGTGTGAAGTGCCGTAGAGTTACGAACCCCAGGTTGAAATTCCAGTGGGAAAAGTAAACTTTAAAATATTCGCGGTTTACCTTACCCTAGTTATAGTCCAGAATGAGTAATACCAAAACCAAACCTCAAGGCCATCCACCCACAGGAGCCCACGCAAAACTTACAATTTGTAAAAGCGTTCAAAACGAGTTTCTTGCCGCGTGTCAGATAACCGCAAGCGCTCAAGCGCTGAATTCTGCATCCGTTTCGCATGGTTAAAGGTTCAGCGAAAAAATAAATGAAAGCCAAGTACTTTTGTAAAATGTATTTTCTTATAATTCTCTTTCAGTTAGAAACTAGCAAAATTTCATTTTACCTACTTCTTAATCACAAAACGCACAAAAACAAAAAAAAAATATCACAAAGTTATTGCAGAACAGATACACAACTACAAACTAGCGAGATCCCTGAGTGTAATCAAAACAAAATTAAGAACAGCTAATAAAGCAGAGCGCCGCTGTCCCACTGGGCCTGTGCGGGCTGTCGATGCGAATAACAACCCATCGACTCCATTAGATCCTCATCCAGTTTAGCTTGATCAGTTGTCCAGAAAAACGTTCCATTGTCTGTTCGGACATAATGCACAGGCACAAAATTTACGTCGGATGCGGATGTTTCACTGTTTTCCTTGTATTTTACTTTTTCTCCGTGGTACTGTTGACAGTTAAATCCATGTGAACACTCACAGGCTGGTTGTGGGTTGGTCTTTCCTGAAGTGCAGTCCAGAGATGCATCACCAAATGGGTCTTCTGCGAAGTAGCTCTGAAGGAAGTCCTCATCTTTGGCGACTTTGCGAATCACTACTGCATAGTCCTCATAAGAAGCGGAGATGGCGGCTTGTGTCAGTGCCTCAAACATTGACGGTGCTATACAGCTCAAGTCCGTGCAGTTGTTTAAATTGACGTTATTGGGATGGGTGATCGATTCAGCCCGATACTGGGGAGTGCTTTTAGCTGTTCTCAGCATACGTAGAAGCGGCTTGAAGAGCTTGTGGAACCTCCCCTTCGTTTCGCGATTCAGTGGCAGTTTTGGCGATCTATCGAAAACTTGATTGCTCGGAAGATTTTTAACGTCGGTGAACATTTTGGTTGTTTAGTTTTAGTTGTTAATCCAATCTTCGAACGTATCGTGGCGACGCGAACAAAATTCAAAGAAAACTCGTTTACACAGAGGTCGTGTTGCTCCGACGAGAGATACCTTCAATCTGATGCTGTTAGTGTTCCGGGCGCACAGTTTTATAACCGAATGATTGTTTCGCCGGAAGACCTAACAGCAACGCAGCAGGTAGCACACAAACAAAGTGAAAAAAAAATCTCAGAGTCGACGAAGAGCTAATGAAAGAAAGAGTGAGCTGGAGAGCATTGCTCGGCTCTCATGAGAAAAAGTGTGGGAACCGTTTTCCGTTTGGTTTCGGATTGCAACAAACATCCTTTTAGGCACCATTCCATCAGTTCTCTGATTTCCAGCAAGGAAAAGGTAAACCGGTCACTGGCACTAATGCCATCCAGCCGTTTTACGAAGCAGAAGAACGGCGCAAAGAGGAATGTCCAGAGAGCCACGGCTCACATAGAACAGGTGGGTGCTGCTGCAATTGGCTTAAATGTGAGAATTCCTGTGCACTCCAGACATTTTACACTTCAGCATCCAAAGATATTTTTGGCTTTACTTTATTTTTCTTCTTCTGCTCCTACTCTTTCTTGTTACTTATTGTTGGACAGATTCGGTTACTTAGATTTCCCGAAGGAAATGTGCATCGGTAAATGGACGTGTATTTCCTTTGTGCACAGATTGTGTGTTTCTATTCCGTGGGAACAAGGATTTTTGATGAGTTCCCACGCAGCGATCCTTTTTGGGTGTTTGTGCTCCTGAACCTGCTTAACATAAAGTGATTTTTTTCCTTTTGGTTGCTTGTTTTTGAGTTTTCGGGAGAGTGTGTATGCCACACGAAATAGTTGCACCTGAGCTCTCAAAATATTTTCAATTCATCTGTCTCTCTCGGTTTGAAAGAAGACAAATGTATCGTGAACGCACATAGCGCATTCTTATTTGCTTGTGTTGTTTTGTTCTACGTGACACCATGAGTTAATTTGAATGTTGGGTATGGTCTCGTGGGAAAAGTCAAGAAGGAAATAAAATGTTGGGTGCGCTTTACGGTCGAGGTATTTGGGACTGACCATAACCCTTGTAGGTGTAAATACCACAGTAAATATGAAACACTTTCACACCCCGGCGCCTGAGATGCTAAATTGGTGGCGTTTGGCTCAGCGTGTTATTCTTCATTACACTTTGGCGATTCCCGGATGATGTTGGTAAGTAAAAGCAAACGGTATTCACAAAGTAAAACTTGCAGGTAGCTGAAGTTGTCAGGAGCAATAACCTGGCGGTGAATGCAATAAAAACCAAAAATTTTTCAGGCTCGATCGGTTTAACTGAACAAAGTCGCCGTACTTTTGTCGGAAGATATAGAAGAGGCATTTTCCTGATTTAAGCTTTGAAATATATCATCACATAAAAAAATGGCTACTACATACAATAGAAACATGCTGATTAGACAGAAAAAATGTAATTTTTTAAAACACGTAACTACGAGGGGCGTTCAATATATTCTCGGTATGACGGTAGACTTTGAACTTCTTCGGGGGGTCTGTTCCTTTTTTATGCCACTGCATGGACTCTTGTTTGCTTTCAGGGTTATGGTGGTGGACCCATGTTCGCGTTCTCACTACACATATCCAAAAGCTCTCTAAGCATGCGATTCTTACTTTTGGCGGCGCTGTGAGCATTCGTGGCACCCACCTTGACCTGATCTTTGAAAGGTTAAGATGGTCATGAAAGGTTATGATGGTCCTCAAGAACAAGCTTTTCGACTTCTTTGATGCTTTCTCCCGTACAAGCAGTAGCCGGGGCGCCGGAGCGGGGGTCGTCTTCAATGCTCTCTCTGCCTCTCTTAAACTTACTTGACCATTTTTGCACAGCCACCATCTCTTCATGAATAGTTTTTTGACTTTTTCTTGCTTAGTGAGAAATTTAATTACAGCGCGATGCTCAATTTTCACCATCATCGTCTCAGTTGCCATTATGATTCTGTTTAACTAGAGATAAAACGCGAATTAATAATCACATTTATATGAAATCTTACATGAATGCACTAAAATGATAGTATTACTTGATAAATAAGTCAATTTATATATATAACCACAGCTTCACCCCGATACCGAGAATATATTGAACGCCCCTCGTATATAGAAAAGTCATTTTCGGCATAAGTCGATTTAAGCCGCTTTTCCTTTTGAGTAAAGATATGCTTCATTAGTCAAAACAGCAGCTACGTATACTTACATTCACAAATTGCACTTTAACGTGATAAAAAATTTTGACGATAAGAAATTTTTACATTAACAAATACAGTCAGTCACAAAAGTAAGTAAGCACCATGCAAACTATCCCGATTGGATCATAACTGTAAAAACTGTGCAGCAAAAACAAAAACAAAGTCAAGACTTAAATCACAAAAGTATACACAGCATAAATTAAATTAATATTTCGTAGGCAACTCTTGTGATTTCTTTACATCAGGCATATAAAATGGCATCGAATTCACTAAATTTTGCCGTACTTGAAGTGACTTTAGACCTATATCGGTCCAAACGATCCCAAAAACGTCCAATGACATTTAAATTAGTTTTAAATGTCATTCATTTAGGTTTTATGGTAAATGGTAAAGGTGAAATTTTGAGTAAGCTTCGTGTATTATAAAGCAACCACTCGTTCACTAAAAGCAAGGTAAGTTTTAATTCATTATCCTGTTGAAAAATTAATGAATTTTCTCATCGATGAACAAAAAATGACCAATCCCAGATGCTGCCAAAACTTTCATGAATTTTGACTCACTTAAGGGTGAGTTTTACTCTCACAGTCAGGGCTTCGTTCTGCAAATAGATTAATACTTACGACTTAATATATGGTAAGTCAAAGAAATCAAAATAGCATCAGCAAAATTCTTCTTTTCATTGCGAATAAAACTAAGCAAAAAAATCCTTTCCCACCGCGTCAGACCTGTGAAAATTGCTTTGCCTCACATAAGGGTTTAAATCGTTAATACATTCCTTGTTTTGCGCGGTTTCGTTTTACGCGGTCTCGTTTTACGCGGTTTCACCTTTGAGCAATTTTCAAATATCTACCCAAATTCGACTATAAAACCTAATATCTCGAAAGCGTCACTTGCTAATGAAAAATTCAAATGAAAACTCAAAGCCAATTAATGGGCTCCAATCATTGTTTTTTTTTTTTCAAAAAATATGGTAATTAATTAAATCTAGTGCAGATAAACATTTTTGGGATATTGCGATGAGATGCCCCATTTTTTTTCAGATTTGACCCATTATTTTTGAAAGTTAGGTATGGGACACGGTATGCAAGTCGTTTTTTGGCAGTTTTTTGGCTAATACTTTTTTTACCAATAAGACTGTGCTTACTGTAGTACAAACGGTACCTATTTCAGATATCTAAGAAAATATATAAGATTTTTGGGTTTCAGTATTAGTATCTACTAACTTTTTCCCTAATATATAATTTTCTCAAAGCTTTTTTTCTTAAGCAGTTCAACAGCTACCTAGGTTAAAGCTTAATGGCAGACAGTTAAACCCGCCCCCTTTTCAACAACACGCATATCGACCATAAAAGTCAATACAAGGTCGTTCAAACGTTAGTATCAATACTAATTCTTTTCTTTAATCTTCGACTAATTCCGAAAAAAAAAACACCACAAACATTTTTCACGGCCCCACCTCCAGCGAATGACTGACAACCTTCCTGGAGTACTTCTGTCATGAAAAGCTTTCGCAATTCGCAATTCGCCGTTCGGAACCGGCATTAAACAGTAGGTCCCCTCCACATGTGACAAAATTATAACGCGCACAACAAAGTGGAGGCGCGAAAAAGCTAGGCTCTGGCTCTCAACGGGCTGTTACGCCGCCCAATACAATTCCGAAAAAAAAAACGCATTATTTGCTTTTTCCGATTGCTTAGACACACCTTCGTTTCAAATGTTATACCTTAATTAGAGAGGATTCAGAAGTTATTAGCAAATATATAAAGGCGACAGACAAACAGACGGGCACCGAAGTGATCCTATAAGGGTCTCGTTATTCGTTTTATGCGAAACCATTAAAAGAAGCGATCTTGTTTATCCACAGTGCATAGTATTTTTTGGGGTTTCGTTCCAAAGGAATAACTGATTATGAAAATATCTGTCTGTCTGTCATTAGACTTTATCCTTGGTAATTGGCGAACCACTAAGAATTAAGAAATGAAACTTCGCCAAAAGATGTATTTCACTTGTCCGAAGAAAGTTCAGGTGAAAAATTTTAAACAATTGCATATTAGCAAAAAGCTTGGCACCAAAAACAAATTTCTTTCCCTAGTTCCTTGATATGGGTATCGTTGGAAAGAGGATGATAGTTAGATCAAAAAATTTTACTATGGTAATCATCTCACTCTTATTGGTAAGAAGTTATTAGCCAACAAACTGCCAAAAACTGACTTGTGTACCGTGCCCCCCACCTTATTTCCTAAAATATTTGACCAAAAAATCTGTAAAAATTTGGAGTTATAGGGCAACTCATCGCAGTACCCCAAAATTATCCAAAAATCGTATATGATTTTTTGCTCATACTAAAATAAATTAATTACTAACTTTTAAAAAAAAAAAATTCACGGGAATATATTAAGTGAGGTACCATCGGATAGGTCTTGTAAAATGAAATAGAGTTTTCATTTTGAACTTTTCATTTGGATGTTAGGTTTTCGAGATATTAAGCTTCAAAGTCGAAAAAAAGGCGCCCCCCCCCCCCCCCCCCCCCCCCCCACAAAGCAATTTTCACACGGCTGGCGCGATCAGCAAATGGGAAAGGATTTTCTTTTGTTCAGTTTCGTTCGAAGTGAAAAGAAGAATTGTAGTGAATGAACAGTGAATTGAGTTTAATTTGATTTGACTATTTTAGTTTTTTGATTTCTTAGACTTATATTAAGTCTAAACTACTAATCTGTTTGCGAACGAAACCCTCGGCGGGTGAGTAAAACTCACACTTGACCGGTTTTTTTATCCTAGTGGGTAGGTGCTTTCGATGGTAAAATATTTGAAAATTTAAACTGTCAAGTTAATTGAAGTGGAAGAGAGAGAGAGAGAGAGAGAGGTAGAAGTAGAGGGAGAAAGAGAGAGGGAGAGAGAAAGAAAGAGAGAGGGAGTGAGGGCGAAAGAGAGAGAGAGAGAGACGGAGTAGGAGTAGGATTTGATTGAGGGTGGCGGATAGGTGAAAGAATTTAATTGAATGAAACAATGGACAGGGACAGGGGGATGAAAGGAGGGGTCTTTTGTAGCTTTTTGTGTAATTAGTCCTCGCAGCTAGGCCCTTACATATCTTATCAGCAGGGAACGGATTTTGTTGACCAAAAAATTAAATAAAAGGCAAAACTAAACTGTAGAAAAAGCATAAAAGGCCAATGATTATAGATGTATATAAAAAAGCTTTAAGTGCTATAAAAAAAAACCGAACAACCATTCCTTCGCAACTTGTATCAAGCACGCAACTTTTATTGCATGCTCTGACTCTCTCTCAATTTGGCACTGGACGACGAACACCTTTCATGTTCATTTTTTAGTGCAAACACGTCGAAGAAAAAAGCGCATGTGGTTGCCCCTATTATTGTTTACCTATGCAAGAAAGAAAAATCCCTCTAGCTCGAATTTTTCGAAAAATCGCTTTAACTCGAACTAATCTTAATATCTCATAAAAGTTCGACTTAGAGGGCTTCGACTGTATTTAGATTACCTTTAAAAAATATTTTTTGGTCCAACCCATTAAGACCCCACCTTGAAATTTATAGTAAAGATAAATGAAATATTCTTTTTTAACATACAAAAAAATTTAAAAAAATTAAAATACCGTTTCTTGAGTTGAAGATCTCATACGGATACGTGTAAAAAAGGATATTTTGAACTAACCTTTGCCCTTGCAAATAAAATTTGTATTTGTTACCTAAAAGTTCACGTTTTCCTGAATTCAATAAAACATAATTTAATTTTTTTTTTTTTAAATCTTTAATTTTGACTTTTTAGTAATTTTTGCACCTTCGCTGCTCGCAAACTATATCAAGTTGTGTAAAACATTTTTGTCACATGATTTGAACTACTTCAATAAGTAACTCCACCAGAAGAAGAAAATCGTAAGAGGGTCGTTCACTGTCTTTTCTATTAAATGAAAAAAAAAAAGTGAATCGCTCCGCCCGGAATATGTCCGGCACTATATCCGCGCCCATCCTTCAGCAATGAACTAAATGCAATCGAACACCCATGGCAGGATTTAAAAAAAAACAAATACGGCTTTAAAAAAATTAAATACAAATATCCTTCTCGAAGAAATCGGAAAATTATAACCGAAACATACAAAACTCCGTTTACCAAAAAATGGTGGACAAACACATACGCTGCAGTTGTTAAGCTCAAAGGAGCTGCTACAAAATATTAACATCATTATTTTGATTTACCAAAAAAACATACTAAATTTTCCAAAAAACTGTTTGTTTCCATACTATTTTCCGCTAGTTTTCCTAACTAATCGCGACACTATCTCTGATTGAATAGGACTTAAATTTATGTTTATGTCAAATTTCAGTAATGTAAGTATGATACTGATATTGTGGATTTATAGAGTATGTTTTCAAACTTTTTCCGGCACTGATTGTGATATTGTCAAAACTATATATTTTGAAGACTTCCTCAACATGTCAACAAAATAAAGTCTGTAGAACTGCTCAATCGTTTAATTCTACACTCTCTGTGACTTAATATAGTTAGATTAGATGTGACACAACCATGTACATCTCATAAGACATAAGACGGTCCTTTGCACAGGGCAACCCAACAACTTGCTAAAGGCATTGTTTCATGCTCATCTTGGAATCAAATGAACTAATGCAGCTAATGCAGAAAAACAAGAGGGGAACAGGTCTGCCCATTTCCACACCCGCTACGAATCCACATCTTACACACATTCGCCGAGTATCTCTCTTCTATTATACCGACATAATCAACATGGTACAAGCTCAGTGGCAATCGCAGCCATTGATACAGAGCAGCAACAGAGACAAGCAGTCCAACGTGTTTTGTGTAACAAAAATGGACTTCGTAGCCCGTGCCAATCGCGTGTTTAGGGTCCACGAAGAGTAGCACGATCTTTGTGGCGCGACCGGTGGTGGCACTGGAACGATCAATCTCTTCCAATCCGCAATCGTTCGTTTAACAGTGTGTCCTGTGTCTGCACGCCGTGAATTTAGTCATGTTGTGTGTTTGTATGCATGTGTGCCGGTTTTATGAATTAGTTTTTTATTTGGCTTTAAATTTGTGCGAAAGTTATGCAGTAGCTTAAAAGCGTAGGAGGAACGTGTCTTCAACCTACGATGCAAAGACTATGTGTACAACATTTCAAGACCACAACAAAAATAACCAAACCCTCGACCAACTTTAGCAAGAGTGCTAGTTAAAATTATTATATTATATTCTTTTATTAAGTAAGTACAGATGTTCAATTCTTATGGCGATGTATTTAGTTAAACTTTTTCCGTAATTTTAATTTTTCTCTAAGAGTGTGGGTGAATGTAGGAGTCACTTTATAGCTGATCTAGGCTGAGTGTACACCACACCAACCCTTGACCATTTCATGGTCAATATATGATGACGATGAAAGGATTTATTAGTTCAATCAGTTTAGTGGTTTAGTTCGGAAGGCTGAACTTGACTTCTAGTTGGTTAGGTACATATGCTTGCTTCAAGTAAATATTTAACGATTATCAATCTAAACTTAAATCTAATTAGTTTGGCATAAAACTACGTTTACCAGGTCGATAATTTAAATGAAATGCTTAATGAAAGCTTAATTACAATAACAAAAATAAAAATAAAAGTTTACTTCTCGAATTGTTTGTCTGTGTGAACTGTTTGTTTAGAACTTATGTGTTGCCGTTGTTTTTGATAACGACTTTTTTCATTTTTCACTTTTGATTTTCTTATATTGCCTCTAGCTCCTAAACGGGACGGGGTAAACTCCTACCCCCTGCCATAGTAAAAAAAAAATGCTCGTGTTTGACCCCTGTAAAAAAGCCCATCATAATATCTTGACCCCAAAGTTATCATACTCTCTCCGGACACGCATCTATTTGCATTTCTAAAATAGGCCTGACACCCTATCAACGGTTCTAAATGATTATCGAAGGAGTTTGCCGCATCTTTCGCCACAGGTTTACGATACGATAGGTATCAAGACTACTCATATAAATGAAAACGAAAGCAAAAAAATGTACATTGTTTATAAGGTTCTTCGCATTAAAAATAGTAAAACAGTTCAAAATAATCCGACGAACGAACGAAGGTTAGTTTAGTATGCGTACATTTCTTAATTTCAATATTTCTAGGTACAAATTTTGTTTATTTGTCCGCATAACTTAAATGTATAAGCATTTTCCTACAATTTGCTCACTCTCCTTCCAATCACAAGATCACAGTAACAAGTGAAACTCTCACAGTAGCAAGTGGAAATTTCATCAAGCACACCCTCATATCTGACAAATTATCATATTGCATACATCCTCGATCCTGGCAAAAGCTACACAAAACAAAACAAAACATAATAAATTCAACTGCTGTGCCCAGCCCAATTGATGAGCCGAAAAGCAACAGAAAAAAAACTAGTTGAGGTTGTTGTTCCCAACCAACTCAATCACACTAATAAAGCAACATTCCAGATACAATTCTGCATACCGCAATGCTAACCCACGCACAGCCCCAACCGAGCGCAGGCTTTGGGGGCCCCAGTGTGGTGTGTCTCCACTTAACTTCATATCAAAATTCGTCGTCGCGTGAAGAGACGAGCATACAAAGAAAAAGACCGAGCCATGTTATTGTAGAGATGATGACGATATGCTGATCAAACCATCACTAAAACGTCGGTTTGCCGCCACCGTCATCGTGCTACTTACTGTACCCTCACAAAAACAAGCACCAGCACCGAGCCATCAGGGCAGGTAGTCGGTCGGTACGTCGCTTGTTCGTTTGTTGGCAACGCGTAGCGCGGCGTTTCATTTCGACAATAAGACCAACACATTGTTACATCTAACGCGTCGCGTCAAACCCCCTGCCTCCCCTTCCAACCGTTGAACGCCAACACCGCCGGTTGCGATAATCGCGTATAACTTGTAATATACTGTCACACAAATGTGGTATTATTCCCCATGCCCCATGCTATCCGTTCAACCATTCCGGCAGTCATCCATCCATCCATCGTGTGGGAAACACACGACAAATCTGTTTCCCACGGTCTGAAAAATGTATCTGACAACGACAACAACGAATACGACGAAGCTGTGTGCGCAGCTGGCGCACACCACCGCGAGCAATCGGGCGGACGCGACGGGCAGCCCGGCAGCCAGTCATACGCCCCCCTCTTCACAGTAGCCCCTTTCTGCTTGCTCATTCTTTTGACTTAGCTCTTTATCTGTTTTACTCCGGATTTATTTTATCGCCGCAACTGCTATGCTACTTTCTTTATAAAAGGGGGCTGGCAAACGTGTTTACGGCTCATTCCAAATTCAGAAGCGGTTGTGGATACACACGAGAAGCGGAAAGTGGATAATTATAACACCGCCGAGTTGAAATTTAACAAATTTCCGATCTCAATTTACTTGGATTACCTCACACGGATACTCACACCATGGTCATGGAGATGTCAAAGACATATCAATACCGCAAGGTTATGAAGCCACTGCTGGAGCGGAAACGACGTGCCAGAATCAACAAATGCTTGGACGACCTCAAGGACTTGATGGTGGAGTGCCTGACACAAGAAGGAGAACACGTCACAAGATTGGAAAAGGCCGACATCCTAGAGTTGACTGTAGAGCACATGAGGAAACTAAAGAAGCGTGGCGCCCTTTCGCTCGGCAAGTCAAAAACGGCGCACCAGTTAGAGTCCTTCCGATCAGGGTATGTTCATGCAGCCGATCAAATCTCGCAATTGCTGGCCACAACACCTGGAATGGATCTCGATGTAGGATCGAAAGTGATGCGGTTTATGGCCGACCAATTGATACAAATGCAAGCACTGCAAAGGAGCTCCTTTCACTTGCCAATGATCTTGGGACCAGAAGCGCAGGGGGAAGACGTGGATATGATGATTGATGTAATTAAAGTCGAATCGTCATCATCGCCAATCACGGATGTTTGGAGGCCTTGGTGATAGTTACGGTCAAAGAAAAATCAAAACAAACTAAAAGACTGTGTGCAATCAGGAGTTGTGTAATTGTAACAAAGGAAGCATTGACACATCCTTCAAGTTTAATTTATTTCGACTCTAATTCTTGTTCTCTAAAACACTGTGATATCTAAATGTATTGTTAGAAGTTTATGTAAGCAAAACGGATGAAAGCTTTAAAGTATCCAATAAACCCACCAACGTTCTTAAAGATCTGACGGCTTTTTTTTCACCGCTTGATTTGTGTTTCACTTTGCTGTTTGCAGGTTGCGTTTAGTGGGTAAAAAATCGTTTTAGTGCTTGCGAAATTAAGAATCGATCATCCACAGTTGACGTACGCGTGATAAAACCGCTTCATTATGTACTGAAGGATAAAAGGTTGTAGTAATGTGCGCGATTTTATTCATTCATTAATTTTTTTAGAAGCGTCCTGCCATCTATCCATCGTGATTTGGTACTCTGTACAAAAACACTCTGTGTGAAAAAGATCAAAAAAGTCAAATACCCGCTTTTAAAATTGTTTAATGTTTCAATCACAACTTATCCAGGTACTATCTGATGGTTACATATCACATCTAAGGTGCGAGACACTTCTTAAGCGCGACTAATTACATTTTGCCAAAAGAGTTGACCAAGCTCTTAAATCAAGTTCATGGGATTAGTTCTTTGACTGGTAACCGAACATCTTCCCATGGCACATTTTATGAATGCCTAAGGCATAATAATCTCCAGCATTTATTACTGGCAGAAAAACTTTGAAATTAAGTTTAGGTAAGAACGAATTGAAATATTGACATAGGCGTTTTGATAGTACACCATATAGCATAGCTAGGCGTTTTTATAGCAAAACATAATCGTTGGCGCGTCGGACTGTTAAGCGTACCGGGCCGAATCCAGCTAGGGGAAAAACACCATAAACAATTTTCACGGCCCCATCTCCGGCGAACGACTAACAATCCTCCTGGAGTAATTCTTGAAATTGAAAAGCTTTCGCAATTCGCCGGACGTGCGTGTTCCGCATCACGCTCAAATTAAAACGTGCATAACACAATGGAGGCGAAAAGTTACGCCGCACAATGTATTGTAATGTAATAATCCATAATGATAACGACATTGATATATTATACATGATATTGATATCTTTATGATATTGATATAATATTGGTGTGATATTGATATTGCATTGATATTATATTGATATAATGTTGATACAGATAAAAAAAACTATTTTTTGCGGAAATAGTTTTTTTAAAACAACTTCCGATGTAAAAAGCTGGTTATAATGATTTGTATGTCAATCTTATCGATCTTAATTAGCGCACTGATATGCTTGGTATATTCATGAAGAAAATGAACTATGAGGTTTACGAGATATGTATATTTCTTTTCACGATTTTTGAACTTTCAATGTCCTTTTCGTCGTTTTTAGGTATTTGAGGTTGAGACGCATTTGACTATTTCCTCGTGTCTCAATAAAATTAAAAAAACGGGGGTAAGTACTATTCACAACTATACAAAATATTCTAATAGTAAACACTCGATTTACCAGGCCAGTCAATATGACTGGTCTAACACTTTTAATTGAGAATTTCTACTGCGTGTAACGTTTTATTTCTGTAATAATATCATGACTTTTGTAGGTATAACTAAAGAATCATTTTTATGTATTACCATTATGAGCCATTTGTTTTTTAATTTTTTAAAAGTAAATAAAAACTGGAAACCTCACTGAGAACTTTTCTTAAAGCCCAGTCAGTTAGACTTAATGAACGCTCAATTTACGTGTCCAATCCAATGTCAATTTTGAATTTATTACGTTCGCCCTAATTTCACGTCAACAAAACAAGACTGCTTCCTTATTTAAAACAAAGACCCAATTTCCCGATTTTACAAAAAAGGTTAGAAAACTACACAAGGATATAAAGTCACTGTCTTTACTTTAAATCTGTGCAAATAATTTTTGAAACAATTGATACTCAATAACGTTATTTTAGTCATATTAACAAAAACTATTATTTAAAGAGTATTAACAAAAAACTATTATTTAAAGAGTTTCCGATCAATAGGGAAATTTAATTTTGACAATTTGTATGCTATATATATATGTATATGTTAGTGGAGAGAATAGTAGGGCGGATAATATATACTAACAACATCGAAACCATCAGCACATGACTGTAACTTGTGCGGGGTTCATTTATAATGTGACCGTTTTTCACCTAGAATACCCTCAGAGCACTCTTAGTATTTTGTTACACTAACACCCTAAGGATACATACCAGTTGAGTTTCATTAGCTGAAATTAGAGTTGTATTTTTATTGTCAAATAACTTTAAAAAAAATCTAATAGCACGTACTCCAGCTTTAAATAATAATAATACTGTTTTGTAACGAACTTAACAAAAACAATTGCAGTCGAAGCTCTCTAAGTCGAATTTTCACTACCTAAATATCAAAATTAGTTCGAGTTAAAGGGATTTTTCAAAAAATTCGAGTTAGAGGGATTAATATTTTTTTTTTGTGTAAACGCCTTTATTTTATTAAAAAGAGTATACATGTATGGAAAAAACACAGGAAAATACTTAAAAAAGCTTGTAATTTTGGATTGAGTCTTTAAAATAAGAGAATGTAGCCTTTTATAAAATAATATATAAGTGAAGCTTTAAAACATCTCAGACACCTAACTGTTTTTATATTAAGAGCAAATTGTTTGAGGCCAACCAAGAACACAATGAATAAGCAGCGCAGTTATTCATACCGCATGGTTGTGTGCACAAATAACCTTTAGCTCATTTGTGGTTGTGTGTAGACAACGATAATGTGGCCCTAGATGACAATTGTGTTCGCCCAACATATGTAATTGTTTTTCGAGAACCGTTGGCGAATTGTTTCGATTTTCTAATGTTCTTTGGGTTCGATGTTTGCCGTGTAGGTCGCCATGCAAATCCAAGTTCTCGCAGTGAACACTCTCTTTCTTGCATAGGTAAACAATATAAGGGCAACCACATGCGCTTTTTTCTCTGTGTTTGCACTAAAAAGTCAACATGAAATGAAAGGTGTTCGTCGTCCAGTGACGAACAAGAGAGAGTCAGAGCATGCAATACAAGTTGCGTGTTTGATACAAGTTGCGAGAGGAAATTTTTTGTTTATTCTTTTGCAAAAAAAAAAAAATTCGACTTAGAAAAATTGAAAATAGACCAAGAGTCGAAAAAATGTATTCGAGTTAGAGGGCTTTTCGACTTAGAGGGCGTTCGACTTAGACGATGGATTTTGTATGGAAAATTGAAGGGAATTCCAAAATATGTCGAAAAAATTCAAGTTAGAAGGATTTTCGACTTGAAGGGCGTTCGACTTAGAGGGCGTTTGACGTAGAGGGCGTTCGACTTAAAGAGGTTTGACTGTATATTTTAAAACATGCTGCAGTTACTGTCAAAACGTTCAACACAGACTCCATTTTCAATCTTCAAATGACACATAATACGACTTTTCTTCGATTCACCTGATTTTAACCCTTTACTACACAAAGAGATGTATGGCTTTTGATCCTTAGACGCCAATTAATAGAAATTTGTAACCACTATGGGAAAAGTATGATTTGGACTATTTAGGTTAGACATTTGTTTATGTATTTTAATTCATTTTTTTATTTGCGTTATTGGAAAAAAACCGCAGTCAAACGGAACAGTGCGCGTGGCAAAAATGCAGTGCTAAAATAAAATATAGTATGGTTTATTTATTGCTAGGTGGAAAATAATTTAAAGGCTTATTTATTGTTTTAGTTAGATTGAATATTGGTTATTCAATTGTTAAATGATTGATTGTGACTGTGGTACTTAGAACACGGTCCAGCCATATATCGCTCTTTATCCATTCAGCACAATATGGATATTCATACATTTTGACGTTTTTGCACTGAGAAATCGAAATTCTTCTATGGAAAAAGTTTTTATGTTATTCCCACTGGCCAAAATCAGAATGAGGATGAAATCCTTCATTTCGAGGATGAGCAGAATAATGAAATTGGTTGTAAAGAATATCTGCAAGTGCCTGAAATTGATGAGAACGAGTAGAATTACACTGGTAGAACACCTTTTCCCACTTTGAGTCCAGTTTTACCAAAGAAAAAGCAAAAAATAACTGAAGTTCGACATGAATGCACACTTAAATGTGCTAATAAGCATGAACTTATTTCTATGTTTAATGATTTTTTTTTAATTTGAAAAGCGCGTAAATTGGCGCTATATGGCAAAAAATAACAACTTTAAAAAAAATGTTTAAAAAATTTACTTTTTGTTTTTTTCTTTAATAGGGCCCATAGACGTAGTACAGTGTTTCACACGGTGTTGTGTCGCCTTTCGCCACAAACGCAATAGGGCCCATAGACGTAGTACAGTGTTTCACACGGTGTTGTGTTGCCTTTCACCACAAGCGTTAAACAGCCCATACACGATTCAATTCGATTGTAAACTGAGTTGTCAACTCAATTGATAGTTGGCCACACACTACATCAATTGAATTGAAAACCTGCCAATTTAAATATAATTTTTCACTTTAACACTGAACAAAACACGTTTATGTCTTTTAAATTTGACAGCTTGTCGATGAACTTGCCCACACATGATTCAATTGCGTTGAAATCGTTTGATTTTTCGCCAACCGTCAAATCGGTCAATTGACGAAGCCACACACGGGTTGATTTCACTGTGATTTGACTGAGTTGATGATTGAATTGAATCGTGTATGGGCTGCTTAACACGTGTGTGCACACATCATTTGATTCTCGGTCGTCGGCGAGGAAGGACCATGGATATGAGCGGATCCTGCTACCGGATGATGCACAAAAATGCGTAAACAACACTAACGACCGCTGACGATCGTTCGCTACTTGTTAGCTCGAAAGTGTGCACACTTGCCCACACACGACACGCTTGTGTTCACACTGTGTCAAGAACACTCGAAACTCCGCCCACAATCGGTGTGCGCACCAGGTCACACACGTGACACTTAGCCTCGTGTTGCACACCGTGTTAAACACCGTGTTGCGTCTATGGGCCCTATAATGGTGTAAAATGAAGTAGAAAAATCAACTTTTTTTTTTATTGGAGCATAAAACACCAACAACGATTCCAAAATTAAATAAAACAATTCTTTTTTTTGTATTAATGTAGTTATATATTTTGTAAATATCACATTGTAATTAAAGCTTTTAAATTATATAAATCTTGGAAGACAGTTTGATTGATTCTCGTTTATCCTTTTCTTCAGCATTTAGGCTTGAGCCCAGTGATCGCGGAACTGTGGTACAGCTATTTGATTATCGGTGCTGCAGTCCAGGGGCTCCATCAGATCGGCATCTGGAGCAGTGTCAGCTATTGCAGTCCAGAAAAAGGTGCCATGTTCAGTGCGAACGAAGTGTACTGGGACATAAATTTCTGCATCATCGTATTGCTCCTCTGATCTTAGACTTGAGCCACAGGAAGAAGCGGCATAGAGACGTTCATTAGCTTCGTTCTCACTATTGATCTCAGCTTCTGAGTTGCGAAGGTTCTCCAGCGACTCCAGTGATTCCAACGAGGGCTGTTTGCAAACGATTGTCTGTGTCTTTTGCTGCTCGGTCTTTTTCTTGAAGATCGCCTTTAGGACTTTCTTTAGAGTGTAGGAGATTGGCTTGTTTGGTTGTTTTGTGTTTAGCTCCATTGCTTCGTTCTTTGAGATTTCTACGCACATTTTTGTGTATGTTTTTTTTAATGTTTCTTTTGGAAAAAAAACTAGGAGTTGTTATCGGCACGATTGGTCGTTTTTGAATGATGCTGCTGAGACAGAGTTTATCCCTTATATACTGAAGTCGCCGATCCTCCAGAACACAGCAGGTATATTATAGGGACGAATTCCCCCACACCAAGTGTACGTGCTCACAATTGAAAAAAGTCCTTTTTACTCGGTTGCTTCACACGATTATTCTCTTATGATAAAAATCCATATGAAAAAAATGGCAGGTGTTCAGTATTTCACTGGGCTTATGGTTGATCGAGACTGCACCATTTGGTTGGGTGTAGGAGTGCAACAACAAGGATCAAGTGATAAATCCTTACGAGGAAAGCATCGTGGGAAACCAGAGTTTCTTGCTGTTCCCACACTTTTGGGCAGGATCAGACAAAAAAAATACAGATTTTTTTCGTTCCTTAAGAGGTCACACAGAAGAAGGATGGAAGCAGATAATTTTCGCTTTCAAAGGACATTGTATTTAAGGCTGGCAATTTGAACACGTGCGCATTTGGAATCACGTAGTTGCTTTAAGATCGTGAGAAAGAAGTTTCAAATGATGAACAAATGTCAAGAAACGGAACGATCTATTAAGAAGTGTGTAATATAAGAAGTGTGTTTCTTTCTTTACCTTCATGCTTCGAATGCTTCGAAGGAAGAAGGGAAGCAGCGTCATGGTTTACCACTCTCACTGGGATTGTGGTAAAAGAATAGGAACGTTTATCCCTTCTTACTTTGTTGTGTATAGAAGTGAAAGGCCAGCTCGGGTATTATTAAGAACATTAATTTATTCTCTTTTCTTTTTGAGATACGTGGCATCGTACTAATGGTGTGGGCTATTTTGGTGTGACTTGGATGCGTTCTGAGATGGTGTGCTGCCGCACTGCAGTCGGGCACGAGGATGAAATGTTTTGGTCAAAGAAGATGTATCTGTTGTGTTTGGGTGTGAACAACCTTGTAAAGGGTGAAGCGTGTCCTTTTGTCATTTTCATTTTTTTTTTTATTGTTTATAGGTTTTTTAAGTAATTATGATTTGCGTGCTTAGTTGCAAGTTATGGTTGTTGAATTTTGATTTGGAAAATAATAGTTGCATGCCTTAAAAGGTTACTGGGAAATCTAATACTAAACTCTAATTATAAGTGACAGTTCAGTTGTTTAGAGAAAATTAAGGTAAAATGAATGATATTATGAGAAGATGTGGAGCATAAGAAGATCGTAGAGACATATTGTTTGGACAGTCAGTGACTTTTTTTTACATATTCACAAATGTATTTACATATGTGTCCAATGTAAGTATACCATTCATTTTGAAAATAGAGTAAATGCGAGAGCGGTCTAGAGTGGATAGGACCACTGAACGATGTGAAATTTGTTTTCTTAGTGGAATGTTATGGAGGCAAATGAAGAGTTCATTTGATGACAGAAATGAGCCTAGTTACTACATGCATCGTCGCATAGTTGGCGATGCACATTTTTGAATTCTCTGCTTCATTCAATCATCGGCACGTATTCCAACCTTGACTTGTGAGCGTGAGTACTCTTGAGTCGCTGACAAAACTTTTTTTGCCTGAAAAAGATAAGAATTCTAGTTCCCCGAGTCTGTGAGTCGAGTGCCTCATTGTCCTCACATTTTGTGAAACAAAAACAATCTTTCAGTAGTGGTATTTGGTAATTGGATATGCTGCATCGTTCTCTGCCCATTGCATGTGACAGGATATACCCCGAGCAAGTGTCTTACGCATGTGCACCACCAACACAATTTCATACATTTTTTATGGGTGATGGGTTGTTCAATGCACGATCATAATTGAGATAGCCCTTGTGACTTGCTTCATAAAAATAGAGACAAAACAAACGAAATTTCGTCGAACCGGATTGAAATTGAATGCAATGGTTATATGACACTGTGTATTTATAAATGGACCGGTACTGATCAAGAATGCCGACATAATTGAAACGTATTAATTTCAGTTTACTTGGTATCGTTTAGTTCAAGTGGGGGTTTATATTGTTCATTATTATAAAATTTTGTATACAGCGGACAGCAAAAATAAAACAGAATGCGTTTCTAACGAGAAATGCAACCCATATTGAAGCACTTTAGTGTCTGACGTCTTTTACATAACTGGGCAAGTTCTCTTTGGGTATTTCCTTTTATTTCCACCTATTTGTTTTAAGTTTTCCTTTTCGAGACACTGGTTAACTTGAATCTTAAAGTTGAAACGCATTGTAGATTGAGCTTAATTTTGCTATTGTAATAAAATTTATTTATATTTCAATAAAGTTATATCTAAAATTAATAACTTGAATCTCTCTAATTCAATTAACCTAAAACTAATTGATTTTTTTCGATTTATTGCGAATGCGATGGCATTCCCATTCTTTCTATTTTAAAGTTTTTTTTATGCACAGACCTGTCGTTTATTTACAAAAAGAGAATGTGCGTCAGTCTGCAGTTTAGTCTTATTTCAAACGTTAGCTGCCATTCGCTTCTCTTAGTTATTTCAATTCTTGTTATTATAAACTCTTGGTAATTGTTCTCTAGTTCCTTGATTTGAAATTATCGAGAGTCAACTGTAGCTTTATTGCATAAAAGCAATTCCAGAGATAGTGGTAATTGGAGGACATAAAGGAAAGTGTTGCAGGTGGTGATGTGGATAGAAAGACTATACCACGCATAGCACAAAGGAGGCACGAAAACTTAGTTTTTTTTAGTCCCCAACTGACCGAGGTTCGTATTAAATGGGTCCTAAGGAGGAAGATAATGATTCGAAAAACAAGGAAAAGAAGTTAAAGAATGACACCTTTTTTAGATAGTCTTTCAGAAATCATTGCTGTGCCAATGTTTTCGTTCGGCACTGTAGTTACTTTTGTGGTACCGAAGAACATACAATGTTGTTGTTGTCGTTTTGTGGTCTTTGGTTATACTTATGCAATTAAAACCACGACGAAAAAATTATCAAAAAAACGAGGTCATTGCTTCATTCAACCTTGTACAATCCGACGTCAGTGATAGTGTCAAATTTCAGTCTTCTATCAGTTTACGTGAAAACTCAAAAATCCAGCTTGAGACAAGACGGCTTCACCTTGTCTTAATGAATAAAAGCAATTTATGATGACTATCCGTATCGCATATCGACAGAGGTTATTAGCTTTTAGTAAAGTTGCATCGGAAAGGAATTAGGCGACATTTTATTTTAAAGTGAGGGGGAAGTGAATGATTTTGTAGTAACATGTGTCTGGTTGTATGCTTATTTATTTCAAGAAAGTAGTTTGTCGTTAGAGTGAATAAGTCCACTGAGGAACAAAGATGTTACAATTAAACATTCAAAATTGGACATTTATCAAATAATGCACAGTGACATCCAACATTACAACCGTGCGAAAAAAAAACCGAGCCGCGCAAAGCTTCTGACTCAGTCAGGCACAAAAAACTATTGTCTAAGCTTAGTAATGTCGTTCTTCAGGACTTTTTTCTACTTATAAAAACAGATGTGTCATTGTGATCAGATGATGACAAATAGTCAAACTCGATTAGCCGGGGTGTAACTTTATAGCATAACTGTATATAATTGGACTTAGATTAGCTGTTGCACAGGCAATTAAGGGTAAAATTCGTTCTATTGTCTTAAAAAAGCAGCCCTTCACGCAATAGTCCAAAACGAATCACATTATATACATAGGTTGCACGTTCAATATTGAACATTTCAAACGCAATAACAAGTGTCATTGCGATTTAAATATGTGAACAGACTTTAAACGAGATGTCGCTTGGAATAATACAGGCGATTTTTTACGGCCAATTAGTCACTGAGGAAGATGAAGGTGTACAAAAGGTGTCATTAGCCTACCACTATAAACCTTTTGCAAGTATGCACACATGATCACTTATTGCAAATAGATACACTTCCACATAACTTCGATTTTTCGTCGTTAGCGCGGCAAGATGAATCAGCAAGACTTGATTGAAATTTCCAATATTTTTTGAGTGAGAGGGGAACTACTAGCTTTAAACTACAGCCATACCACAAAGAAACACAAATTGTACAAGAACAAGAAACTTATTTTTACTATTTATCTATCTGCCCCATTTTAAGAGAATTACAATTTGCATATTTCCAAGACAGTTTGAAGTGAAGAAGATTCAATAAATATGCTGGAATAATCTTGCTCAGTATTGTATAGAAACAATTAACCCTACACAGCGCGATTTTTTTTTTTTTTTACTAAAAAAAAATATTTTCATTTCATAATTTATGACTGCAAATACTAGAACAATAATAAAAAAAACATTAGTCTAAGTAAATTAGCTTGATTATTCCCTTCAAAATATATGAAGTAGATTATCTGCAAAGCTTAACAGAGCAAAATTGTGATTCATAGTTTATAAAAGAAGATAGAATTGAGTTATATCAAATCTGCTACACTGCCCAGTGTAGGGTTAAATATCGAAAAGAGTTTATTGATGTTTAATACGGATGATAATATTGATGTTTAATACGGGTACGTCCTCATCTCATCCATTTTTGTGAAGCAAATAAATAAAATTTGATGTATAGATATAAATTCAACATGCTTAACACGTAAATTGTTAGTTTAATTTAAAAAAAATGTGCTATAAGAATCTTTTGTTATTAAGCTTTTATTATTAACTTCTATATAAATTTAATGGAAAAGTTAGCATCTGGCAGACGATTTTAAACCACGGCCATACTTATTTATTTCATAAAAAAGAAATGTAAAATTTATAAAATATGAATTGAAAATAAACTAAAACTAAAATAAACTGAAACTAATCACTGCACTGTTGACGAGACAATTTTGGTAATATAATATTACACAGAAAAGACGGAAATCTCTGTGGGAAGCTGTGAAATGTATAGGTCGGTCGCTTCATTTTTTCCAAACTATTTTCAAACAAACATCAACGTACATCCCAAAATGATTTTCGATACAGGTCATAAAAGACATAAACGAATGGTCGTCATATACTAATATTGTCAAAAAGTCATCGTTCAAGTTTTCTAAGGCGATATCCACAAAAATCGGCAACATTTTCAGTGCTCCGCTGTCAGATACAAAACTTCAAACCTACCAGAATATGTCTGCGTGGGGCTACAGTTTGGGATGTCACATGCAAATTACACGACTGGTCCTGACAACAAAAAATTGCTTTTTTATGTAGCGGTTATAAAGTTTCTTGGCCTTACGTTTCTTTCACAGTCTTTTTCAAGCAGTTTAAACTTTATCTCGCCGCTTCACAATTTTTTTTTTACAATTTATCTTATTACCAAAAAAAATCAATGCTTGAAAAATATTTTTCATTTATTTTGTTATTAAATCATTTACTACACTAGCAAAGAAAGTTAAGATGGCGCCAGCCAAACGAACATTCGTATCGCAATCTATCACCCGTCCGATCCACCTATTCATATTGCCACGCGCACCGACATATTGTATCTACGTACACACAAACAGATAAAAAAAATATTTTAAAAAGGAGGCAACAGAAGTGTGCGCCGACTCCAACACACGAGTGACTAAGAAGAGTAAACGGCTTACTCATAAGTCCAAATCATACCTTTTGCAAACGCAGTTGAACGACTCAACGCTCGGCACCCGGCGTCGAGCACCACCGTGTGGCGTGTACGCCGCATACCACTGTAGAGGAACCTATAAAGTTATCTGTGACTCCGGGCTCGTAATGACCAACTTCAGGCCGAAGCACGTTCACAGTGTGTGCCGGATTTTTCGAAACCGTGAGAACCAATTTTGTCGTGTGTTTCCCACGCGATCTGAACACCTGCTTTTTTTTATTTGGTCTCGCTGTGTTGTTTCTTATACGCTCTTCACCGTATACTTTGGTTTCGTTTTTCCCTTCGTCGTTGTTACTCTTACTCTTTGCCGGAGGTGATATTGAATTCGCTTGAAGAGCTGTACTCTGACTTGCAGAGATATAGCTTTTTGCTTTTGAAGTGCACTATATACATGTGTTTGTTTGCAAACGCGGACTGAGTATAGTTAGTGGTATACGGTGACGGATGTTAAGAGGAGTGTGTTTGATTTTGTGTTGAAATCCGTCGCGTGGTACAATCTGGACATGGTACCGTATTACGTTCAATTTCATGCGTTGCCTTAAGGAAACACCCATATCGGGGTTACTACTTAGAAAAGAGCTGGAGTAGGCAGGTAGGACTGGCATTGAACAATCGTGGCTCCAATGATTACTAGTGGTGCTATCTTGCAACTATGTGTCTGTGTGTGCGATTGATGAAACTCAGACTATTGAGATTTTTTGGCTCGTGAGGTCGATCTTTTGATCTAGCAGCAAGTCGGACGGCAAATGATTCGTTACAATGGAGCCCGTTATGGTAATTGCATCCTTTCGTGTGAATAATTTAATACGTTTTAACCTTTATCTAATACTCAAAAACATTACGTCGTCTACTCTTGTGCGTACTTCTACGTATAATGGGTGAGTTTAGTGTGTTCTCCACAATTTTTTTGCTTTTTTTATTCAGGTAAAATAAGAAGAAAGAAAAAAATGAAACATGAACTTTTGCATATTTTGTTGTTCCAGGATGAAGAGAAATCGCATTTTTACTTCGCAATCTAACACACATAACATAAGTTTAGGGCGTCACTTTCCATTTCTTAATTTTTATTTTGGAATGACAATTACTGCAATTACTTAGTATCTTTGAAATATATAATTACTTTTATCATCGTAGAGAAAAACAGCTTAACACAACTTAGGTTTTTTTTAGTCAGTCAGAACAACTTAAGTTTTTAATTTCTAAAATTGCAATTAAACTAGCTAACAAATCACGTTGCCATATGACGGGTGGTAGAGAGAGACAATACCCTCACATTTGCGAAAAATTTAAAGCGATATAGAAGTCTCCCAGTTTTAGAAGAAATATGCTTTAAAGTATCTTAACTAGCTTAAACAACTTCCTGGCCCTATACGGCCACTCCAAGCTAAACATCACAACTTACAACTATATGTTTAGACGAGATCATGGTCACACCTAGAAGAGGAACAGAATAACAGGAACACAGGTATCTTCCGCTATATCCGCTAAAATCCAAAATGGACCATGTCAATAATATAGGTTATTTATATTAAGATATGTAATAAAATAGAAGATTTCCCTTTTTTGTGGTTGGTTACACTTCTGGGGCAAGTGAAATAACTATTTATCTGCAACAAAAATAAAAAGAAACTACTAGTAGAAAAATTTGAATTAATTCCTGCTCATCTTAAACGCTTGTTACTTAGCGATTATATACTATTTAAAAATAAATATAATTGGCAAACGATTTACACTTACAATTAAATGATTACGAACAGGAATCTAGGGATTGCCAACTCAATTGGCATCTAACTTTTTTTCTCGGATTTTTTGCATCCTTGCAAACACAATGACTAACACAAATGACTAACTCAACTTAGGTTATAACACCGATGTCAGAGGAAGGACAATAATTGGCCAAAGTTGAGTTAGGCACTAAAAATTTTAGAAATTTAAGTTACGTTGTTTTACCAAAACACAAAGGTAGGATATTCGACCTAAGCATTGTTTAAGTTCTTTTGCAATTTTAATGCTAGCGATATACACTGGTGAATAGCTTCACTTGATCTTTCTATTGCTTTTGCCCTTCACTTCTGCAAACTGGAAATGGTTTCTGCGGCCAATTCATTTTAGTCAGCGTACTCAAGAAGCGCATTTGTAGACTGGATCGTTTGCGAGTTAGATATTTTGGGAGCAGCTAAGGTGACACAATGGCATTCTTTCGCCGAAGTGTCCTCAGTTATTCAGGTTAATCAATGCTTTCTACGATGACCCACTGGCTATCTTCTTATATTAACATGTTGTGTTCGGAGTCTACAATTGCAAGATCATTTATGTCTTTTAATCTTCTTATAATCAGAGTTTCCTTATTCGATATGTGGAATCAAATCATCGTCTTTCCAGTTGTTCTTGGAAGTTCACATTACAGAGATGACTAGTCGGAACATTGTAAAGATGTCAATGTAAAGTTTTGCAGATTTACATTTTAGGTAAACTCACAGCGGCTATTCACATTATCATTATGTTGGCTTGCCATGTAATCTAAACTTGAACAAATTTCAAAATATTTTTAATTTTTTTCAGATGTTCAGTCTCAGTACTGAACACATTATGAATTATTAAATTAGTTTTAATATGAATACTATAGACTAACAAATTGAGCCGTAATGATTTGACCAACCAAAAAGAAGGCATGAGTTTCTTAATTTTTTTCAGTCTCCGCAGCTAAGGAATAGCAACAGACATTGCATAAATTCAGCAACAGTGTTAGGCCCGGAATTAGGCAAATAATGACTAAAGCAAAACAACTAAACGCTAATTTAAATTATTCATAAATGGTAACTAAAACCATTAATAATGATAATTAGTCATGACTTTGACTAAGGAATGATTTTATAATTAGTCTATTTTTTTATGATTAAAGAATAAATTAATCATGACTCATTTATATCCAGAACTAAGAACTAAATTAGCCGTCGCTTGAAATTCGGCATAATTCGACCCATATTCCAACTAGCAGATTTCGTCTAGCAAGGTTAATTCTTTATTAAATTTAATTAAGCAAAATATATGTACACATGCTTCCTTAAAGTCATTTCGAATCGTTTACTTCAGCTACTTTCCATTCCCAACATCTTCATTTTATCGTAATCGTTACAGCTTATATTGTATGAGGATGTGTGTAACTACATATCCGCATTCGCTTTCATAATTATTAAAATGTGTCTGCAGAATAATTAAATTTAACAACTATAAAAGAAACCTCAAGTGCTCACTTAAGGTTTTATTATGAATGAACAGTGGGCCAACGAACTGCCAATAAATACCAACCACCGAACCGAAGAACAAGTGCAGTGAAATTCTTTCCCACGATTTGGCTTTTCTACATCCTTTCCTTCCTATTCCTTTCTGCCCGATTATTCCCTTACAAACAGGACGTTCCAGCAGCAGCAATGGTGTGTGTCGCAGCAAGTGTACCACCACTATCCTCAGCTTAGAGGCACGAAACCTCCCTAAAAAAACACTGGTTTTCCAAACATCTGCCACGGGTGAGGAACCTGATACCGTGGGACAGTTTCTCAGATTCAAATTAAGAATTGCGCGGAACAACGACGTCATCACCCCACATGTACATATCCTTCATTCGCAACATGATGTTGCAACCCTGTGCGTACGTCCAGAATTGGTGAATGGATGCAAGGGTAATTCACTTCGTGGTTGTTTACGGTTTTCGTATCTGCTTCGCTCTTCTGTTCGCTCCATTTCCCTTTTTTGCAAACTGCGTGTACGCCTGTACTTGCTCCTTCGAGTATAAAAATCAAACCCGATTTGTGGTAGCGGCACATTATTCTCGTTCGTGGTTGGAAGTGCACGTGGAAAACCCTAAAATTATTCCTTGCAACAATGTTAGTGATTAAACGAAAAGTCTGCGGAGGACTTGCAACGACGTGTAAATTTGTTAAGAAATTCATTGTGGCCATGGCGATCGTCCATAAACGTCAGCGAAAAACAACCAACGGCCAGGCTTTGAGCAGAGCTGATGCTGGGGTCAACTACCCGCTGTACATTGCAGAAATCGCAGAGAATGAAGCCAATGAAGCGCTTCTTACTTCGTTGATGAATAAAAGGGGAGCAGTAGCCGACACTTTGGATGAGACTCTTGACCCGGTGCATTGCATCGAAACACTTGATGGCTGCTTTTACTGGGACAACAGCATGATCCGACTTCCTGTTGATGACAATTGCATGGAGACGCAATGGACTTCATTCACTAATTTTATAACCGCCTAAAAGCTGACTTAAGGATTGCTTACGTAACGAAGTAAGGAAGTGGATTTTGTGAATTGAATAAAAAGTTTTGTGCGTGCCATTTTTTATACAGAAAGGGAGACTGGCTGTGATATTGAGAATTCGATTTTTATAGATATTTAAGAATGAAAATAAATAATTTTGTATTGTAAGGTGAACAAAACGTTACTTTTTTTTTCTTTAGTGTAGTGGTATGAAGAGTTTTAATGTTGACATGTAGTTTCTTATAATTTGCTTGTCTATGATATGAACTTTTTCTTGTCTTCTCAGTTAAGAGCGAATTTCTTGCACTTTGTTCGAAACCATTGTAAAGACAAATGCTCATTATATGGTATTTGTGTACATTCCTTTTATTTGCTTCCACTGGTTACGGACTGACAGTTAGTTTATCAACCATCGGGTAATATAGGTACAAAAAGGTATCAGATTGAAAAAAAAAAATTGGCTGAGGTTTCCATTATGCGTTCACGCTTCCCTACTAAATATCCTAGAGTTAATATAATAAAACTTTAGCCCTATTCGCCTGCCTGACAGCTGTTGATATACCCTTAGCAGAGCGACTAAGTCGCAAGAGCGCTTAAACCCTGCCAGGTTTAAAATCCTGTTAGCGAGCGAAGCGAGCTACCCACCCAATACCAATATTGATAAATAGACCAGACTTTCCTACTTGAAGTTTTTAGTATACACTTATCCAACTATGTAACTTCGTTTTAAACGCCAGGTGATTTTCATTTCACAACTTGTAGATCTGTTCTCGCACCGATTAGTGGAAGGCGTACAAATGTTTGGGCGTTCATTCATAAAAAACTGGAGCGCAGTCAGTCCTTTTGTTGCTCCTGAAAACACAATTTTACAATGACAATTATTCCAATTCCAAAATTATATATCCCTATGGCGTATATTTATTGAGTTTTGGAAAAAAGGTTTAGCACAGTCACATAGATAAGGTTTGATTAAAAAAAAAATAAGATTTATTAAGAAAAAATTAAACTCAAAGAAAAAATAAATTAAATTTTTTTTTTTTTTCATTTCCTCAAAAAAATATTATTTTTATGTTGGGGTCACTTTAAGCAAGAAAAAAAAATATAATATAATATAATATAATTTAAGGAAATGAAAAAAAAATTGATTAGTGCGCATAATGGAAACCGGCCGAAAATTTTCTAAAGGAACTCACCCCGATTACGCAACTCGTATAAGACTCTCAGATTTGCCTCGTATAAAGAGTCGTATGTCAGCTGCATAGTTATTACCCATTGAATACGACATCAAGAGTTAGGCATCGCAGCTACCCCAATGTCAACCGTGAAAGTGTGAAGGGAAATTTGTTTACAAACAAATGAAGAAAAGGAAAAAGGATCTTATGAAAAAAAAAATCATCGAATGAATACGAAATTACAAGTGACCTATTTTATTCTGCATATTTTTAGGGTTTTTTTATGAACTCTTTTTATAATTTGTGATGATTTGAGGACACTAAAGGATTGCCAGTGCATTACGCCTGCGATTTTCTTTCTATCACAGTAATAGAACTTCATTTGTTTTTGTTTTACGACATCTACTTTATAGAAAAACCAATCCAAAATATTTTACAGTCTTATTGGTATCTAAAAAGCAATACGAATTCATAAAACGTATTTAAGAAGAATATACATATGATGAATAAAATTTTACACATTTAATTTCAGTTTCCAGGAGTCGTTTGCTGAGGTATAAAAGAGGCGTTTATACTTTAACAAATTATTGCTAATATGAAAAAAAAAAATTGTGTTTCACATTATCGTATCCTCAATTAAACACAATAAAATAAATTTTTACAACAATTCTCATTTAAAAATATGTATTTATATGTTTTATTTTCAACTAACCTTTAACTCGCATACGCCACTCAAAGCGTAAATAGAAAGAAGTGGTCACATGCATTGCTTGCATACGACTCCTGTCAAAATTCAAATACCACCATGCTCGTAAAGTACGATTTCGAAAACAATGAAATACAACTATACTCGTATCCGAGTGTCGGTTACAAGTTGGGTAATCGTGGTGACTGCTCACTGCTCAACTGGCCAGTTCAATCTCCTTCCCTGCCTAATTCTCATATCTCTTATTTAATTTTATTTTCCATGGAATACATTTTAATGCTTTTGTAATGTTTTGGCTTCTCGACCAATGTCAGAAGGCCATTTTGTTCGAGTTAGAATAAGGTTCAAAATTTAGTCAAAGTTAATCTGTTGCCATAATTGTTAGTGATAGTATCGCCTTATTAGATTGGTGGGCTGTGTCCTTTTTAATCTTCGTCAGACATCTTTTGCGTTGGGATCGTGTTGACTTCATTATTTTTATGTGGTAATATTTTCATATGCTCACCTAAGATATGTCTTTAAAAAAATTGTTCTTCTACCGGATACGAATGTATTCTACAAATGGTCATACCATTTCTCTTGCCAGCTCCTTTCCACCAACTACACCTCGGTATAGTCCAAAAGGTAGGTTCATTGCATCAGATGCAATCATTTTAAAATCAAAAGGAGACCATAAAAGCATAAATTAACGTACTGGTTCAGTAGATTTAATAAGTAATAATAATAATCGGCCGGTGTAATAGCCCGTTGAGACTCTGAGCCTAGGTTTTTCACGCAACCACTGTGTTCTGTGCGGTTACAATTTTGACTCGTGTGGATGGGTCCAACTCCAGGAGGATTGTCATTCAATCGCTGGAGGTGGGAATGTTAAAACTATTTGTGGTGCTCTTCTCCGGAGGGGTTCTATAACCTCAACTATACTATACTATATATTTATTTTTTTCTTGAATAAGGATATACAGAACATGCAGACGATATTAAACTATTTGGTATGTGTTTAGAATTTATTTGTTTGAATATGCAATACATTTGCCCACTTTTCAATCAAACGATATGAAACATCCACATCATATGATAAGCCAATTCCCAAAGTTGGCCAGCAAACGCTTAACCATCACCCTAAATTAATACAGCAATCAAGAATATTTGCAAGTTACCTGCTGCTTCTATTTTAGTGAAATGCACTAAAACAAAACAAAAATAACAAAAACAACAAGCATAAAGAAAAACCGTCAACGACAAAAGTCCTAAGTTCACAAAACATATCAGTCCTCGAATGTATGCTCAAAAGCATCGAAAGAAAGGAAACTGCAACGAAGCGAGCGCTGCACGTGATCGAAAAACCGTATGAAGCGGAATGCCCAGAACCCCCTCCTCCAATCATCACTACCATCACATATCGCTAAAGACATCAGTATCTATTAAAAAAAGAAAAAAAATGTCTCGCCTCGTGTTGATAAAAGGATTGGTGTATCCTAAATTTGAGTAAATAATAATAACAACAGCTGCAAACACGAGTTTCTCACACTATCCGTTGGGCTTTGCTCTCCTGGTTGATGATCACGATGACGAAACCCACACGATTCACCACCACATGCACACACAAAAACAGAGAGCACCGTAAGTGCGTTTAACATAATTTGACGAAGGGCAGGTGGCTGCTGCTTCTGCCACTGCTGCCGAATAATAATGGACACATCGTGTGGGAAACTCACTTCGAAAACGTTTCCCACGGATCTTGGGTCGAGAGTGTAGCATGGAAGCAGCTTGTGGCACGCAGGCTGCCTGGCTCGAGGAACGAATCCATCGTCCCACCATCACCACCATGTGCGCAACGCACGGTGTATGTTCTCGAACCACCACCATTAGCACGAGCAATTGTTGGTTACACCATCAACTTGGTAGCGGTAGGGCTTATCTCTTGTGTTCTTCTTCTTCTGCATCGAAAAAGGACTGAAGAGAGTTAATGTGTTTCTCCTCCCTCTTTCTAGATTGCACACACAGCGAAGGGTAGTATTTCTCTTTCCTGTGTGCCGCCGAGCACGTGCAGGTATATAAGGGTGAGTTCATGTCTTTTTTCATCATTCTCAGTTCAGTTGCCGTACAGTCAACAGTGCATTTCTTACTAAGAATACTTGTGACGCGATTTTAAACGCGATATACATACATACAAATATTTTTAAAACACGTGCAAGATGAATTCTACCAAATACGAAATGTCAAAAACATACCAATACCGCAAAGTAATGAAGCCAATGCTGGAGCGGAAACGGCGCGCCAGAATCAATAAGTGTCTCGACGAGTTAAAGGATCTGATTGCAGAGTGTATGCAGCAGCAAAGCGGAGACGCTAGTGTTAAGCTGGAGAAGGCCGACATTCTGGAGCTGACGATCCAACATTTGCGTAAAATTAAAAAGGGCTCTGCAACAAAAACCACTATTGGAACGGAGAGCTTTCGAACAGGATACATCCAGGCGGCCAACGAAGTTTCCCGCTGTTTAGCCAGTCTTCCAAAAGTCGATATTGGACTTGGAACGAAGCTGATGACGCACTTAGGAGTTCGTTTAAATGAATTGGTCTCAGAACCGGCGAGAACAACAGCGCCTGGTACACCGCTGAACGTTTTTTGTGGAGGAGGAAACTCTTGTTTGAACCAATCATCATCAATGCTCAGTCCTGTGTCTTCCGGCTATGGAAGTGATAGCGAGTACTCCACAGTGGGGTTGCTAAAAGTGGCAGTTGAAGAAGTAACTACAATCTGGAGACCTTGGTGAAGTGTTTAAAAAATTGTTGTACTTGTGAAATTTATTAAAAGTAGTAGGCTGTGCATTAGTAGGTTATAATTATGACAAAAATGTTAGTAATAATGTTAGTCTGTGATAGGAAAAGCTTTAAAATATACATTTTCTTTTTGTTACATTATAATAATTATAAGAAAATAAACATACCTTTATAACATAATTTTGTTCCATGTTCTTATTTTTTTGCTTTTGATGGTTTGCCGTATTGAGAAGTGCAAATCCTAAAACGGTATGCGTGGGAGTTCAAGTGAAAATACTGGTTTCAAGTTTAAAATCGTCAGAAGTACATGTCTACTTAAATCATGCGTTTCGGAGATAAAAATATTTCTTAAAGTTAAAAGCTTTTCGATATATACAAATGTGCGTATTTGTAGGTGCAAATGTTCAAAGGAGGTGCGTCCTTTCGCCGGGCTGGATTCGAACCCGGGTACAATCGCTTAACAGTGCAACGCACTAACGATTAAGCCACATATAAACTTATTTGCTTTTTTTACGAACGTCAAGCATTTTATTCATTTTGCTACACCTAAGTCGAAAAATTTAAGATGTCTGTTTTTTCGATTAGGTATATTAGCTAGAGTTTCGCACAATATGACTATTGACTAGGGTGACCGAAAATATGGTCTTAAGAAACTTTTTAAACCGCTTTAAATATGCACTAAAAAAGATATAATATGCCCTTAAAATATGCTATAAAAACTATTGATAATAATAAAAATAAATAAAGTAAATATAAATAATCCTTATTTAAGGCATCAAATGATCCAATGAGGAAATTTTTAAGAAACACCTTAATTAAATAACTTAAACATATCGAAACTCTTCTTGAATCATAATAAATTTAGATTTTTGTTCCAGTAAATGCTTATAATTTTGCTTAAATGTTAGAAAGAAAATTTCACTCTTTTTGCTCTTTTTGGTACATGAAAAACTAATAGAATTTTATCCGGGCAGACAATTATAAATCTCTCTTCAAGTTCTAGATTCTGTTTTTTTTGCAAAACATTTGACATCTTGGACCTTATTTCCTCCCCCTTTGCAGTCAATGGAACTGAATTGAATTTCTATTCAATTTCTTGATTGATGTAAAAAAAAAGCCGTAGCCGTGCAAAAAAAAGCCAACTCAATTTTTAAATTAAGTTCAAGTAATTTTTTGGCAGTTTTGACAGCAGCAAAATTCGGAAATTACATTTTTTTCTTTTCAGAAAAAGGACAACAAAGATAAAAATATTAAAAAAAAACTTCACAACTATGCTAAAATATGTTCTAAAAATGCAAACATATGCCGAAATATGCTCTTGAAATATGTAAAAATATGCATTTATACACTAAAAATTGCACAAATATGCTCCAATGAATCGGGCTCAAAATGTTTAGTTTTATATAAAACGTATTTCTGTGAATCCAATTTTTAATATAGCCTCCCAAAAAAAACATGCTTTTGCATATATCCGGTTGGCCTCTAATCACTAAACGAAAATTAATAAAATTTTAGTTATGAATAAATTATTCGTACGGCTTATTCAGATTTGCGGTTTAGTCACACACATGATTCATTGTTAATCATGATTGAGGTTCAATCGTTGGCTATGACTGGTCATAATGACTAAAAAAAATTAAAAACGTCCGATGATACGTCCATTCGTATGTTCGCAAAGTGCAAAATTTATCTGACGTTATCTGAGTTCCTGAAACTTGTAATTTTTCTCTCCCAACCACTCACCCCGTAGTCATTCTAACGCCTCATATTTGGAATATATCAAACAATAATCAAAGTTAGTCATAAATGATGATTAATGACAAATGATTGATAGTTAGTCCTGTCTAATCACTAATCACTTCATGACTAACTTCTGTGATTTTATTGTTCTTTAGTCAATATAATAAAGATCAGGTAAACTGGGTACTATAGAAATGCAAACTAAATGCGATCCAACTCATAAGTTAAAAAAAATGGCTGGTTTAAAGAACCAGCTTCAAACAAATACCGGGTATGATTTTTTAAAGCTTTTGTAAATTCTGAAACAGAACATGTAACGTTATAGCTTTGCTATAGATCAGAAAAACTCTGCGAATATATTCCAATTACATAGTAGCCAACCAAAGACATTTACAGAGCCGAGCATAAATGCGGTTTTTTCTCTGACATGTTTGCACTAAAAACAACAACATGAAATGAAAGCTGTTCGTTGTCCAATTTCAAATTGAGAGGTTCAGAGCATGCAATACAAGTTTCGTGCTTGATACAAGTTGCAAGAGAAAATTTTTTGTTTATTTTTTTGCATAGACCAAGAGTCAAAAAAATGTATTCGAGTTAAAAGGCGTTCGACTTAGAAGATGGATTTTGTATGGAAAATTGAAGGGAATGCCAAAATATGGCAAACAAATTCGAGTTAGAGGAATTTTCGACTTAGAGGGCGTTCGACTTAGAGGGCTTTAACTGCATTGACAAAAATGTAAATGAAAACGTCATTCTTGAGTTTCGGCCTCCTGTACCTCAGGCCAAGTTAAGTATTCAGTAGTCGGTCCGAATTTTTTCACCCAAATTTTCATTGCTGCAATTTAGGTTGAAAGCAACTTTAAAATATTCATTAACTCAAAGAAAAAAACAAAAACAAACAAAGCAATTTTTTAAATATAAAATATTGAAGGCCGATTTAACAAAACCTGTCTATTAAGAGCGAATCTTCAGTAGTCCGCCAGGGCGGCCGACCTCAGCAGAAATACCGAAAAAATTTCTTCTTACGACCGCCTCCCCACTTTTATTTAAAAAATGTTTTTTTTTCTAATTTTTGTTCAATATACAGTAAAAAGAATCTATTGATAAAACAAATATAATATCATAATGCACCTTCCGACATTATTTCACTGATTTTACAACTTTTTTGAAAAGCACTTCTACAATTTAACAACAAAACCAGTCATTTTACTTTTTAAGAAAACTTGAATCAAAGTGACAATTTAACCAACCTACAATTTGCAAGTGTGTAATACAAACGGATTAACTATTACGCATCATTTTCTGGCGCGGCGGGCGACTACTGGAGGTGGCCGAACATATATGCCATCAACCTATCAAAAACCATTTTTCAAATAAGCAAAGTAACCAGAATTACTCAACCACACATCACCAAAACAAATTAAAACAAAAGGTATTACATTTATCCAATCTTCTTTCCACAGACAATGTATAGTTCCTGTACTTTATCCTGCACCCTTGCGCACACGCCAGCACGAGCCTATGAAAAAATAAGTTTATCCTTGTCACTACAGGGCACCTTTTCGGCTGAGAGCCGTGGGAGTAAAAATCCAAGTGTCACAAAAAAAATCCATTTATAGATAAAAAAAAATGGGCAAACAACGACAGCTGCACTTCAAACAATTTGTTTTAGAAAGCAACCCCGTGTGATCGAGATCCTCCTTGCACTAACCACGCTTCATACGTAACAAAAGGGCACAGGGATAAAGAAAGAAGAAAAAAGCAGGAACATGTGTCCTGAAATTCCTATGAGAAACTCATTTTCGATTTGGTTCCCACGGACACGAGCCACACGGAGTTCTTTTTCATCCCTCTCTTTTGGTTCTTATTACATGTTGAAGACGAGCAGTGAAATCCTTACAGCAACCTACATAATGAACTGTGATAACTGAAAGAGTAAGAGCGAAATAGGGGTTGATTCTTGCTGGCGACATATAAAAGGATCGCTGGAATGCACCAACGGCACATTCAATCTGAGTCTGCAGTCGACAGGTCCAACTTTTTCTGTTGGCAATTTTAAATTTTAAGAAAATGGAATTTATCTCCCGCACTCAGCACTACCAAAAAGTGAAGAAACCTTTATTGGAGCGGCAACGTCGTGCAAGAATCAACAAGTGTTTGGTTTCGCTTAAGCATTTGGTGGCTGAATTGCAAGGTGACGACGGAATTTTGCGAATGGACAAAGCAGAAATGCTGGAGGCCACAATTACATATCTACACCGAAACAAGAAAAATGTCGGAAAAGAAATTCGAAATACACCAGCCGATAGTTTTCGCCACGGGTATATGAATGCAGTGAACCAAGTGTCCAGGTTCTTGTCTTCAACACAAGGAATCACTGTGGACTTTGGAAAGTCGGTAATGATTCAGTTGGGCTGCCGATTCAATCATTTTCAAATAGTACGTCAGCAACTATGGAAGCCTTCTGAGTTAGTTATGCGAAACTCAAGTCAAGTGGAAATGGGAAACAACCCCGCGCCACTCAGCCCTACTTCATCGGGATACTGCAGCGATATGGATAGTCCTGCACCTAGTCCACTTTCTGTGGAAGACAAAGAATCACATGTTTGGCGACCTTGGTAACTTTGCAGACATAAAAAAATTGTAAATACGTTAAGCTTGAACTGTGATAGTGAGATATTGTGATTATTATACATATAAATGATTAGTTTACAAAAATATTTACAAATAAAAAAATACTTCATAAAAAAATCACATAATAATCAAAATCAAATTTTTAGTCACTTGCAAGTCTTTTAAAATTTCTAGACACTTAGTCTTTTTGACTTTCAGTCAATTGACTGTTGTTTAGTATTTTAGTTTTTTTAGTTTAGTCCGGATAATCAATTATAGTCAAGAGACTAAGTGACTGCTTTAAGTGACTAAAAAGACTGCCACCAGTCAATAAAGACTAAAGTCATTTAACTTACAATCAAATAACAGCTTAATGACTTCATCATCATTGGTGGCGTAACAGCCCACGAAGGGCCAGAGCCTAGCTTTTCGCGCCTCCACTGTGTTGTGCGAGTTACAATTTGACACATGTGAAGGGGACCTACAGTTTGTTGCCGTTCCGAACGGCAAATTGCGAAAGCTTTCCGTGCTCCAGAAAGTACTCCAGGAGGATTGTCGTTCGGGTACTCTCGCTCAACAGTCTGACGCACTAACGATTAAGCCACGGCGCCCACAGCTTAATGACTTGCTACTAAGAATATACAAGTTGATTGGTGACTGTAGTATTGAAGGCAAAGTAAGTAAGTCTTATTAAATACGTCTTTGGTAAGCTAACTATAGTTTTTAAATGAATGCAATTTCCCAGCTCTGGTGATGATAAAAATAAAGATTAGTTTACTTGTGACTTATTGTACTGATTAAGAATCTCAATACGAAACGATGGCGAAAATATTAAGAACATACTACAGGCAGGAAAACAAAGCAATAAGATGAACAGAAGACAACGGAGATTTAGATTTGGATTTCATAGTGCAACACATCGGACACTGAAAACAGCTCTGGTTCGAAAAACAGTGTGATACTGTAAATATACTACTGTTTAAACGAACTGGCAATGTAGCAATAATAAAGAGAAAAACTGGCTTACTACAAATGACGATTACTAAAAATGTATTTTAGTCTTTTTAGTCTAGTATGTACATTATTAATTAATTTTTACTGTTTTTAATAAATATTACTATCACTAAGCAATAAAATGTGCAAAAACTGTTTTCCTTAAACCATTCGATTAACCGGACTTTCGATTATCCGGATGCCTATCGACAACAATTAGTCCGTATAATCGAGGTTCTACTGTAATAAATTCCGAAAAAAATATTTGAAAAAAAAAATGCATAATAGCGAGCAATTTAATACTACTACTAAATTTTTATTACAGCTAATCAAGTAATGTATCATTCGATCTCTTGATTTTTTTTTTATTCCAACTAATCAATTGATATACCCCTCAATGGATCTTTTAAAATAAAATAGAGGTTTCATTTTGAGCTTTTTAGTCAAAAGTCCCGTTTTTTGAATTATTTGGCTTTAAAGCGGCTCCAAAATTGAGGAGCAGCCTAAGACCATGCAATTTGTTCAAGAACTATTTCGACATCACTTAATTGTCTTCTATAATAAAGAGATAACAAAAAAAAACAGCGCGGTGAGTGTAGCGGTGCGTGTAATTGGCGAGAGTTATAATTCTTTCAAATAAAAAGTCTTTTTAATTTTTTTTATAATTTACTTTGTTTAGTATTGACTCCATGAAACATTAGTTAACGAATTACAGGTGACTCCCGATAATTCAAAACAGCATTTTTTATGAATGACAGGAATGGCAGGTTACGAATTATCAAAATTTCGATTTAACGAGGTGGAAAACCTAAAAATACGAATTAACGGGACTTTTTACATTTCATATTATTTTCGTTTAACATTATTAAAATCAAGCGCTCGATTCACATACATATGTATGTAATTACATCTGAAGTACATGTGTACTACTATACATGTACAAAAATCAAAAACGGAAACATAAAATTACATAGATACAAGAAATGCGTGAACTAAGAATAAAAATATTCGTAATATCACAGAACAAAAAAGTACGGTGTGTAAGGCGACATAAAGGTAACAGAATTGTCTGCAAAAGTTAATGGTAGTTAAACTGAAAAGGTTTTTTTTGCGTTTTGCATTTCGAATTATAAGAGGTTTAAAAAACTAGTTAGGATTTATAAGAGATTTTGCGTTCTTTGCATTGCAAATAAAATACGAAATAACGACGGGAGCAAAATGTATGAACATTTTACGAATTAGCCACGATTTTTCAAAGGACTCGAAGTTTGTTGCGAATTACTGAGGTTTCGATTTATCGGAGTACGAAATATCACGACTCGACTGTATGCAGCATTTACTTAACATTAATGTAAAGTTAGCAGAACGTGATTCATAAGAAATTAAACACAAAGAAAAAACGAAAGGCGTATAAAAGAACGAGAGACAAAAGAGAAATTTAAAGAAAATGTACAAAAGAATCATAACGCACAACATCCAATCAATTGCACAACATCAAATCCATCGCCCTTATAGGGCCCATAGACGTAACATAGTGTTTGACACGATTTCGCCACAAACGTAACACGTGTGCGCACACATCACTTGATCATCAGTCGTCGACGAGGAAGGACCGTGGATATAAGCGGATCCTGCTACCGGATGAATGCATAAAAATGCGTACACAACAACAACACTAATAACCGCTGACGATCGTTCGATACCTGCTACCTCAAATGTGTGCACAGTTACCTACACACGACACACTTATGTTCGCACTGTGACTCCACCTGAGACTCCGCCCACAATCAGTGTGCGCACCAGGCCACACATGTAACACTTAGCCTCGTCACACGGTGTCAAACAGTTTGTTACGTCTATGGGCCCTATTTTACGTCTCTTCATACAGACATGATGTGTTTTGATGCGGTTCCCCATCACAATGCTCGGTTTTGTTTGATAAACTTTCTTCGATTTTCGTATTGCTGTCTTTTGTGTTAAATTTCAATTAAGGCCCAAACCCATAGACTCCGTTGCGTACGTTGCTATTACAATCCAAAAAAAATCGTAGTTATCGCATGGCAAACAGGAGCCCAATGAATACGTACGTTGGGTGCGCGGCCAGAGCTGTCAGACTATATACCTTCCCTGTCTAATTAAATTCACTACAAAAGCTGGAGGGCCACAATATTTTCAGTTTTCAACTAAAACCAAATATTGATTATATGTTTGACAAAAAATTCTATTACCAAACCATTCATGTCCAAAATTATTAAATTATATTCTAATTAAAACATGCGTCGCGGGCCGCATGTGACTCGCGGGCCTTTGTCCGATTACCCCTGATTTATGCGGAGAAGGAACTGTCATTGTATGAAAAAGTTAAAAGTTAACCAACATCATCCGACGGGATGCATTCCACGTGTGTTATGCATTTGCTATCTTTATGACTTTATGACACCACGCAACGCGAGCAACGGAGGCCCCTATTGCGATTGTCGAATGGCAATCGGTATTCGACTATCATCGATTATCGATTGAGTTCGGTATTGCGATTCTTGATTGCAATCGATGGCCGTCGATCTGACAGACAATTTCCGCCGATTGCAAATTTGTGATCGATGGCTACCGACAATAAACTAAAGGCTAATTTCTTGTGCGCAGTGCGAGTATTTTTTTTTTAGTATTTCATGAAAATGTATAATATTTCAAATAATTCATAAAAAACAATAAAAATAGGAAAAAAGTAACTAATAACGTAAATTTATGAAAATCAACACGATGGGTACTCGCATCAAAACATGTTGGGCATTGTCCTTTTGTGAAGGGATTCACAGGAAATTCACAATATACATGCCATCAGTCACAATAACATAATTCTGCATCGATTGAGTTACATAATACCAAATACGATTCTTATCGATGCATTTGAAGATCATCGATTCGATCACCATACGACAATCGCAATAGGGGCCGGATTCTATTGGTTTGGACCTATACTAAGCAACGACCGCAGTAGGGGCCCACTGGAGTTGGTAGCTTTTTCGTTTTAAAATCTTTTTAATTGATTGCAATTCACATCTTAAAGGATAAATTGGCAGCTTACCAGCCTGCTTTTATTGTTAGCTAAGCACTGACAATAACTGTAATTTATTGAACAAAAATAAGCACTGCGACGAGTGTCCGCATCAAAATACGTCTGGCAATCGCTTTTTATAGCAAAACTGGCTTACGACCATTTCGCTTAAGCTCACTAAAGCAGTTTTTAGGATTTTATTTTATTTAGCTTTACTCGAGATTTATGCCAGAAACTTAAGTTTTGTTTTGGGCTTAGCGATTATTCAGTCTGTTTGATGATACTTGCATTTTTTGTTTGATATTTGTGCAACAGGAGCTAGAAGGTCAAGTTCGAAGAAAATTCTTCGCAATTTTCGGATGGAGTACCTCAATGCAATGTTTCACTCCACCGCTATGCAGTTAATGTCCCGGTATACTTATCTAGGCCTATTAGCCTAGTTGAAGATCTAACGTGCAAAATAAATGAAGATCTATTGCAAATATACAATTGGTCGATGAGCAATAAACTTACTGCAATGGTCTTAGTCTCAATCTAGCTAAGCTTCACTGCATATTGATCTCGAAAAAAAAAAAAAAACAAAAAAATAAAAACCATTACTACACCAATTTGCTGCCCTCTGTCTATCTTGCAGATGTTCCCCTTCCGTTTGTTGACAAGGTTATAAGTCTGGGGAACAGGATAAATTCCTCTTTGTCGGCCACTGACCCTGTTAACAACTTTTTCGGGCGTATTTATGCCGTTCTCAGAAAACTTTTCCTATCCGCATATTTTACCCCTCTAGTTCTATGCGCAGGCTTATAAAATCCTTGCTCCTGCCTGTAATTGACAGTATTGTAGTAATCGATTGCAATCTAGATTCCCAGTCGCGTCACGAGATTCTCGTTGCATTTAACGATATAATCAGGCACACTTATGGGCTTCGCAGATTAAACCACATATCTAATTACCACTATCTTGTTCTTCGATGTACACTAATGGACTTTATAAAAGTCAGATGTTACATCTTCATGCATAAAACTATCTATAGCCATCTATCACATTATCTTTTTAATAAATAAATTGTTTTGTTTATGGTTGTCTCTCTTATGCACATTTTTTTATTTTATTATTTGAGATCTCCGTGCACATATTAAGAGTCATGTTGTTTGTTATATTTCGCATTATTGAAGAATTCTAATTTCAAAAGGTAATTCGGTACGAGTCGTTTTATATAGACGCCACGCCACTGATTGAAAGCAAAACTTAATTTGCTTTATACTTTAAATCGAACTTAAGTACTGATAATTGAAAATTTATCAACACTATATTTTCCACATTCGATTGAAAAATGTATTCGCATTTTTAGCTGAAATTAATAAATGTTTTGAAAAAGCTGTGGTAAATTTAACTAACTTTTGTGCCAGAGTACAGCACCATCTAGTTTGCAAGTCTGGTATCATATTTGTTAACCACCTTACCCATATGTTGATAATGCAGATTTTTAGCTCTTTCATGATTATTTGCTCAAAGACAAGGAAGGGTATATTCGCAAAGACTTCCGCCATATTCTTTTGCTGCATTAAGAAGGCTTTAGTCGATAGTTTCAAGTAATAAAGTAAATTTTTCAAATGGAAAAAAATATATATTAGTAATTGAAATCAATAAATCAATGTCCAATGCGTTTCTGTTCACTACATAAATAAACTTTCCTATTCCGCGTCTACGTTCTAGTACCCATAATAAATAAAATAAGTCTTACAAATCTTGCGGAGCCGGTCAACTGTGTTGGGGAAAAAAAGTGACGCTTATGAAATAATAGCAGAAAAATTGAGTGGTTTAGATAAGACATTATAACATATAATATATATTTATATACATATATATAAATAAATTGTGACGAATGATAATGGATGCACCACCAGGAGCTGGAGCGATGGGACCACCACCACCAGGACGTGGTGGATTTCGAGGACGTGGAGGACCACCTATTCGAGGTGGTTTTGATCGCGGTCGTGGACGTGGTATGGGACGTGGAGGACACTATATGCGTGGCGGAGTTATGGGTGGGCCACCACCGATGATGGCTGGAAGTAGGGGTGGGATGCGTCCACCACGAGGGATGGGATATCAGCGGGGGGGTTACATTCCTAGAGGAGGACCGCCCATGCGCGGTGGGCGACCACCTATGTACGGCCAACGTAAGACATTTATTTATTTTCCTTTAAAACTTGATAAAATGAGTGTTTCCATTACAATTTAAATGTAAGCATTAGATTATAATGCAAATGTCATGTGATGAAATGCAGTTCCCAGATACCTTTTTTGGCGATTAATGTTGTCCTTTTTTTGTTATTTAAATTACAGTCAGCCGTGTTAGCTAGTGAAAAGTGGTGAGGATTTACCTATTTCTTAAAATTCTGTAAACACAGTGAATTAATAGAAAAAACTGGGACACACATAACAGCCAAGCTCAATTTAGCAAAACGAAATAAATTGCAAATTAATCTACGAGTCAATCTTATTTTGACACTTGTCTTGTCTGTTGTCTGTTTTTGGTCTTCTGTGCTACAGAAAAAAATTAAACCAAATATACTTTGCATTTAAAAGCGATTCTGTTTTTTTCATGACACTGGAATCTGAAAATGTTGAATTTAAATGCAGACTTTTGTCTCGGTGGTCGTACACCAGTGCTACAGCCGCTAGTAATCCAACTTCCTCTCTATTCTGGAAATTGTAATAGTTCAAAATGTCCGCATATTCACATTTTGTTGAGTTTAAAAGCAAAATAAAACTATCTCCGTTTTCGAACCTCAAACATAACACATCAAGCTCATCAAGCTCTCAGGACCCCCGGCATTTCTAATGCACCTGCGCATAAACCAAGAACTGGTCAATAATAGTAGATCTTGGTTAAAATAAGGATATATTGGGCTTAGTCTCTTGCAAATTAGAATGTATTGTTCATATGCCTTTTTAGCGGAGGTTGTTTTTGGGGGTCGACATTGTCTCTATGAAGGAAATTGCGTATGGTTTGTGGTTGGCCGTCTGTAATTTTATCCTTTGTCAATATTTTGTTGAATCTTATAGCAATTAAAATTGCAATTTATTTCGTTATATGTATGTCTAATCTTGACACATGAGGAAGGTATCTACTGTCGCCGGTTCCGAACGGCGAACGGGCGACGAGCCCGGGTACGCTTGCTTAACAGGTTGACGCACTAGCGTCAGGTCTAAGCGAAGCAAGTTTTCTACATTTTTTTTTTTAAGCAAGATAACAAGTAATAAAGAAATTACTTTTTGGAGAAAAAATTTATGTTGTACATTGGCCAACGTAAAGTCTCAACTTAAGCCTCATAGATAATTTATAGTAAGACACTGAAAAAAGCTTAAACCATGTACGATAGAGAAACGCAACTGACATATTCAACAAATCAAGATGCCAGGCTCTGGTTGAAAATATGACCCCAAAACTTTGTTCTGTTATAACAATCAAAGGGTTTCAAACAAAGTACTAGCTATTTTTTTTCCAGACTTTTAACACAATATTTTTGTAACTATTCTGTCCGCTTCTAATTCTTTGGTCAGCTTTAATCTCACTTGTTTTAGTTTTCATGAATTTCAAATATTTTATTCTACCGTTGAAATATTACGTTGTCAAATATCTCCCTTCCGCCTTTTTGTCTTTTGAATTTTCCGGCTGTGTACGAAGCGCTATAGAGCTCTTTACCCACCGCCTTAAGCATTACTGGTTGGACTTCATCTAAACCGGCGGATTAGCCGACTTTTAGCGCTTCAATCGCTAAAGTGACTTCCTCCACCGTTGGACTAGTAACACACCATGTTTGGAATTGACTCATTTACTTCCTCTGAGGTTAGGATAGTTTGCTAGAAGATCTTATTTACAGATGTAGGGTCGCTTCCCAAACTTCCTGCCGAATTCCTTCCAAGACTGCTCTTAAGCTGCTCGCTCATTATCCCCAACTCTGATCTTAACTTCAATTAATGTTAAATTTCAGCACCAAAACAACACACGGGGGCTGAAAATAACAAAACAGTGACTCCTGTATCCACAACACCCGCGCCTACCAGCCCTCCATCAGATGCCGTAACATCTCAGGCAAATACTACTCAAACATCGACAGTTCCTGTTCCTGCCAATGGAATGCCACCAACACGAGGAATACCGCGTGGGCGTGGTGGTCCTCCGGGAATGCGAGGCGGTCGAGGAAGCTATGTTCCGCACTCCAATGGTTCCACATTTGGCGATCCAAATGGTATGATAAGACGTGGCGGTCCACCGCGTGGCCGAGGAGGCTATGGTCAGGGAATGCCACGTCCTCCAATGTCACATAATGCCAACACTCAAGTCGCCCCTGTTCCGACATTAAAACGTGGTGCTCCAGGTGGACCACCTGGACCTAAACGTGGAAGGTACGATTCTGGGCCTTATTCACAGCGACCGATGGCTCCAAAGTATCATCAAACTACGCAAGCTGCATCGCATGCTAATGCAGGTTATGCAGCCCCCCATGCATCTTCCCAAGGGTAAATAAAACTGTTTGAAATTGTTTTCAGTTTAATTGATTTTTTTTTGTTCATGTGCAGCCATCATTCTTATCAAGATCCATCGCAAACGGTTGATCCATATGCACAACAGTACTCAGCACCCGCTGCTCAAACAACGTACAATGGATATGCACAATCTGGCTATGGAACTGCTTCACAGCCAAGTGGAGGGTATTCTCAGCATGGCGAATACGATCAGAGTCAGTACTCTGGTTATAGGTAGATAAATTCAGTTGGTTTTATATTTATTTTTTCTAAACCCATATCGCTTATTTCCTTAAAGCAACACTGGTTATGGAAGCCAACAGGATGCAAGGTATCAGACTTATGGTCAAGACTATACGCAAACATATGGGGCACCTGCTGTAGACTACAGCGCACCATCCTCTGATTATACCCAGCAGGGTCAATCATATGACGAAAGAGCCTATGCTGGCTACGGTAAGTCGATTCTTATAGAACACTTTATAAACTATAGGTCTGCATGAATGTATTCATTTCTCTTCTTCAGTGTACACTATTCATTGAATTTCATTCTCATAATTCGAATTAGTGTATAGCAAATATGAGCACTCTATTACAGGAGACAAATACTAAACAGTATTTGTATACGTGATAACAAAATGAGTACAATGTGTTTGCTCTAGACAATAAACAGTAACTCGCTTTTCTTAAGCTGAGCTTTTGCTATTGCTGATGACTCCTTACCTCTGGTGGGGGAAGTCAAGTGAATACACTCAGTTGTCTTTAAGAACAGGATTTATTTTTGCGTTAACATGCTGGGATACTATTAATTTACTTATTCTACAATAATGCTAGAAACAGAACAAAACAAAATATAGCTTATTGTGCAATCTTAGTTCACACAATATTGAAAGACGACGCGATGTGACTGCAAAGGGCACACAGCGTGTGCAGTTGTTTGTTGATTTATGCTGTACGTGCGTGTGTTATCATTTTGGCGTCATGTTTGCAAATAAAATGTTGCGATTAATCACAATACAAAGTTTTTTTTTTCTTCTATACCCGGGAGTTTCAATTAAATTTCTCAGATTAAATAGTGTACACACAAAATTACACTGAGTACACGGAATACTCAGCGGCGATCTCGCTTGGTTTAAAAAAAAAAAGAATTAAAAAAGACCTGTTACTTTGACATTTTCCAAATAAATTTGCCTTAAAACAAAAACAAAATGTAAGCGAATATGTGTCTACCTAGCGCACTCAGTGTACTCAGTGTAGTGTTAAAATGTGTGCCAAACTCATTCTGACTTTCATGTTGAGTATAATAGTAAAGTGTACTCTAAAGAAAATTAATATTTTGGGACTGTTTCTAAGACATTCATCGCGGACATCTCTGTTATAAACTTATACAACATAATTCAAAAATGCCATTTTGAGCAAATGTGTAACAATTTAACAATTTGCAAATAAATTTTTTGTTTTGTATTAAAATTCAAATGCCGAAAAGAAAAATTAAAAGGAATGTTGATTAAAAATACTTAAAAAGAAGACAAAGAAATAGAAACTCATGAGCTTGCTTGAGCCTTATAGAAGAGCCTCAAAGTTTCAATGTACTTCATCTGTGTCAACAACTATAAGGTCATTATTACAATCATTACAATTATTTGTTTACTTTTATCTAATGTCCATTTGGTTTGGTTATACAATGGTTTTACTTCACCTTAAATTTTACATCGAACGACACCTGTACATACACTATGGACCTACAGGTCTTTATGATTTGCGAACCATTGATGACATCAAATGGTTAAATTTTTTGCCACTTTCAGTTTGAACAGGAGGTCCCAAAGGATACAATTTAACGGAAATAGGTTGCCGTTCTTTTTTCTTACTATCAGTGTGTTGGTACCTTCTTGGAAAATTTTTAGCCTAAGAAGGATCTTGTTAAATCATTACTTTAATTTCTGTAGTTACTTCGATTTTTTTATCTTAACGCGTAAATAAGTAATCATTTTTCGTTTAAAAAATGAGGAAAATTTGCTGGGGTTTTCCTCGACTGGGCGTTTGACATTTGTGAACGGAAAAAAAATTAGTTTTAATTCTCGAATAAAACAACTATAACGACAATTATAATACTGTAGCGTTATTTGTCGGTAGACACTTACGTTCCACAAAACGCAAGGGGTAATAAACAAAAACGACTTGATAACGACATTCGTAATTACGTTTTGTAAAAATGAGGATTAATGCCGGAATGAGGGTGAATAAATCTTGTGAACGAAAGCATAACTACTTCTCCTGGATAGCACATTGTCTTAGTTTGCCAAGTGTACAAGTATGAAATGCAGATTTAAAAAAAAAATAGTTCGGAGGAATGGTAAAAAGACCTTCTGCCTTCATGGTTTATACAAAGCATGCTTAATCTTTTGTGATACATTTTTCCCATATTTTTTTGGGTTAATTTGTGAATACCACGCCCGTTAAAGAGTTCTTCTTTTGCTATGGGGGGTTTTAACAACTCAATAGACCACGTCGCTCTTATTCCATCAAATAAAAACATCGTCTTTTTGCCAAAGCAATTCGGTCTTAGAGTCAATGTGGATGTTGCATCTGCGTCTAACCATGACTTTCTTCTCAAAATGAATCCACTTTTTATCCCGTCCAATTATCTGATGCAAGAACGACATCCTTTTGTATCGAGAAAGCAAAAGTTTACATGTGTCTGCGCTTTTCCATTTGCCTGTCGTTCAAATCATGTGGTATCTACCGGACTTTTAAATCATTCAATCTCGTAGTCTATTCCACTCCACATCTTCGTATTTTTTTTTTAGGTTTTCCACATTCTTTGTTTCAAAATCACCATTTTTAAACTGCTGAAACCAATGTTTACATATATAATAGGTATGACTCAGCAGTAATTTTCATTAATCAAACACAAAAAAATAGTTCTGTCCGCGAATTCGCCTTGCTCTTTTCGGTATGAATTTTGACAATTGGACACAACAGTTGTGCGCGTGGATGAATATTAGTGCTCTTGATTTTACCCTGGTAATACTCGATTTTCGAGTTTAGCCGGGTATTACGCGGTTAGCATAGTTTCGGATACCCGTCAACTACTGATTACCCGAAATATATAGGTTTTTGACATATTATACTCTTGATAGTGTTAACATGTCTGATTTGAAGCCAAATAAGTGGCATTTGCCGGAAATGATAATTTTCGTTTTTTATTCGAAGACGGCGGGAATGCTGATTTATATAAAACAACATGCCGTAATTGGTTCAATCCCCTCAAAGATGGTGATTTCGATGTTGACGACCGTTCGCGTAAACAAAGGCCATTATTCTTTTGAAGACACGGAATTGGAGGCATTCCTTGATAAAAGTCCTTAGGTGTAAAAAGAAGTCTCACGAGTAGTAATCTGTCAAAAGCAAACATTTTTTACACAGCCAAAAGCATGGTGTGTCGCTACAAACCGGACTCCCGTAAAGTAGCGGGTACCCAGGTACTATGCTAACCGCGTAATACCCGGTAATGCGGGTACCCGGGTATCAAGAGCACTAATGAATACTTAAGGCAGAACTTTGCTCTTGGTATTATAAATGCACCTAGCAGTTTAAGAATATTATATTAATTATAATAGTAAAAAAAAGCAAAATAGCCCAAGTGTGAAAACTTTATAGCTTGAACTACATTGTAAAAAGTTGGTGGTTCATACTAGTTTTTTTTTTTTGAACCAGAAGACATAGGACCATTCTGTTTTTTGTGTTTGACTCAGAATGAACGCGAGCATTAACGGCAATCCTCAAAAGTCCTAATTTGGCACTGCGACTTACAGTTTTGAAAAAACAAGAAATTATCTACACTTTTTTTTTTATTATTGCTTATTAAAATTTTGAGTTTGTATGCGAATTTTCCACAAACTATGAGCATGGACAATGTGTAATTAAAGAAGAAGTTTCCGCCTTTCTTAGTTGGCATAGTACTTTATTGTAGGTGTTGCTATTGTTTTTTAATGAATTTTTTTTCCATGTTGTTTGATTTGATTTTAAATTGCCCCTACCTCCTAAACGGAGTGAGATGGACCCCATGCCTATTGCAAAAATGTTTCGTTTTTGGACGCTCTATGAAAACCATTATCAATTTCTGGCGCCTAAGTTATCTTACTCTTCCCGCACATCAAAATAGATATTTTTCTAAAGGTGCAAAAATGGATACATTGGGGTCAATATGAACTTTTGTAAATTTTTACCGTTCTATAAATGCGATCAAAATCGTTTGTACTTCATTTTTTTGGTGATGAAGTAAGGAAACAAATAACACAAAAATCATTCATCAATCGGTCAAGTGGGAGGCTTTTTATTTACAAAAAACCATACGGTCCCGATTTATGTCCTGTTTTTTTAGAGCACTTCTTGATTTAAATCGGATTACTGTAGTTTTACACAACAATAAATTTTCTACGGAGCTCGGTGAAAAACGGCGATGTTCTGTTTGTAATTCAAATTAAAATAATTATTTGTGATTAAAAAAAACTTAATTAGTATTTAAGTGCATACATATTTTAGGTCAGTAACTGAACTTAAAAATTAATTTTTAATTAACAGATACGCAGGCATACCAACAAGGGTACTCAAACGCAGCTGGATATTATTAAGGATTGATGGTAGTGATTTGCCTCATTAATCTACAATATATGTATTTATATACATTTATATATACATATTTATTTATATTATATGTATGTGCATATATATATGTATACATGAGTATGTATATATATGTACATATATATCCTTATTTATATGTTTATATAAGTTTAAACTTTTTAAAAGAATGTTTAGTAGGTAAACATTGTAAGCAATTAAGAGGAAACCAAATAGATCTAAAAACTGAAAATTATTTCAACATTAAACAGAATCTACAATTAAAATAGCTATATTAAAAATTCAAATAAAAAATACAATATACATATATATATTCTTGAACAACAAGAAAAAACGCGATTTATTAAAAACAAAAACAAAATTAATAGAAGAAAGGTTTAACAGAGAACGAAGATTTTATTTTCACTTTCTTACAATTTTTTTTACACAAATAATTGGACAATTATGTTTTCTACATTATTTTCTTTTTTATTTTATTATTATATTTTATGTTTTGTTATTTCCTTATATATACGTGTGCCTCATCTTTAACAGAAATATTCAAGTGACATTAAAAAATGTCGCTAATATAAACGAAATTTTTTTTTATTAATTTATGACAATCCCTTTTTATTTCAAATTTTACTATCTGAAAGACCTTGATTGCACGAATACAAAAATATGCGAATCCAATAATAATAAAAATGCAAACATCTTATATATAAGTTTAAATGCAACAATTTCAGCTTAAACTGACGTACTAATCAAAGAAAAAAATAAATTTACCTCAAAATTAAAAAGTAAAAACAAAATACAAAAAAAAAAAACAAATAGAAAGAAGAATAGTTTAAGAATATTTTTTTTAGGTGTGTTGAAAGTTTTGTATCTTTTTTTGCCTATGCAGGTCATGTCTTAGTTAGTTGAGAAAATTATTATTATGATTGAAAAAAAAAAAAAACAAAATCTAATATGTAAGATGACTTATAAAATTTATTTAATTAAAAATAAAATAATCTATATACAAACATACAGAAAAAAAATTATAAATTTCAATAAATATAAATTGAAAAAAAAAAATCAAAGAAACACAAACACGGAAATTTAGTCAATTTATTAAAACTATTGAATTTATTTTTATTTGCTCATTTCATACAAAAGAAAAAGTATCATATTCTTTAATTGAGAGATACTATACGGCAAGACTGAAACTCCTCCTTGTGATAAAATTATATATTAGAACAGTAATTTCTAAAAAAAAAAAAAAAAAAAAAAAAAAAAAAAAAAAAAAAAAAAAAAAAAAAAAAAATGGAATGAGTATGAGTGAGCTACGTACATTTTTTAAACAGAATTTAATCTTCATGCGAAATGGGGATCACATTTTAGATATGATTTGTTATTATTTACTATTATTTTAAATTCTATTTCAGGCTTACCAATCCGAAAAAATATAAATATAAAAAAGAAATAAAAATAAGTTCTGAGGTAACAGAAAAAATAAGATCGAAATGAAATTGTTCATTTATAATTCAACTTTAATTAAATAAGCTTTAAAGCAACATATTGAATAAAATATGAATAACTATTGAAAGTTAAACCTCTTCAATTCTGCTACCTGCAACAATTTTAATATTTTAGAATTTAAGAACTACCAGTTTCTTCTGTTGATTATACAATAGGTCTGTTATAACAGTTAATCTCAAAAATCAATAACTACGATCTGGTGTTTGACAATTACTATTATTATGGTTCTAAGCAATTTATTGCACTTTTTTTTTTTTGTTTAATCAACGCTTCTATTCTTAAATCCCTCAAATTTTATTGTGTTTTAGAATTCAAATATATTACAATATGAATAAATATAATAACTTATTTGTTATTTGGACATTATAGAAAAAAGTTTTCAATGATTGAACTGCGGTACTTATCTAACAAATAAGGCACGGATTTAAGAATACAAGTGAACATTTAAAATGTTTTTAGACAATAAGTTTATTTATTTTCTTTTCATTTAAAGTTTCTAACATTTGCTATTATATTTAGCAGTTGCAAGTTCAATATTCGACTGGATAGATTAACATCTAATCAGCTTCCCCGTCCAACAACGATTTTATTTAAGTAGTATTTTTTTTTTTTTCAAATATCTTATGTGAATCATAAATTTAGCCTTGATTTTGGTTCTGTTGATTGATTAAACATAATTTATAATATAAGGATGCATTTAAAATGAATCACGGACCTAAGTTATAAGTATTTGACTCCTACTAGAAGTATATTTTTGCAAAAATGAAGAGGCGAGCGAGATTTTCTCAATGGTTACGTTACCTTATTAAGGCGATCATTTCTTGTTTTTGTCTATGCATTGACATTGCTTTGTCAGTTTATTTTCATAAGCTTTATAAGCAATCAAAACGAAACTAATACGCACTGGGCAAGACTATATTGATTGATAGCTTTAATTCAAAATTAACCTACGACTGCATCACGATTAATCCTATTGACAAAAAAAAAAAAAAAATGGCAAAAAAAAACGGAATTTATGTTGTAACATCCAAGTTTTTGTAGCAGTGGAATAAATCTTTAATATGGGTAACTTAAATGCTATAAAAGTTTATTAGCTTATCAAAATGGTTAAAAACAACGTACCAAAAGCGAAAACATATAATATAAAAAGTTAAAAAAAAAATTAGGTTCTTTAGATACGTTTCTTTGACATATTGCTTTTGTTTTTAACCCTTCACTTAATTTAAAATTGAGCTCAGCGGTCTATATATGAAATGCTGGAAATTGAATATTAAGTAAAATGAACTTAGACGACGCTATCTTGGTCTTGAATTAGAAAGTTAAAAAGGAAAAATAATGTTTAAAGTTCATGGATGATCCACTAATAAGTCTAACTTTTTAAATAAACATAAAATATGCAACTACTATACAAATTTTCAGCCAGAAGAACAATATATAAAAAAAAAGAAATTAATAAGTAAGAAGCAATAACCAATTATCTAAAAGATACTAGAAAAACTAAAAAGTAAGAACTTTGTGAAGTAAAAGGTGAATGAATGTTACCGCTTTAATTAATATGTCGGTAATATATACGAGTCGTTTTTTATCAAAATGATTCAAATTCAGTTCAGGAACTTATTACTGATAAAGTGCAAATTTTGAAGAACATTACAAAGAAAATGCAAAACGTTCTTTTTTGGTCAGAAGTAACTAAGAAAAATTACAAGTTGAGGATAAATAACTCAAATTTTACATGAAAAACTAGACATGTATTCAATAAAACTTCAAGTCAATCCAGTGTGAATTGTACAGTAAAATTTGGACCTATGATATAAGAAAAACACATTCAATCGATTTAAAAGAAAAGTTTTAATTTTTTTTTATTCCAAATAATAAAATAATAACATTTATGATTTCAATGTGCAAGACATTTGAAGTTATACATTTTTATACAGATTCTCAAAAGGCACTTGGAATTTACTACGTCTACAAAAAAAAAGTGTCAGCGATTAAAGTTTTATTTAACTGGTATTGACAAAATTAATAAAAAGAAACAAATTAAAAAAAGAACATTAAATTTCATACTTTGGATAGGTAATTTTTAAACTGAATAAAAGTCATACAATTCTCTACAGCAAAGGAAATATAACTGCTGGGTAGAAAAAATTGCATATTACACAAAGAAATTTTAACGATTTACTTAACCAAATTAAAGTACAATTAATGGTAAGTTAAAGAAAAACGTTAACGCCTTGTGATTAAATACCTGTGATAAAACAAATTAGTACAAAAAAAAAAAAACAATGAAAAAAAGGTGAATCCGAAAAGAGCCAATTTATATACATATGTATTACCACATATCTAACTATATCAAAACGCATATCAAATACTTTTATAATTCCAGGAAATGGATATTCCAAATAATAAAGAGGACACACTCTCAAAGGATTAACATGAAAAGACAAACTAACTGTGGTAACAAAATATATACAAAAAATTAGAGAACTTATTTGTTACTTTATTATTTTTGTACATTTTTATTTTGACTATTTATTAAGTAAAAACTATTATTTAACTCTATTTGTGAAGTTATAAAGGAAATAAAAAAACTGAGTGACTGGATGACAAGCTGAAAGTATTATTTGGCTTAAGTTATAAAAAACAGTAAAATATAAACGAAGTACCGAACCACATGAAATACTTAATGACTATTAAAAATAAAACAAAAACAAGTAAGGAGCCGTATAGGGTAAAAAAATATACAAGCATGACAGAAACACAAATGATTGACAGTGAAACCAAAATTTAATATATCGAATTATTCAGTTATTCAGATAAAAAAAAGGCTCAAAAATAAAAGGCTGCATAGATATAATATTAAAATAATGGTTAAATATTTTCTTTTAATTTGGATAAACTTTAATTAGACAAATAATTACTGCGACTATTTTTCAGGTAATGGAAAAAGTTTACCTCAAACAATATTATTAAAAAAATAAATTAGTATAATTAAAAAAAAAACCTTCAGAATTTTATAAAATCTAATTTTAAAATTATTATTTACTTATTTATGTATTTTTTTTTTTGTTTTGTTATTTTTTTTATTTACTTTGTCTACCGGACATCGCTAACTTTTTATAAATAAATTTATCAAAAAACAGCTTATGGAAGTATTTTATTTTACGAATATACAGTAAGTTTTTTCCACATGGACCGACAGGGAAAGAGTCGGTGCAGTTTGATATTAAAATTTTTGTAGATTGTGTGAAATTACGACAGATATTAAACACAATAAACTTACAACAAATAGATAGACGCATGGTTTTTATCGCAAACTTCTGTGTTATTTGTGCATGGTAGAGGTTGAGATGTCTTCAAAGGACTACATTTGAGTGTAGCACTTAAGCTTGAATTTGCCTTATAGAATAGGGTCTAATTATAAAAGAAACTTTACTGCGTTTTTCGCGACTGAATTTAAATATGTGCAGGTAAAATATAAAAGCTTGATGTCCGAACGCTCCCAATGCCATTTAAATGGCAGTTAACAGCAATACATTTTTGTGTTCGCATTAGGCTGTCAGAATACCCATCAGATAAGTACACTACCAATGCATAGTTGTTTTAGCTCTACTGCCAAAAGCAGGCATGAGATCGGAAACAAATGTCAAAGGCTGGCTAAAATAGATTACAAGCAACAGCCAAAGTATCAAACTTAAAAATTGCAAGGGATTTTGATTCACGTCGCCAATTCGTTCCGCGAATGCGCGTCGAAGTCGAAGCAAGAAACAGAAGAACAAACACAACAGAATAGTTTTTCCGAATGGTAAATTTAAAATTTGAACGGTCTACAAACGTATCTACTGTCGTAACTCGAAGAATAATTGACGTATGTCGAGCAGTGTTGGCAAAAATTTAATCTGATTAATGATTAAAAACTAATGATTAAAAATCATAATCAAAAAATTTGATTATGATGAATTTAATCATAATCAAAAAAAAAATGATTAAAATTATTAATCATAATCATTAATCATTAATCTGATTATTTGATGAATTCTTAACCTTGTTCAAAGTAAATGTGTAGCAAGAAACCAAAAAGTTAACATTTCTTACGTCCATCTCGGAGACTCTGCTATCATGAGAAGATACGTTGGGACTGGTGGCTGAAGTATTTTGCGTTAACTTACCTCTGCGTTTTGAGTAGCAGTGATGTAAGAAAGTTTGTTACTTACTGAAACCTTTTAGCACCTGGGTGCAATATAAACACCTTCACCTTGTCATTGGTTGCGAAGCAACACAAATATGCATTTATATAGCTAAGTGTCACAGAGTCACTCAAATTTTGACACGTCGGGCTTGAATACGTTTTTTGTTAGATTCTACGAAATTTTGCTATACTCAGTAATTATCTTAAAAAATCGACATGAATTCTGATGATAACTTCATTGACTCTAATGGTGGGTCAAATGATCCTACGGTGCCGTCAAACAATTTGAGGAATTCGGACGGAATCAGATCTTTCTATTTGGTACGTATTACAAGCTTCTACTAGGCAAATGCTCAGACAAGAACACAGTAGCAGTTTGTATGAAATGTTCGGACCAGCAGCGTGAAATTAAAACGATATCTAACTTTTTCGGGCACTTGAAACGGAAACACCTAGTTAACTGAAGACAAAGTGTCTCTCGCATGCAGAAGAGTGGTGCACAAAAGTGCTCATCTCAATTTCGCTTACACATTATTTCTTACTTATAGAATTATCGTGATTGAGATTTTTTTTAATCATAATCAATTTTAATGATTACTTTTAATCATGATTAAGATTACTTTTTTAATCATGATTATGATTACTTTTTTAATCATGATTATTTTAATCATGATAAATTTAATAATGATTAATTTAATCAAATTAATTAATTGATTAAAAAATTAATTGATTAATGCCAACACTGATGTCGAGGTAAGCTTCCTAAATTTTTTAGACGTAGCAAGTCGAAATGACTCAACTCGAAGCGTCGCGTCGTAACTCGAGGTATGCCTGTACTGTAGTGTATAGATTTCTTAATTGCCAACATGAGGCAATGATGCAATACTTCGCGTTTTAAAATGTAATGTAATCAAAGCAACTAACGCATCATAGGTTTTTGTGATGCGATACAATTTGAAATTTAATTTAAGTTCGTGGTAAAAAAAATAGAGGCAACATTACCGAATTCGTAAGAAATTATTTTTAGGTGAATTTAGGTTTTTTAGAAAAAATCAAAAACGTCGACAAAATTAAAGCATCGTGATGCATCGCATAAAGCAAAGAGTTATTGCTTCGCATCCCAAAGGCATAGTTGCCACTACCAAACTCAATCAAATGACTCGCCCAGATAGTCTAAACATTTGTTGCATTTTTGTAATGATTCTACAGAAAGCGTTACGATTGATTAACAGTGAACCTGCATACGTTTGGGTCGTTTACGGACCACATTTTTTTTACTTAAAATATTTGGGTAGAGTTTCAAATAGTTCAAACATCGTGAAAAAAGAAATGGAAATATCTCACAAACGCCATAACTTATTTCTTTTTCAGATGTCTGAAAGAATTAAAAGTAAATTAAAGATATTAAAAAGCTCTTTCAGTCTCGTTGAGCTCGTTACCGACCTTGATGAAGCAGAGACAGTTCTCCATCGTCATCCTACATAAACTTACAAGTTGTGTAGGGGTGCCAACATTTGACATGGGCTGTAAAGCTCGTCCCTACGCACCATGCGTGGCATTGACAAAACGGTAGTGGGTGTCGATTTGCATCTCCTAGGTCTTCTCCAGTGAAAATTTTATCGAGTGCGGTCTGGGGCCACACGGACCTATCAGATTGCTGACAAACGGTTTCAGACGTTCACACAAAATGGTGGAGAAGATCTTGTATGCGATGTTAAGGTGCATGAAGCAATAGTTGCAGCAATTGCATGCCAATGATAGAGTCATTCTCTTTTGCAGGCATTATAAATGCCCCGCATAGAAATAAGCTTTCTGATACAAACGTTGAAAAACTTGTCCTGGTTAAAGCCAACTCTAAATATAACAGCTAAAACCTTTTTTGATTAGTTGCATTTTTCATTATTCTAGTTTCTGAACTTGAACTATAATGGCAATTACACAGGTGTATTTATGATTATTAATTGCGATTACTTTTAATTGTAATAGAGATTTTAATTACAATTACTTTTGGCAAAGTAATCGTAATGTAAAACGAATCGAACAGCTAAGCACCCTTACCGATTTAAAATCTCCCTCAATAGAGCAAAAGGCAAAACGCCGGGTAGAGATAGAATCTCCTATCCAATGCTTTATAACCTCCCAAAGTAAACTATAAAAATAAAATCTTAACCTTTTACTGCATAGCATATCATAGTTGTAAAGTGCTAAGTACAGGAGTTATACCACAAAATTGTAAAAATGCCACTATCTCCGCATACCTAAACCTAATAAGGAAACAACAAACATTGAAGCTTATTCATTTTGCAAAATATTTTCAAAACCCATATGACTTATGTACATACAGTGTTGTTTTAATTTTTTAATCAATTAATTAATTTGATTAAATTAATAATGATTAAAATAGTCATGATTAAAAAAGTAATCATAATCATGATTAAAAGTAATGATTGATTATGATTAAAAAAAACTAATCTCATTCACGTTAATTCCGCAAATAAGAAATAATGTGTAGGCAAATTTTAACCGAGAACTTTGGTGCACCACTTTTCTTCATGTGAGGTACACTTTGTCTTCAGCTAATTAGGTGTATTTTTCTATTTGTGTGCAAACGTATGACTAGAAGAATAGTCTGAAAACTTACCACACATTTCTGTAACACTCATAAGACGACTTCTCACGATAATGCTCTGTGTAATCATCAGTATTTATGATGTTTTTTTCTGTTAAATATTAAGTACAACAAAATTTCGCGTAATCTAATAATATGCTGTGACACTAAATTATATAAATGGACATTTGTGTCGCTTCGCAATCAATGACAAGGTGAAGGTGTCAATATTGCACTCAGGTGCCAAATAGTTTCAGTGCTTCAGCTGTTTCTGCTTCTCCGAACGGAAGGGCTATACTTCGATGATTTGGTTGCGTGGCACGAATGTCCCCATCACGACTTCCGAGGCGCGCCTTGAATCGGATTCCGTAATTTTTTGATTATGATTTTTAATCATTAATCAGATTAAATTTGGGCCAACACTGTGTACATATTTAAGAAGATTTTAACAGTACTTTAGAGTAAACAACGCCGTCAAGAAAATCATTCGCTATCCCTCCAATAGTCAAACTAACTTCGTGCTTGCGGGTTTTTGCGGAAGGAGGCTATCAGAAAGGAGTTGGCAAAGAGCATAACGTTGGCTTAGCCCAGTCGTCGTTTTCAATAGTTCTTGACGAGGTATTACGTGTATTTCAAGATAAGCTTAGTCCAATATGGATTCAAATGAACAGGATATCTGAAGAGATAAGAACTGCAAAGCTAAGATTTTTTCAAAAGTTTGGTATTCCTGGTATGGTAAGTTGTGTGGATGGGACTCATGTGTCGATAATACAGCCTCCAAACAACAAGCATTGCTTTAACAATAGAAATGGATACTACAGCTTAAATGTTTTACTCGTAAGTAACCGCTTTCTTTAGAAAACGTGTCGTAAGCAACATACATATACCTTAGGTTTGCGATCATGAAATGCGTATAACATTTATCAATGCAACTCGTCTCGGAGCATCTCACGGTGCACTTATTTGGAAAGTAAGTGAATTAAAAGCGTGGATGGAAAAGCAGTATATGAGTAGTGATCATAAGATACCTAGCTTGTAGAAGAAATAATATAAACTAAAAAAAATCGTATAAACTCTCACTCAAATATTACGAAATTAATGCTCCAAATAATCAAGCCAACTTGACACCTAGCTGCGAGAAGCATCAACGTCTTCCCCATCCCCCTTGTTGGGGAGTTGCAGGGGAGTTATTTTGTATCACTTTCGGGTTCGGATTCGGATTCGATTCGAATCGGATATTTTGTATCACTATCGGATTAGATTTTAATGATGCCAACCTTTCATCAAAGATTTCCGAAAATTAAACTATTAATTAATGCAATTCTTTTTAATGCGAGTTGCAAATAAATTAATTTCAATAAATTTTGGTTTAAATCAAAATATCAAATACAAAAAATAGTGTTTCTATGTGGTTGGCTATGTGATATGGGAAATAGAAGTGTTCAGAGAAGAGAAATTTATATTGCTTTAATGTATTTGAATGAAGCTAAAACTGGTGAATTAGTGTTAAATAAAAGTTATGTAATTACATTTTATTATAGTATAATATTTGCGGCTTTGTGAAAAACTATCGGGAAAGCATTTGACACACACTGGAGGCAATAAATAATTCCAATTGCAACAAGACGGACAGCATTCCCACCCTTTATAAAACTGCCGATCTTCTACTTCTAATCGATTTTTTTTGCACAAGGAGCGTATCTGCGCCAAATTGGCTAAGCCAAATTACCAAACCTTAGCGGTGTACATACATAACAGGCTTAGATCACACACATAATCTCCCGTCTTGTTGCAATACATCAAAAATTAAACCAAACAAAAAGTGAACAACAAAAAAGTTATATTAAGTAAAACAAAAAAATTCATTAAGATGTATTAAAGATTCAATTTAATTAAAATCGTCTAATTGTGCCACTTTTGGTCACAATGGAGTTCATTTTCATCCCGCTGGTCGAAAATAGTTAGTATAGACGATTTCACCAACTTTTGTTTTAAATTCTCAAAACAATTTATTTCATTTTCGCCAAACCTAAATTTTACATTCTGCCAAATCAAATTGTAAAGTAGTCCTGCTAAAACAGAAAGACCCTTAATAAACCTCTTATATTTACATTTCGTGGAATTGGAAAATTGAGTACACTTTCAATACCTTGCTTGTTAGGTCTAATGCCTTCTTCTGAAATTGTATACCCTAGATATTGTGTTTCGGATTCCAAGAAGCGAAACTGATCAAATATAAGCTCGTTTGTTATTAACTAAGTTTACAAAAAATTCTTTTAAAATATCTAAATGCTCTTCTACCGTTTTTGTGGCAAACATGATGTCGTCTGAGTAAATTGCTTTTTTTCCTGCACTCAAGAGATCATCAGGCACGTCACTAGTGAATCTTTGAAACGTTGACGGAGCGTTCCTTAATTTCCATGTCTTGCCAATGTTTTATCTCAATTTTTGACAAAAATACAGCTTTTAAAACCAAGACGTTATTTTTTACTTTTGGAAATCACTTTCGTAATCGTCATAATACTGCAACTTCAAATTCTTACTTAAAAGTGGTAGATCATACAAATGATTAAAATGGGTGATCTTCGGATCCACTAATACGGAAAACCTGTAAAATATTTTTATTTCATTTAGTTCATTTTTTGACATTTTTCCAGCTTTTGATGCGTTTTCCCCAGTGTGCGCCGTTAGGCCTTACTAATGATTTGTTTAATAAACTATAGTTATAACAGTTCAACATATTTTCAAATAGACGTGTTTTAAGAATGTTAATTGAATAATAATTAAAACTAGGAGTACACATTCATTGATAACAATTATTTTTATTAACTAGTTTCAATAAAATAAATGTAATAAGTCCTAAGAAATAAAATTACCATCAATATAACAATACCACAATAATAAAAAGCATTATTTTTTCAAATCTGAAACGGACTCCTCCATAGCTTTATTTGTTATTTTTGAGCTATTATTAAAATGTACTGACGACAAAAGACTTTCACCTGAAAACAGTTGCACTGACGCACGTGATCTACTGTCTGCCTTTTCGGAAGATCCTGAATGCGATGCCATTGGCGTCGATGTCTTTTGACGTTCCAATCCCGTACCACCGCCATTATCTTGTGGCTGAGGGGACGATGTCATTGAACCAATTATAGAACGAAGTATCGAACTCGCTATAGAATCTTCACTTAAAGATAGCGATGATGAAGTATTTGTACGTTTAAGAAGCTCTTTTGTAAGAAATTCGCGAAGATTTAATTGACGTCCTCCGTCTTCAGTTTGAGTTGTTGTTTCATAAACTGCATAGCTTTTCTAAAATAAAAATAAAAAAATAACAAAATTTGTATTTAATAGTTGTTATACCTTTTTATAGCTAGTTTCAACTGTTCTACGTACATTCGGTGCATTCTTTTTAGCACTTGACTTAGGCTGCTCAGCACTGGAAGATGTGCTACTTAGAGCTTGCGTTTCTTTTGTTTTCTTTTTCATGGTTTTGGGCCAGTTCATACCAATTTGCATTAAATCACGTTCTAAGTTATCAGACTGTTCATCATTTGTCGCCGCACTCTCTGTTAGATTATTGATGCCTGACATATCAGCTTTATCGCCGATATTTTTGCCAGCTTGATCAGAAACTGGCAAACGTACTGTTTGTCGAAATGATTTGGTCAAAATTTTACGAATTTTAAGTTCATTTTCTATATTCATAAGAGATTCACTGGAGCTGTTTGAAATCATCTTTCCGCTTTCCTCTGCATTATCCAAACTTTGTGAATCCAAAAGTTCTGCTGTAGAAACTCCGATTTTATCCAAATATTCTTTTCTTGACGGAAATTTCTTAAACGACATATTTGCGAGCTTAAGCGATGCAAACAACTCTTCGGCGGCTTCTTTATCATTACTATCAGAAGTTTTTGCTATATATTTACTAAACGAAGCAAATTGTTCATAGTCAGCTATCTTACCATCCCTTGCAAGATGAATGAATTCATTGTACTCCTTTTCGAACTGCATACTAAACTCCGGATCAAATTGGCTCATATCCAATTGATTGAGTCGCGCGTATTCCTCGAAGGTGGGAAACTTTCTATAAACTGTTTTAACCCGTTCGTTATGCAACTGAGGTGCTAATGTTTCAGCCATTTGGCCATTGTTTATATTGTGAATAGACGTATTAACTCTAGATGTTGCTGGTGTCTCTACTTCAAAGATTGTGGACAGTTCATGTGGTACATCTTCCACAAGGATTGGACTATAACGAGCAATAGAAATTGGAGGTTTTTGTTTTTTAAATTGATCTGTTACTGAGTCAAGTGAGGATGGAGAGGGAATTAGCTCTTCAATGGGACTTTCACGAGTTTCTTGAGCTGTTATAGGTCTAGATATAGAAATTCCACTATCTCTACTAATTCCTGTTAACTTATTCTTTTCTAAATGAAGTTCAGCGCTTAACGATTGTGTTTGCAATTGCTCATTCGATTTTGATATGTTTTTGGTAGCCGATTCCTCACTGTTATTACGTTGATCTGGAAGATCAAGGTATTCAGTCGAATTGCGGTTTTCACTCACTGAGGAAAGTGTTGTTTCCAGAATTTTCTGTTTTTCCTGTCGGACTTTTGTAATCATCTTTGATAGCTCCGCAATTCTTTGAGTACAGCTATCTGTCAATTGGGTGCATTTATCAGCGTGGGTCGTCTTTTCATTGTACTGAATAATGCCTTGTTTCTTAACAACTTTTTTCACACTCTGAAGAGAAGTTTTATGTGTGCCTTTAGTCGGATGCGGTTGCTCAACAGTTTTTTGTTCTTTCAGAGAGTTTTTCCAAACATTTTCCATTACTTTTATACTAGATTCTGAATTAGATTGGCGAATAGTTTCTTCAAGCTCACTGATAAAGCTATAGTTATCCTGAATAAACTTTTGGACATTTTCCAAACGACTTGATGCTAGTTTTTCTGTTTCGGCCGCTGAAAGATTAGCAGTTGTATTTATAATTGAGCTTGATGGCGTGTCAATATCGGAGCTATTTACCCCAAGAGCATTAATCGAGTTCCGAGACATTCCCAGTAGGCGTTGTACATAATGAGCCATGAGAGGATTGAGAGTGGAGCTGGGCTTCTTAAATTTTATTGTTTTGTCGTCTTCGATTCGGTTTGGTTTCTTCGGTTCGGTCACCAGCTGTTGTGGTGTTTTGACTAGAACTTTTTCTATGTTGTTATGGATTTCCTTAGGAAGACTCTTATATGAAGTGGAGTTGGAATCATTTGTTCGTAGGCTCGAGGTGGATCTTTTTCGACTTTTCTTTGTGGATGAAGTTTGAATAAGTGTTGACAATTTTCGAGGACTTTTATTTGAAAGCTTTTTCGATTTTTTTGATTTGCTCTCCCCCCTTATTTTTATTACAATCTCAACCGGCTTGTCGTCTATTAAAAATTGTTGTTTTCCGATAAATTCTTCAGATTCTTCCTCGGAGCTTAACTTCCTTTCACTCTTCAGACGGTCTTTCTGTTTTGTACCTTTGTTCAGGATAGAATTGTTTTTGTTGTATTTTTCCATCTTTGGCACATTTTCATCACTACCCACCGCAGACACCCTTTTAAGATCTCCCATTACTGCATCATCATTCGATTTTTCCTCAACCAAAATGCTTTCGCGTTCCTTTCTAAGTTCACTAATGGAATCTACCATATTCTGCATACGCTTTTTATCTTGAGAGGAGGAGCTGGAATATTTCTTCAGTTCGTTTAATAGACTTTCACGAAGTTGATTAATCCGAGAAAGCAAATTTTGTAGTTTTTCGGCTTTCTCCTTGCCCGTTTCAATGTTCTGATTGTTAATTTTCTGAATGTCATCAGAAACTTGCTTGCTTTGGTCATTAACAAAGTTCAGCAATATAGAGCAACAGCTATCAGAAGAGCTTAAACTATTTATATCATTTATTACGGTACCTAAATTAATTTCATTGGGTCGTAAGTCTTCCTTCATCGTTGTTGAGGGTTTGTGCTCATGTCGACTAACTGGGGGGCAAGTAATAACAGCTGGACGACTTAAAATGCTTTCAAGCGCGCTATTTAGTTTTGTTTCTTGCTCAGCGGCAACTTGACTTAAGCGTACCGAGGAGAATTGACGGTTCTAAGAAAAAAAAAACAAAAATAAAGAATAAATGTATTTATAAACTGCATAAACTGTATTACATCATCTGGTATTATTGGACGTTGCTTGGCTAGTGCATCCAATTTAACAGTCAATTCTTCACAGGCACGGCGCACTTGTTCTCTTTCAACTGCTCTTTGACATCTTTCGGCTTGTTTTTGTCTAAAAGGTAGTTAAAAAGATTAGTTAGTTCCAATCACCAGCAATTGTAGTAGTAAATCTCTTCTGTATAGATTAAACGGTTGTTTATTTTTACAGCAGGGAAAATTCAAACTTTTCAAGCTACCCAGGGAGTCCCCAGGTGGCATATATAGCACTCTCAAACACTGAATGGTGCATGAAATTGGGATTTGTGCATCGCCGTCATACAGACGCCTTCGCATAGTAATTAGCCTCTCTACTCCGTTCATCAGTGCAAACTGCAATTGCACACAAGTCCAATAGCACGTTTAATTGGGACGCAAGTACCTTCTGGTCCAAGCGCCAAATAAATCCCAGCAGGCCTCAAAGTAAAAATCAAAGCCTAGGTACGTGGTAGGCATGGTATGGTATGGGGCCGCATGGCTTACGAAGAAGTTGGTAGCCTGACTTTTAGGGACGAAATTTTCAATGGTTTTGAGATTCCTGATGTTCGTCGTTTTATACGAACACTAGCTGTACCCGGCGCGCCTTGCTACGCATAAAATAAATCAACTAATAACTCCAAATGTATTTAATATTATACAGAATTCGCTTTTGAATTGGAAGTATTCATTAAGACGGATTTTACACGATTTTTCCAGATTTTTGGGCAAAACGGTGTGGAAATTATAGGGGACACCCTTTTCCAACTTTGGAGCTTCCTATCTTTTCAACGATACTTTTTACCGACAAACCCAGAAATCTCATTTTTAAAGACCTTTTGGTTGATATATCGATATCGACCGGATCAGGCGAACTTTGAAAGTCAGCCTCCGCTCGAAATACCGGGAACCCATATGGTTGCGGGTACTCATAGTATTTCGGATACCCGGGTTATTTTTCATAATTCTTGTACATTAAAACTTAACAATAAAACGACTAAGCTACGACTTAAAAAAAAGTTTTTATTCGGAAAATACCATTAGGTATCACAAGCCATAATCAAAAATAGTATACTTCAACAAGTAAACTGTGATTCATTCACCAAAACAAGACAAAACATTTTATAAATAAGGTACACAAAAACACATTTCAATCGATTATACTGACTGAAACTGTCATACATAATATTCGCTCAGGTTCACAGGCCTTAAAAAGAGCCAAAAGATATTTCAGAATTTAACAGAATATAGAAACTTTTTTAAGAATCCTTTGCGTCGTCCATTGAGTTAGTAACACATTCAAGCTATCATTTTTATTTGAATTGGATTTTAACAATTTTGAAAAAATAAGAAATGTGAAAATAGCGAGAAACCCCCTTCGGAGAAGAAAAAAAAATAAATAAAGCAAAAAAAGGCAATCGAACAAATCGAGGATTGAACCCAGGACCCTCAGAGCAGAACGCGAGCGCTATAACCACTCCGCCAACGCCGCTTCAAGATTCTGTTGTTTTTTTTTGGTATAGGAAAAGCGTAGAAAACTTTGTGTGTGTGACATAATCGCTAGTTGCCCCTTTTTAGCAAAATGCTCATATAATTTAAATCGTTAATATTTCGAAAAATTGTGTGAAAATAAATTTTTTGATTCTATTCATGAGATCTACAAAATGCCCCATAGCTGCAATTTTTTTCAGATTTTTTGCCCCATTATTTTAGAAAATAAGGTATGGGACACATAAGTCTGTTTTTTGAAGTTTGCGGGCTTATAACTTTTTACCAATAAGACTAAGATGCTAATTGTGGTACAACTTTTCGATCTAGCTCTCTTTCTAACGATATCAAGTATCTAAGAAAAAAAAACTATTTTTTGATTTTAGTATTAGTACTAACTTTTTCGTTAATAAGTAACTTTCTTTAAACTTTTTTTCGGAACTTTCTTTGGGCAAGTGAAGTACATCATCTGTATAAATTTCATTTCTTAATTCCAGGTGGTTCACCAGGTACCTAAGATAAGGCTTAATGACAGACAGATAGACATTTTTGTAGTCTCCGCCCCGCCCCCTTTCCAATGACACCCACAAAAGTTAATAAAAGTTTTTTCAAAGGTTAGTTTCAGTACTAACTTTTTCTTTAATATACGACTAATTCCGGAAAAAATGATTTATTTTTGGGTTGCCAAGATACATATCCATTCCAAATTTCATCCCTTAACTACAGAGGATTCAAAAGTTATTAGCAAAAATGTAAAGGCGACAGACAGACAGACAGACGGACACCGAAGTGATTCTATAAGGGTTTCGTTATTCCTTTGGAACGAAACCCTAAAAACGTCAAAATGAACAACTACAACGCATACGAATCATCTTTTCTAAATGCTAACAACGTAAGTCTACGCAATCAAACTATTTTTTTTTTTCTAAAACAAAAATCTTTTTTTTTTATTTTAGGAACAACAAGTGCTGTTGTCACTCCAGCATCTTTGCAGAACTGTTCACCTGAAGAACCTGCTGAAGTTAAACCTATCAAAGCACCTCGGTTTAGAACTTCGTACACATGTGAGCAAATGCTTTTCTTGAAACAGCAATTTAAGGAGTGCATGTATCTGACCAACGGGCGACGTCTTAAAATCGCCGAAAAGGTTGGATTACATCACCTGAAGGTGAAAGTATTATTTAAGGAGTGCATGTATCTGACCAACGGGCGACGTCTTAAAATCGCCGAAAAGGTTGGATTACATCACCTGAAGGTGAAAGTATTATTTAAGGAGTGCATGTATCTGACCAACGGGCGACGTCTTAAAATCGCCGAAAAGGTTGGATTACATCACCTGAAGGTGAAAGTATTCTTCCAAAACCGGCGGATGGAATTAAAGAAGCGGTTGGAGCTGCGGAATTCAACAAAAAAAAGGTTGACGAGCAGAAAAACCTCAAAATAATTACCAAGGAAATTCAGCGCTATCAAGGTTATTGGTCGCTTCCATCGCCATCCACCATTTCACCTACACGCTTCTGCAACCCCGTTAACCAATTCAGCTGCTCCAACAACGTTCATCGCTCCAACCTCATTATTCGCTGTAGCTCAGTTCCCCGTTTCATCTACATTCGCCTCTGCACTCATGCTCGTCGCTCCAACCCCATTACCCGCCGCTTCATCTTCATTCACCTCTGCAACCCCGTTTACTACTCCCGCCACGTCAGCGACTTCAACCCCGCACAGCGTCCCAGCCCTATTCGGTGCTCCTACCCCATTACCCGCTACAGCCCAATTTGCCGCTTTAACTCCATCCATCACTCCAGTCCCATCAACTAAACTGTACTGCAATCCAATTGACGCTATACAGTTCTTAGATTATAACAATCTACTAGAAGTGGATTTGGAGCACCAGATGCAGCTAAGACCGCTGCATTTCACAGAATTTTAGCGAGCGAGTAGGTCAGCTCGTTCATCTCCGACTTCTTGCGGTAGCCACAGGTGTCATTCAAGAATCTAATTTTTCTTTCAGATCTTTACAACCTCTTGGCAAGTTTTTCTTTTTAGGTTTCAAAAGTGCGGATTTTTCAGGCGAACTCTTTTTAGTTCGTGATGTTGCCGATTAGCTCGTTTTAAAAAATAATAATCTTACCAGATTGGTACAACAACCAAGCGATACTATTGCCGCTGTCCATAGAAGTGTCAAGGAGACTAAACTAGTTCAACTATGCTTGACTCGACTGCAGTCTTCTTTTTTGCTTTTCTTTATAGGTAACCATTCCCATTTTGTTTTTGTTGAAGGTATATTATACATGCCAAACTATAGTTTTGATCATGGTTTGCTAAACTAAACCCTACACATACAAATTATTTAAATTCGTGCTATCGCATTTTTTTTTATTTCTTTTTACATACAATTTTATTATTTTCTTTTTACATACAAATGACTTACATGGAAACCTAAGGATCACAACCGGAGACGACGAAACAACGAGCTTTGCACATAAGGTGCTTTTGATGAAAATCTGCCCGCCCCAAGTGTAAGTTGCCAGACGCGCAAACTAATTGATAAGGAAACTTGTTCGCAGTAATTATTAATTAACAAGAAAGGGAAGGATGAGTTTAGTCAGTAGAAATCTGACACTACTATGAGTACACAGTGTCTCATAGTGTCTTTTGAAGATTCTCACCAACCCACGAGAAAAAAAAAAAAAAAAAAAACCCTTTAAAATAGAAAATTTTGAAAACCTGTTTTATATTTTTTTAACAAAGCCATCGTATTTTTTTGGGTACCTCTTACCATTTTTTTCAGGTCTCAAAAGCGCACCACGCTAAATAGCAAAAGTTCTACCACCATACGAATAGGCGCCATTATTACCGTACGATTCTAAAAATTAATTTCGGTTTGGCCAGAATGGGAACGGCATGTGGTTCCAGAAGCAGCCATACAACTTCATCAAATCGTCCCCGCCCATTATTAAAATTTGACCCGATCTATTTTGAACTAACATGACATTTTATGTCGTTTTTTTTTTTTGGCCGGAAAAAGATAAATACACGCTTCGAAAATGCTTTTACTATAAAATAGGAAAAAAATAGGAAATGGTTTACCAATAATGGTGTTCCTCTTTTCAAGTGACCTGCTCAGTCGTCAGACATAAATCCTATTGAGAACTTGTTGTAACAAACGTGAGAATCAAGATCTTCAGAGGCAAACCGAACAAATTATTAAAAATAAAAGCCATGCAATAAAGTATTCAGTATTGTTACAGTTTACAACTTTCGTACTATCTATGCTCACCCGGTCTTCTAACTTTATTAAATTTGAAAATTTGAAAATCTGGTTAAAAACCAAGGGGGGCTGAATCTCAGAAATTCTGACTATTTCGATTATTTCGAGTCATCAACTTTATCCGTCCAAATCAAGGGATTTTGGCTTAAGTTTTCTGAATTCCTAATTATTTATCAAATAAATTTTTCTTGTTTTATACACGATTTTTTAAATTATAATAGCCTTTCTATGCATTTGCGGGTGAACCGGCCTTACGTTTTGCATGCCCCAAAGGCGAATGCGAAGCCTTGTTTTATTTTCAAGCAGGTGGCTAGGGGTGGATGCAGCTAGTGAAACGATCCGTGTCTCAAACAGCCTCGTGCGCCACGATAGATAAATTAAAGTCTTTATGCAGTGCTCTACAAAAGTTTGCGTATGACGGAGAAAATTGGGAAAAAAAGGGAGTTTATTATATATTAACCATATGTGACAATTTGCCTTTAAAGGTATATTTGAAAAGTGCAAAACACAAGGCTTCAGAATTTATTTTATTACAATTTAGATTTATTTTGATACTTTTCCGTAGGACTTCCGTCCTTCCTAGTACAAGTTAGCCTCTCATTCAAACTTAGTTCCGTTGATCCATTTTTATAGTCTTCAGTTAGCATATTTTTGGAGTTGCTTTACATTTCCGCTCTTGCTAACAACTTGTATAAAAGGACAATGTATTTACTTGCTTCTTTAATTAGTTACATTACTTCTTGAGAAAATTTACGCTGTACGCAACTTTTCTGGATTGAGTTTTGCGACATAGATTGTTGTTTTTGCTATAACTTTTTCCCTAGATTTCTTCATCGTACGCATACTTTTGTGGAGCACTGTATGCTTTTTTGTGGAAACATTTTTCCCTTCAAATGCAAGTCTTCCAACTATAATTGTGTCCTCTAGGAATTAGAAATCTCTTTCCATCACAGCAGTTGAAAAAAAACTGGGCCTGCTGGATTCACTAGAACATTGGCGTATTATAACAAACAGTCCTCGAGTAAACTAGTCAATCGCATTCCTTCTTTGCAAATATTCAACAGCAATGATAATTTCTAACTAGCAGGCTAACACACAAATATATAAAATTAATCTATCATTTTCTGCTCTTTCCAATCCCTAGATATTAAAGGCAAAAGTGTATCTGTACCTCCTTTCAATCTCTTTACACCTTCAGCCCGCGCTATGTCATAAATCAAAGACTTATGACACAGTCACAATATCCTTAGCACTAATTATAAGAAAAATGAGTTAAACAACGGACCCAGACCGATCGAATTCACAATCCTATTATCATTTCGCTTATCTTTACGAAACACAAGAAGACACATCCCCTTCATCAGCATTAGTGGCGTTACAGCCCATGAAGGGCCAGAGCCTAGCTTTTCGCGCCTCCACTGTTTTGTGCGCGTTATAATTTGACACATATGAAGGGGACCTACAGTTTAATGCCGGTTCCGAACGGCGAATTGCGAAAGCTTTCCGAGAAGTACTCCAGGAGGATTGTCAATCATTCGCTCTAGGTGGGGCCGTGCAAATTGTTTGTGATGTTTTTTTTTTCCCCGAGCTGCATTCGAACCCGGGTACTCTCGCTTAACAGTCCGACACACTAACGATTAAGCCCCGTCGCCCATAACATATCCCCTTACCTCAAACATTTAAAAAAAACGAAACAGCTCTTTCCTTTTGGTGTTATACTTGTTGCTGGCCAAGTATAACTACTAAATCTGAAGCAAAGTGGTTAACATAAAACTTACAAATTTGAAGTTCATATGAAGATTTTTTTTTATTATTACGTATTATCAGGGCCTGAAAAGAAATCTGATAACAAATGTAAGGGCCTAGCTGCGAGGAATCTCGGCTCAGAAATGAAGAATTGAGATTTCATGGAGTATTCCGCAGAGGTTTTACCAAAACTGGGTAAAGTTCTTGCTTTGAATATAGGAGAATGCTGTCGATAATTATGGATAATCTAGAAAATAATAAAGTCTCATAGCTATTTGTCTAAAAAAGTTACCGATTTCTTATGAAAATGCCCAACACCTCCTTTCATATGCACGGACTATTTTGGTCATTCTCGCGCTTTTGATAGAAAAACGTCTAAAGTTGTGGTACTTAATATATAGTTTTTCTAATAGGTGTATTCAATAGCTACAATAAACAAAAAACCGCCATAAAAAGCTCATAACCTATAATGAAAGCGAGAAGATCATTTTATGTGGTATAGTTCAAAATTGCAATACTACAAATCACACTTTCAAAACCAATTTCGCTTTTTTGATGAATAATATCAGACCAGTTGTCGTTTTAAATCCAAAAGGAATAGAAAAGCTAATTGCGGCTGATGCTTGTTTGTTGTTTCGAATTTTTGGATTCCTTCCATTTAAAATATACCACAATTATTCGCATTTAAAATCCTACAATAATTTTAAATGCAAGATGAGCAAATAACATATAAAGCCACGATTATCACCACGGTTGAATGAAAAAAAAAACGAGCTGATAAAAAGCGAGCGAATTATCGGAAGGAAACTACTTTAAAAAATAAATTACCTTAATTTCTCCATTTCTTCTTCCCTGGCTTTTCTGAGTTGTGCTGCTAGTTCCGCTTGCTCCATGGCATTCATTTGTGTTCCACAAACTGGGACTTCCTCTACCTCAACTGCTGATGGCGGATGATCATAGCACTTCTCAAATTTATTATTGTAATCATAAAACTGTACGCGTACAGAAGAACTTCTCTGCGACTGAGACTGAGAAGAAACCATTGATTTCGTGGCTTGTGAACCTGTAGTTTGACCACTAATCGGACGACTGGTAGTGAAAGACCTGGATTTTGTTTTCGGTGGCGAGTCTTGCGTGTACGATACTCCAGACTGGTGGGACAGCTCTATGGGAGATTTTGATTTCGATTTTATCGGTGACTTTGATTGTATCGGTGACTTTTTCGCGTTAGAAAATTCAGGCTGATACGTCGATGGTTGTGCTCTATTATCGCTGGTCTTCTGCTGACGAATAATATCGCTTATCTGAGTAAAGCGTTTGCGTGTGCCGTCAACAGTTGAAGACTTTGTAGTAATTTCTTCGGTAATTGGCTCAAACTCGGTGTTTTTCACTCCTATTGTCGATTTTTTCTTTACCGAAGGCATCTCCGCAGATTGCACAACAGATGACTTTGCAGTGGTAGACTTGATGGGATTTTTCGCTTTTGTTATTTCTATTGAATCCCGTACGACCCTTTCTGGATTGCGCTTAGGTATTTCTTTTTGTCGCGGCTGCGTTTTCGGTTCGACTATTTCCAAAGAGTCAGACAATGACGACAAGCTGTCCTGCAAGTCATCAGAGTAGGACTCAGTAGAAATACTTGTCGAGTTATATTCGTCGTCGGTTTCTGAGTTAGATGACGCATTTTCTGCGGTCTGTTGCCGCGATTCAACAACTGATGTTGAAGGTTGTGGGTAGCATTTGCCTGTTATATCAGTTTGTACATTAGCATTTTTTAAGATGTTCTCTTTGCCATCTCTTTGAGTTGGGTTTCTTCTTGGTCGCTTAGGTGCCGTGTTTTGCTTGTCTTGTGCCCGCAACTGAGCTTGTCTTTCTGTTTCAGCTTTAGCAGCACGATGTGCAGTTCCCACTTGAAAAATCGCAGATTTTAAATTAGTTTCATGTTGTGTCAGCATATTTTGGCGCCACATCTCCATTTCTTGGGCCTTGATCTCTTCTAATTTTCTTAACTGCTTCTCCTTTTCCATCTCCACATCGTGACGCACTTTGCTGGCAATATTTCTGGATGCAGCACGTACCTATAGTTAAATAATTGAAGAGGTCAAACTAGGACACGTAATCATCCTGTATTTACCTGTTGTATTCGTAGTTTTCTGCGCTCATTTTCATTTTCTCTCTTGACGCGTTCCGGGTCACTGAGTAAATCATGTTTATTGCAACTTTTCACGTATTTTCCGTTTACTGTAATTTTAACAGACATGTCCCATCCACAAAGTAAACATTAAATATTAATCCAATTCTGTAAGGAAATTAAAAGACGATGTGTTCTCCATCCCAACCGACGGTTTTAGTTAACTACTTTGACAGATTTCAAAATAGAAATTATTTGTTTGAAAGACAGTTTAAGAGCCGCTGTGTGTATGTACACTAAAGGGTGACTCTTGGACCAAAGCAAAGGAAGATGTGTTAAATATGACTATATTCAATTTTCAAAACATACGAATGACTCCAATTAAGGTGTATTCACCTATTGAAATATCTGTGAAAAATTAACTTTGGTTAGAAAAATCTGAGAATATGTCATTGAAACATTTACACTACGATTTTGACCCATCTAGTAAAGTCATTAAGAAAAAAATTATCGTCAATCGTACAGCATGAACATCGCTAAATAGCGTCTGAAAATTATGTGACTACGCCGCTGGGCTCTCATCACGTAACTTCCCAGAGGATCATCGTCCAGACGACTGACGTAAGCGCTATCGTCAAAAGGTTGCATCACGTAACCAGCGCTGACAAATCGAGGAAATGTTTCCCCAAATTTTCAGATTTTTCGAACCAAAAGGGAACGACCGTACCCTGAACTTGACTTTTCGTACTGCTTCCTTCATTTCTTTACAGTGCAAAACATTATATGAAGAACTGTCTAAGTTCTACCTACAAGCGCGATGTGTTTTCTTTGTGCTTCAAAATTTGTGGTTGTATGTGTGTGTGCACAGACCAACCACCCCAATCACGCAACTCGCATACGACTCTCGTATTTGCCTCGTATGAAGAGTCGTATTCGAGCGGCATCGCTATTCCCCAACTCGCATGCGTTGAATACGACTTCAAGTAAAAAACAACGCATGCCATCGCAGCTACCCGAATGTCAAGTGTCAAAACGTGAAAGGAAAATGTAAACAAAACAAAGGAAAGAAAAACTGTCACTCGTGAAATAAATAAAACAGTTCTCGAGTGAAAACAAAATTAAGTGGCCTATTTTATTCTCTTTATTTTTGTGTTTTTTTCCCAATCGTTCTCAATAAAATCGTATTTTTTACACAATAAAATACATTTCCACAGTAATTCCCATTCAGAAATGTGTATTTGCACGTCTTGTCTTCAAACAACCCTTAACTCGTATACCGAGTCGCAGGCTAATTTCTATCCGAGAAAAATACGACACAAATACGACAAAGATACGAAAGCGGAATAAGGGAAAAATACGACACTCGTATGCGTTGCTTTCATACGAGTCCTGTCAAAATTCAAATACGAAAATTCAAAGACGATGCTCGTAAAGTACGACTTCGATAATACTGAAATCCGACCATACTCGTGTCCGAGTGTCGTATGCGAGTTGCGTGATTGGGGTGAATCACTTCGTTGTTACCTTGTTCATTAAGCCCAAATCGCAACGGCGCGTTCCGACCAAATAGTCCAGCAGCTACCTTACACTAGAATCCTGATAAATGGATTTATTACTTAACCAACGAAATTACCCTGGCGAATGACTTCTGTCGAACATGTGGGCTAGTGTAGACAATACGCTTTTTTTATGATTCCACCATCTTATCTTACACACATTTAATTCTACTACTTTCTTCCAATCACCGACAATTCAAATTACAATTTCGATATGACATTTTGCCCAGCTGATTGTCACTTGCATAACTCTAGAAACATACATCATGCTGAACGTAATATTAACAAAAAACAATTGATTTCCATTATTTAATTAAATTTATGACTTAAAAATTGTATAGGCACTTAAGCTATTACAAGGACCTTTACCGGCGTCGGCGTCTAGATTCAGCGCTTTTTCAACTGCAGCTAATACCAATACGAAGAGCAAACTGGAAATTGCGCCCGACATATCGTTACAAAAGGACACAACATTGGAGATAGATAAATTATACAGCCGGTTGGAAATCGAATTACGAGGAATAGATCCTGCCGTTTTGAAAAGTTATTCCTGGTTCGCTACAACCGCAGCAAATAACCTAGGAATCGAAGTCGGAAATTGGTATGGTATTCTAATATGAAGTAATATGAAGTAAAAAACAATTCAAAAAAATTTATATATAGCTGGGCTCCACGAAAGGCTCACCACGACCGATTGACCCTTTTGAAATCCGTTCACATATTTAAGAAACATCGCGTGCAATATGAGGTGCGGACACACTTTCGATTTTTGAATTTCCATAAACTTACGGGGTCAACATTAGAAACTTTTTTGGAATACATTCAACGAAACATACCTGAGGGTGTGGCTTTAAGTGCGACTGGAGTAGAAATACAACAGTTACCTGAACATTTAAAGGGGCCCCCGCCAGCACAATAAAGACTAGGAATGAGTTATAAATTAGATTAAGTCAAAATGCTGGTAAATAAAACTCAACATGAAACGAACAACAATAAAAGGTATTTTTGTGCGAAGTGAATGATCGGCTTGTTTTAGTTTTAAGACTGATGCAAATAAATAGTCAAAGGTTGAAATGCTGCACAAATCGAACCGTCAGTGTAGTTACACTTGCTCAAAAAATTATCCGCACACAGATCTTCTAGTCAATATACCAATTTTTCAGATTCTTATGATTTCGTCCCAAAGGAAAAACGAAAGATTTGTAGAATCCCTTTGGTGTCTGTCTATCTTCTTTTATATATCTGCCCATTAATTTAAAATCATTTGGTGTTGAGGAATGAGATTTGAACTCTATGTGTTTCTCGCCAACCTAAAAATAAATTGTGTTTTTGTGCAATTAGTCAAAGATTTAAGAAAAACTTAGTACTAATATCGGGGGCAGTGTCTAGATTACGAAAATGTCTGTTTGTTAGTAATTATAGTTAAAGTATGTAGTTAACCAGCTCGTTAAGAAACGAATGAGAAATCACTTCAACAAATGATGTGCTTCACTTGCGCCATAGAAGTTTAGACAACATACATACTTGGAAAAATGTTAGTATTAGTACTAAATTTGTTTAAACATTTTCCAATAGGAGTTCATCGAATAACTATTGAAATGAAAAAGAAATTAATTATTTTTACGTTTATTTGGCGTGGGCGCCGTGGCTTAATCGTTAGTGCGTCGGACTGTTAAGCGAGAGTACCTGGGTTCGAATCCGGCTCGGGGAAATAACACCACAAACATTTTTCACGGCCCCACCTCCAGCGAACGACTGACAACCCTCCTGGAGTACTTCTGTCATGAAAAGCTTTCGCAATTCGCCGTTCGGAACCGGCAATAAACTGTAGGTCCCCTCCACATGTGTCAAAATTATAACACGCACAACACAGTGGAGGTGCGAAAAAGCTAGGCTCTGGCTCTCAACGGGCTGTTACGCCGCCTAATACAATACAAAATACGTTTATTTGGCATCATTCTTAACTTCTTTAAAAGCAATGTTTAGATTTCTTAAATCTAAAATGTCATCTCTGTCTCTCCGTTACCGTTTAAAATATAGCGTCTATTTTTTGCTCGTTAATAATAAATTCGAGTTTTTATTATAATAGTTCAGCATTTCAGCTCCATAAAATTCACCAATAACAATTGGATGAAATGAAATAGAGGTTTGGTTTCTTTGTTTAAGGATTCCCTTTAATTTTTCCATGTTAATTTCCCAAGTTAATCAGCTTCAAAGTTGCTTTAAAATTGGGGAACAGCGTCGCCCACTCTATTTTCTGCTACTAAAAATAAAAAAAAAAATTGGTTTGATCATCCTGGCTTTAAGGGTTTTCGAGTTATTGGATGCCCAGAGTTTTTGGAAATGTTTTCTTTTTTGAGTCTTTTTAAATTTACTTCGACTTGGGGTCTTCCTAAAATTTTTTGTAATTTTTTTTTGTAACTTTCAGTGCCTGCTAATCGGGGCACTATAATCGGACCACCACCTATTTGGACCACATGCTATGCATTCCCTGCTATTTTTCATACAAAGTTCCTTCTATAATCGGGAAACCTGCTAATTGGACCATGGACCACTAGTTCGACAGTGTATAACATCGGTTGCTAATCAATTTACCTGTCTAATCGGACCAAGCGTAAGGAATACAAAAAATGTACACACCATATTTAGTTTTTGCTTCGAATTCTTGGTATGGGGTAATTTTAAACTCTGCCACAGCTCACTTTTGTTTTATTTAGGATTTTCTTAGGTGGCAATTGAAATGAATTGAATGAATGAAACAATTTGAATTTTGTACAGCGAGCTGATCAAAGTTGCTTGTTTCTCACCTTTGTAATTGGACTGCTCCGATTTAGAAGGAACCTCTTTATCCGACATCCTTATCCGACCACTTTTTTTCGCTCCCGAAGATGGTCCAATTTGATAGGCTTTGCTGTATTTTATTGAAAGTCTCTGGGTTTTCGCATTTTTTTAAGCGTTTTTCGAACTTGTTTTTTGTTGTCTTTTAAGATTCAAGATTTTTCTAGAAATCATAGAGTCTTCCAAATTTCTTCAAAGTGTTTTTTAAAGTTCTTGGCGGAAAACTTCTTGATGGAAGTCTTTAGGTATTTCTGGTTTTTTGACGTGTTTTTTTACTTTCTTTCTCCTTTTAGCTTCAAAGGTTTCTTTGGAAGACTTTGGATCTTCCCAAATAATTTTTAAATTGTTTTTAAGCGTTCGCTCTTTAAATTGAAAAAATTCTTAAGTTGTTTGGGTATTCTGAATGGAAAGATCCGACCTCCAGTCGATGAAATCGTTCCCCCTCCCAGCATAGAAGAAATCGGCAAAGCTATTAAAAAGCTGAAAAACAACAAGGCCGCATGCACGGATGAAATCCTATCAGACCTTTTCAAACCTGGAGGCAATGTTCTGATAGGGAGCATGCACCAGATCATCTGTAGAGTTTGGGAGGAAGAATGCATGCCCGACGACTAGAATACCAGCTCTATTTGCCCGTTCCAAAAAAGGTGATCAAACCTCGTACAAGAACTATCGATGTATATCCCTGCTCAAAGTCGCTTTCAAGTACCTGTCCAGTGTACTGTGTGAACGTCTATATTCATTTCGCAACAGCGCTAATCAACACGTACCAGTGCGGCTTTTGGCCCGGCAAATCGACGATAGACCAAATTTTCACACTAAGCCCAATCCTGGAGAAGACCAGCAAGTTTCAGGTCGATACACACCCATCTTCTTTTCATTTATTTTAAAGTCGGAGTGATCTGTTTACTACGATGGCCGAATTTGGGACCCTGGCAAAACTGATTCGGTTGTATCTAACCACGCTCAACAACACTGGATGCACCGTTCAGTTCGGCTCAAGAACCTCCAAGCCCTTTGAAGCATGCACCGGATTTCGGCAAGAAGACGCGCTGTTATGTGATTTCTTCAATCTCGTGCTGTAGCAAATAGTGCAGTGGGCCAACATCAACATGGATGGCACATCTTTTACAAGTCGGTCCAGCTACTGCGCTATACAGATGACATTGATATCATCGCACGTTCGCAGCGGGCCATTGAGGAAACTTTCACCACGATCGAGGAGCAGGATTAACGAGCTCTCAAAATAAACGAGGACAAAACGAAATATATGCTGTCGACAAAAAAAGACAACGCCTAGGACAAAATGTGACTGAAGACAGTTATAACTTTGAGGTAGTTTAGGAGTTCATATACCTTAGGGCGAACGTAAACTTACGAATGGTATAGTGGAGATTCGTCGTAGAATCATCCTCGGCAACCACTTCTACTTCAGTTTGTCAAACAGCTAAGGTCAAAACTCCTGACTCGAAGAACTAAGGTCATGCTCTACAAGACCCTTATCTTGCCATTCCTACTCACAAATAAACAAGAAATCCATCCCTCGTCTCTTTCCCTTTGGTTTCATTTGACAGCGTTTTTCATACAATTCCTGTCTGTGAATACGTGTGAGCTGCCAATTGGTTCCTGTTTAAGATTAGTCGTTACGACCACCAATTTTTTTTGCAAGTTTTAGGCTTATTTTAATGGAGATATCCACAAAAAATGTTTTTGTTGTTGCAATGTGCATTTCTCAAACCATTACTCAGACTATAATAGCAAATTTAGCCTACTTATATTAATTTAAAAAATGTATTCCATACTTTCAAAAAGTAACGTCCATCTGCACTCCGTACAACAATCAATGGCGGCGAAAATCAAAAATTTAGAACAAAATGGAGTTGCTCGGAAGTATATAACAATGTGCGTGAATTTGCTCAGAAGCCCAAATAAGTGTGCGTGTAAAATGTGGGCAAGGAGTTTTCCAGCCTGGAAAGCTGGGCATCTTGTATAGGTTATTTGTGGTCCTACTGTATGGAGCGGAAAGTTGGACGATAAGCAGGACTGCAGAGCTGATACTTGGCGCCTTCGAAAGAAAAATGCTTCGGCGTATATTCGGTCCTGCCTTCGACGAAGGCGAATGGAGAACATATAACTGCAAACTTTACGAGCTGTACAAAGATGTGGATATATATTCCGGAACGCAAAATCAGTCGTCGACTACAGTAACACACGCGTAGTCGACGGAAACGCTCCAGCGGTCATTGAGTCCGACCCTTCGGTACAGAGATCAAGTGATCGCGGATGTAAGACAGCTTGGTCTTCCGGGCTGTAAGCAGCATGTTGAAAGGCAGCATTAGCTCATCTTTTTTTCAGACTTCTTTGCGGAATTTTTTAAAGTTGAATCACACAACACGAAAATACAGCGACGATTTCAAGAGTGAAAAACTGTGACAAAACTGTCATCAAGGTTTGATCGTTACCATTTTTAAAATAAAAAGTTTTAAAAAACGGAAAAAGGCAAATGTGGTGTACTTTGCTTAATAAGACTACAAAAACGTTGATGTATACTTGTAGTTTTCAAGACCTCAGTAAATAAATTTAGTCATTGCATTAACCAGCTATTTTATGTGCTAAGGCAGATCAAACTTAAATTTACTCTTTCCCTATCTCAAAAAAAAAAAAATAATAAAATAATAAAAAACACTTGAAATCGATAATAAACCTTGTGGCTAGTTTAGCAGCACCGACTATCGTTGTACCAACCCGCAATAGTATTCCAATGTAGCCCTTAGTGCCCCCAATGAAAACTATTGGTGTAGGCAATAGTTTTATAACAATCCGAAGGAACAGTGTTAATGACTAAGGTTGTGGTTATCTTCAATTTTCTTTGAAATACGCACGATAATGTGAATGGCCGTAACTTAACGGTACTTCTCTTTTACAAGCTCCGTTTGTTTACCATTCAGAAGGTACAGATATATGTATGTACCTATCGAAACACCCCCAGTGGCAATCGCTATCAGCACTCAGATCACAATATAACAAACGTTCATCTTGATAAACTCACAACTCAATAGAGCTTATCTTAAGATTAGCACAACATATTTTGAATATATTTTTGATAATGGAAGTATTTTTATACCACCGGATTGTAGAAAAAAAGTCACTTATCCAATCTTGTTTATTGACTGCGGACTATAACGGGAGAGCCTACGTCTAACATGCAGTTTGGGGTCCTTTGTATATTACTAATTGCCATTGTTGGTCGTGCTGGCCTAGTTAAAGCTGACCTAGATGACGATATAATAAATTTATTGGAAGATTTTCGTGCAAGGATGTGCCATTCGTTTCCGCAATGGGGAATTCCAGCGCTGGATCCTTTCCAAATAGCACACAAGGAAATATTCGTAGATGATACGATTTTTAAGAAGTAAGTTGTATACGAGTATATACTATATACACATAAGAGCCCTGCAACTATTTCTATATGTATATGAAAGTTTTTCAGCTTCAGTTACAAATCTTAAGAGCACGGGTCTCTCGGACTTCATAATTAACCAGGTTAAAATTTCAGTATTGAGTCGGAAGTTTACGTTTGATCTAACATTTCCGCTGACGAACGTGGAGTCATTGTACACAGCTAAGGGTTCACTGGCATATATTTTAAATCTAATAGGAGACGACAATATGATGTGAGTTAAAGCACAGCGAAAAAAAAACAGCGTTTCATTATTGTTAATATAGAGGTCATGTAAAGGAAGTTCGTATCATAGTGACAGGGTCGATGAAAATTGGACTTTCGTTTGGAATCAAAAATCTCAAAATTATAGTAAGTTTATAAGTACCACAGCATGAAACACATAAAACTTTCTTACTTCTATTTTTAGATCAAAATTGATGAATTATTTGTTGACTTTGGGCATTTGATAGAGCATGATAGAATCAATAATTTCTTTCATAATCTAATAAATAATTTAACAATTGAACTGTTGGGTGATTTTTGGGAAGACTATGGCGAATCGTATACAGCTAAAATCGAAAATGTACGTAACGATGGACATTGCTTGAATTAGTTCGTTATAATGTGCAGAATCTTTATCTCTTTTCGTATAGCTTATTAATAACAAATTGAGTGGATATACCTTAACGGAAATCATTGCAATCATTTCGGGTTCAGGATCAGGAAGCCCTATATTTGGTGATGACCCACCAGGTGACTGTAAAGATAGAGTTGAAATGATTAATGTATTCAATCCCAACGTGATATTGGTGGATAAGAATTAAACTGATTTAGTGCGCCTTGTATCAATTTCACTGTTTTAAATTTAATACACTTTTTTTTTAATTGGGTGGCGTAACAACTCGTTAAGAGCTAGAGCTCAGCGATTTCGTGCAACCTCTGTGTTGTGTGCGGTATGATTTTGACACAAGTGAAAGGGACCTTCTCTTTAATGACGATTTCGAATGGAAAATTGTGAAAGTTTTACGAGACAGAAGTCCTTCACTTTTCCTCGGGCTGAATAATTTTGCTTTATAGTCCGATGCACTAACTATCAAGCCACGGAGGGTTGGATCCGTAACCACTTGACTAGTTACATGACGCCGTACAGCCCGTATAAATCGGCGTTGGATCTTCTCCTTCATACGTTAAGGTAGAAACAGTTTGTGCGGAATGTGGCTCGTATCGAACAAGTTTTTTTAAAGCTTGCTCCTGAAGTTTAAGCAAAGTATTGGAAGAAACAACCTTATTAGCTAAAAATGCTAACGATATCGTAGAACAACTTTTTAAATGAGCCAGTCACACCCTTATGCACAAAGGTACTTGCTTGCAGTAATCATCATCATTAGTGGCGTAACAGCCCCGAAGGGCCAGAGCCTAGCTTTTCGCGCCTCCACTGTGTTGTGCGCGTTATAATTTGACACATGTGAAGGGGACCTCCTTCAGTTTATTGTCGGTTCCGAACGGCGAATTGCGAAAGCTTTCCGTGACAGAAGTACTCCAGGAGGATTGTCAATCGTTCGCTGGAGGTGGGGCCGTGAAAATTGTTTGTGGTGTTTTTTTCCCCGAGCTGTATTCGAACCCGGGTACTCTCGCTTAACAGTCCGACGCACTAAATGCTTGCAGTAATAGTAACTTCAATTTTCCGTTCTAGTTTTTTTTTAACTAGAAGACATAGGACCATTCTGTTTTTTGTGTTCGACTCAGAATGAACGTGAGCATTAAGGGCAATAATTTAGCACTGCGTAGCACTTACATTCACCCCAATCACGCAACTCGAATACGACACTCGGATACGAGTACAGTCGTATTTCATTATTACCGAAGTCGTACTTTATCGTATTTCAATTTTAACAGAACTCGTATTCAAGCAGCGCATACGAGTGTCGTTTTTTTGTGTTATTATATCGTCGTATTTGTGTCGTATTTCACTCGTGTATAAATTTGCGTACGACAATGGTCGAAATAAGGGTTGTGCAAAAGAAAAGCAGTTAAGTACAAATTTTTGAATGGAAAAAGGTGCCAAAATGTGTTGTTTGTATGTTTTTGTGTATAATTAAAAGGAAGGTTACAAATCGTAATCAATTTGAAATGCTGGTGAGTGAAATGGAGCGAAATCCAAGTGTGGCTAGGGGATATGGCAAAAGTGGACCAAATAAGGTGGACAACAAAGGTTTTTGGTCGTCGTTGGCAACGAAATTGAACAGCCTTGGTCCACCTACACGAGACGGTTCCGGGTGGCTTAAAGTAAGATAGCATGAATGCACATTTTGTATATGTTAACTAACTATATACTGTATATTATACAGGTATGGAACGACCAAAAATATGCGGTGAAGCAAAAAATGCGAAACAACAATAGGTGGCCCCAATAGAACATGCGTCTTAAATTTTTACGAGGAAACAATTGCCAACATCCTTCACCTTGATGTGGCGATGCGTCCAAGTGGCATAGCATTTGGTGTTTCGGTGGAGGATAATGGTGAAATAGGAAGACCATTGGTGAGAAAGAAAATTGCCCTCCCCCAGACGCAACGCAAATGGACTCAACTCCGAGAACTTTCAGTCAAAGGAATAGGCATACAAAAGGGCACAAAGACGACCAAACAATGCATATGATAAGGAAACAAGCAGTTATTCAGAACGGCATCCTGAAGGTAAACCAAGAAGCCGTAAAATATATGCGCAGAATAGCCAAAGCCAAAGAAGACGAGCTTCGAATTCTAAAGGAAGAAATCAAAAACAAACAAAGTTTTAGAACCAAAGTACTAGAATTAAATTCACTTTTTTTTCTATTATTTCTTATTAAAATTTTGAGTTTGTATGCGAACTTTTCACAAGCTATGGGCATGAGCGATCTAACTTTAATGTATAATTAAAGAACGAGTTTCTGCCTTTCTAAGTTGGTATAGTACCTTATTGTAGGTGTTGCCATTATTTTTAAATGAATTTTTTTTTCATGTTGTCTGATTTGATTTTAAATTGCATCGTTTTTGGACGCTCTATGAAAAACCATTATCAATTTTTGGCGCCAAAGCTATCTTGCTCTCCCCGCACATCCAAATAGATATTTTTCTAAATGTGCAAAAATGGATACATTGGGGTCAAGATAAACTTTTGTGAATTTTCACCGTTCTATAAATGCGATCAAAATCGTTTGTACTTCATTTTTTTGGTGATGAAGTAAAGAAAAAAATAACTCAAAAATCATTCAAATCGGTTCAATGGAAGGTTTTTTTTATTTATAAAATACCATACGGCCGCGGAGTATTTATCCATTTTTGCACGCCACTGTATATAATAAATATCATGTTTTAATTAAACAATAAAACCAATATTTTGACCTCTAAAAAATTGAGTTGCTGTAATTTAATCTTTTAGTCTGTAATTTTATAAAGAAAAAGGGAAAGTTAAGGGCACCAGTATGCAACTCCGATCCACATGATCCATGATCCGGTCCACTTATGGGAATCCTTGCTGCACTTAGGTACATTTATTTCTGGAACCGCTTGATGTGTCGTCCAGAATTTTTGCATGCTTTTTTCAAAGGTAATTTTACAGCAACTGAACTGAATTATCTCAATTGATCAATGAATTAACGAACTAAAATTAAATTAAAAATGATGACGATTTTAGCCATTTTTTTAATTAATTAATTTTATACATATAATTTGAGTTTGGCACCAACCTCCGCCGGGAGCGGACGCTAACATTAGACTGCGCAAAATTAAAAATATAATTAAATTGGCAGAGACGAAGAAGAAAAAGAAAGAAAAAAAAATTAAAGAAAAATTTGATTAAATAAGAATTTATTTTCCCAGAATAGCGGTGATCTGGAAATAAATTCTTATATAATTTAATTCAATTTAATTTAAATTTTTGCTTTTTTAATATTTTTTTGTTTTTGTTTTTTATTGTTGCAGTTTTTGTTTGGCTCCCGTTGTCGGTGTACACAAGGATTTGTTGTTGTTGTGGGGACAATGCTTGTGGGTGGGAGATAGGGTGAGAAACACGACAGTACGGGGAGAGCTTAACGTTGAGCAGCTTCTTCTCCGAACGGAAAGATCCATACTTCGATGGTTTGGCCACGTGACACGAATGTCCCCTGCAGTACGACTTTCGAAGCGTGCCTTGAATGCGACTCCGTCAGGTAGGCGACCGCTGGGTAGACCCATGATGAGATGTTTGGATCAAGTCCAAAAGCTCGCCTGGTTACGCTTGGGCATACCCGCCGAGGAGTTAGATTCGGCGGCGGAGGATCGGATTGCCTGGAGATCTCTTTTGCGTGCACTGCCCCCGCAACCCCTTTAGTGGAACATGCGGGCTAAGAAAATGATGATGATGATGATAATTTTATATATTAATTTAATTAATTAATATTATACTATAATATATAAATATCAATGATTTTAGTTCATATTACTAATAAATATGTTTTATTTAAAAAAATTAATAAAAAAATTCCAAGCCAGTATCTTGTATAGTTTGGTTACAAAATGTATGAGATATATGAACTTCATTACATCTTTAAATATTCCAATTAAAATCCAATTAACAGAATAAAAAAGTATCCTGTAAATACGTTTACCAAAAGAATTGAGGCAACATTTTCGTCTTAAATCGTTTATTGTAAAAACTTGTACTGTATTGGATAGCCAAACCATCTTGTTAAAAGGTTTTTCGTATTGATGAATAGACTTAGTAAGTCAAGATGTAATTCACTATTTACAACAAATTTATTTCTATATTTCACATTTTTTTCATGCAATTTATAAACCAAAAAAAGTTAATATAAAATAAGGTAGCATTGGTTTTCGTACTGCTATCGGTCTCTGGATATAAAACTTGTAAAAGTGTGCGTTTTTTCATACATTTTGAAACAATGATAACATGATGCAAAGCTCCCACCTCTCCTTCCCCTGTAGGTAACGCAGTTTTATACGTATAGCAACCCTCGTCCTTTTTATTAGAATTGGTCAAATAATTCATTAGAAATAAGAACTATTAAAGCAGAAAGTGGGAAAGCAAAATGGCATGAAGAAAGTTTTGAAATATCATTGCCGTACAAAAATTAATTAGACAAACAATGCTTAAAAGGTTTTAATATGAATTATTTGAATTTTTTTTTTAGTTATATCATTTTATTTATTTATTTTTCATTTATTTATTTTATAAAAGGATCGTACAATAATATTTACATCTTTTTTAGTACTTAGCAATTATAATAACGTACACTTCAAAGTGAAAAACTTAAAACTAAAGTATAAAAAAAAATTTCTTAAGGGATGGAAATCGAGGTTCGGGAAATGAGGTTCATGATAGGTGAGCAGTAGGATGACGTAGGATTGCACTTTTAAAATTTACCGGGTTTGAAATCGATCTTATGCGTGGAGGCAAAGTATTCCAAAGTTTGACTGTGTGAATGAAAAATAAACGCGAGGAGTTTAAATAATTACTCCGGTAGGGAATAATGTTGGTAGTTTTCGTAGAGCGAGTGAAATTGAGCCTGTCATATAAATACGGCGGGTTACGACTATGAATGATTTTATGTAAAAACATACAGTTCCTGGCGTTGATGTATTGCTGTAAGCTGCAGCCCAGCAAGTCTCGAGAGTAGAAATATGATCATGTCGACGAATACCATAGGCGTCGCGCACTGCGTCATTAAAAGCGACTTGTAATTTATGTTGAGACAGTGAGTCAAGGCTACTATATACTACTTCAGCATATGTCACAAGTGGTAAGATTAAAGAAATTAATAATTTTCTACGTGTTGCCAGAGTGAAATATGCACAGAGCCACAATTTGCGAAGACATCCATAGATACGACCAATGACCATGTTAATGTGTTTATACTCAGATAGATCCCGACTTATCACATACCCAAGACTAATAGTTGACTCGACTGCCTTGATCTTAAAATTATTGAGGTATAAGTCAGGTAAGCGATCTAGACTAAAAAGTTTTTTGGCAATTGGGATAACTTGTGATTTTGTCGGGTTTAGTAGTAAACCATTATTGACTGACCAAGAGTGGACTCGCTTCAGATCATCATTCATTAGTGATGGAAGTTCATTTAAATCAGGAAACGGCTTAGATATATGTAGCTGGACATCATCTGCATGTATATTTACCGAAGAGTGCTTACATACTGAAGGAAGATCGTTAATGAATATGCAAAACAATATCGGTCCTAATATTGAGCCCTGCGGGACCCCTAGCTTAACATCCATAAAGGACGAAGAACAATGTTGACCCAAGTATACCCTTTGCGACCTACCAGAAAGAAAACTTCTCAGTAAACGAACTGTCCTTTTATTAAAACCAAAATTATTGCATAGCTTCCAACATAAAATATCGTGATTTACCTTGTCAAAAGCGTTTGAGAAGTCGAGCAAGCAGAGAAGAGGGACATAATTTTTGTCGAAAGATAATCGTATCTCTTCGAGTAGGTTTACCATAGCTGAAAACAACTATGGGTAGCTCTAAATCCAGATTGTTGAGCATAAAGCAGGTTATTATCGGAAAGGTGTTTCGAAATCTGTTTTGCTATTATTTTTTCAAAGACCTTAAACAAGCAAGGCAGGATGCTTATTGGTCTAAAATCAGCAGGAGACGCTAGGTAAGCTTTCTTAGCGAAAGGAAGAATCCTGGCAATTTTCCAAGACTGTGGAAAGGTCGACGTTATTATACACCAGTTTATTATGTGGGTAAGATGGAAGATAATCAGGGGTAGGATAAGTTTGACAAAGCGTATCGGTATTCCGTCTTCACCTATAGAGTCTGACTTGAGCAGTAATACATTGAATAACATCGTCTTCAGTAGCTCCCACAAAGTCGTCTAGCGTTGGACGTGAATATACAGAACTTGATTGCTGGTTGAGTATGAGCTCGCCAATGCAAGGATTTACCCCTATAAAAGCACTATTAAGTTCATTTGGATCAAGATCGCAATTAGAGTTATCATTACTGCTAGATAAACCAACTTTAGGAATGTTACTCCAGAGCTTTTTCGGAGGAAGACAGATATTCAATTTAGCGGCGAAATAGGTTTTCTTTGACTTGCGTACAACAAAGGTGGAGTTGTTGCGTGCCGCCTTATACAGAGTCCAGTTGGCATCCGAAGGATTGTGCTTCCATTTACTGTATAACCTGTTTCTTTTCTTAATCGAATTAACTACCTCGACAGTGAACCATGGACATGCACGATTTTGAACTTTGACTCTTTTATTTGGTACGTAGCGATCATATAATTGTAATAGGATCACCTGAAAAATCATAACTTTATCATTAGGGTCAGCTCGCAAACGGCATCGTTCCCGGGGGGCTGAGAGTGTAGCAATTTGAAGAGCGCTTTGGTCAACAGCACTGAAATCTTTAAATGTGAATGTCTCAGGTACAACATTTCTAGACAAATTAACATTGTATGTACAGAACAGAATATCATGGTCAGAAACATCGAACGATAATTGATCACACAATAGTACTAGTGAAGGCGTGAAGGCTGGCTTGAGAGTTATGCAAAGCGAGTAGGATAAGTAGTGTTAACTATCTCCATACCAACTGAGGAAACTAAGCCCCTCATTTGAAAAGCAAGCGTGTCCTTTTTCATGAGATTTGTGTTAAAATCTCCACCAAGTGCACTATACTCTGAAATAATTGAGAAAAAGGGCAAAGGTGAACAGTTCCTATTGTTGTTATATGCACACGCAACCATACACTTGGTATTATTGTCGTAATTTTCAACTATGATGTTTTCGATTCCGCTTCCACTAGAAGTGGAGACAATCTTGCAATTTAGGCTCGAATTACAGTAAGTCGCTACACCACCACCCGTAGTGTTAGTAATTCGGTCATTTCTATAAATGTTAAAATTAGACATAGCATATGACGAGTCATGAACACTCGGCTTGAACCAGGTTTCACTTACACAAATGACATCAACGCTAAACTTTGAGAATAAAAATTTTAAGTAGTCCAGTTTGCGATCATTTAAGCTGCGCGCATTTATATAACAGACTTTAAGACCCTCGTGTCTCCTGGATAGAACATTAATCATAGTGTGCGTTGAGTTTTCATTCACACTGTACTCACGCCCTGAAGCTATATTATTCATTTAGTAAAAAAAAACAAAATATAATAAAAAGTGCAAACCAGCAAGAGTAAGGAAAACAAAAGAGAGGTTTTGAAATACGGAGAAAAGAGCCAGACAGAGGAGTAAAGACAACAGAATTACTTGAAGAAAATAAGCTTAGGTATTCTAATGTGTACTACATATATCATTGATGTGTCGCAGCCACCAGCAGATCTTCGGAGCCAATTTCTCGTTTGCCAATTTCTTGACATAAACAGACCCAAGTTTTGTGTAAACAGCATGTATTTATTTTTTACGACGGAGACCGAGAGTGCTATTCAGCAGTTGTCGTGCTTTTTTTGCCAAACTCTCATTGATGAAACAGCTGTGATCTGAATCCCGACCAAGATCATGTAGACGCAGTTCACATGAATTTTGTTTACGAAAGCTCGCTGCACATTTCAACACGGTGTTTCTCTCTTGTGAGTTGCTGAATTTCAAGATAATGGGAGGTGTTGCGTTGCTGTTGTTGTTGTTGTTTCATCTTTTAGCCCGAAAGATGTTGCCCAGTAGATGCGGCTTGCAATCAATTGTATGGCAGAGTCGATTGAAAAGACTTTTTAAATTCTCATCTGGAAGTTCCGGTACCCCAAAAAGAACTGCGTCGCTTGCAAATTCTTTTCTTTCAAGAGAATCGCATCACCGTTTGAGAGCATAGACCTCGTCACTATGTAGCTGATTGTTCATATTGATGTTTGCTTGCATAGCATCCATGCGTTCAGCTGTGCTCGTAACTTCCTGCTGCAGTTCAATAAAACGTTGGCTCCAAGTAGCATTAAGTTCATCGATCTTTAGGAAGAGCTCTTTTTGCAATTTGAGGATTTCATCAGCAAAACCAATTCGCATTGTCTCCGCTTGCTTTGCTAGTTGTTCCTCCAAGATTTCGACGGTGAGAGAAGCATTCACCCTTATTCCGATAGTCGCTCAACGCCAATAAAAAAAACACTGCAAATTTTACATTTGGGTTTATTATTCAACTTTTCAATGGTTTCTAAGAAGCAACAAATAAATCTAAAATGATTAAAAGATTGTAAGAAAAAATTATAAAGCTTGTGGGGGTGTCTATATGGTACCTCTCTCATAATACTGATACTAATGCCCGAAAAAACTTTAATTAACTTTGATGGTCGATATAGGTATTATTTTAAAGGAAGCAGATTTGTTTTTAAGTTAAATTTTATTAAAAAGCGTCGATGTATGTCGACCATCGCGATGGGGGACCGCATCAAATCACGTCCAGCAATCACTTTTTATTGAGAATATGTCTACAGATCGTATTTAGTTTCTTTTTTTTTTTTCTACGCAGGGGAGAAAGGGGAGCTTACATTTCTTTAAAGTTTCCAGAACGATTTTTAAAAACTAAGCAGTAGAATTCTTTGAAACTTGGCTTAACAATGGGGCTAGATCCCCTACAGATCCTAAAATTGAACCACAACGCTCGGAGGACCCAAGGGGGAGTTATGGGGGTTTGAAGTGAACTGTCATTTCACACACACTACTATATGCACCCCCTGACCGACAAACGTAGCCGAGTTGTGCATCATGTTATCACTGATATATTGGGTTTCTGTCAGAAATAATGACGAGATATTCATCTTTCCAGTTGGAAAACCCCTCCTCCACACTTTTTCATGCATACTTAAAAAAAGGTTGTCGGTTTTCACGCATATTTGTTTAAAGCCTGTCGGAAAGTAGGGGAAGTTCGTCGTTTTCAGGAGAATTTCGTCGGTTTACCCCCCACTACTGCCAAAAGTTCATACATCTGCTGTAAGTCAGCCAATAGCAATGCCGAATGTGTTGTGCTGTTGCGCAGCTTGTCAACACAATTGGAATTTCCAATAACAATGTTCGCAAGGTTTGCAGAATGTAAGAATGAGAAAGGATTGGTAAAAGAATTTCTTTTAAGGTAAATATTAGCGACGTCTCATATATTTTAATAATATTGCACAATAAAATGCTGCTGATATATAAGTATTTTGCAATATTATTGAACTTAATTTTGGTCACCTATTTTTGAGGTTGATGTGCATCGGAATATTGTTTACATATGATGATCAAGAACTTATCATTAATCTTCTAGAACACTGCACTATTTTCTAATACTTTTTTGGCAATAAAGATTATTGAATATATACGTATTTATTGTAATATAAATATATAAACCTTCAGGTGAATATAAAGAATGGAATAGACAATCAATCAATTCAAAATTGTTCATATACGGTACAATCAAATGCTCAATCAAAATCCACGCAACAAACGATTTATATTTGAAACAATAAAACATATCATTTCATTCTGAAATATCATTTATTACTTTGTGGTACTAGGTTATTTCTCATAGACGAAAGCACAGCCTTATTTTGCTTTTGTTACTGTACACATCAACAATATTAAATTGAAGATAATGAAGAAGATCGAAAAGAGGCAATTTATCTTTATTTTCTATAACTTTCATTTGCATTTCATAACTTTAATTATTGTCTATGGTCTATTTTAACCAATGGCGTTTCATTTACTTCCAATATTGTTTCCAGTGTGATGTTTTATAATTATTCGTGCTTATGGCATGAACCTTATGAACATAGCGTGGCGATTCGTTTTCTCCGAAGTGGCCGTTTGTGTTGAAAAAAAATTTAATTTTGTAATTCAATAAAGATTGCAAAATGATTAAGATTTTCATTCAAACAAAAGCGAAAATTAAACAACACATCTTATTTCACACATTTGTCATGAATATGTGCAAATACTAAACAAAATATTTAAAATGAATATGGGCAGTTACAGCAAACATTTTCAAATTCAAATAAATTCTCGGAACAAGATGAGCAGTTGCCTCACATGTATTCACAGACGAGAGGCAAATTACAAAAACAACAAGCTGTCAAAAAAATTTCAGTAGCAAAGAGGGTAGCAGATGAATATCTCGTTTCCTTTATTTCTGGTTTCTGTGGTTTCTATTTTAAAGTTGAATATCTCGTTCTATGTAATTTCTGATTTAAAGCGTCGTCAAGCGTGTCAAATTTATCGATTCGACATGGGATTTATCAGCTGTTGAAACAATCATTGCTCTTCAATCTGACAATGTCAGGTTGACAATTGGCTTGGTGATGTTGATACACATAATTCCGTAAAACGTAAACTTGCTGTTGGAAATATACTTTTATAAAGTTGACTTAAGGGTAAAATATATATAATGAAGGCCGTTGTACAGAAAGTAAAAGCAGCTAGAATAACGGGTTGGTCGAAAAGTTCGCCGTAAGAAAAATGTAATTATTAATATTTTCCAGTTGGAGAGGAAAATGTAAATGGCATCGGGCCAGGTTTGTGTGTTTTCGTTGGATTTTCGAAAAAGGATTCTGAAAAGGATATTGATGAAATGTACGTATTCTTCTGTTATTATTTAAAATTTAAACATGTTTTTTTATATAGGGTGCTTAAACTGTTGTCTCTCCAACTATTTGCTGACGAAACAGGAGAACTATGGCAGAAGAGTGTAGTCGACACCGGCAATGAAATACTTTGCGTCAGCCAATTCTCACTATACAATAAACTTAAAGGCAACATGCCAGATTTTCACCAAGCAATGCAAGGCGAAGCGGCATATAGTTTTTATAATAATTTTCTCCAGAAGTTAGCACGTAACTACTCAGATGAGAAAATTAAAGGTATTATTAATTCAATTATAAAGTAAATATAATTCAAACACTTATTTCTTTTAAGATGGACGGTTTGGAGTAAAAAGAATAGTTCATATTGAGAATGATGGCCCAGTTACACTAACGTTTGAAACAAGTGCTCTTGATTAGATGGACGATAAACTTTAAAAGTTGTGCTATAAATTTTTAAGGCTTACTTTTACACACGGTGTTTTCCACAAAAAAATTGTGTAGTGGTCTTATTTGGTTGTTTTTTTAACTGATGATTGGTTTCTTAATAGATGATAATTACTATCATTATTATAATTTATTAAAACTGTTTATGTGGAAACTGTTATATAAACTGTTCTCTTTAACCCTTCCATGCTCGATGTTGCCTATAGGCATTATATGTTTGAGCTTCTAAGCTGTGAAATGTTAGTTACCAGATTACTAGTCAAGCATGGGCTGCTGGGAGTATAATATGATATCTACGCCAATTGCTGACGGGATAGGTTTGCTATTTTTCGATTTGAGAGTGGAAAAAGAGATAAAAGAAATTTAACTTTAAAAAATAATTTTTAAAAAAAATCTCATTCTGGAAATGTCGGTGAATATTTCTATTCAGTGTTAGGTTCTTACACAAAGTATACTGCTGAAATAGTGAGTTTAACGTTGCAAAATAATTTTCTAGTTATCTTCACAGCATCGCCTGAATTACAAGAATTTAGATCCATAAAAGCCGTGTTTTATTATGAACGGATGATCCATATGGACAGAAATAATGATAATAATGGAATAATGATGATATTTTGCTTTATTTCTGATATGGATCAAGTGTACAAATAAAACACTCCAGACCATGGAAGAATTTTTATCACAAATGAGCTCAAAAGAGCGTTATTTGTGATTTTTATTTTCTATTCAACACTGTCTCATCTATGGGCCTTATAATATTTGTTTGACATTTAACTCCTGTCGATGTGGGATTTGCGAGCAGTGTTCCCATACCAAGATATTTTTTCTTTTTTTTTCAGAACAAGTGTTTGTATAGCTTTTACGGTGATTATTACTATTTTCATGGGTAAACACAGTAAACGCACAAATCACACAAAATTGGTAGAAATTAAAAGTTTCCAGACACTGAAACAAGCTGGAAATGCGTAAACCAGCTTTTTATTTCAGTCTTGAGGTCCTTCCGTAATAAACCATGAAATTCACCACACGTTATCCACAAATGCAAAGGGGAAACATTACCATTATAGCTAGTATGAAATGAAAATAGTCTGAAATCTTGCATATAATTTTTTGCCCACGGTAGAAAAATGCTAGAAACAGTACAAAAGTCAAGTTTAGGGTACGACGAAATGCGAAAATTCATTCATGCGAAATTTCAATCGAATTAAATGAAATAATTTTAGTCGTGATAGTCGTGAGCCCAGGTTTGATCTGGCCCCAGTTGATGAGTTTCCAAATGGGGGAATAATCCTTCGATCTGGCATCGCTAAATCTGACTACTGGAAAAAATAAATAGCTGTCAAAGTTGACGTTTGAATTTTTAAACCAGTCCCAGCTGAGTACATACAAAATGCTGTCAAATTTTCCGTAAAAGAAATAAAAGCTTTGTACGAGCAACTATATGCTTACCTCCAACTTCTAATAATTTTATGATATTTTTACGAATATAAAATTCACTATTATGAAAGCAGTTGTGCAAAAAGTGACATCAGCTAGAGTAACAGGTATCTTTAACAAGTCAATTTATAAAAATAAAATAAATTACGACTTTATTGCAGTTGGTGAGGAGCTCGTTAGCAGTATTGGCAGAGGGTTTTGCATTTTAGTTGGCATTTGCCAGACTGATACCGAAAAAGATGTAGATTATTTGTAAAATCAGCGAAATAACGAGAGGTTGCAGTTATACGTATATTCTTTTTTTTACTAGAGCCCGAAAAGTACTTACACTACGCCTGTTTGAGGATGAAACCGGCAAACGTTGGCAAAAGAATGTTAAGGATGAGAACTTGGAAATTCTATGCGTTAGCCAATTTACTCTGTATCATCGGCTAAAAGGAAATAAACCAGATTTTCATATGGCAATGCAGGGAGAAAGTGCCCAAAAATTGTACAATAATTTTCTAACCAAACTCGGAAAGCAGTACGACGCTGGTAAAATACAGGGTAAGAGGGTATATAGAATGTTTTATTTTTAAGTCAGTTTCTGTTTATTCTCTTCCTGCGAATTTTGTGTTTCGTTTACCATTTTTCTTTCTAATAGGGCCCATAGACGCAACACTGTGTTGTGTCGCCTTTCACCACAAACGTAACGCGTGTGTGCATACATTTGATCCTCGGTCGTCGGCGAGGAAGGACCATGGATATGAGCGGATTCTGCTACCGGATGAATGCATAAAAATGCGTAAACTACAATAACACTAATGGCCGCTGACGATCGTTCGCTACCTGCTCGCTCGAAATTGTGCACACTTGCTCACACACGATATACTTGTGTTCATACTGTTATCTTTTGATTTTCTGCACACCCGAAACTCCGCCCACAATCGGTGTGCACACCAGGCCATACACGTGACACTTAGCCTCGTCTTGCACACCGCATTGAACACTGTGTTGCATCTGTGAGCCCTATAAAGCAGCCCATACACGATTCAATTCGATTGTAAACTGAGTTGTCAATTGAATTGATAGTCGGCCACACACTACATCAATTGAATTGAAAACCTGCCAATTTATATATAATTTTTCACTTTAACACAGAACAAAACTCGTTTACACACGATTTCACAATGAATGTCTACCGAAATTTCTTAAATTTGAGAGCTTGCCGATGAACTTGCCCACACACGATTCAATTGAGTTGAAAGACTTGCCAGTCAACTTCGCAAAAATCAAAATCTTTTGATTTTTCGCCAACCGTCAAATCGATCAATTGACGAAGCCACACACGGGTTGATTTCACTGTGACTGAGTTGATGATTGAATTGAATCGTGTATGGGCTGCTTAAGACGTTTGCCTTTACCGTCATACTTTTATAATCTTTTAAATTAAAAAGCCAAACATCAGGTTGCCTTTTTCAAAATATCTACAAAACATTTTGGCCAATTTCTTACTTTTCTTTTCTTATCTTAAATCGCTTAGATTCATAAAACAAAAACAAAATAAGACTCTTGCCTACTCATAAAATTTCAGATGGACGTTTCGGTGCCCACATGCAAGTGCATATACAAAACGATGGACCGGTAACAATAGAATTAGAATCTCCTGCTTCTGGTCAAAATGGCAACCTAGTAGTTGGTTAAATTTTTGTATTCAATAAAAAGCTAAACCTTAAAATGTATCTCTTTCAATTATGGGGAAAGTTGCAGTGGGTCCAAGCTAAACTCGGACACTTACTAACATAGGAATAAAGTTGAAGACAAATAACTAAGGAAAAGAAGAAGGAATAATCTATCATTTTTTCACATGTCTAAAAAAAGAAGTTTGAAGCCTTAGATTTACAATAAGAGGATCGTATTGTCGTAAGACTCCCCACGAGGTCATTTGTGTTCTTTTCATTGGGAACTTCAGCAGAAAATGGACCTGTATTATAGGGCATGCTGACAGACAGCGCAGTTCGATTGACGTTGTGACTAGGCGATAGAATTCTGCGAATGAAGTTTGGCATACAGGACATCCAAATTGAAGACAGCACGTTATTTGGAACTTTAAGATCGGCCAGTTGCCTCATTACTTGCAGAAGTCTTGAGGGACATTTTTCACAAAATTCTTTTAGCTCTGTAAAGCTAGTTGCCAAATTTGTTTTCAACGCTAAATACGTTTTTTCTTCTGGTGGGTTTTTAACCAGATCGAATACCTCAATGAGAATCGCGAGATTCAATGAAGCAACGATTACATTGAAGCGGGTCTTATCAGATGCGATATGATAGCTGTTAAATTGACCTTAAATATTCACGAACCAAAACGCCTTGTTTCGCAAAAAGGCTAAAGTACTTATTTTTTAAAGACGCACTTCTCCCAATCTTCGCTGCGACTATTTATTTATTTATTTAAAATCTATTAATATATAAGTAAATTATTTCTCAGACTGTGATCACATGGGCAGTCTGAAGTGGCTGCCACAAGTTTTCATGATCTAAGAGTAGTACCTACGAGCTATCTCATAATAGGTATGTTCTTTATTTATATATTGAGGTTTCTCTTTCGTTTTCCTCAATAAACCTTTTGTAGTTCTATTCTCCTTTTTTTTATAAATTATCAAAAAATTGTAAAAATATTTAGTAGAAAGATTGAAATTACAAATCATATCACTTTTATGTAAATTGTAAGACAACTACTGTAACCTTTATAATGAAATAAATACTCACTAACTTGGATGTAAGGGGCATCAGCGTTTTCATCAACAGTTTCAGCTGGGCATAACCCAGTTCAGACTACGAACTTTGCACGTCAAACAGGTAGTATAGCATGCCTGCTAATATTTTGTTTGATATATTTGCAGAATACTTTTAGGTGGCGAATCCGAGCATCTGACAATGAAATCGGTCGGTAACTGGCAATCGTGTGACATACAATTGTCCCATTGTCACACCATTGTCAGCTGTTTAGGACATTTGCAAATGCACGTAACCAGTGATATATGATGATATGAGATTTTATTGAGATTTCATTCTGGTACAATTTCACATATACATTTTTGGTTATAATACTGCCGACATAGAATTGGTCAGGCTAACAGGGCAATATATTTTGATTCGATTTAATTTCACTCGATAACTTAATTTAAAAGAATAGTCCTTGCAATATTGTTTTTTAGCACGTCCACTCAATAAAGGCGAGAGTAGCACGTAACCAATGAAATCTGGTCCAAGTTAGATCCTGGACGCTCAATTAGGGTGAGTTCATAAACGTCAAACTGCTGCAGTGTTGCAAAGCATTGCGTTCATAAATGTAGATAAACTGCAGTACTGTAAAAGCATTGTGTGTGCCACCCCGCGATCATTTTCGCAATTATTTCGTTCATGTAGCAGAGCAGGAGGGTATATGCCGTACATTTTTCCCGCCGCCTGATGATGTTGCTTTTATAAACACTTTTTTGAATTTATTGTACAGCAGCATACCTGTGACAGTATTCATCTTCATATTTATATTATGAAATATTTAGTGCAGTGCAGGAGCAACTCATTTTGCAAATATGAACTCACCCTTAGTCTCTTAGGACTCAATAGAATCTATGTTAGGAACATTATCAGGGTCGTAACGAGACACTCTATCTTGAATACACATGCTGCCTCACTTGGCCTCTCGGCCATCGGCTATTGCTCAATCTGCAGAAACGAAGAAGACCATGAAACCCCACTTTGCCTTTTAGCTACCTGCAACGCTCTCGCGAACCGTAGAAAGAGGGTTCATTACTTTCTAGACAATTTCGGCAAACTGGCTAATACAAGCATGAGCCGTATCGTTAGTTTTATTGAAAAAATCCAATTGGTAGCACGATCCCCAGCCTGGTTGCTCTGTGCAGTACACCACATAATCTATCTCTCTACCTCCATATATAATTAGTATTTTTTTTGTGATGCAAAAATAATATAAGTCAAATATTAAATTCAGTTACAAATCAAACTTTATTTACTGCGTGTTTTTTTTAATATTTTTATTAGTTAACGTAGAACCACTACGACTACAGTTAACGTAGGGGAACTATAATTTAGTTCCAAATAAATCATTTTCATTACTTAGGATATACATATGTAATATTGTACACAGGTAATTGCATTGAATTTTATATTCACCAGTTTATTTGATCTAATGACAAATAAATTTTAAGAACTATAAATCAAATTGCTTAACACTTTGGCAAATGTGTTTTTCTTCATGAAACACGTATGGTTTGGTTTGGAAAAAAGAATCTTACTATAAATATTATATATGTTACACTTTTGCCCAATTAATTTTATATTTGATTTTTAAATTTTTTATTAATGTAAAATCCTAGGTGCACTATTTTAGTATTCTTATATTTATATACATACTTATGGATGATTTTCATGATAATGAGGTTTGCGATTACAACACACTGGTTACCTTTTAAATTTACGGGCCTTTCAATTAATTGAATTGCTCCAGAATCTTTAAATGATATTTTTTAAAACGGCCGATATAAGGAACAGAAGTTAGAACTAACCGATAAGTTACCCCATTAATTCAAATGAGAAAGAAAAAAACAAATAGCAAGTATATTTTCAGTTTTGAGAACGGTCATACCGCACTGATAGAAAGAAATATGTTTTTGTAAGAAGATTTAAGAAAACACTTAATTGTATATGAGGTGTTTCATTTTATCGTATTTAAAACACTATATTTTAATTTAAATAAGAACATTGTTAAAACTAAATCAGAAAAGTAGTTGCGAGTATTTATTGCAATGGCAGTTGGGTATTGTTTCTAAATAAAAATAATTAAGAACCAAATAAAAACAACGCCTAATGTTTCGATTAAAACGTTTTGTTTTGAGAACATGAATGATTTGTCTGGTTTTAGCTTATTTAGTGGTTTGGGTACAAAATGAGGTATACAGTAGATACAGGAGCCGTTAAGGGCACAAATGGACTAATTCCATTTTTTCATAAAAAATTAAATTTAAGTGTCATAGTATGTTAAAAATGTATGACTATACGAAATACATTTTTAACATAACAACTTTCTTGGCATTATTAAACGAAATTTTTTTTAATTATGTGCATTCTTTCACCGTATTTCTCAACTTTTTATTTTATGGAGTTAATCGATTTGTGCACTTAACTGCTAAAATATTGAAAGGTATACTTTAACAAAAAAAATCAGATACTATGATCTATGGGTCTTAAGTATTCGCACAATGTATAGCTAATATTTACGTTACAGAAAAGAAATATTTACAACAATGAACTGGAATAGCTTTTCCACCTTGTTTAATGGCAGATATGATGTATCACAACGGAAACATGCTAGCAGAATAGAAAAGTGATGCAACTGTTGAAAAGCATGCATTCATTGCACAAAATGAACATTCGTTGGAAGTCTTCCCCAAACTTAACTACGTACTGGTTGGTCCTTCAAAAAATGTTGTTACTTTTGCGTTTCGAATTTTGCAACGGCTCAACTTATAAAAACCGCAACAAATATATTACTAATTATGTGAAGAAAACGATCATATTTTTATTTTAAATAATTTTTTTTTATTAAACAAACCAATTTTGTTTCATTGAGTATATTTTACAATGAAATATATGTAATGTGTATAGTTAAAAAAAATATTGAAGCAGTATGAAAATGAAAAAAAAAATAATAATATATACTATATGTATCAATGTATTGACAATGAACAAAATTTATAAAAAGTTAAGAAGTTTTTATTTAAAAAAAAATATAAGAAATCCGCAAGACAGTTGACAAAATTGATGAACTAATATAAATGTAATATAATAATGATTAAAGAATTCTGTTTATAAACAACATAATTTTATTAAGTATGAGATAATTTTTTATAGTATATATAAAACAAAAAATAATTGTCTCGTGGCTTTCGTTTTGCTAAACGTTAATTCCAATTTAGGCCAAGAATGTGTTTTTTTTTTTTTTTTTTTATTAATAAGTCAGTCGAGTGTAAAAAATAAGGTGTAACTTATCTTTTAGTTTTAATTACTACATGTATGGGTGTCGTATGTATATAAAAAAATTAATACAATTATGCGGATTAGTCTAAAACAATTGAGTTGTATGGAAAAAAATATATATATTTCGTTCTTATTCGTCGTTTTCAATTCTTTTTGTTTTCTAATTCTTTGATTTTGGTCAATTATGTTTCTTATCTTTCTTGCTCGTGGCTTAAGTTATTACCGTATTGGAAATACATGTTTTTAGTGAGGTGTTTATTTATATAATAGATGCTGAGTGTATGTTTCGGGATAAGAAATGGTTATGAGTTAGGTTAAGCTTGAGCAAAACGTTCGTGATTTCGCACTTTTATAAAAAAAAAAGATTGGATTTATGATTTTTTTTTTCTTTTCGGGAAATAACATGCGATGTATTTGTTTGAAATTGTCAATTTTCCTCGTGTTTGTTTAAAAAATATGTTTATAAGTTGTAAGTTATTAATGTTGGTTTTAATGGTTCTAATGAATGTTGTTTTTTTTTTTTTTCTTAAATGCATTTCGTGATATTTAATTTTTAAAAATAATTTTTGTTGATTTTAGCAAATATTTTTTATTATTGTATTATATTTTCTGGTTTATTTTGTGACAAAATTGATGAAAATTGCATATGCAACTTGTCTACCAGAGTCCGGAAGAAAAGCCACCAGGGGGAATGCGATTTTTATTAATCACTTGGTTGGCACCATTTAGACTTGGGATGGTTGTGTTAATTTCAGCACCAGCTGGCTTATATCCCTCTCCTGTGACTGGATTACCATCTGAAATAAAGCAATATGTATTAGAAATAATTGACCTCATTTAAAATTGAAATACAAATAAAAATCAATTTATATTGGAATCGTTTACTAATTCAAGGGAATATTTAAAGATTTTTTACAAATGAAAAAAATGAGTGTATTGGAGTAGAACTAGGTAAGCTAACATTTTAAGACAGCTCTTATAAAACTTAAGTTTAAGCCAGAATATTTTTTATCGTCACAACAACTAAAGTTGTAAGCCACTTTTTATCATATTCATGATATGTAATGCTCTTCAAATTTCGAAATTTTCATTTAGTCATGTTTATACTGAAGAATACCACCTTTTTGCAACTTGAGTGTAATCTCTTACTCAATGATTGGATTCGATTTTTATTACAAAATAAGAATTAGCAACATTTCAAAATAATTTATGGATGATATACATATATCCATTTTATTGAGCTGCCTGGTTTTTCGTGTCGCACTGCTATTATTTTGACCGCAGCTGTATATGTATATAAAAAGAATTATTGCAAATTAAAAGTGTAAGTGTAATTTAAATCTTATAATTTTATATACAAAACAAAATAGTGTCTTCGCTTGTTAAATAAAATATAATTTAGAAAGTCCTTTTCTTTAATTGCTTAAAATGGTATTGTTCACAACAACACACACTACAACAAACTTTTTGCTAATAGTGTTTATCGAATAGATTCGGTTCCTAATTAGCAGACACACGTATACATTTTCAGACAAAACAATAGCACCCCGCTAAGCAAACTGAGGTTATTGCTTGTAGCGGGTGACCGAGAGATGGCTCCCATTGAGGTGAAGTGGGAGCTGACTTTCAAAGATCGCCTGATCCTGTCGAGTCATATATCAACCAAAAGGCCTTTGAAAATGAGATTGAAAAAGGTATTTGAAAAGGAGATATGAGATCGATATATCAACCAAAGGGTCGTTGAAAATGAGATTGAGCTTTATTTCGGGTTTTGTCGGTGAAAAGTACTGTTGGAAAGAAATGAAGCTCCAAAGTTGGAAAAAGTGTGCCCCCTCTAATTTTCACATCATTTGCCTAAAAATCTGAAAAAAATGTAAAATCCATCGTAATGAATACTTTGAACTCATTTGGAGTTATTAGTCATTAGAAGAAGTACTTTAGAAGTTCGAGCGAAATTAATGAACCATCAATTACCGTAAAATCAATTGCACATCAATGATACTGAAGTTATGAATATTCAGATTTTTTAAATATTGAATTTGATTCATATATACTACCTAAAAATGAATTAAATCTTAATGGATTCCGATAAAATCTGAGACTTTAGACACATACATTTGTTTGTGTGTTGATATATATGGATATTTGTATTTCAACAAATATCAAAAAAATTGTGATACCTCTACGATTCATATTTCGACGAGATTTCTTATCACCGTCTCCCAAACCTAGTCCAGTGATCGGATTACGTGCATTGAGATTTTGTGATCCACTTGTATTGCTATTAGTCTTTTGTAGACTTAAAAGGCTTGAAACGGATTTCGTATCTTCAGAGTTATTCTCTGGTGTATTTTGAGTTGGAGAACTTTCTTCAATCTGTGTTTTTTCCGATAATTTCGATGCTGTACTTCTTGCCGATAGACTTTCATTAGCTACTATCTTTTCATCATTTTTTTTCTCATCCCCATTTTCGACATTTGGCTGTGGTTGTGTTGGAGCATTTGGCATTTCTTCTTGTTCTGCAACATTAATCAGTCGTGCAATCAAATATAAACAATAAAGTGAAGTAGTATTCATTAAATGTTAATTCAGTGACAACAAGTCCATCTAGCTATTTTCACCTGCACAAAATATTCATTATGCTACAATGTTATGGTCCAGGTTAGGTCCACCACACTGTTGTGCATTGAATATAAAAAATAATCTATTCCATTCAAATAGCGAGACAAATATATAAAATAAGTTAGAAATAAAAAATTTATCTAAATTAGTATCAGTCCTTTAACAAATGACCTTTAGGTTTGCTCACTCGATATTTCTTCATTCCAAATTGTTAGCCTTATCTATAGATTTGACTTGATGCTTTTTTGTCTTGTAAAATATGTCATAAACAAAATTACGATTTTATTATTAATATGTTTCTAAACAATCAAATCCTTACGCTTACCTAATATACTTTTGGTTACACTTTAAATTAACATTCTTTCTGACTCCTACGTATAACTGCATTCATGAATTCAATATTATTTATATTTTGGATTTCAATAACCCAGTTTTATGCAATTATTTTATCTATTTATTGTACATTGAACAAAAAAAAAGGTAAATGAGGATTATAAATGGTAATTCAACTAATCACATGCAAACGTTTTCAATATGTATTATATAAACTAAAAACTTGAGATCCAATAGACAGAATAATAAATTCATAAATATGGACGCGTTCGTTGTTCTCCTTGGCTATTTTCAACCTTAAATATATCCTTTAAAAAATATGTGACGGTGACGTGCAAAGAAACTCGTTCAATTATTTTTCTGACGTTTAGGCTTACACGTTGACCGCCATACTGTGTACTGTTTATTAAAACGAGTCATTTTGTCCGTAAACACTGGCTGCCAACGTGTTAATCACGTCTCTTCCTTATGTAACATTTAAGAGCCAAAAAAGGGAACAATGGCGATGGCAATATAAAGAAAACATGTAATCTCTAAACCGAAAACAAAAAACAATACAGTTAAAATACCTCTGCGATTCATATTTCGACGAGTTTTTTGACCATCATCCCCTAAACCTAATCCTGTGATTGGATTACGTGGAGTTGGAGTCTCTGAGCCACTAGTGCCGCTAGTGGTCTTCTGCGAACCTGAAGTTACCGTTACTTCTGATACTGTATCTTCAGAGTTATTCTCTGTTGCACCTTGTGGTGTTGAACAACCATCAAGCTGTGTCTTCTCAGATAATTTCGATGTTGTACTTCGAGCCGAGAGATTTTCATTGGACACTACCTTTTCATCATTTCGATTGCCATTTTCGTTGATAAGTCGTGGTGATGAAACAACACATGTTTCTTCAGGTTCTGCAACATTTAATCGTTTTTGCCGTGAGTTGCAGTGTAATTTTTCTCGAAAAAATGTATGTATATGTGTACCGATTGAATGTAATGAACGAAGGATATGATTGTGTCTTTAATATTATATCAAAACAAAAATGTTTTCTTTTGTCTTTGTTTATAAAAGCAAGCAAAATTTACATAAAAAAGAATATGATTTATTTACTTACTACCACTCATCTTTCGGTAGAATACTTGCGGCGTGCAAAAAGAGGTTCAATTAATTTAATTTTGATTATGGATCGCTGGGGTGTGTAAAAGAAGCTTAGCAAAATAAAGCCAAAGACTGGTGGATATTATTTATACACACAGAATCGATTCTATAATATTAAAAATATAAAAAAAGTTTATTTTTTTTCAAATAGTTGACAACAATCACGGAGATTGTTTATTTCTGATTTTATCTACACACATAAAACTTTTGCTGGACTTTTAAAGTGCACATAAGTTAAACACTCTACAGACTATTAGAAAATTTCTGTTTTTTTATGTGGGCGATATGGTCCTATTATACCCGTAGCATCGTCAAAGATGCAGTGTCCGTACATCAGTTATCGTTCTGCCCTTGCTATTCAACTAGTGCATAACATACAGTATGTAACGCAAGTTTTAAGTACAGTCAAAGCTACTACAAGTGTGTGCGTTTATACGGTTTACTTTAGTTAATTGCAAACTATGTGCTGCATACTGCTGTCAAAACAGCAGCGTCTTCATGCAAAAACAAAATTGCTTTTCGATTGATTTTACATTTTTGACTTCAATTTCGATATCCCTAGTAGGTTACTGGGTACCCGGTTTTTATCGAGACCCAATCACATACGGTCACACACTTTTGGTTTTGTGAAAATGTCTGATTGTGTGAATGCGACATTTGTCGAAATACTCGTTATAACTGAAAATGCGACTAATCGGGTACCCGGCATTCTACAAAGGTGGGCATTACCCGGCTATAATCCAGAGCCCTAATATCAAATAATATTTCGGTGGGATTATGATTTACTTTACGAATACCTTAAATACTGCTAATGACTATACAAGTTTATAAAATAATACTTAAAGTCTCTGAATGATTAATGTTATACGATACTGTTCATCTGCCTAGTATTAATTTTGTTCAAAATTACAATTAATAAATTCTTCTTACCTGTCTTTGAGATACCATTTATCTTAAGATTTTCAGTAGAAGAAGAGACGGATGATGCAGATGACGAAGAGCCACCGTTCTCCAATTTGCCATTCCTACCATTAGATGTATAGACCCCATTGCTTTTGCCATTTTCAGCCCCAGCAATACCACCAAATGGAATACTACTTTTCATGTGGTTTTTGGCTGGAGTGAATGGACGTTCCGGATCACCAAAAAGACGGGTATACGAATCCACATTCTTTTGACCACGACGCGGCTGGTCACCTAAAAAATATGGGTATATATGTTTTTATCAAATAAGATTATTAACAAAGAAAAACATCAACTAAATGACACTAAAAGTTGTAGCATGCGAATTACAGTTTTTTTTATCGGTGTACTTTTATTTTGTGCTGAAATTAATAACACATATAAAATAACCTCTGGTATATTGTTACTAAACGCTTGTAAATAATTTAGTGAAGTTTGCCTGTGCATCTATATATTTAATTCAAAAAATCTTAGCTTATTGATCCTGTGTTTCAAGTGCGATATTTGATACTGGAGTTGGCAAGTAAGTGTCTTCAAATAGTCGAGAATTACTTGTCGTTCATTAGTTTTGTGTAAAATAAACGATTAGTTTGAAAACTACATTGAACAAGTGGATGGTTTTCAGAACCCAGTGATACTGCATTCGGATAGTCTAATCTATTATGGCATTTCTTGCACTAATTGTTTTGTATATTTCTATGTGAGTACCGAATAGTTTTATATTATTGCCAGAGATTAATAAAAACACCATAATTATATAGTTAAGGTTGAAAATGTTTTTTTTGCCACAAGCGAAAATGAGATGCGGCTAAAATTTATTGCTAAACTGTGATTATTTGAGAACATCATATGGTATTTGATTATTAATAAATCATATTACATGGTGTTTTAAAGGCCAACCACTGAAATGCTAAATTTCAACTAAATTATGTAACAAACAAATTAATTATGTTACATAAGTATTTGTGACTATTATTGTTTGAGTGTCTCATGTAATTCGTTTTAATATGTGAAAAATTTTAACATGTTAAAGTTAATTCAACCAAGAACTAACAGTTCTTTAAACTTTTTGTCTATTAAGTAAAATACAATTAGAACGTGAAGTTATTTGCACATGTGATCTTTTAGATATTATTATGGTAAAGGGTATTATTTTTGAATGGTAACATAAACAAATAAGCAAAAAAATTAATTATACCAATGAAATAGAATCTGTGGATTCCTTGACGGACTGCAAAGAGACAGAAAAAAAGAAAGCAAAAAAGCGAAATTTTCGAGTTATTATTCTATCTGTAATAACGATTTAGTGTACTTGTCATTTGTTTTATATTTATTCAGGCGTGGACAAAGGAAAGACATTTAATAGAGAAAAGGTCACAAGTATTTCCTTTAATTCTATTGCATATAAATGATATGTAGAAATAAAATGGTAGGACAAGACATTGACGATAAAAGCAGCAACAAAGTCAGTGAAAAGTATGTAGTTTGCAAAATCCACGTAACCATGGACGATATTGGTGGCCCTTGATTCATGTTGAGAATACAGTAATGACAAATCGATTGTACGCGTATTAGTTTTTGAAGTAAATTTATTTAAATTTAAACTAAACAAGTTCGAAAACATATAGAAAACCTAAAATATCCTTAGTTCGATGATGTAAATTAGAACAGAATCATCTGACACCTATTAAATACAGAAATATTAAGTTATATTTTCATTATAAGAAAAGAAGAATTAGCGCGGAACCGTTTTGGTACATCATTATAATTAAGTTGTCATAATAATTTTGAAGTAGACCTACTCAGTATTTGATGCTGATACGTATAAAGAAATGATTTATTCGGTACGACGAAGGGCTACGACAGGGAAAATCCGTTCAGAAATCATAAGCTATCAGAAACGCCTTAAACTTGTTGTATGACTTAATTGACCGTAATAAATACTAATGGAAGATTCCTTAAAAATATATATTTTGATCTAAGCTGTTTGTTTAATCAAATACTGTTTGAGAAGTCAAAGCTCGAAATAAAAAAAATTATTTATTATAGTATCGACAAAACGACGCTGTTTACTAAAATTGCCCGTCAGTCAAGCCAAACACAAAAAATCAGTAAACAACTGAATATGACATCTAAATCTAGATCTTGCAAGTTATTCATTACTTAGGTGATTGCGCGTATCGCGTATCGGTTCAGTCGGTTGACGTGCAAATTCAGTAACAATCAGCTTTGAACCATATGATTTAAAGAAAATAATAAATATGTTTCAGCTCAAACTAAATATAAAAATTAAGGATGCAATGAAAAAAGCTGTATTTTCAAAAATAAAATAAAAGATCTTTAACGTAAACAAAAGAATGTAACTTTGTTGAAGTCAAATGAAAGAGTGAGAACATGTACTAAATTGTTCTATTCAAATTAGAAAGTAGTAGGATACAATAAACAAATTCGGTTCGAATTTGCGACCAGTTTTTACAAATAAGATAATATAGCACAAAAGACACCAGACAAAATTCGGAAGGAATCATATTTGACCAATTATAATGCAGTTCAAATATTGGGAATAGCATAAAAATATACCTATGTATTTCAATACAAAGAATGATTGTGATAAAACATCCAACCCATATCATTTTTATCAAATATATTATCTAACTATCATTTTAAGAAATTTAATTTTTAATATTGTTTGATGTTGTACAATTAATTTCTAGTCTGTAAAAATAAAAACTCACCATTGTTTTTTACTGATCCTTTTTCACAGGAGAAAATATTTGATTGCATGTGATTCTTAACACTTCTCGGGGTTGATGGAGCATCAGGTCCGAAAATGTCACTGGAACCACCGCCTGGTGGTCTGAGGACTCTATAAATAAATTAAAAAACAAAAACATGGAATGTTTGTGAACAAAAAAAATGTACATTTTAGCAACACTGCTATAGCACTTTAGTATTAAACTCAAACATATTGTTATCAACTAGTTTCGGTTAGATCTCGTCTAACGAAAATATGGGTTACGCTTGTCTGCACTCGCGTGTAATATTCTCTGCTAGTCTAATTGTTAATTACAAACCCGAAGAGAACACAGGAAATCAAGAAGCGTGAAATGCACTTTCTGAAAATGTAGTTTTCTTATGGCTGCTCGTTTTCTCTTATTCAAGTAATTGCGGTTGCGCCAGCAGGAAGTAAGACCAAGTTAAAACTGTGTTTTAATTGTAAATCGGAGTTAAAGACCTTTTTGTCTTAATTCCGATAACAAAAAAAAAAAAAATAAAAAAAAGCGTGTTCTTCGCATTGTACAGAAACTAAAAATATTATGTAATATCAAATAAGGTTTTTTGAGGTTATAGCCACATAAATTGACCTAAAAATGTGCTAATGGATTCTTTACACATAATTCAGAACCTTAATATGCCAACCGCGGTTTCAAATGAATTGAAATCAATAAGTAATGACGAAATTCATAGAAAAACACTTTCGACTTTCGGCAAAAAACGTGTTGCACCACCTTCGACTGCATTATCAAATCTCATGGAGACGCGGAAAGGAAGAAAGCTGCCTTACGGTGATCGATTGAGTAATAAAATTGTTTATTAAACACTTATTTACCGACGAGCTCGCGTTTGTCTATTATAGCCGCCCAACCATTCAAATTACGACTCCAGCAAAAATATTTTTTATTACAAGACTCAATACAATACTTAAGAGTGTTTCTTTCATAATATATTTTTCTTTAACATCAGAGTTTCGGCTCAGTAGATTCATTTGTTATTAAATGTAAACTGAGTCCAAGGCGATTGAAGCAACTGATTCAGCAGGTTTACATCGTAGATGTGCACATTTAAACAAAAAGAAACAATAATAACTACAAGTAAGCTAAATGAACGAACTTGCTATATACATATTATAGGCGATACTTGAAACTAGATGTAGGTACTCGTGTATTCAATTTAGTTTTTTTTTTTTTTGTTTTATATCTTCCACGATGGACATTTCACTTAAAACAGTTTGGCGGTTTTCAGACTTCTACTAAATATCAATTGCTTACTGTGCAGAAACAACTTAGACTGTTGTCCATCGTGCTCGTTAAATTTGAATGGTATGCTCATACAAATATAATAAGTATATGCACTGTATATTGACTGTATTTGTTTACCACTGTTTTCAGATGTATAGTTCTCTTCTTACACAAATTAATTTAAACTTAAACGGTCTCGGATAAATGCGCAGTCAAGGGTGTTGCGTTGGGAAGCTAGTTACTTCCCAAAATAATGCTCAACACCTATAAAATAAAAAACTACATAAAATAATTTCATTTCATAATTATCTCCAAAATACGACAGTTACAACACGACGACTTAAGATTTACATATTTCACTTGCATTTAAAAGGATTAACATATTACAGAATCCCATCTCGTCTTATGGAGTATCGGACTATACACATTTTGGTATTTTTTATTAAGTTCAGTAAGCCACCTAAATAAATAAACCGCACTTGGAGATCGTACTTTGTCGACTTAATGGCGTAGGCAAAATACATATTTGTATGTATGTACATCCCATGCTAAATGTACAATTACACCAAAATCGGTGTGGATCGGGGTACATTTTTTATTTTTATTTATATCAGAATCATTATATGATCTGCATAAACTGTTGCAACCAGAACTGATGTTGCTATATATTATCCTAACTCGAATGGCAAGTAATTGCAAGCAGTACAGCAACTTCTAAAAATGTATAACCAATAAAACGGGAAATACGTTTCAATATTCGACCCAATTGAAAACAATGAGCGATCTCGTCATGGGGATAGAATGATGGTGGTTTCCATTTTAAATAACTTTAATTGAAATATCTAATGTAAGTCAATTCAAAGAAAAAACTATGAACGAAAAAAACTCGTAAATTAATTAAAGGAATTTATTAATAGCCCATTTTTCAATTCTCATTATGTTTTAATCCAATTTCGATAAAGAAAACTTCAAGAAAATTCTTAACCGTATTTTTTAAGAAGGGATATGAAGAACAAACGTTTTTCTTGCTTTGATTGCAGGCAACGTAAACCGTTAAAGATCGATTGTAATAATATAATAAAGAAGATCAATAATGATACACCCCTATCGCGAGTGTCAAAAAATAAATGATAAACGATACTTATCAACAAATTTGACGCGTTGGTATTGTGATTGTCAATCGTCAATGAACGATTGATAAACATACATTTTTCTAATGTGAATGGAGAAAATTGGTATTGTGAATGTCAATTGTGATCAATTTTTTTGTCAATGGCATTTTTCTGGACGAAGAAGACACAAATCGCATAGTACGTAGATTATTTCCGCACGGAGACAGAGGATACGAAAAAAAAAAATGCAAACAAAGAGAAATTTAGATTTTCTGCTGTCTTGAATAAATGTCTTCATTCACAACACGCAATTTATTCACAATAGCCGAAAATTTTATCAATCGAGTTACACAATACCGCTTTTGTTTTTGATTGATAAATTTTTTAACCATCAATATATTTGACAATATATTTGATATTTGACACTCGCAATAGGGGTGATAATTAATTTTAACTGTTAACAACTAGTGACAAACTAAGAACTTACTTAAGATTAACGAGCCCTAGCAGCTCTAATATTTCCATTCAACTTTAATGTTTATTTGTTTGGTATACTTTAAGAATTGGCATATACTATTTTTCGAAATATCATCTAAAAATTTATATGGTTTAAAAACTAAAAAGCCAATTTTATTTGTGTATCAAATTAAAATCAAATTCAAACAAAATAGGATCTGTCGGTATCTATGAGATTCTTCCAAACAATAACGAAATCGAAACGAACCCTAAAATTCTTATACGCCAATTACACGTACCACTTTACAATAAAAAATTAGTTCTGGAATGTTCACTGAGCGAAAATCGGACATTTCATGTGGTACAACCTAATATAAAACTTCCATTACGAATGACTTATTTATTTATTTATTGTTTTTCTTTTTGATTAACAGAACGCCAATTGGTTCTAAAATATGGTATTAAAACAATAAAACATCAAACCATATTTAAATACATACTTGTGTGAAGCTGTTTTCCAACTATACGACAACAAAGCCTACTTTGTAAAGAATAAGCATACAGCTACATAATTGCAGAGTTCACACAGTTAATTATGCTTTGAAAATGACAATACCTCACTTACAATTTACTCCTTTTTCCGAGCGCTTGCAGTAGATAACGTGCAGTAACAAAAATAACACACAAAACACGTCTTACTGAATAATAGGGTAATTCACTACAAGGGTCAACAGACATAAAAGAAAAGACGAGATTCTGCCACAAAGCGTCAGTCGAGTCGAGCCATAACAATCGCAGAATTAACTCCAAATCCACAAAAACTCAGGAATTTAACTTTTTTAGACAATTTTTGCACAAGATCCGTTAGCAGTGTTGAGAAGTGTGGCGACGGAGCCAGTCTTCTCTAACGAAGTATGCTAAAATTTGTCTTTATCACGATTTGTTCGGTCGTGGAGGGTACTGCTCGACTTAATTGCTTAAATGTCAAGTAGCAGCTGTTACACCACATTTGTTGTTGTTCATTTTTCTTCAAACCGCGATAACATTGGTGTTTCTTGTTTCCTAATTGAGCTTATCGTTCGTCAGTGACGATAGCGTGTAAGATAAACAAGGAATCGCTATTTTTTTCGCAAAAAAATCTCACTGTTAATTATTTTAATATTGTAAGATCGCTATGCTCCTTTTAACGAGATCTTTCCAGTTACTCGGAACAGTGATAGAATTAATTTAATTTTTTCACAGAGGTTTCAACGAAGAAAATTCACTATTCGAGACATAATCTGTGTAAGACATACTTTTCACACGAACTTATTATGCATTAATTGCGTGCTTCATTATATTTAATGTTCATCTCGTAATTGATATATATGTATGTTCCGACCAGTAAATATGATGGCAATTTACAAAAAAAAAATCCTTGAGAAAGACGTTTGTATCCAGTTGGAAAAATTTCTAATGGAATCCGGAGCACTATGGCTCTCGGAAAGGTCATTCAACAGAAACTGCTCTGGCTCGGGTCCTACACGAATGGAAAAGAGATTTGGATGTGGGTAACTGTATACTTGCTATGTTCCTTGATCTGAAGAGAGCGTTTGAAACGGTGGACAGAAACATTTTAGTAGAGAAATTATATATGCTATGGCATTAAAAACAAAGAACTTGCGTGGTTTAAATCCTTTCTCTCTTCGAGGTCACAAATAGTTAAGGTGGGAGAAGTATTCTTTAATGCTAATGCAAGGAACAATTCTAGGGGTATTACTATTTTTAATTTATATAAATGATATAAAGCATTGCCTAAAAATTTCAAAAGGTTCGCTTTTTGCAGACGATACGCCAATTTATTTCGTAGAGAAAGATTTAAATGCGTGTGAAGCGAAAATGAATATTGACGCTGAAAATCTATATGTATGGTTGTGTAAAAACCATACATATAGATTTTTTGATTGATGTTAAATGTATCCAAAACAAAATGTATTTTATTTGGCAATAGTACTACTGCTATAAATGTTAAATTAAATGTAAATGTCAAAGAGTGCGTAACACAAATTAAGTATCTTGGTATTATTGTTGATAATAAACTTTCTTTTAATGCTCATGCTGACTACATATCTGGCAAAATATCCAAAAAAAATTAACTTTCTCTTTAGAATAAGGAAAAAGATCTCAAAAAGTTGTGCAATAAAATTATATAATACAATTGTACTACCACATTTTGAATACTGTTCGTCAATACTATATTTATGTAACGCAGCTAAAATAAATAATCTCCAAACTCTCGAAAACAGAGCGATGAGATGTACATTGAAATGTGGAATAAGAACGCATAGGATTAGCATGTTTAATGAACTAAAATGGATGAATGTTGAACAAATGTTGAAAACAAATTTATTAATTTTTATTTTTAAATTAAAAAATGGTTTGTATCCTACTTATTTACAAAGGAATCTGTAATATGTAGGAAATTATTATAATTTAAGAAACGTAGGAAATTTTCGCTTACCATTGTATAGGCGAGAAAGAACACAAAATGATATAATTTATAAGGGAACAAAATTGTTTAACGACTTACATACTAATATAAACAATGAGACAAACATTATTCGTTTTAAAAGTCAAATTGTTCAACAGCGCATTGTAAGATATTATTAAGTTATTTGATAGATTTTATTAGTTTAAAAAAACTAATAAAATCTATCTATCTATCTACTACTTTGAACACTTAATTTTTGTAAAGCATGTGAAATAATTATTTAAAAGTGCTAAAAATCGGCCCAGCTCATCGCAAGAAATATAAAACAAGGAAAGCTGAAAATCTAAAAAAAGGCTGTTTTCCCTGTGGTGATCGTAACATATGAATAACAAAAAAGAAAAGATATTTCGTTTCAAAATATTATCACTAATTCATTAATATAAAAATAGTAAAAAGCTTGGCTTGGCTCCACACATGCATTTTATATTTGATGCTAACACTTTATTATCAGTAAAATAGATCAAACCTACGATCTTAATTTAAAAGTTAATGCCGTGTAAAATTTATGTATATGATGGTATCTCGGCCGGATCAAACTAAGTAATTGATTTTTTAAACGATTAACGAAATTCCTACGAATGCAAATAAGTTGAGTCATACCATCAAATCCAATACTTTTAATGCATATCGAATAGCTTGCTCATCATTTCTTTACACCATCAAAGAAAATGAAAGGTTAATTTATATAGCTTCTACTTTTCCAATGCAACTTTCAACATTTCCGTATAATAAAACGGGCTCTTGCAGACTCAGCTTAGCCACTCCCTAAATTGACCAAGCTTTTTTGATGAAGAGTAAAGACCGGTCATTAAAGTCAAGAATTAGTCTGTTTTAAGCGACATGGCAATGTATCAAAATACATAAGCCAAATAATTTCAGTAAAACAACTGCCAAGAGAGACGTTTACATTTTATTTGGTTGAGTATGAAGCGAACACTTTTTACTTTTTTTTTTATTCTGTCCATTATATTTTTCTAGTTGCAAGTTGTAAAATCCGAAGTATCTGTCTCCGAAAAAGTTTAAAGATGTTGGTAAGGTCTGTGAAGTACTAAAACTAAATATATTTATCTCTACAAATCGGTACCAATTATATAATCATGCAGCTTAACACATTGAGGAGAATCCTTAAACCTGGAGACATTAATACAAAGCAAGAGTTGAAGTAGTAAACACGTATGTGAAAGTGAAAGTTATTGTAGATTAAATTATATTTTCTTTTATAATTAGCGTGCTAAAAGGGGTAACGAGTACCCTCAAGTGTTTGGTTTACGACACAAAGAAGTTTGGAATTTGTAAAATTTTTATGTGACGCAAAAATATTACAAAATTGGCTTACTGGCTTCTACCCAAACCGAAATGACCCATTTTACTTTTCACCCAATTTGGACAAACGAACACTTTTCCTATGGCTTTTCACTACCATAATTAAATTGCGGGTATTTATAATAAAATGTTGGTATACCCCATTCTCATGTTCTCTTGATTCGTTCTGATACTTAAAAAACGTTCCCGATATAGTAAGATGTATTGCCTTTATTATATCAAAAAACCCACTACCATTCGCAAACATCTACGACCCTCAATTACCTCTCAAAGTTTATTGCACATTTTTTTTCAAGTTACTCGATGAAACCCATCTATCTATACACTCGCCCGTCATCTGATCCATAGAAAACTTTATTGAAGTAATTAAGCATAATTGATTGAGTAGTGAATGTGTGCAGGATCACTAAACGAGCTACTGTGTTCGATTTCAGTTTATGTGAACCAAAAGAAAACCTCAAAAACTATCACTCTATCCACGCTTAGTTACACACCCATGCAAAAACCACAGAGTAGCATAGTTTCTCGAACCGGTTAAATATAACCACGGCTTTAATTAATCGCTCAATACAACAACCGTACGCGCGCGGATACTGTGCAATAAAGAGAAAGAAGGTGTAACCTCAAACTTCCATCGCTCGATCATGTAGTTGTCAAAATTCGACACATGTTCAACATATCAAATTGACAATTCAAGTGAAAGTGCACTGCGCGCAGACAGTGGAGAGAACATCTTCGGAAATACATCTTTTAACGGAGCCCCTGGTATCTATTCACTCGTAACCGTGACCCTGGACTTATTTCTTATTATTGTTTTTGTTGTTACTTACTACCATGGAAAAATGAAAAGTTCATTGTACAGGTGCAAAAGATTAAATGAATTAAATTGGTAAAAATGAAAGAGACAGAGGAAGAGGAAATGAAATGAACAGCAATTCAACCGAAAAGAATTGGACTCCAAGCGAAGCCTCTAAGTTAAGTGAACTGCGTCGGTTGAGGTTTAAGTTATACACTGTCATGCAATCAGGTGTGCCATTGAAAATTCTTTTACCGTACAAACATACACACAAAAGATTTTTGTCGGTTACTGATTATTATGACCCTACCGTTATGCGAAAGAGGTTCAACATTACAAAAGAGCACCAGAACGATTCCGCTAGTACATACAAAATAATTGACCAGAATGTAAAGTTGCATTTCAAAATAACTTCAGTGCGCAGTTGCAGTGGCCAGTAAGGCGATGGGATTGGAGTTTGGGATGGGCTTTCCCCTTATTCTTGCCTGTCGGTGATATATGAACTGCTGTGGATGTTGTACAATGGTTGGTCCGCCCTCGAATTTGTGTTTTGGTTATGACAAACAAAAATCAGTTTTTTGATTATCTATTACAGAGGTACCTCAGAGGTTATAACCATACATCTTTACCCGCTGCATAGATCCATTATTTTTTTCAAAACCATTTAACCCTTTTATTGTTAATGGAAAAACGTGGTCATACCACCTGCTAGACTAACTGCTGCAGCAAAACAAAAAGAAATATCATTTACACATCGGACTTTATGAAGCTACGAAGAGATGTGAGAAAAACTTGGGAGAGGTTGCAATGATTGTAATTCTCTTATAGGAGAACCGTTATTCATTAGTTTTGACATGGAACATCAGCGCAATTACAACATTGGACCATAAAGCGGAAAATAAAGAAAATGTTTTTTTTTTTTTTTTTTTTTTTTCGAACTTTCTTTAGACAGTCTTATTTCAGATCTTGGACTGAAGTTGAGGTTGAAGTAACAATTAAGAAGACTAAGGTACTGTAATTAAAAAGGTAAAAGTGAGAGGTAATTAGCCATGGCGCTATTTAATGCTTGGAATTTAGGTTAGACCAGACTTTAATGAGCATTTAAATTGCTTTAACAATATAACAAACAAGTTGGTGTAACGTCCACTCAAGAAATAACTAAAGAAAATGAGCGCTGGCATTATAAGTAATTCATTTATAACAAATAAAAACAAATTTAAATCAAAGGTTAAAAGGCAAAAATATCAATGCTTCGAAATTGTAATTTTGCAATATGTCTTCAGAATCGTTGACAAATTTAAGTTATAAGATAATTTATATTTGCCGTCTATCGTAAATGGCATTCATTAAACGCAATGCAAAGAGAGGTAGTTTTCCTATTGTCAAATCTGATGAAAGAAAAAGACCCCCATGTTACTTAATGTTTATTTTCAGTCGATTATTTAAATTTTTCGTTTTGCACTGCTTCGCTTTTTTTTTGTTACTTCATGTAAAGACTGAGCAGTAGTTTCTATTTAAATCGTGGGTTATTTTGTCACTGCGCTTAAGCTCATTTCGGGCTTAAGCCTGAAATCAACAGTCTTCGAAAATTGGAGTGACGGCATGTGCTATGCTGAAGCCAGGCGAAACAGCCACTTGAACGACATTGTGTTCCATAATTGATGGGAATGTTTGCTCTCACTAATAAAATCATATTACATGAAAAATAATTTTGTTTATTTGATTGCTTTTTGAAAAAGAAGTACTAGTATTTGGCCCACACTGTATAATGATGTAAAATACCAACTATTAGTTATGAATTCATTTTCGAGTAATTAATAAGAACAACTTTCTACTCTTAAATCACTTCAGATTATTCCTTTTTTCGTTTGTTATTAAAATACTTCTGAGCAGTGAAGATGGTTTACATATGCTTTCTGTAAACGAGATGCAACACATTTTACAAGAAACAATATTATTATGTCCAAACTATGCTAAATAATTCTATAAAAACAAATTAATCTTTGAGTTCAATACCCAATCTGATCTGTCCGATCATTTAATACAATGTAAGCGACGACTATTATATACTTGTGTTTTGTTAGTGATATAATCTACAACACTGCGTACAATTTAAGATATTTCGTGGCCTTTCTATTTCTAATTACAAATCATCCTTCGCACTTGTAATGCAATCATATATAAAACTTACTTTAAAATAAAATGAAAATAAACGACTAACTGTAAGCACAGAGGCGTTATTAAAATACTTATGATTACTATTCAAAGTACCTTCAATTCCAGTCGCGAAAGCGTCGTACAATTGCAAAACTTTAATAACACGCTACTTAGTGCAAGTGCATGCAGCTGTGTAAGTTTGTCTGTAACCAGGTTACCATATCCTCAAGTTCTTGTAGTCAAAACAGATTGTATGTTTAGGACAATCAAGGGGAGTCTCACTAGCGACATACCACCTTTCTAGTGTTCACACTCGATGCAAGTTTCTCTCTTCTCTCTCTTTTTTATGTGTATATTTAGTGAAAGGTGATGTTAAGAATTCATATAAAATGAAACTCGTTGAGCGAATGAAATGAAAAAAAAAAAAGATGTAGACGTACCTAAAGTACAAATGAATAGGTTTGTAAAATTTAAAGGAGAAGTTAGTTGAATCTGTCATGTTTTTTTTAATTGGTAGGCAAATTGGTTGCTTACGACATTAATATGGTAAGATCTTAGGTGTAAAACTTTCGATCTATTCTCGTGGATATAAAATTCCTTTAAAGTACAAGTACTGAAACCACCGATTCATCATTGCCAATTAAATAGAAATTAAAATTAAATACCTAGTCTAAGCATTACAAAATGTATTAGACAAATATTCAATTGACACTTTGAGAAAAGTTTTTTTTTTTTTGTAGGGTGTCTCTTCTTACGGTTAAGGGATGAAATTTTAAATGAAACCCAACAAATTGTGATTTTTTTTAACAAAGCACGGATAAAAGACAATTCTAGAATTAATAATAGTGCTTGGAAAACATTTCATTAATTCTGACATTTGATATGGGGATCCTTTAAGAAGGGACAAAAATGTCTGCCCTCTGTTGTTGAAGCTGAAATTCAGTGTAAACCAGTGTAGCCCAGTTTCACAGTGAGAGTTTAAACTAATCTTTTAGTTTAAGCTTCCGTTTAAAATGTTTTCGGTTTCACAAAACTGGAGTTTATCTTGTCGTTTAAGTCAAACGACAGAGTTCTCCCGTTCTAACAAAAAGTTTAAACTCGGCGAAAAAAGGTAGACCCTGGCCCTCCGCAGGCTGGTACACCACAAATGATGATGATCGAGAGTTAACTGCAGTAATTGCAACTTAGCTACACAATGACATACTTTTATTTGAACCATCAACCCTGCCTTTTTCAATTCCATCTTATTTGAAATACCTTTCTTCTTAGATTCACAAGCAGTAAAACACGTCAGAGGAATTTAAACGTCCCATCATAATCAAATAAAAGAAGCTGCCAAGAAGACAAGTTACTTTCATTAACAGGCACTACACAGTCAGACGTAACGTATCTGTCTCCTCAACTGTCGGATGCATTCATAAATAATAATTTAATAACAAATGTTTCAGCTATGCTTTTCTTTTTCGATACCTGGTTTACCTTGTTTTCCCCAACTATTTTTGTCTGTTGAAATATGTGGCTTTTCTCATTAATCAATGTTATATGCGTTGTTCGGGAGTATGCCGAACGAGATTAAGAAAAGAAAAAAAAGGCATTAGAAGCATACCTCATAAAGCTGATTACAATTTTCACCCATTCTCTACTAGATGTAAAATTTGTTCCTAACGGCTCTGTTGTTTAAACCGGACGTTAATAACGTGCACAAATTTGTATTTTTTTTAGATGCACATGCAAGTGACATTGAAATGCCTTAACGACGGTCTTGCTACGAAATCACTGGTTTTATACTACTAGAAACATCCCCTGCATAGCCTACTTTCGTTGCTTACGGAATTTGACACTCAAGATTTTTTTTTTTCGCTATGCTTGCTCGAATAATGCGTTCAAGATATCACATACTGAGAGTTGCCGTGGCATCACACATGACTAACGCTCGTATGTTTTTTTTTTTTTTTTTTTTTCTCCAAAAACAGTACTTTTCGCCCAAAGATAGGAAAAAAAGCAGTATACCTTTTTTAAAAGAACAGTACTTTCGGAGTATACTTATTATTCAATAAAAATTAAGCACAGGGTTAAATAAAATCAGACGATTGCTATTGACATAGGTGAGGATTCGGCTCATACTGGTATCAGCCAGTTCGCCGAGACTATCAAGAAAGTAATGGCCACCTTCCCAGATGCCAGACCTTCCCTTGAAGGGTTCAAAAACAACTGCTGTCCATTTGCCCAAAGGGTTTTCATTGGATTGGGGCTAGGTTTCATAGTAAGTACAATGAACCATAGTAAATTCTATGATATCAACTTAGTATAAATGCTGATCCATTGTCCATTCGATAGAAAATATTGAGCCTAGGCCGTAGTATGAGAATCTATTCCAAACCATAATAAAACACCTGCAAATATCACAGCTTCGACAGGAGTTAGTTCTCAAATAACTACAAAAACACAAAATAAAAATGTTCCTTGATCCAGATGTATCAACCGTGCATAATAACACACGGCTAATATATCAAACTCATCGGGAGAACTTTTGAGGAAATTGTCTGTTCTGCCATTCCAACATCAAAAACCTTGCCTATAACGGGATATAACTGCGAATTCGGTTGCGTTGCGAACCGTTTACGGTCGATCCGCCGGATTCCATAATCGGGATAAATACTTACAATAAACCGCCTTAACGTCCTTATAAAAAGCTAAGAGTCCATTTTTCCTGTGGTTTTATTAACAAATAAGGAAAAAAATGACAAATATTGAAAAAGGGGTTTTAAATTTAGACGTATTTAAAAAAAAATTGCATAAATTTCACGCTACGCTAAAACATATTTTTAGAATTTTTGACCACCTACATACTGTTGAACTGTAACGATTCTGTCAATACTTGCTCGCACATCTGTTAAATGTTTTACGTAATTTAAATATTTTAATTAGCTTACTGTGTAGATAAGCTGCTCGTTAATTTTCATGCCGGTTATAAAAAAATCAATATTTTGCATAAGGCTCTTACCTGAAAAGAAAAGAAGAATATATATATTAGTAAATTTCGTTTATTTCGATTAACCATTTGAGACAATTAAAAATAAGTTTGCTCTAAAAAAGACACGGTAACATTTCATTGAAAAAAACACTTACTTCGATTAGCTTTAATCATGTATAAAATAAGAAACTATTCTTAATATTTTAAAATTTATTCAATTGCGTATGTAATGATTTCTTATTCTTAGATTCGGTTTAAATATTCAATTATAACAATACAAATATATTTATTCAAGTTTGTGTAGTACATTTCTTTTCGCTCAATCTCATTCAAGCGGTATAAGTAATAAGGAGTGTAAATTTTGAGTAGATATATTATTAGTTTGTTCCCTTTTATAGTATTAATAAATTTTGACAAACTAAAAAAAATAGTCAAATGCAAGTTGGATTTAAGGTGCCAAGGATTTGGTATTGCTGCTATTAAAGTTATATTTCACTTTCAATTTTTGGTCGGAGATAAAATAAGCGGTCTACCTAAGCACCTATATAAAATTCAATTGCTCTTTTAAAAATTCTTTTCATTGTTGCCTCCAACCCTTGCATAAACTAAAATATCAGGGTGGTTTAAAAGTATCGACTATATTCCACTAGTGTGATTCATTTCTTTTCTGATATGCTAAAGAAGTCGAAACAGTAGAACGGTGGTTAGACGCCGAAAACGAAGTTAACAAAAACAAACGAAATATACCTTAAAATCCTGCTTTTGTTTCTCCACTTGCTGCAGAGGTTTAGAATGTTTTCTTTTTTTATATATCAGATAGGACATCCCGTTGCTAGAGTTCATTTGAGTGCAAATACTTTTTTATATGCATATACCTATTACCCGTATCAGGGCACTTCGTTTGTATATGCAATTTGTTGCTTGTAGCTGCCATCACAGGACGATAATAGAATAATTTTGTATTATTCCTTCTTACCTTCGCATAATGTTTGTCGGTTAGTGTTGAATCCATTGCAGTGTGTGGAGGATAATGCCCTCGACCAATGTCGATCAACTCTAAAAATATTGTTGTCTACTACTCCACCGTCCGTTAGCGGTGGGAGGTATGAATGTACATGTACATGTATAAAGTAGGGTGTGAAGCCACCCATAAGTAAATGGTTTAGAACGTAAAATTAAAACAAAGGCTTCAACTGCCCTGTGAGTGGGATGATTTCCTACTTATTTTCGCTTAACAGAAAGAACTAGCACCATTGGTTTTTAAAAAGTTCACTGAAACAGAGTGTCCTGGAATTCATCTTCTTATATAATACTTGGTAAAATAAATGTTAATTGCAAATGACACTGAAGAACCACTGTAAAGAATGTTTCGTCTAATAGTTTTCACTACAATTTATGAAAGATAAAATAAAAAATATAATAAAATACTGATGCAGTTTCAGTTTTAATTATATTTGCAATACGTTTTATTATCTGCTTGACTTGTGTATATTTAGGACAAAAACAATTACATTTTCGTGGCGTCTTTTTCTAGATAAGTTTCGATTTAAATTTACAGTTACTGTGATGCTCATCTTTTAGTGCTTGTAGATTCAAATGGAGTTTCCACCTTCGTTGTTTCAAACGTCACTTTCTTGCAAACCTACTAGTCACCCTTTCTATGCATTAATGATAATGTGCACAAAAACCTTGACGTAGTCTTCAATGAAACGAATATACAAATAAAATTTATTGATTTGAAGTTTTGTTTGTCCTCAGTCATCCTCAAATACTTGTATTCTACATCACACAATTTGCTTATAGCACGTGATATGGTTTAATGATTCAGATACATTTCTACTCCTACCGTTGAACGAATTAATCTAGGACAGTCCTGCTCAGTGTGGTGGTGCCAGTCACGGGCAATAACAATTTCCCAAAATACTTTTCTCCGTTTGGCAAAGTTTACTGTCGTGTGATATATATAATACAAAAAACGAACCTAGCGATTATGCTAAAGGTTGCCCTATAAAGATGGTAATTGTTAAATCAATTCGAAGAAAAATGTATTTCGTAAACATGGAAAAAAGTACCTAAATGGTTTTGTTTAATTTCAATGCAGAAGAGAGTTACAGTTTCATCTATAATACATTTTCAGGCTTATTGTATTACAAAATAAAACTGACATTGGATGTCAGCTTGGACATGGGAAATAAATATTTAAAAACATATAGGATTTTCTTGTTTACATTTCACGCTGTGCACTTCCGAATAGGCTTCAGCATAAAAATAGTGCTCCGGAGCACTTTCAGTTATGGAAGTTTAACATTGAAGTTCCTTGAGTACATTAAAGCAGCAAAGAGCAATTGGAAAACATTTACTACTGTTTTTAGCCAGCCAAGTACACCGGATATATCCCAAGAAAGTTCTGAGCAACATAGATTAAACTCTAACGACTTTAGCATTTACATTCAAATGGAAGAGGATTCATTTAGAGGTATTTTTTGTTAAAGGATTATTTCTTTTGGTAGCGAATAGACTTTAAGATCACGGATTCCGAAGTGTTGGACAACGCATCCAAATATTTTGTTAAGTATAGCGAATATTTGTAATAACTGAACTATAAAAAGCTTATACATGTGGATGACTTTAAAAAGCCACGACGAATAACCTGTCAGAAATGCAGTAGACTAATTGTGTAGACCATTACTCCTAGCAAAGGAGACTAACCATAGTACTTGTAGGCGCTGTGTTAGATTAAGTCTTTCCATGATGATATGACAACCATCACTAAACAGAAATGTCACAAAATCAACGAGAAAGTACATCTAAATAAATCGCCTTGTTTTACCCAAATAGCACTGATAAATTCATCAGTAATCAAAGCCATAGCTTGGTTTTTACATTAGAGTACTCAGTGCTATCACTACTTTCTATTGTACATGGTAGATTTTAATCAGTTTCTTACACTAGTAATGAGCCGCATCCAGCCATAAAATAGTAAATTAAGAGAAAACTCAGTTCCATTGCGACTCTGTTTAGTAGGTTAACATAGGAATTCTATGCATTTTACGAAATTGCTGATGCGAATGCGATATATCATGCCCATCGCGGATATTCCTAAAAACCTATCGTACTTAATGGGATTCTGAGCAAATAAAATCAAGCAGCAATTGGCTTTTATCTGTACTAATTTGAGCTCTAAAAATGGAAGACTGAAGTTTATTAACTACAATAAAAGTTTCGATCTAAGTTAAATAGAATTTAAAACTGAAGATATTTAGATAAGTTTTAGAACAGAATAGACTTAGAGTCTATCGCAAGACGCATCTATAACATTTATTCACCGGCTAGGAGTTTTGACTAAAGCTAACAGATGGTCAGTAATGACGGCCGACTAATCCCATAGCAAAAACAGCTTAAAACCCCTAACAGTTTTAGTTTAAAGTTCTGTAATTTTTTTTCATTAAGCCCGTGGGCGGCATTCATTGAAAATAAATTGTGATCTTATTTTGTTCATGTGGCGTTGCTTTTTATGTGTTAGGTTATTGGCGATGACTTATCAACCAATCAACCAACATAGACCAATGTTGATCTATAGCTTATATAGCATATGTTCTTTTACTTTTCCTCTTTTGCTCTCCTTACCTATTCACCACTCCAACCATATCTTTAAATTTCTAAAATGAGGAGAAACACTGTGTTTTCACATCAATTAATGAAAATTGTTGACAGATTTTGAAACAGGCACACGAACAGCAATTAAAAATACAAACACTTTCTATAAATATACAAACTCTAGAAAATATTTCCTTAGTATTTTTATGTGAAGTGGAAAGTTAGTCGACGAAAATCTCACCGCAGGTGTTCGCTTCAAATTGTGTAAGCCACAGTTGATGACTTTTATCATATGCACTTTCGGGGGTTTTCTAATTTTAGCATATATAGATTTCTCAGCATCCCTTGCTAGAATAAGTTGTGTTTATTGCTGACAGGTCAAAAGAAAGCCCCACTCACACATCGTGATATTCGATAACTTCCAAAATGTGTTCACATTTCACTTCACGCTTTTTTAATAATACAAACAAAAACAATCAGTTTAAGTTGTACTCAATGCATGTACATGTCATGTCTCAAAAGTAATGTTTTTTTTCGAAGTATTGTTTTTTGCAAATGATTTAAAATCTAACTTAATCGTTTATGAAAGTGGAATCATTTCTAAAGTAATATTTCTTTTGGACTACATATTCTGCTGCGAAATGTCATCACGCTTTTGCTAATAGTGCAATTACGTCATCAATATCATTTCAATTAAAAATTATGACAATATATAAATTTTACTTTAGTTAGCTATGTAACATAAAATATATTGTAGAAAGAAAAAAAAAAAAAAAGTCTTCGAAGTTTCCTTGAAAATTATATCAAGGTATACTTTATGATAGAAAACGATTCAGATACTCCAATAAATGTACTGCTACATTCAGTACCTTCCACAACTGAGCATACACCCACAACTAAAACATAATTGTTTCTCGTCTCGAAAAAAAGTGATTTATGGACAAAACAAAGAAGTAGTTTCGATTTCATATATATATACACATTTAATTCAAAAGTAAAACCAAAACAAAATGTTGTAAAAGTAATAAAGAAAAATGTAAAAAAAAAAAACACTTTTTTGTGGGTGTATGCTATATTTTTTGAGGTACTGTATCTCTTCTCAATTTTAAAAGGGTTACATGAAGAAGTTTTTAATCATTTATTCTTGTAAAAGAAAATCTATTATGTACAGTTGCGAGCAATATAATAGCAGTGCTGCTTTCGGAAAGATACCTTCTTGCAACTTGAGTAATATCATGCTAATGATTGGAGTAATTGAAAAACCGTGTACTCTTTTAAGTTATTGTTTTAAAGTAGAAGAACATTCCCAAAGTCTCCAAGAAAAAAATATTCTCTCACACTATTACTGCTATGCACTGCTATTATTTTGACCGCAGGTGTATAATAGGGAAATCTTTTCGTTAAAGTAGACCACAGATGCTCAATATTTTACAAATTTTAAAAGGTCACGGTTTTTATCAACACAAAAATTCGAGCTCGATAAAAAGAAAAATTGTTTTCCCTTCTAGTCCTTTATTAATGACCAGCATACTTAAATTCGGATAAAAAATTAGAAAAACAGTAGAGTCTTTTTGATATCTTGCTCACTCGACATTCGCTTGTTTTGTGTAATTCTGTGGCAATGTTTACATTAGTAGTTTGAAAAATTCTGCTTCTAAGTCGTATAAAATTACCCAAGTCACTTATAAAATGAATAAATTTTTTTCGTAACTGACAGCAACTGCCCCACTCTCACAAAGCTAGAATTGAATAGTTTGAACGATATACGATAGGAAACACAAGAAAAAACAAACAATGCAGCGTTGAAAAAGAAATATACATATAAAAATGTTCCTTAATTTCATGGGCAAAGCAGGAAATGAAAACATAGCAACATACAGATGAGTATCATTGGGAAAATCTCTGCACTGCGACAATTCTATATCCAACAACTTAATACTACTCCTTCGAATATACAGCATCACACTTATGCAACTGCTATTTGAATCTTACCTCTTTTTGGTTTTGCCAACATTGTAGAGCTCTACGTGTTTGAATGCAGCGTATGTTGCCATTATAACTTATTAATTTTTTTTAACCTTTATTCTAACAAAAGCAACAACAATTCAACAACACAAATTGCTTTCTTTCACTTGAGAGATAAAGAGAGAGATGAAAAAAAAATTGCAACAACATATAACATGTAACAAATAAATAATGTTTTTTTATCAAGAACTTTTTATAACAATAGAATATCACCGCCAAAAAAAGTAAAAAAAGGAATAAGACACAAAACAAAACACTGTGCAAAATGGTACTCTTAACAGACTTTATTTTATTTGTATTCGTTTTTCGGTTCTAATGAGTGTCCTTTTTGCTGCAGCAAGTACATGCCTCAACACGATGTGTGGTAGTTGAAAAGAACTGCACCAAAAAATCAATATTTTAAGAAAATACAGATGAGACCGCACGGTAGGCTAAAGCTTTGTTAAGCTTCTTTTCGATTCCCGGCATTAACGATATACACACCATAGCAAAAAGGACATTCATTTTAGTATTTCTTTTATTTTGCTGTTCATCAGTTAAGTAGAGAAAAAAAGTAACTATCTTATATTTAAATGCAAATATTGTCTTGGGTATTTTCTTTCACTTATTTTATTATATCGCACCCTCTTTTATTCGACTGTCATTTATTACAACGCGAACAACACAATAATCCTTTTAACCAGATGAAATGCAACTGAATTGGAAGTTTTCCTCCTTTGCAAATCCAGCAATCAAATTGTGGCAACGTGCTATCGTTATGGAAGTAAGCTTTCGACTGAACGTAACGCACCGTAATGGAAAACATTTTATATCGATCCACCTCAGCTGAGCACAGCATACATTGCTGAGTCAAGTTGGTGGTGTACAATACGAGTATCTTTTTTGAGTACGATGAGGCCCACTGCACACTGTCAACGAAACAATAAAACAAAAACAAAACCAAAGCCTCAAAGAAGCGTCGTCGTCGTTGTTGTACAAGTCGTCTTCGTCTTCGTCATGGCAGAACGGAAGGAGCCACAAACGAAACAAACGAAGAAGCCAGATTCCACCAACCTCAAAATAATCGTCATCATCGGACGATATACACATCCACAGCGCGCAATGGTAAATTATTTATGTATCTAGATATGCATCGGGATGTTTCATATACCTATAATTTGTCTATGCCATGATGACGTTTATGGTCCCGTTATGTTGCATGAATTTTACTTCATTTTTTTTTTTGTAGCAACATAAGATTTTTCCCCCACCTATTGCAACAGTAGGTTCTCTCTTAGTGTGGTGTGGTGAAAGTGCACTGGAGCTTGGAGCAGCCGTGGTGAATAAAAGAACAGCTGGTTGATTGTGCAAGTTAATGGTAAGGCGGAGAGAGAGAGAGAAAAAAAGCAAAACAAATTAAATTGGCAGCGGCATTACATATCTGGTCCATCCAATTCAGACATAATCTAATTATTCATGTTGAGATTTTCCATGCGTATTAAAGAGATTCTTTCATTTCTTACTACTAGATAGAAGTCACTTTGTTCTATAAAAATATAAATACAAAGATGAGTAAAATACATTTTCCATGGCATCTTTCCTACTAACAGAAAGTTCTACAGTGCAATTTTTACTCACATTTGAAGTGAAATAAGATATAGGGCTGTCTCTGATAACACCGTGTAATAGAATTTAAAAAAAAAAGGTTGTTCATCTGCATTTTTGTTCTGTTTATGATTGTTAGCTGATTTTTTCACAATGGGCCTAGTCTGGTCTAAGTGTGGTTGGGCCTCTGTTGCCCCAGCTCTTTTTAAGTGTTAGCCTTTGCGTCAAAAATTCGATCTCAAAGTTCGTGTTTTCGATCATTTATGCACTTTAGTAAATAAAAATAAATGAAAACTGCAGACTTTCTAGCTTTTCTTTTATGTTCTTTAGATTGTTCTCTTATTGGGCACCAGCGTAGTTGCGCATAATATTGAAATCCCATTAGCTCTGAAACCCCATTCCTTTTTATTAATACTCTCCATATTTTCAGTATAAAATAAGAATTGGGACTGGGAAATGTATAGCTTCAGTGACATCCTCTATCCTTATATTCTCAACTTATTTTCTATCAATTATACAACATTTTTATGATTTGTATTTTCTAAAAAGCAGTATTTTATGATCGTGAATTCTGTCCTAAAATTTTGGAGGTAATGCTCCAGACATACTTTTGAAATTACAACACCAATGAATGAAGAGTTCCGCAAAATAAAGTCCCCAAATAATAAAATCTGTCAAGTGGCAGGTGCACTTATACGCAGAAGATTGCGATCGAATTGATTTATTGAAATTAAACACCTTACTCGGTTAAAAGACTTAATCTCTAGAAAATTTAAGCTGCATCAGTAAGAACCTTTTTTGAAAACTGAAGCTTAATATAATATCTCAAAAACAAGAACGTAAAACAAAGAATTTTTTTTTTACAAGATCCAACCAACGGTATATCATTCGAATAGTTCCAAGAGAACAATTAAATAATTAGTTTATTTTAGCATGTGCAAAAATCGTAGTTTTTCTAAGTATTTTTCGAAATTGGGCACACTGTCAATAATCAAGTTTTCAATTCAATCGATAATCAATTCGAAAATTAAGAAGAAAAAAAGTGTTCTTTTAATTTAATTATAGTAACTTTTTTTTAAGCGTTTTCTTTTTGTAAGTTAAGTTTATCATCTGTATCAATATCAATATTAGGTTGAGAGCTCTGTAGCTCTTTGTACATAGCCGGAAAATTCAAAAGACAAAAAGGTGGAAGGGAGATATTTGACAACCTAATATTTCATTGCTTAGCTCTTGGTGGTTTACCAGTTAGTCAAAGAGAAACCCAGTGAAAGAATTATAGATATTTTCATAATCTAGACCACCCTTTCAAAATGAGGGTGATCTGATATATACACATTTAAAAAAGAATATCGTTTAACATAAAACTAAGTATAACTATAACTCAAATCTTAAATTAACAGTTTATTGAATAGTTATTAAAAGCAATGTACAAATAAGCCTATTATACGGATTAAAGCTACAGTGTAACGCTTTAATCTGCTTCAGTGTTTCTTCGGATCTTCGAAATTTTTATCTGTCAGTCCTATAACTATTAGAACACACCAACAAATGTTAATTAGAACCGAACCATCCATTTAATTTATGACTTTTTAACGAGTAAAACTGATTTAATCTTTTCATTTTCTCACTTCCAAAAAAAATAACCATTTCTATTCTCAGTTTATTGGCGGTATAAAAATTTGGATTCCACGACAGATCAATACAAATGCATAAAATATAAACAGAAAATATAATTTATATTGGTGTTGCTTTCTCCTTTTTTGGTACTTTGTTAAGCATTGCCAACTCAAGAAGGTAGTGGAAAGTTAGAAGAACGATAAGTAAACTATAGATTGAGTTAGACATGTTAAACGTTTACTTCTTAACACAATATCGTTAATCAGCATACATGTACACTGTTTAAATGCATTATTTAGAAAAAAAACAAAAACAAAAACAAGCCTTAAACAAAATGAAAAATCTTTTTTACTTTCTGTGAAATGATGTAAAAGTAAAATTGATGCTTGACCAGTTGACGGTCATTTTTTATAGGACTTTGAAAAGAACGGATCATGGTGGAGTTGAATATTAAAAGATGAAAAATAATCGAATAGAATCGAGTGTCTTTTTATCAGGACCTCGTTGTTAGATGAACGATTAAAGACTTATCTCATTTCAGTAATATACAGTCGAACCCGGATAATATCACATCACGAAAATTGTGACATCATTAAGCGGGTTGTGCCTTTATGCGAGCAAAATTGTACGTGGACTGTTTCTTATATCATATGTTTTATGTGCTAGTAAACGGTTTGTGGCATTAAGTGATGTGCTATTTACCGGGTTCGACTGTATTGTTAGCTATCCTTGTTCCGGACAACCCTCTATAAGGGACACCTCTCTTAACAGACAATTCCTCTGGTCTCCGGCATAAAGATAGGGCTTTGTGTACATTTTAACCCCTTCACAACGAATCCCCTTTATACCGGACACGAACACGAAAGTCAACGCCTACTGAGCAATTTTTGCTCTTATAACGGACACGAACCAAAACGCGCTTGATCTACGTACATACTATTAAATTATTGCAGCATTTGTATGGATGTGCGGAACATGATCACCGATCAAAAAAAAAATTATAAAACAAAAATTTACTAATTTACTTGCACGTGCATGACATGCACGACAACTTCTCCTTTTCAGCGAAGTTCTACGTCCAGTGCGTTATTAGAAATAGTTACCTATCATCAGAACATAGAATTATCTTCTATTTTTAAATGTTTCCAGTACATTCTACTACTTATAGGAACTTCTGTGATGAAAATTATAAAAGTATCTGCAAAGGAAAGTAATGTGCACAGAGAAGGGGCAATACATCTCTGAACTGAACAACAACACTTACGACGCAGTTGAGAGACGATGCACGTTTTACTTTCAATGTGCTTATCGGAGCAGAACTTACAAAAACAATAGACTAGTCAAAGTGGTAATATAAATATGCATAGAAATAAATTTTTCTAAAACTTATTTATTGAAGGCTTTCTTGCTAGTTTCAATTAGCAATAAAAATATTCAAAAGCAATTCGCTTTTAAAAATAAATTCATTTGCTCTATGTCCGACAGCGCATGAAAGATATTGATTATATCTTCAAATAACGACGAACAGTACATTTATTTAGATCATCAATCGAATGTCGTGGTTCGCTAAATGAACCTTCTGAAAAATATTTTATTTTTTCTCGCTGCCTTATTAAGTGGTTAATGGGGAGTTATAAACCACATACCCAACATCGTCTTTGTGAGTTATGGAAACCAATCTAAATAGACATATAAAAAAATTATTTGATTTGAGTTAATGTTTAAAACATCACAACAAACTAGTAGTCGGAAATATATTTTGTCGAAAGCAATAGAATAATATAACAGTAAGAATAAGCTCATAAGACAACATTGTTTAACTCTCTAGAATGAATTTGTTGTTACGCCCTCTTTGCTAATATTAAATTAGTTACTGGGAGCACGTCTTTTGTTTCCCGAACAGACCTTTATTCGGTTTAGTCGCAATTAGTTTAAATAAGGATTTTTTTTTTACAAAAAGTATAAATTTGATGACAATTCCAACCACTCATTAACTGCATATACATATACATATAATCGGGTTTGTTTACCAATTTTTTGTCAAAGAAAATTTAAGGATAGCCAACTAAAAGTAGGTCTCCAAACTGTAGTTTACAGTCAAGTTATGAACTTCAAGACATTCATTTCACATTCTAAACATAAAAAATAGGTTTCTCGGGTATCAGACATAGTTTCTTTGGTTCGATTTTTCCTTATGTTTTTCCATTACTCCCATTTCGCTATAGAAAATTTAATTGGAATTGCTTAGTCTACGTCGCCTGTTTATCTTTATTTCTGTCGTCGATCGCAAATAATGACACTCAACTTTTCTTACATCGTGTTGTTAAAGTAATTTCACTCAGCGTGCAACTTGGCTTGGTAAAATCTAAAAAACAAAATCCAATTTGCGAACAAAAGTCGCGGGGCACAAGCAATAATAATAATGCTTGACTTGGCTATAGCTCCAACAGCTTGTATTTCTGTCTGTATTTCAAGATTTTTGCAGCTGAACTCACTCAATGGCTAAGTTTGACGCTTGGTACATTTGTTATTGTTTACTCATTTATTCCTGTAATTACCATAATTGTAGCTGAACAGGAATGATCATCGCACGTAGGCATTCTTTTGGTTTTGGGATTTTTAACTAAAATTACTACCTTGCAAGGAGTTAATTTCTTTGTTGCGTTCGTGTTTTTTTCGCTTTGATTAGTGTATATATCAGCTGATGTCAAAAACAAATTATTCTTCTTTATTGTGGTGCTAAGAGTAAATTAATAATATTTTAATAAATAATAAATTAATAATATTTTCGACGACAGAGACAAAAAAAATAAACAAACCAACTTCGTAATTTGCATATGCTTGTATTATTTTAGCTGCCACGTAAAAATAAAGGAGAAACGCAAATCACCACAAAATCCAAACAGAGAAAGAGTCAAAATAGTCCTATGTCAGAATTATTGCGAATGTTACTGACGAACTATTGAATACCAAACAAACATAAGATTCCAAATACTGCATTAAGTGCGATTTTTCAATTGCAATTTAAAAGATTAAGCCACTCATGTGCAGCAGAACAACAGCAAACCTAAGTTATGCAATATAAAATAAATCCTTAAGTAGCTGAATCTAGACATTCCGTTTTATTTAGCTCAGCCTTATTAACAACACCCTCGTGCTTCTGGTCTTCTTTAAAACAACCCTTCCTTATTGCACAGACCGTCTTGCTAAATTGTTACTTTCTCGTTATCCTGCGGAGACCATGCTCTTCAATTTCAATTTCAACAAAGTGAAGTAACGTTCTCATTGTGTTCTATTTTTCTCGCTGCCTCTTCGCATGTTTCTCCTCTCGCATATCTACTTGAAATACTTTACACTTGTGAGAAATGAGTCCTGTAACAACGCAGCAAAGATGCAATCATATTTTAACCCATAAACAACAAAGGAAGACACAGAAAACAACCGAATTCATTTCTTTACGACAGAGCTTTTTATATTAACATTACACCCACAAAGATACTTGGAAGTTTAACATTGTCGCCCTCCAATGAACACAATAAATGCTTTGACTACAGTTTCCCTTTCCTTTCGGTCATCGACTTACAGTAATACACATTCTTGCGTATGCCTGAACTTTTAATCTACTTAAGAGTAGCCTAAACGTGATTCACAAAATCTCCTGGCTACTTTTAAGAAAGGGGGCTAAATCGTGTCAGAAGCATAGAAAATTTCTTTATACAACCCCTAGCTCTATTTTTTTGCAGCCACCAAATAGCTACGAACAAGAACTGCTAAGCTGTCGTGCGCTCTTATGAGGGGGCGCGTGTGTCAGTGTGTTTCGACCGTCTGGTGATGCGCAAAGAGACAATGCACTTTCGATTGGCAAAGGGTGCTACATAATAGACAAGAAGGCAGGTTTCTCTGGTTACTATAGGGAAGAGAATGAATACAGTGAGCAGGTGGAAAATAGCTTAGGTAACATAACACATCACGAACCGGGTAACACGAATTAATACTGATCTGATGCAACAACTGGTTTGTGTATGTTTTATTTAATAACTCATGCAAAAAATACGTTAAACTAATAATGACTCATGTTAAAATGGTGATTAATTTATTGCAGATGGACATAGTATGTAGTGTGAAAGCACTTAAAGTGAAAATTGGAAAACTTGCAATAGATTTACCAGAAGCCTTTGAACAAATGACGTATTGAGGATTCGGGTGGAGTTCCGAATAGTACTCACCTCCGATGTTTTTGAAATTTTTCGAGAACACAGTCTAATGCGTTAGACTGAATACGTTAGACGATAACCAAAGCTGTTTTGACCGCAAACGACTAGAAAGGACGACAAGGACATTCAAAGTTCAAAAATCGTGCAAAAAAAAAAAATTAAAATATCTCGTAAGCATTGAAAAGCTCTTTCGATTGGTAATTTTTAAAAAAAATAATTAAAATTTAAGCCTATTTTAAGAAAATTAACTATAACTTTCAAAATATAAAACTGATTATAATGATTTTTATACCCATCGAAAAAACTTTTTAACTCTCTTTACGAGATATTTCCATTTCTTTTTTCACGGATTTTGAACTTTTGCGGTTAAAACGGCTTTGTATTTCGGCTTCCGACGCATTAGACTATGTTCTCAAAATTTTTAAAAAAAGTTGAAGTTGGGTTCTATTCGGAACTTTATTCGGGGATTCTTTTTCAGCGTATAAGTAGTGACCGCTGCATCAAAGCAGCAATCTTTGTAATGAGACTGCAAACTAAAGCCACTGTAAAGTTTCACACTTTGCCGAAATTTACTAATGTGTTGTAGTAGCTTTACGGATTTTCTAACAAACAATTTTAGCAAAATTGAGCATTTGCAATTTTATAGCAGGCAATCATGAGCATTAGACTTTTATTTCAAAATGAATCAAAATAAATTCCTTTCGATCTTAAAATCTTATAGCCATTTTTCGGTACCCGTTATTTATTTTTAATAGTAGTATGAGCTTTACCTATTGTTATATAAAAGTGGAGTTCCTGCGAGTCATTCATTTATAACAGACTTTCATCAATGTGTACCACAACTCTAAAGCAATCTACATTCCTCGCTCAAATTATGTTTAATTGAACTAACTACAAAATACAGTTACTCTGAGTAAATTTAAATTTAAAGATGTGGTCATACTGTTTGCAATTGCTGGGCTTAATTGTTCGTTAAATTACATGTGGCATGCGCTCGAGCATATTATTGATGAAAAAGAGGTTTACATTAGTTTTACGACAAGAGCACTTCGCATCTGAGTAGAATAAAAACATACACCCTAACAAGTGCATGTCAGCAGTTTAATTTTACAAACAAAAAAGACATCAATATCGTTCGTGATGTCAGCATCATCATCTTCGACATTTGTGTGCAGCTGAAGCATAATTTTTCAAACTCAATTTTGGTTTTAGTTAACACGTAACAAGAATAGATAAATATCTGTCGAACTACGATTTCATGATTGAAAGCAATTTATTACAAAAAACTTGTATATACTTTTGTATTCACCTTAGTTTAGTTGTCGCACCTCTTAGTTTTAGTTAATGGGTCAAGTTTTACAAGAATGGCGATTTTTAAAAAAAAATGTTTATTTTGAATTTGTCAGTACAATTTTAAGTTCTCGATACAGATTTTTAATAAATGAGCATAAGCCACATCTTATATCTACAAATCTTTATCAGTTCTTCAGGCTTCTACCAAAAAGTACAACAAAAAAAAGATCATTATAAAAAAATATTTTTTTATTTTTTTGGGCTAAACCAGTAAGGCAGGCTAGTCAAATGATTGTAAATGCTTCATTTAGGTGTTGCAGATTAGAAGAGATATGTACACAGAGGAAATTATTTGATTCAGGTTCAATAAGAAAACCCCGAGAACCAGGAGTGGGAGCGTCATATTATAGGGCTTATCTTGAATTGATGTTTGACTTATATTCAATTCCGAAGACATAATGAAAAAAGCTATTAACTTCACTATTGATTTCTACTTTCGAAAATCGATAATGAGGACTATCTTCTTCCTTATATGGTGTCCCGATCTTTCGCTAGCTGCCTCAAGCTCCACACACCAAGTTGGTAGAGATCCTTCTCCAAGATTAAATGCTAACCAATAAAATTGGAACTGGTGGCCCGAGCCCATGCCCCTTTTGATTATCAAATACAATATAGATTCATTTCTTGTCAATTGCATATCATAAGTTTTTATAGTCAATTTCTTGGACAAATGTATGGAACTTTTTTCTTAGAAATATTTAATGTAGCTTCACTTTTATTACCATTAATCACTTTGTCTTTCTGTGTATATGTTAATAGAGTTTTTTTTACTAAAGTGAATATTTTAGGAATATTAATTAAGTGTAACTAACACTTAAGCAAAATAAACACTTTGGACCAATACCAATAAACAGATCGGCGTTTTGTCGCCACTTCTACATATATAACACTTAGCACATCAGATTGCAAGTAGGAACTTTTCCTTTTTTAATTTCACACACACACAGCAATCACACTAAATCTGCAATTAGTTCAGTGATTTCTAGTTTACTGGTTAATTCAAATTTTCTTCTTTTAAGACACTTAACCAAAACTATAATGGTGAGAAATTATCTTAATATTTTTTATTACAGAAAATAAAAATTTCTCAATCAAAAGCATGATAAACATATTTCCCCATTTAACGTTATAAAGCTTTTTTTTTTAAATAAGAATAAAGAACATATCTGCTTCAGTTTGACGACTGTTACAACGTCAGGCATAGAATTTAACGCAAACGCAGTTCAGTCGTAGCAAACAAATTTAACTTTAATGAACTTGACTTGTTACAAAAAATAATTACGGAATAAAAGGAAAATATAAAAATAAAAAGTAGCATTAAGAAGAAAATGATGATAGCCACCTTTAGATAATTTGATGGTTCCCAAAACAATAACACTTACCTTCTGCCCAAACAATGCACACAAACCAAGCTTATTTTGTTTCTTTTCGACTATTCAACTCTGTTATAGAGCATGAGTGATTTATCTGTCCTTTTTATATAACTTTTCCGTGGAAAAGTGATTTTACTTAGCAACGTAGGCCTCATGATGAATAAATGTAATGTCATAATGGACTTTCACTTGGGAAACTCTTTTTCGTTTTATCTTCAATCTGGGGTTCATTTCAAAATCCAAAATCTAGGTAATTATGCAACCATCTTTTCTACATGGGTTCTTTTTTATAGGATACTTCGTCAAGAAGGGTAAGGCAGGTACGAATTTTAGATTACACATCTTTTTCACATACCTCAAAACAGATTCATCTATGATTACCATTTTAAATTTAACACTATTTTAAATCCAAGCATTAGGTTATTGATAGATAAATGGTTTTTAATTTTGAGATTTTTTTTATAAATCCATGCGAAGTTGACCAAAGTCTACGAATAATTCTAAATCTAAAGAATAATTACACATATTTTTTTCCAATACGTACGAGTACGCGTTTAAAGAATAGCACAAGAGAAGTAAAAAGCATGCAAAAGTAAAAATACGGCATGCCTGTGAAGTCCACTTTAGGCCACTTTATTTTTATACATCTACATTAATTATGGAACACAAAGTCGATCGAGTCGTTCGAGATTCGCAGTAGTGCATTCTATCAATCCCTGTTGATGGTTTCGGGCTGTAGATCACGGATTGCTTGGATGATATTGGCCTTCAGTGATCCACTGTTTCCGGATTGTTGGCATAACATCGATCCTAGCAGGTCACCTAATATCGCCAAGACAGCTGATAACTCCCATGCCACTGTCATTCTCTGTGGATTTATTGGCTTCTCGACAATAACGTGCGTGTTTTCCGAGTTGCATCTGGGCCAATTTTGTTTGGTACCGTAGCCGAGATGAAAATCCACTTCATAAAAAAGATGAATTTTCGCCTAAAATCGTTATCCAATTCAAACTGCTTTGAAGGATTGTCGTGCGCATCCAATTGCTGATTTAATTAGATCTTGTAAGCGAAAAATTCGAGATGCGTGAGCTGTTGAGATCGATGGTGAGTTGATGTTCGTGGATTCAGTCTCATACCCCGCCCTACAGAGCACACATGCGACACACCGTACGACGACGGTAGGCAGTAACATGCCAGTCTCATGAACTTTCTGCACAAACTTGCTTACAGCAGGTGGGTGCTCCATTTCGCCCAAAACATCTTCTCAAAAAACTCACTGTTTGAGCTACACTGCAGCACTTTGAAAATTAGTAGTCAATGTTTCCCAACTTCGTTCAAACGTAAAGCGACTCATTTCTACGGAAACATGATACGAACTTATTTATTACCGCAAAAACAGACAAATCGATTCAACTTATATTACCCAAGTACTGTGCATTTTTAATTTTGCATTTATCGGCTGAGAAACTTTTTCATATTCGATAAATTGTCAGTCACTCACCACACTTTAGTCTGTAATATTAACTAGGATTATCGTAATAGAATTCAACCGCTTTTGATTTTGCAAAAATAGGTAATATGCATTCTAGTTTTCCTCTGTTTTGTACCCCTAACATTCTGTCTGTTCGTCACTTATATTGCTTCAAAGTATAAAAGTTATTCTTTTTGATGTCTGCTATTCGTAATTTTCATCTAATTACTAGTTATAATATTCGTTGTAATCTTTCGAATGTTCTTGTACCCTATCTCCGTGCTACTGCATACCGTAATTCTTTTTTCGATTTCTTCATATCACTATATTTCAGCAGTCTTTAAGGACAATTTCATTACCTGGTTCCTTTTTTAACCGTGTTAAACTGTGGCTTTCCACACTTGATCAACACAGACTTGAATCCCTGATTTCTAATACTCTGGTTTAGCTCTTATTTTCTTTATTATGCTCCTGTTTAGTTAGTCATTCCTTTTTTTCTTTCCAATTTTTTACTTTTATTGTTTTTGAATTTCTGCTCTTACTTGTAGTCTTAGTAAATTTAGTTCGGTTTTATATCACTTCACTAAAGTGTTCCTACGAACCGTAAAGTATGGAACGATTAAAAAAAATACCTTATTTGATTTTATTAGAAGGGAATCAATCTCTATCGGTCACGACTCTCCAGATAATTGCGTCTCAAATTTTTACCAGCAACGGCCAACAAATAACAGTGAAAGCGCTATTGTTGAGGCGCAAACGAAAGACATAGGACAAGACTGCCCAGAAAAGTTTTGTTTTTATCTTCTCCCTCCATTGATGCGTATGTAAGTCTTTTCACTATTTCATGGTACACACTCAAGTTGTTGTACCCGTCATCTGCTCAGATTGAAATACATTTGTGGAAATACATTAATCTTTTAAGCCGACAGAGATGGAAATTTTAACTAAAATGCAATAATTGCTGGTAATCGAATAAGATGAACCGACAATATTCTTCCCAAAAATTCTTTTTCAGTTGCAGGGAAAGCCGGCACAAAAAATGTGCTGGATGCCTATACTAGTAACAAAGAAATTTATGTACGGTAAAACAAAAAGAAAATGTGAACAAAACCACCGCCAAATACGCTTTGGTAATTAAAACCAACAGACTCATTGTCACTGTAGCAAGTTACCTTTTTATTTCCCACAATCAACACGTTCTTGTTCTTCACAACGAGCCCTGATCAAAATCTGGCGAATGGAAACATGAATTTAAAGCAAAACAAAAAAATATTTTCAAAAGCTGATGCTGATGACTGTTAAATTGTAGCCTCAAATGACTCGGCTGGGCTGAGCGCAAGAAGAAAAACGGTAGTTGGCGGCGCCGGATTTCTCTTTAATGGTTGTTTTGATAATAGAATATGCATTCGGTTGGAAGTAGCGCTGAGTAGCGCACATATTTCTTAGTAACACGGAAAATCATTGAATCGAGCCGCAAGCTGAATTTGTCACTATGTGCAGTGTTAGCATAAAGCACTAGAGTCCTAAGACTATTAAAATTGTTTTTATTGCTTTTTTTTTTTTGTTTTTGGTACGTCACGCATCGTCAACCCCGTGAGAGAATGGAAACGTGAATTACCAGAAACTTTTCTTCGATGCATATCTTTCGAGATAAAATGAAAACCAAAAACAGAAAAAAATGGTTGTTACATTCCGAAGGTTTTGTAATAAATAAGGCCAACTTTTACAAAGATGAAAATTGTAATGGGTCATTTCTCGTTTTGCGATATGGTGTGAATGAACGATTGACGGTTTCTTATGTCATCAAGTCAGCTCGACCTCAATGTCAATAGAAACTTCACAAGTATTCATGACAATTAGTCAAATAGGTCTAAAACAATGACATCGGACTAAGAACGTGATGGACTAATTTTGCCAAGAAACATTTTGGTGTGTTCAGCGCATTATTGACACAGTCTTCATTTCACAGTTTTTATGTATTTATATACATATATATAAAGGCTGATTTTTTAAGAGTTATAGGAACATTTTTCAAAAAAAAAACACATAAAATTCAGAAAAATGCATGAAATCTTTATTTGAATCGATAGTACGGTCCATATAATTTAATGTTTGAAGATTATTTCATACAAATGTTGACCTTGACTGCGCCTCAAATGGTCCATCCGCTTAGTCCAATTTTGGCATACTCTTTCCAACATTTCGGCCGGTATCACGAATAAATGCTTCAATGTTGTCTTCCAATGCGTCAATTGAAGCAGGCTTGTCTGTAGACATGAGCTTTAACATAGCCCCACAAAAAATAGTCTAAAGGCGTTAAATCGCACGATCTAGGCGGCCAATTGAGCGGTCCCGAACGTGAAATAAAATGTTCACCGAACTTGCCTCTCAATAAGCCCATTGTTGCGCGTGCTGTGTGGCATGTGGCACCGTCTTGTTGAAACCACATGTCATGCAAGTCAAGCTCTTGCATTTTGGGCAAACAAAAAAGTTGGATATCATCTCACGGTAGCGCTCACCATTCACAGTTACGTTACGATTCGCAACATCTTTGAAGAAGACGGTCCAATGATGCCACCAGCCCATAAACCGCACCAAACTGTGACTTTTTCTGGATGCATTGGTAGCTTTTGCAATGCTTCTGGCTGATATTCACTCAAAAATCGACAATTCTGCTTATTTACGTATCCATTGAGGCAAAAATGAGCTTCGTCGCTGAATACTTTCTTAACTTTCTTAACAGAGCACAGCGTTGTTCGTTTGTAAGACGATTCATGGTTAAATTATAAACCAAACTGAAGATGTTTGACAGTAAAACAAAATACAAAACGTGCGTCAGCTGTTTAAACCAGTGTTGCCAAAAAGATAATAGCTAAAAAATCACCCTTTATATACAGGGTTAAGTAGCCTAATGTCGGTCCCCCCCCCCCGTTGGCAGGCCACCGTCCAAGAAAAGTGTTGTCATTGCAAATATAGTCCTCCATCTTTACCTACAGTTTTAACAAATTTGTCACCTCTGATCTTATGACTTGCAAATATAGTCCTCCATCTTTACTTACAGTCTTTAACAAATTGTTCACCTCTGATCTTATGACCTGTCAAGTTTTAATTGCATCTGCTCTGTAATTTCTCATTTACAAACTCATTAGTTCCCCGACATCTTCAAGAAAAGTTTTTATATCTAATATGTCCCGTTTTTACCAGTGAAAGTTCAGTGGAAAATAATGATTTTTGTGAAAACTGTTTCGGTTAATGTTTCTATAAGTATTTTTTAGGATAAAATATATTATATTTCAGTTGAAATTTCATTAAAATGTTAAAAAGTATTTTAATTATGATTTGTTCTAAGGGGCCAGAGATAAGACACACAAATAAACGGTGTTGTCTATAATCGGCCGTTCCTAAATACCCAATTGGTGATGGAGACGTCCTAACAGACGTTGAAGAAGGGTTAAAAAATATTATCTGTGATAAATGCGATAGTTGGTTCCATCTGAAATGTACATCCATTGTCCTTCCAAGATGCAGAGATAGAGGAGTTCATTTGTATTAACTGTAATAGTTCTGATTAATTATCGGTTCACTTGATTTATTTATTTTCCTTTGTTACTTTTATATACTTAGTTTTTAACTAAACAAAGTTACTCCTTAATGAATTAGGTACATTTATTTTGTTTTTTGTTATTTTTTATATTTTTGCTAAGAGTGGTTGAAACAACCACCAAAGATTGAAATAAATTATTTTATTGTTTTAATAAAACAATTAAATAAAATATGTTAAAGAATTAATCATTTTTTTTATTTGGGTGGCCGAGAACTGAAGCATTGGTGGTCGGCCATAGGACATTAGGGGCCGACCACTGGAAGATGCGGCTTTTTTAAATTAAAACTAAATAAAGCAGGGGCGATTCTACCCTAATAGCTAATGCACGAGACTTCGTCTGTGTGAATATCAGTTATCGTGCTGCAATAAATAATATTGCTGTCCTTCCTTGCGGTTTAATATTACTCTATACTAAATTTCGTCAAAATCGAAATGATTTTATTACAGCGTCCGAAATCTCTTAGAGTCCTATCTAGAGGCTCTACATGAAGTCTATATCAGTAATTTGACACAACGAAATTATAAAAGTAAATAACTGCCTGAGTGCTTCTGTTATTGTGGGCGCCGTGGCTTAATCGTTAGCGCGTCAAACAAAAAATTTTCACGGTCCCACTTCCAGCGAACGATTGACAATCCTCCTGGAGTACTTCTGTCATGGAAAGCTTTCGTAATTCGCCGTTCGGAACCGGCAATAAACTGTAGGTCCCCTTCACATGTGTCAAAATATAACGCGCACAACACAGTGGAGGCGCGAAAAGCTAGGCTTGGCCCTTCGTTGGCTGTTACGCCACTAATGATGATGATGAGTGCTTATGCTGCAGAACAGAACAGGTTTAAGACAATATGTTTTCCCATTGGCTATCGTTTGCCAACATAAAATAACGCGATCTGGCATCACTGTTTGTATCCACATTTATTTAAACTTAAAAACAATAAAAGGGACGCCCATCACAGCCAAGTTCAATTTGCAATATCTCAGCGGTTTGTTAAGATGTCCACGTAAATCTCTTATTTTTACCAATGCGATAAGCTAAAAGGAAAATTGTGGTTTCCATAAAAAAAAACCTACCTTCTACATTCCGATGGCCAAAAACTACGATCGTTTGTGGCACGTATGTATAAAATTGTAAAAGACATCTACAACTTATATAGGTAACTGTAAATCCCCTTAGATCAGGCATACTTATTCCCGTTTAGTCTTCGTTTGGCCTTTCTAAATAATTGACAAGACAATATCTAAAGGTTCAGTCAAACTTCTCCATTCAGGAAAAAAAGTTGTTGCATCTCCACAGATTTTTTTTTTCCTGATGTCATAATCTGTAACAATATTCATTTAGCGTGAAGTGCGAAAAGATAAAATTCAAAGATATCTTTTCCGATGCCGGAGTATTTTCGTAGTGCAGCAGCTACTAAAGCAAATTCTATTACAAGATGAATGACCCAGTTTCACATGTGCCGCTGAAGAGATTATATCTACGACTACCACACGTCCCGTCGCAGCTCTATTCGAGTACTACTATCCACCGATCGTTGCTACAGAAAACAAAATTTTACGAGTACAGTATCAAATATCTACTCTATGCTTCTTCTGGCCCTAAAGTGCAATTTTAACAAATTTCTGAAAATTTGTCTAAAAATACCATCAAGACAGTGTGTGTTCCCTCCTTCGCGTGATGATGGGGCACGGTGATGGCAGCTGCTTTGATTGCCTTATCCAGAAGCAATGGGCAACCGCCGTTGCCAGTTTCTCTTCGCTGTACGAGTTACATTTCTTTTGTTTATGTTTAGTTACTGCCTAGAATTTATCCATTTATTTTTTGTTTAATATTTTGTATCTCTCTATCCCTGACTGGGTGCAATGTCTTCCGTATTAAGAAGGAAAAGACGAAGAAAGTTTTATTTTTATTAATTTGTTTGGGATAGCTTCTTTGTAATGTTTGGAGGAATAACTCAAAAGTACCTAAGCAATACTCCGCAGTGTTTATTTTAGTTCTTATTATTGGAAGGACTATTTCGGGCGCCGTTCGTGTGATAATAACAGAAACGACAGATGGGTATAAGATATAAGGTTGGTGACTGAATTATTTGGCGGAAAATTTTTTAATAGCTTTTGAAAAATTTTGTTTGTTATGGAGATTTTTTTCGGTTTTACAATCATATTCGCTTAGTAAAGGGGGGAAATGCAAGCTAAACTTCTAAACTTCCAAATCTGAAAAGTCTTAGTGATTAGGACATTAAGTTTATATTAATTTAAATTTTGATATAAATTGCAAAAAACACCGCGAAGAACAGGAATGGCACAGAAATGTTTCCTTTTCTCAAACCTACGTAATAATTTTAAAGTTCGACTTTCAAAATGGTAAAGAGGAGGTCCACCACTGTATTGGCATATTTCCAGGAAACAGAAAGAGCAATACGGTAGTTAGCAAGCATTCGACTATTATGCGTTATCTGATTTGAATGCATCATTTCTTTAACGTTTGGCAAAGTACATTTGGCATTACGAATTTATTACGTGTTAGGTACCTACCTGCAACTGGGCTTGGTAATATTAGTATTCTAACTGAGGTTGGCCGAAAAGAATGGATTCTGCCTTGCTGCGCATTGCAAATTCACTGCTAATGCTAAGACTGAGCAGACATGCATAAACATGATTAATAAATTCCATTGAATTACTTTGGATATACATACATAGATATGTATGTTGTACATATTTACAAAATGTGCCACTTGTAAATTCCTAACTAATCGTTAAATTAATAATTCTTTTCGGAAGATGAAAGCGGGTCGACTGGCACTAGTATTTGTCTACACTTCTGCTTCCTGGAATATTTTGAAGTGGATGTTGCCGGCTGTGTATTTAAAGCTGTATCAAGTGGAAGTATGCACAGTCATTGCATTCAAGTTAGAATTAATAAGATAATCTTACTCCAACGACCGAATTGTTTTGGAACAAATGAATGCAATCAACATTAAAGAAACTGAAAACCAGACTGTGAGGTACAGTGGCTCGCAAAAGTATTTGTAATTTTATTATTTCGCATTAAAAATGTAATAAACAGGCTAATTTTAGGCGTAGGAACTTTATTTTTTTTTTCTACTGCTTACTCTTAGCATTACTAATTTGATCGTGTCAAAAAAAATAGAAAAAATATTGATTAGGTGTCGCAACTTTTTTGAACCGCAAAAATACTCGTAGTTTCTTACGGTAAGTTTGGTGCCAAGATTTGACGGTTTATTATAAAACAAGCATTTTTTCTTATGGTCTATCTCCCCTCGTTGAGGAGGTTTAAGCAGTTTTATAGAAAACTCAATTAACTTGAAAAAAATACTGGCGACAAACACAATCATCATAATCATACATTTAGGTTCAAGGCCCCAACAATTATGGTTCGCGAGTCGAACGAAAAAATTCGACCGAGTCACATTTTTGTATTGCTGTTCGCGAATCGCGCAGATGACATTTGACTCAAATGTCAGAAGATTGGCGAATTTCGACTTCACCGTATTACCGTTGGCGATCGTTCGACTAAATCTCTATTTCTTGTGTCAAACCCGGGCGAATGAAATTATTTGGTGACTGAGGGTGCGAACTGTGGAAATATCGAAAGAAGAAACCTTTTTTTTATTGATAAACTTGAATTATTACTTTTCATTATATTAAAACCAGAAAAAACGCAATTGCAACCAATAACAATATTGAAATTAAAAACAATTTGTATGCTTTTTTTTCATTTTTAAGTTGAAAAAACCCGGGCACCCATCTTTTTGCTCAACTCAATGGTATTTGTCTCGTCGGAGAAGACAACAAATGGAGTATTGAGATTTTTTTGATCTTTACACAAATATATATCACAAAAAAAAAATTTGCTAAATTCGCAAATTCGATGGAAAAAGTGGAGTAAGCCAGTTGTTTCCAATTTATCCGCGTATTCTAATTATTCCACTTATCTTCTTTGAAACATTCCATATAAACATGTAAACCGTTTGGACACTAATTAGATGAGATGTTTTAGATTGAATTCTAATTGTAAACAAAGAATTGTTTTGAATTTCACTAATTTCACTTGACGTTTGTGAATTTTAGGCGAACAAAGTCGTTCGTGAACAGTAATCGCTCGACCTGAAATATTCGTCTTTTGTTCGAGACGAGTCGAACGTTCGACTCGTGAACCGTAATAGGGGCCAAAACTTTGATAAGGCGAAATAATAAAATTACGAATACTTTTGCGAGGCACTGTATATCCAACACTTATCGTTGTTGGTCAAGTCAGATAATAAGATGACTGCTATACTTTGTCTGTGTCATTGTGCAATTGAAAAACGTTCTTTCCTGAGTTAAATGAAACAACAGCCGTCAATTTTCAAATCCTACTCGAAAGCAAAAGTGATTACGAACGATCCACTGTTTATAGTACACCGATTTCGCATGATTTGTTAGATAAAACCTTCATCACATCCTCAAAAAAGTTAAGTTACAAAGGTAGACACCTTGTCCGTAGATTCCTAAGCATATGGAATTTTATTGTGCTTTTCACGATTTTTTTTTTTTTTTTTGTAAGTAAAAACTTTCAATATGCAGTGCGAAAAAAAAAACAAAAACTATTTTTGATATCTGTTATTTCAGGATGAAGAGAAATCACATTTTCATTCCGCGATCTGACATTGTGATGTTGGTTATAGTTGCGATGCAAAATTAATAAGTAATCATTACAATATATTATATTTATGTTGGTGCAGCACCTAAGGTCATTGTTGTCCATTGTCTTCATGTAGATATTTTGGTCATTTTTTTGCATAACATAAAGCCCCAAGTAGGGGGTTGCACGCCCCGCCAAATATATTTCATGTTATGGGTAAAGTTATTACCTTGCAGCTATAGTTTTTTACTTTTTTTGTGCTTGCGAACATAAACGAGCATTTATTTGTGAGCACAGAATACTCTGTAGCAGTTTGCTCTACAATAGCAAAGTTTGAGCAAAAACTATTTCAGCACAGACTAGACTACGTTTCAGCTTGATTATAAAATTTGTCCGAATGCATGTTTTTTTTTTTTTTTTGATATGCGTAATTTAAGTCAACTACAGTCAACAGTTTGCCGTTGTAAAGTAGTACAGTAAAGGTTTAAGAGCGATGAAAATTCGGTCATCTTCATTTTATTACAAGTCTCCACATTCCATTTCGTATTTTCAGCAAATGCACTCACCACTTACGTACGAACGTAGAAAAGCTCAAGAAAGGCTAACTTTCGTACTTATCCAATATTTGCATCACGTATAACAGTTTGGTGTGAATCTTCGATAAACAAACTTGCATTAAATTGGTCGAAAGTTATACCAATGCAAATATTTCAATTGTACAGTAATTCCTCGGTTTAAGCTATCTATATTTTTGTCGTCTCGATTAAAGTTATATAAAATTAAGAACCTTGTCTCGTTAAATGTCGTCCTATTTCTCGATTTACTTTGTCATACGAGGATCTCCTTTGTTTTTTTTCTTAGATATGAAATTGCTTCATTTAAGCAGTTCAAATTTGAAAATTGGTAATTTAAATGAAACTTGATCGTTAATTCCCATCTTTTGTTTTTTCTTCAGTTGGTCTGTCTTTAATTCTTATTTCCGTACTTCTCGGTTAACGTCGCCGTCTCTTTTTGCGTTTATCTCGACGTAATTCGAGAGATTTCTGTACTGTTGAATTTTCTTGTACTCTTAGTTTTCAGTTTGGCCATAAAAAGAATAACAATGTTTTGTATAAAAAAAATTTATTGTTCAAGTAAAAATTATTCCAGGCTTAATAATTGCAGTGTTTTAATTAGTTTACTCCGAGGGCATTAATATTAAGCATGCCTGCGGGTTAATGTTTAAATCTGCCACAAGTGTCACAGTTAAATTTCAAACTCAAATTTTGTTATAATCCTGTCTTAGCAGTAGTTTTTTGCACTTTATAGATGTATTTAAGATGCAAACCATTAATGATGCGGATAGTGTAAGGTCTATATTTTTACCACATTATATAAGTATTTTTAACAGACAGATTCCATGTTTAGAATTGCACTTTGTACGTACATATGTGCCAAAAATCAGAGTGCTGTTTCTTCAATTAGCATATTTATAAATTCTAGAACAAAGAGAAGAAAAAACTTTGCGCAAGTAACCAATTACAAGTTCATAAACGATACCTCTATTCTGGTTGTGATGGGGTCACAACTCAAAAATTTAATGCGAAAATTGCAATGATTCTCTTGTGAGGTTTTTGATGACCAATCAGCAGATTGACATTTTGGCGAAAACTTCAAGAGCAAACTGTCAAAAATATTCTACACAATATGGTGGATTCATTGTTATGTCAAAAAATTATTTTTTTTTTATTTATAGTATTTTCAAAAAATTAAAATATAATAATGGCAGAATATTGCGTGCAAAAGTTTATTGTCCCTTATATTTACAGAACTGTAATTTCTGACAGCTGATGTCCTTATGGGTGAAACGCTTTTTCTGGTAAGAAACGGTTTACTCTTTTTTTTTGTTAAAACCTCGCATTAACTTCCTTTAAATCGTGACATTAGAAACCAAATTCAGCTCAATTCAGCTGTTCAAATAAAGTAATTTTTTTAAAGTTGACATTCAAATTAGAGATATAACGGATATTCAGTTAGTATCCGTTATTCGGCTATCCGTCCACCTTTTATTCTATTCGACCGGATGCCGAATAGAGTACCAGTATTCGGCAAAATCCGAATACATGAAATAAAGCACACAAATTTAGAGTTTTCGTGGCTCATTTCTCTCTCGACTTTAATCAATCCTAAGAAAGTTGTCTTGAATCTTGGTCTAGAAAAGTTGCTACAAGGCAGTTTCGGTTTTTCTCAATTTCAAGACAATTTGAATTAGCAATGCTCAATAAATAATTCATCTTACCGTTTCTTCTTTTGTATGTACCTTATTAATGGTTTTAAATGTAGTTTAACTTGCAGACTGGTTTAGATACTTATAAATGTCGTTGTTTTGCCTATAGGAAAAAAAACGTTCTTGTTGCAATTTGTTCTCTAGAGCGTTTACGGTGGTTTATTTAGCTAACGATTTTATTATCTCCCAGTCAATTATACTCCCAAAGTCAAAATTTAATTACAAAAAGATGGAAACAATACGCACATTGATTCATGTGCGATTGGAATTCATTCGTTTTTTTTTTATCTTTGAGTGCTCTGAATAATATGTTATGAGTCAGATTCTTCTCTATTGCAATAGGTTATCTTTCTGGGTCAACGACTAGTTATTTCCGATTTACCAAGAAATATCTTCCAAACGTTTCTTATTCCAAATTTTTTGTTGGTATATATCGCATGTACTTATTATCTTAATAGACATGACAAAGCGCATATCGTTTACAATATGCTCACTTGTAGGTATTTGTAGGAATTGATGAGCAACGTTAATTTCTGATTTTAGGAGAATCAAGCTGCGTTTATTTTATATCAAAAGCGACAGGGTTATTGTTTTAATTGATAATATAGCCAGTACTTTGAGATAACTACTCGTGTGTCTCATTTGTGTCCATTTTGAAAACACTCGCTATGTAACTTTCTTGCAACCTTAACACAAGATGCGAACTTTTCGATTACGTATTTGCTTTCGTTATTAAGTTCTTTGGTACACTTCCGACTTTCTTAGTGATTGCTTAACCAGGTGATTGATTCATTGGTAGCATAACAAGAAAGCAATTAAATTTGGATGTGCATATAATATGTACATCTTTTCTTCATATTTCAGGCTTGAATAAAAATAGACGAGAATATTGGATAAGAAATGGACAGATGTTTCGTGACCAACAGTCAACAAAACAACAATTTGTTAAATGTAAAAACTGTTACTAATATTTCTTATTGAACATTTTATTTTTTTTTTTTTATTTCTAGTAAGTTTTGGGTTCAAATTGTTCCAAATAATATTTTTCAGCTTAGTGAGTTGTACACGAAGCTCTAAAAATAAGTTTTATCATACTAATAATACATACTTCATTGGACGCTCGAAATTTCAATGGAAAACCGATCGTGACTTCCTACTAATTATAAGCTTTCTTGTACTTCTAATGTTCATGGCTTAAGAATGACATTCCGCGGAGCTATGCAACATCTGGCAACATTTTTAATGAAGAGATTTCCTAAATTCCGCTTTATAATCTGTTTAATTAGGATTTAAACAGTAAATTTCTGGTTGATAGCCCATACAAATAGTCTCTCTAGTCTTTTTCAAACGAATGGAGTCGCGTACCTTCCGTCATATTTTTGGTAACACTCAAATTTTGCGATGGAGTCTGCATGCTTTTGAGACGATTCATAAGTCGACCCAACATTTGATATCTTTGTAGGAAATGAGAAGTACGAAGTGCTGGTTGAACATTTCAGTGCTTAGCTCAATTCCATCAATTGGTGTTAGTGACGTTCACGGACCCAATACTCATGTGTTCCATACTTTTAAGTAATCGATGTCAGTTGAATTTTTTTTGAAAGCGAAAAAATGTAGCAGTTCGTCTAATTTATGCGTTATAGGTGCAACCAGCATTGTCATAGAAATAAAAAAAAAAAGTGTTGCTTACACCACAGCAAAAGAAAGAAATACAAACTTTAAAATGGGAAACCTACAGATTTTTAAACGTCCAATGCAATATACTAATTACGAATGACTTCAAGTATTATAAATACCTCAAAAGTTATTGGTTCATCCAATAACTGAATCGTTCAGAGCACACATCGATTAACTCCGTAAAACGAAAGTTCGAGAAAAGTTACGTAATAATTTACATTTGCCTTTGAAATACACTATGTTTTATTCAAATAGTTGTTGTTTAATGTTTGTAAACTTTATTTTAGGAAATATATTGTAGATATAAGAAGTAATGACTATACCAAGCGCTTTGACACTTTAATCTAATTTTTTTCAAAAAGTGGTGTTAATCAATCTGTGCACTAAGCAGCTCAATTGACGAAAAGTAATGATAATTTTGCAATGATCAATGAGCGGTTATAGAAAATCACTTTACAATAATCATCCTCACCTCGGTAGGTTTAAACTCTTCAACTGTTTCTGATTTTTCCTAAGAAATCTTTTATTATTTCAAGCTTAAGCCATGAGCTATAAAGAAAGGCTTTACGTATGCTCATTAGGACCAGTGTTAGCATAAAAAAAAATATGAACCCACAAAGTTAATTTTGTGCCTACCTTCTTACTTGCATTAGAACAAAGACGACGTGTGCAGCCAATTTATATATATTTTTTTTTTTTGTCCTGAAGTGATACACGAGTATGGATTCAAAAATCAATAAGTGTTTAATGCTTCCCTATACCAATATTACTCGATTTTTTGATGGGTGCATAACGCACACTTCTTTTATTTCACCGATACAGCAGTCAAGAGAATATTCGACTCAATTTTTTATAAAATGTGACTATGGCTTGTTCGTTATATGTTCAGTGATAGGATATACATAAGAATTGTGGTCTTTAAATAGAGGTTGCCTTACACTATACAATACGACGCTCCTTCACAAGCCTCTGATTTTGGGTTATGCATAGCGGAGAAAGCATTCGGTAAATAACAGAAAATGTATTTATAGAGAAAGAAAAGACTTTGAACTTTGAATAAAAAAAACGGTGTCCTGTTTCAATAGTTTATTTTTTTCGCTAAACCTGTTCTTAAGAAATCAAAAGCACAAAAAAAAAAACACTCCGATGGTTGGCAGATATCGGGTAATACCACCACCTAACCGTCAATTGATTTACCGCAATCAACTAAATTTCTGGTGGAAACTCGTGATTACTACCAATTTACCAGTGTCCAGTGAACTCTTGAATTTCCGGATCGAGTGGAATACGTGCATGTGTGTGCTTGGATAATGTTCTTGATTTAATGTTTTTTTTTTGTATTCATGTAAAAAGGAAGGAGTAGAAATACTAGACATCTAGGCTCAGCTATACTTAAAAAGTACGGATTGGGTCTTGATTAGCCCAAACCTCGTGTATACTTAAAATGTCTATAATCCATATCGGATAGGGATTAAGGGCTCAACACTCGGCTATGACGCTCATTAAGCACAGAAAATAAATTTTAACATAATTGAAATTGACGAAGACATCGGTTTATTAGATTCAGTTGTGCCAGTTTACAGTTTTTATTTGACAGGTTTATGCCCCTTGCAAAAAAAAGCTGTGAAGATATAAATAATAAGAGAAAGTGTATAAACCATATTATACATTCGATTTAGAAAGATCGGATTGATGAACATCTTTTTAGGTTAGCATATTCATTTCATTAACATTTTTAACGCTTGAAGACATTCGAATTTATTTCTAGCCCACTTCTTAATTCTTGAATTTTAAAAAGCTACTATGTGTCATCGAAAGCTTAAATTTATTTTTTTATTCGTCAAAGGAATAGATTTAGGTGCAAAAGCGGAAAAAAATGCAACTAGGTACCCAACTCACATTATTGTAGCTATTAAATGCATTGTTGTTGATACTAATGTGGTAGTTGATACACAGATATGCTAATGAAAGCATATGAGCAGCATATTTATGCAATGAAAGGATACCTGTAGTCCGAAGATGGGTTATAATAAATTTTAAAATATATCTACAAAAATTTTGATTTTCGTTAACAATGATATCCACCGCCTTAGGCATAAATTAAATTGTTGCCAATTGAATTTATTCAGACAAATTATATTGCACAGTCATTGAAACCAAAAGCTAATAACACAGCCCATTGGAATTTAAATTGCACCAACATACAATAACTACCAACTTGCTGCTCAAAAGCGAAAAAATGATTTTTTTATGCCTCTCTTTTGTTAAAGATTCCTTCAAAAAATTTGTATGCAAGTCGCTTTTAACTCGCGAGTATGTAGCAGTACATCTAATATGGAAAAATGAAATGTTGAATGAACGCAAAGTATGCATTGACGCTTGTGACTGACTGGTCAATGAACTAACTGCACTGCCGCATTGTTTGCGGCTATTGCATTTTTTAAAGAGCCCTCTTTTCTTTGTATGTTAATCAACTTTTTTTAGTCTTGATAAGCGAAGGTTAGGCATAAAGGACTTGGGTAGAATTTATCTTTTTTTTTTACTGATGACCTCTGTTATTTTAAAGATTTGCTGAGCCATTTGGTTTCCTCTTCTTTATGATTTCATTTGAGACGAAGTAAAATATTAAATTCTGGCACAATTCTATATAAATATCATACAAACAATTAATTCGCCAAGAACCTTGATATCTTAGTAACAGAACTCTTTTCGCTTACTAGCCTCACCTGCAATTTCCGCCAGTATCATTCTTTATTTTTGGTTTATTCACACAAAACTTATTAATCAGTTTATATTATCTACTTTAAAACTATTTTAAAATGTTTTGCTTAAATAGAACAAGTTAGTACCATTCCAATAAGCAAGACAAAGTCTATTGAATTGAGACTCTTTACAGCTCTTTGGTGATGTTGAATGCGTTTTTTCCGTCTCAATCAAAACCAATAGAAAATTTATGAATTTATGGTAAAAAACAAAAAGTGTTTCTGAGGCCCAGTTAAGACACATCGATAAGCTTTGAGACCGGATTCAATGCTGCTGGTACGTAATCCCCCAACGATATGGAGTTGCAAGGCAGACTTTGCAAACAATAGTCATGCAACAAAGTGTTAATGGTGTCATACCTATTTTTTTTTAAGAAAAATAATCTTTAAGAATAAAATTTTTTTGAGTACCTTTTTTAATAAACAAAAAGTTTTTTTTTAATAATCTTACTAAACTTTTTTCAATGGAACAACCAGAAACAGCCCTCTCCAAATAATATAGATAAAACAAAAACATCTACCAGCGGAAAATTAAATAAATTCAAACAATTTAGTTGATAAAAAGGATTAAGAAAAAAAACAATAAAAAAAGCATTAAGTATATTTCTACTTATTCACTTTATTTTTGAAAAATGTATGCCTACACGGGAGGCACAACGCCTCTAATAAATAATTACATGTTTAAGTATTTATTTTTAACTCGCCAAACAAAACTCCCTTTGTCGAGTCAGTGCAAAAAAACACACCAACTGTTTCAATGAATGTTTAAAAGAGTATGTGACTCATTACAGTTTTCTCTGCTTAAAGCAAATCGACATGATTCTTTACCGCACATGCTTCCCACATGAATTTCTTTTGTTGCCAACCTGAATGTCGCACGCCAATATTATGTGAATGTACATGTGTATGTACATGACTTCGTCGCGCCTCCTTTACGAAAACCTTAAAAAGCCGGCACTTAAGCACATAACTGCCCGACGACGCTTATTTAACAATTTGATTACTTGAACACGAACAGTGAAAGTGAAAAAAATACAGAAAGGTTAATAATTCTAACAATGAGCTGCAAAGGAGAGCAGCAACGAGAAGCAAAAAAAAACAGAAAAACCGGCAGGGTTGCATCGAAAATAAAAGGTTTGTACATAAATATCGTTTTTTTACTTTTAAGTACAGCTGTCAGAATTAAACCTTTTTTTATTAGCTCTTTAGACTACTATCGAATGCATGGACATAAAATTTAATGCCTAAAGAAGTAGAAAGAGCTTGTTAAGGTGGTCTGTCTTCTACGCACTATGATTCGTAGTAAGTGACTACATTATTAGGAGATGCTATTTCATAAAATGTAAGCAAGTTTTAGTTTTTAACTCTACAGATGCAGTAAAATTGGACCACCCTTGAGACCGAATCATTTAAGAACAAAAATCCTATTTTCCCTTTCGAATCATCGGTAAAACACTCATCGATTGGAATTGTTAACATTTGATGTTTTTTTTTTTGTAACCAATGACATACCAGACGTAACCAAGCATTTGCCATATATAAACACTTTCGTGAACAGCCGTACTGCTTCTATGCGATAATAAACACAGTTTTTGATTTGGCTTGTTATTATGCATTGTTGCATTGCGCTAGAATGCAATAGCGCATACATAAAATTATGTTTGCACTTTTCCTATTCCACTATCCCTACTTATCATTCTATCCCTATCGATACACTCTAGGACTGAAAGCGGGATTTTATCTGTCCCGCGCTGGACATTTAATTTTGTGCTTAACATCGGGACGTCTGGCAGCGCTGTATAACAGGTAAGATGTGCACTGCGTGTCGCCATTCCGTCAGATTTTTAAAGCTCATTTATTTTATACTAGCTGTACCCGGCGCGCCTTGCTACGCATAAAATAAATCCAATTTTAAAAAAGCACCCTTTTCCAACTTTGGAGCTTTATATCTTTCCAACGGTACTTTTCACCGACAAAACCTGAAAGAAAGCTCAATCCCATTTTTAAAGACCTTTTGGTTGATATATCACTCGACAGGATCAGGCGAACTTTGAAAGTCAGCGCCCACGTCATCTCAATGGGAGCCTTCCCCCCAAAAAGAAATTGGTATCAAAATCTTTTTGACAGAATTCTGAACAAAGTTGCCAAAGACATCAATGCTCTATCTCTTACCATTTAGAAGTCTATAAAGGACAAACAAACAAACAAACATTGATATATGTGGTGATATTATAATATCACCACATATAGGAAGTAAGCACGCTTGACTGTTAATGATCTTGCCAAAAAACAAGTCTACCATATTTGGACAGATAAAAAAATTGCTCGCTTTTCAATTGTACATAAAATGAAATTAATCTTTGGCTTGTCGATTCAAAATAGCAGCAGCAAAGATCAAGGATTTTATTCAATCAATGGTTTTCCATCCTTATATGGCTACAAAAACATCTACGCAATAAAGCGAAGCGCGAATTCAACGCGAGTATATAATTTAGTGTGCAACTAACAGAACAGATGTTCATGCTGTCTTAAGTATCTAAAACGAAAAAAAAAAATAATGAAAATAAAAAATTCCACCGAGAAAAGAGTAAAAAAAAAAAAGAATAACACAACGTACAGTGCCGTCTACATGCTAATCCCTTCACAACTATTACTTTAAATTTTTGCAGACTGCAAAATCGTCTATCTGCTATCTGCTCATGCATTAAGCAATTTTTAAGGTACAAACAAGTTAATGCGTTCCAAACATACGTATAAGCTAAAAACTAATGACTAGTCAATCAAATGATTCGACAGCAATAGGCAATGTGTAAAACTTGGTGTATGCAAACTTGACAATGCGATCAAAATGTAATCGATGATGCGTTAAAGAATCCTTCCAAATGATGACAAGTCCAATGCTTATTCAAAAGGCAAAATAATACAAACAGCTACTATAAACATTCTGTGGTATTAAATTTCAAATTGGAAACACAATACGAGGCAGTAAAGAAGGGTCTTACTGGTTTTTGCGCGTACACAAGTAATTAAGGCAGGAAATGAGAACCAAGAATTGTGTATGTTTTTCAAACACTTGCTTGCTAGAAATAGGATAGAATTTTTTGGTTGCGATCTTTGACTTCATTTAAGACTGCAAAAAAGAATGCAATTACCATTCTTTTAGCATCGAAAGATTGCATTCTTTTTTTCACCATTCAATCGAATGCAATCAGTTTTGAATTTACTCATTATTTTCATTTGCATTCTTATGAATTCTTGCGTTCTTTTTTTCTTAAATCTTAAATGAAATCAATGAAAAAGAATGCAATCCAAAATGATTGCATTCTTTTACAACTCTGCCAAAAAGTTATCAGTGGAAAAGATCAATAGATCACAACGACTAATATAAACAATATATACGCCGGCTTGCTGCTACAACAAAAGGAAAAACCAGTCAAATGTTTATTTTTTCACAAATAAAAATAATTAAGAACTCGTTTGGCATTTTAAAGTCATATACTGATATTCAGCGCTACGTATTCAACGCTACGTCTCAAATTTGATTCGTACAAATAAACTAATTAGAAAGTCATGTAGAGTTTCTTCAGCAAACACTCGTATAAATGCATATTAGCATACTTTAATTTATTAAAAGACGCGAAGAAGAGGAATAAACTTAACTTAGATTTCTTTCTAATATGAATAAGACGAAGATTCTGCAGAATTTAAAATATCAAAATCAAGAAAGTTTTATCCTATCTCATTCAAAGAATTTTCATTTTAAAAAATCTAACTGAACCGACAAGCCAATTTAAACAAACTGTTCACCGATAGTATGTTGTGTCACCTCTTTATAAAAAAAACTGTGAAACGGTTCATTTCATTTCATTTCATTTTTATTTAATTGATAGGATCGTACAATAAGATTTGTATCTTTTTTAGTACTTAGCAGTAATTACAATAACGTTAACTTTAAAATGAAAAACTTAAAACTAAAGTATAATAAATTTTTTTAAAAGAGATAGGAATCGAGATTCGGGAAATGAGGTTCATGATTGGTGAGCAGTAGGATGACGTAGGATTGCACTTTTAAAATTTAATTGTTCAACAAAAATATAAACCACATTATATTTCCACCAATCTCAATCACTTGGAGAACAGTTACCAAGTTTTACACTTCAATCATCAACTGACCGATTAATCTGATATACCAGAATACTTTTGCTTAAACCAAGAAAACAGCTTTTTTCTCCGATATATTCATTCATATTTTGCACATACATTTCTGCACTCTAACCGAGCAGCATACCAATTGACCGTATTAAATGAGGCAAATTAAACTAATCGATACAAATTGTATACTATTAAGTTATCGAAAATAGCATATACCAACGTATAACGTCTCTATATCTTACATGCCTATTTCATAAAAGCCAATTTTCCAATTTCGATCAGTTTTATGAACATTATCATTTTTATGAAACATTTCATTGCATGACAACATTCTCAGTGCATTCGCGCAGACCTCAAAACAATTCAAAAACTAGCACACTGCTTTTTTTTCTTTTTTTTGTTTAGACAAATGCTGATTTTATTCTTTTGTTGTGGCTTACATATGGCTCACAAAATTAAATTTAACTAAAATCATGCCGTTATGATATTTCCCACAGGCTTTGAACGGATAGAAGTTCCTAATAATAACAGCTCAAAAAAAAAATAAATAAATAAGAGCACAAGTCGTTGTTTATAGCAGTAATGTTTTTTTTATATTCGAACTTAAGCCCCTATTTCACGTGTAATCGTGTAAACGTAGTACACGTGAAAATAAATTATCCGTATCGGAACACGTGTATTTATATTTTCACGTGTATTTATTATATATTTTCACATGTATTTAAATTTGCACGTATATTTAGTAAAATATGTGTCGACAGTACAAACTATTAAAAATTTAGATGAAATCGTTGTTGTAAATCCTGTGTAAATATTCTTTTAATTCACGACCATATCGGAGTCCTTTTCGGAAGCTAACATTATGCTTCTCTAACAACTTATGCATGGAGATGCCGATGAGATATACAGCCATGTACTGCAGCTTCGAGCTTTGCAGCCATCGCAAAAAGCGTAAATAGACAGTTGCACTGCGCTTACACAACATAGTTAAATACACGTGTATCCGTGTTTAAATTAACTACACGTGTACCTGTGTCTAAGGTGCCGCGTATAGGAAAACGCGTATCAAGCGTATTACGTGTAATTAAAACTACGTTTAAAAACTGGAGCTCTAGTTTGAACTTAGATCTGTTTGTAATAAGATAGCCTTTGTTAAAAAAGGTAAAGCACCAACTTGAATTCAAATTCAGTAATTTATGTTAAACAAAGATAGAATAGTGCAGAGGTTTCCGAAGTGTGTGCCGAGGGACCCTGGTGCGCCGTAGAAAATAAAGAGCAGCCGATTAATATTTAAGTGCAACTGTAGCAACTTTTTTGTCAACATAAGTCGACTGTGTATTGTTTTGAACTGGTAATCTCTCTTTTGACACGTCAGTCTTGAGCGAGAACGGGTGAATAAAAATATATATACTACGTATTTTTAAATCTTAATTCTCAACAAACTTGTCAGCCCAGTGAGTTAATGAGATATAAAGGTTTTTCAAATAACTGGAAGGCAAACGGATTATTTTTGTGAAAACTTTGCGTGGATTCAAAATCCTTTTCATGCAAAAGATCCACCAGAATTCATATCACCAGAAGAAGAGAGTCTTATTAAACTCTTTTGCGACAGATATCTCAAAACTAGTTTCACTGTTTTGTGTAGAGCTTTCATTTCGATTCGAAAGAATATCCAAATCCTACTTCTACAGGTTTCAGAAATTTACGCGTTTAAACTAATGGTTGCTCAAGAAAACCAAATAAACTTGACTTCGAATTATAAATTGTACTAAAATCCATGCATCCATCCATTTTTGACCTAAAAAGGTTTTCATGTTGTTCTACGAAGTTCAAATTAACGAAAGGGAAAAATTGCATAAGATTTCGTTGATTTACAGAGGTTTTTTCATCTTGACGGTGTGACTGGATCTATTGACAAAGGTTTTCGAATTATGGAGGTTCAAATTGTAGAAATGTGAACTTTCACAGTACAAAATCGTAGTTACCAAATCGTCAATAATATAATCAATTATTGAAATTAGTACCAGTTTGTCAGTTATTGTCATTCTGTTTTTTTTAACTTTTGCAATAAATAATGGTTTCAAGAAAAGAATTCGAATTCTTTTCAACTCAACAAACATCAACACCTAAATAATTTTGATATAGGGTGATGAAGCCAGTAGTCGACCACTTAACTTTTTTTACGTTTGATTTGCTGTTAAAAATCGGTGTTTGAAGTAATTGAAAATGATGAATACGCTATTCATCATTTCCAACTAATTAGAATGTTTCAATTATCAAAATAAAGTCATTTTTAGATTATTTACTACCGAAGACAATTTATTCACAAAAATGTAAATGAAAACGTCATTCTTAAGTAGTAGGCCTCCTTCACTTCAGAAGTCTTATTCAGTAGTCGGTCACTGTTTTTACATCCAGAAAACACAACAAAAACAAACAGATAATTTTTTTAATATAAAATATTGACGGCCGACTTAACAAAACCTGTCTCCTAAAGCCGAAGCTCCAGTAGTCGGCCAGGGCGGCCGACCTCACAAGAAGTATTGAAAAAATGTCTTCTTACGACGGCCTCGCCAGTTTTTATTTAAAATGTTTTATTTAATTTTTGTTCAATATTCCGTAAAAATAATCTACTGATAAAACAAATACAATAATATAACGCACCTATGGCAATATTACACTGATTTTAAAACTTTTTTGAAAATCAGTTCCACTATTCTTTTAACACCATAAACTAGACATTTCACTTTTGATGAAAACTTGAATCAGAGTGGCAATTTTAACTAAGAAACTAGCAACTGCTTTGCAACAACCTTTTACTCACAGCTCGGAAAATCATTATCCTTTATTTATATAACTATTACGCATCGTTTTGTGACACGGCGGCCGCTTACTGGAGGTGGCCAAGCTCACATGCCATCACCCTATATTGCTTTTTTTTTTACATGTCCAAACGAAATTGAATTTGATTGAACCCATTTCAAAAACACATACCTACATACCTACCAAGTCAAATGTATATTTTGTGTTCCTACTGCACCATGCACAACTCATTTTTCTTAACTCATATGTACCATTGAAAATGGAGGGTGGTTTATGCACCCTCTGCAACAATTCTATTCCCTTTTATTTGTTTTGTTTTCGAAGCGTTCTTTCTACTGTCATAGTTACTAGGGGCAGAAAAAAAACATAACCTTACTTTTACTTTACTGACAAAAAAAATATACATATTACATATACACATAAAAACATACATGTATTTAACATATTTTTGGGTAGCGCCAGTAGACAGTACTGCAAGTATGGCTGTTGGAATTGGTCACCTCATTTCAAATATTGAATTGTACGTTGACCAGGAGTAAAACCTACAACAAATAGAACCTGAAAAAATTTCTTCAAAGAAGGTAGTACAAATAAGAATGAAATGAAAATATAGTTTACTTGAAAACTGGAAATTTTCCCAATCTTAGGGCACACATAGATTTCACATCACATGCTAATGCAATGGTCCATAGTTGGAATAATTGCAAAACCGATTTTGTGTTGAAACAAATGTTTATTATTTTCGTCTTAAGGGGAATTCATTCAATTCAATAATAATTGAAAATAAAAACAAATGTTTATTATTTTCGTCTTAAGAGGAATTCATTCAATTCAATAATAATTGAAAATTAGGCGGCGTAAAAGCCAATTAAGGGTCAGAGCCCAGCTTTTTTGCACAAGCATTGTGTGCGGTATAATGTAGACATACATTACATACGGATACATCAAAAATGTTAAGAAATCTTGAAAGTCCATTAGTAATTGTAACTTCGCTGAGTAGTTCAACTCTCAAACCATCCTGAATAATTTTTAATAGGATTTTTTGTCAATTGCCACAAATCATAAGTACTGTGGCCAACTTCAATTTGAAAGCCTGCATGCATGATCGACCCTTTTCTTGATTACAGAAAGCGACCAACAGGCCAACTTTCATAGTCTTATGAAATACCACATTACCATTCTACTTATGATATTGTTTTTTAAATTGTATTTGATATAAGCAGTAAATTGAACAACTTTTTATGTGACCACTAACTCGATTTATTTATGTTAACCAACATTTATTAAAAGCCGATAATGGTTTTACCGCCGCTCAGTTAAATAATCGAAAAGAATCTAATGCAAAGGATTTATGTAAAAAAAAAAAAAAAAACATTCTTAGGGCTTAATCACTGAAATACCATTATGACACAGTTTTATCCGAAAAAAATGGAACTCATTAGTGTGTGTTATGGTTGTCATGATATCGTGGTAATTATCGTTTTTATTCGTTTTCAGAGGTCTTTGCACCGACAGATGTTAATAGACCGTCCATGAGTCACAGAACTGAAGAAAAAGCTTTCAGACAATTTTCTCATCACCAGTCATGTATTTTATTATTTAAATTTATTTTCAATCCATTTGTAAAAAAATGTAAATAAAAAAAAAATATATGAATGACAGACAAGGAAGGAATAACATTGAGTGTTTGACTTTGCTTACTCTTTTTCTACTATTTAGGGATAACTAATGTAGGAGTGGTTGGTCAATGAGCCATATGCATAAGTACCTTCTTTCCTTTTATAGAAGTTTATTCTTTTTGCGATTTCTATAGACACTGATTTCTCGCATCATTGATTCCAATAAAACAAAATAACCTTGAGTAAATTCTAGTTCCATTTTGGTCGGCAAGACTTTGAGATGTTAAAATCATTCGATTGCAAACAAAATGTCTGCAGAAAAAACCTTAATTTTCAATTCATCATATCAAATGAGTGAGCTTTAACGAAATACAACTGAATGATTTTTATTTGATCATTGTCTTTTATGATTTGCGGATGTTAATGAAACAATTTTATTTTTATTTTAACAACTATATGCACTTGGCATATTACAAATGTTTCGTAGTACCACTACAAATACTTCAAGAAATTACACATCAAACAGAATAAAATATAAACATGTGAATCAATTTTGTTATGTTTTATCTTTAGGGTGCGGCTTAGTACTTTCTTTACATGCAGATATATGCCTTAAAGTCCAACGCGGCATTGTATTGCAACTGGCCTCTGTTCTTCCACTCAACCCAAATGCAATGCATTCAACATATAAACTCGTTCAATAAAGAAAAGAGTAAAATGTGGGCCTCCATTGATTATTTTTGCAAATCGATTTTCCTGGCTCTAATTTCTTTCTTTCTGACAACAAAACCAGCTGCAAACAAATGCAAAGCCCCACGCAATTCACAAATTATGATTCACTACTTCTCGGTTTGTTTGCTATTCGTCTCGTTTCCTTTGTCTCTGAGAATTGAGAGATAAAACAAACAGAAATGGAAAATCCTCTGCAGAAAATGCAGGAAAAGGCCAAAAACCTCACACAAACATAGGAAATTGGTTTTAAATTTTTGACATTGATAATGTTATTTGCAGATGGCAAAGCAGCGGTAAATATATTCTAGCGGTGAAGAACTAATCATCTCCATCGCCAATATATAAACCTATGTATGTGCGAACAAAAAGCTAACTGCTGCAAGAAGCCCCAAACATACTTGCTAGAAATACGGATTCTATTTCTACTACGAATTGCAACCATGTGGCAGGCTAAATGAAAAAAAAAACTGTCTATGACAAAAATGCATTTACTTACTTGCTGGATGGTTTGTTGTTCTCGTTGATTCCTGCGAAGTTAGACAACATTTTTAATTTTCTTTCTTTTGCGATTGGATTTATGGATGGATTTAATTCACTTATTGGTTTAAGCAAATACGCGAAAAATACTGTTTTTTGTGAACAGCTTTAATTTAAGACACACTAAGATCTGCGAAAGTTTTGTAAATACACAATACAAAAATGTTATGAGCGAATGAAAAATAAATTATACTTTGGTACAAGTTGAAAAAAAATCGACCAACGAAATGCACAAAATTTTAACTTGCACACGATCAAATAAAAACACGAAAAAACACAAATCTCAACTTCTCGGAATCAAACGCGATTGTAAATTGAAAGTGGATTCCGGTTGGCTAAATTTCAAATAATCTTGAGCGGGTAAAAAAATATCCCTTTTTGAATACGTTCCACTGTGGAACTTGTCACTGACACATGTAAAAGTAGTGGAATTTTCTACCAGAATGAAATTTCGCTGTGCTTCCAATCCATCACAGTAGTTGGTTTTTTTTCAAACCTGTTTGGAGCTAATATCTTTCGGTTCATTTTCACCAAATAATTTATCTCTTTGTTCACATATTTTACAAGCTATTTCATCGGTATTATGTCAACCAATAAATGAATGGTGCACGTCAGGTACAAATTTGCCTGATGAAATGGGGAGTATCGCTAAGCCACTTGTATTGCACACTTTTAAGAAAGAATTATAGGCGAATTATAGGTGAAATTCTGAGATGAATTCGAGATTTAAATTTCATGTGAATTCCACGTAAATTGTTCCTATTTTGTACAGAATAAAATCTATTACAATTTAAATTGTCGCCAAAAAATTCACATCAAACAAAAATCTTATCCATTTTCTAAACATAATCAGAGTACACGCAGCCCATTAATTAAAGTTCCACATATAAATAATATCAAAGCATCAGTACAAAAATAAAAGGAAAATATTTTTGTAAAACAAACTGTCAAATCCGTAATTTGTTTTTCAGATGCGTATAGTATTACATGCTATATCTCCTCGCTGTATCAAGAATTGAGTGCATTATTATATTATGATAAACCCAGTTGCTTCGGAAGCAATATTTTCTGCAACCTATGTCGACAACTACATCGATTCTGTAGAGAATCTGCCTGACGACGTGCAGAGACACTTATCCAGAATCCGTGACATCGATGTACAGTATCGTGGTAAGTTAAAATCCATAGCCAAAATCAATCCCAACGAGAAAAGGCGCCATTTCTAACCTATTTCTCGCTTGAAAGGCCACCTTCGAGATGTTGACTACTACTACGAGCAATGGAAGAGTCTATCAGCCACATCGGAAAATTCAGCCAATCGTCGTGGCCGGGCGATGGCCCGAATGCAGCAGAGCCTTATATCGGCGCAGGAACTTGGTGATGAAAAAATGCAAATTGTAAATCAATTGCAAGAGCTCATAGACCAGAAAACGCGACAGTTAGATTCAGACCAAAAGAATTTGGACTACGGAAAGGAGGAACAACTAGTCCACGATACTCCACAAAAATTGTCGCGCACTACGAGCCCGCTGCCATTGCAATCAGCTGTTGGTAGTGGCAACAAGGCTGACAGTCAGTTCATCACTGCTATTGTAACTGGTGTGTCGAGTGGCGGACAAGGATCAGGCAACAATACGCCCACTTCCCTTCAATCCAGTGAACGCGCAAATAACATTCACAATGTGAACGTCAACAGCTCAAACAATTCCAATGAATCGCGCTCCAACAAGCGTTCTCGACGTCCACGCAACGACAACAATAGTATGAGCAACGCAATGGAAATAGGTGGCAATGAGTCCAACTCTGCGAACGAAGGCGGTCCCATTGGGCACAAATCGGGTGGCGCGGCACAGTCTTCTTCATCATCAGCTTCAACATCCCAAAAGAAGTCCTCAGGACAGGGCGTAAGCGGTATGGGATCAAGTGGTAACAACTCAAGCAGCAAAAAGAAAAAACGAAAAGCCCGTGGGCAAAGCGGCTCGCAATCGAATGCCCGAGACACTCGAGAAGAAACTCCACCTCCTGACCCAATTGATCCTGATGAACCAACTTACTGCCTTTGTGATCAGGTAAATATATGGCTAATAATTTAGTTTTTTCGTTCAAACGACATCATCTTTTCCAGATCTCCTTTGGTGAGATGATTCTCTGCGACAACGATTTATGCCCTATCGAGTGGTTCCACTTTTCATGTGTTTCGCTGGTATCAAAACCAAAGGGAAAGTGGTACTGTCCCAACTGCCGAGGTGATCGGCCGAATGTTATGAAACCCAAGGCACAATTCCTTAAGGAACTGGAGCGGTACAACAAGGAAAAGGAAGAGAAGACTTAATATGTGTTTCATTCTACTATGAAGTAATCACAGACCTTTAATTTTAATTTCTTTTTGTACTTTTATTAAGACGGTGCAGTAAATCGGGGCTGAGTCTATGCTCATACTCGTTCTTTATGTATTTGCTTTTATTTAAGAGGTGACATTATCTGTCCTTTACTATATTTCCTTTTCTGTTTGCTTTACAATTCCCAGATGTAAAATAAAAAAAGAAAAAATTATGCAATTCAAAGTTTGTATAATATGTACATTTTTAACAAAATAAACTTCGTATAAATGATATAAGTAAATGCCAATATCTTAAGTTTTATTTTTTTCTGGATTATTTCCAACTATGAGTTGTGACATCAAATGAATTGTGCTTTCAAAATTGTTTGAGTTTAGTATTTTAGTATTTGAAAGTGCCAACGCGAATAAAGAAAAAGAAAAATAGAACAAGCGAGGAAGGTCTTCTGCAAAATGAAAAAGTGTTTTGTAGCAGAGAGATCAACTTAAATCTCTATATATAAAAATCAATGTTTGTTTGTTTGTCCTTTATAAACTTCTAAATGGTAGGAGACAGACCATTGATGTCTTTGGCAACTTTGTTCAGAATTTTGTCAATGGGATGGCTTCCATTGAGGTGACGTGGGCGCTGACTTTCAAAGTTCGCCTGATCCTGTCGAGTGATATATTAACCAAAAATGAGATCAAGCTTTCTTTCGGGTTTTGTTAGTGAAAAGTACCGTTGGAAAGAAATGAAGCTCCAAAGTTGTAAAAAGGTACCCCCTGTGACTTTTTTTTAAGTTTGATTTATTTTATGCGTAGCAAGGCGCGCCTTGCATGTTTTCAACCAAAAGGTCTTTGAAAATGAGATTGAGCTTTCTTTCGGACTAGTGAAACGTACTGCTATGTTTTCAAAATCCACGTAGATTTAAATGTTTTAGTAAAAAGTTTGCAAATGTTTTCTGAGTCTATGTAGATTTAAAATTTTAAGTAAGAATTTAGAAAGTGTTTTCAAAGTCTACGAAAATTTAAAATTTTTAGTTAGAGGTTTGCATGTGTTTTCAAAGTCTACAAAGATTTAAAATGTTTAGAAAGAATACCAACGATTATCAACTTCAACATCATTATTTCTCAATTTTAAAATGATGGATATTCCACGATTTTCAGTCGATCGTCGACGGTAGAGTGGATATCCGTCGTATATAAAAATTAATGTTTGTTTGTCCTTTATGGACTTTTAAATGGTAAGAGATAGAAGATTGATGACTTTGGCAAGTTTATTCAGAAGTCTGACGAACAGATTTTGGTACCAATTTTTTTTTGGGAGGGGGAGGGGATGCCTCCCATTGAGGTGAAGTGGGGGCTGACTTTCAAAGTTCGCCTGATCCGGTCGATATCGATATGTCAACCAAAAGGTCTTTAAAAATGAGATTTCGGGTTTTGTCGGTGAAAAGTACCTTTGAAAAGATTGGAAGCTCCAAAGTTAGAAAAATAGTGTTCCCTCTAATTTCCATATCGTTTTGCCTACAAATCGTGTAAAATCCGTCTTAATGAATACTATCAATTCAAGAGAGAATTATGTGTTAAATACATTTGGAGTTATTAGTTGATTTATTTTATGCGTAGCAAGGCGCGCCGGGTACAGCTAGTATAAAATAAAAATAAGTATAATGAAATGCTATAAGCTAAGCACCAACCACATGGTGCTGCTATATGGGGTACGAATCTGGATGCTAAAAAAAGTATCCATCCGAAAAATAGTGGGCGCCGTGGCTTAATCGTTAGTGCGTCGGACTGTTAAGCGAGAGTACCTGGGTTCGAATCCGGCTCGAGGAAATAACACCACAAACATTTTTCACGGCTGAATCTTTCCCCGATTCAAATCACGAAAGGAGTGTCCGAAAAGGTTATGATAACATCGATGATTTCCAAACTCCTTAGCAGAGATGAAAATTAGGAAGAAGAAGAGTAGCACAATTTTGTTTAGCACTTTTAATCTTTTTTTCCCAAGTTTACATTACATCTGTCCTAAGATAGATTTCGTATTTCGTTGTTTAGATGATTAAAGATTATGGTTCTTTCTACTGTGCCTTTTAATTTCGTTTTTGATAGTGGGTACGGCAAGGTTTCGATGCATGTCTTCATTAGAAATGCATTGATAATTGTCCAAAGTATTTTTGATTGTATTTGATATTTGATTTAGCGGCTATTCCTCATATTTGTAGGACCAGTCCATTGATTTGTTGAATTGAATTGAGTGTTTGTTTAGTTTGATTTATAGCAGTTTGTGGCCAAGAGTGAGGAGAGAATGGCTGTATCGTCGGCGGATATTTAGTTTTTCTGTGTACACTTTTGTGTTTTTTTCTTGTATATCTAGCATAGCATTAATAATTCCTTGAAGGCACACTAATCTGTAGTTTACAAATTAATATACTGGATTACTTTGTTTTTTTTTTTCTAGTGTAGATAACACGAATTATTTGGTCTTTATTGGTCTTAGAAAAAAGAAAATAAGTCTAAAATATATCTTTGGTATGAATCGAGCTTCTATGCAGAATATTTCAGGGTTAGATGGTAGTCATTCAAAAAGCAGAAAGAGTTACTCAAACATCTCCAAAGTAAGCATCTTTGTTTGTAAATAGCTGAACGGACAGCTTAAAATTCTGGGCATAGCATCGGCCGCAACTTTTAATCATTTAAATTATGCGCCGGGACATCGTACCATTAGGAAAAACGACAAGACAGACTTTCTGACAAAGTAGAAACTCGGTCGAAAGAGTATGCGTTTTCAACGAGTAACATTTTGAAAGAAACTAAGACTATTTATTTATTTATTTGAAAATATGCTACCACAATAAGATCTTTTAGGAATATTAGAACCACCAACGGCATCACAAGAACAGTCAAGATTAAAAAGAACTAATTAGAAATTGTGCAATCGTTCAGCTACCTTGGGTCAGTTAAAGCCGCAGACAATGATATGGAAAAAGAAATACGCGGGCAGCAGAACCTACTACAGTCCATCAAGGCTATTCAAGTTCAGAAACCTTGCCATGATTTCAAGGGACTCTGGTTCTTAGGCGCATTCGAGAGAAAAGTCTTACGGAGAGTAGTGCTACCATGTGTTCTATTGAGTCTACGATGAAGCTCTATATCAAAACTAAGGCCATCGTGGCAACCAATCTTAGGTGATCGAATGGCGCTACTTGCCGCGTCACCAGAGAAATCTGGCCTTAGCTTGATCACTAATTTCTAATTTCTTTCGAACTAGCTGACACCAGCATGACCCGTATTCATAGCTATATCTATAGCTCCAACTGGTTTCTGGAGTAGTGGGATGTTTTGCATCCGCTCCATGCGGTATCACAATGGGACTCGTCTGGCCTAAGTGCTTGGCTGTCTTGCGCAGCCCACCACAACACAGACATCATAAGAAAAACGGTGGGCTGGACACCTACTTCATATAAACGAAGAGGAGAGTTCTGCGCTTGCGCTAAAACGCACGAGGAGTGTCCAAATAGACGGCGTCGGCCAGAGATCGGGACAGGTGGACAGAACAAACTATAAAAATACTCTTAGGTATATTCTAAGTTTAATAAAAATGTTTTTTTTTTTACATCTTCTTAGCTGACAATAATAATAAAAAAGAAAAACGTTTTGAAGTTACTGCGTTAAGGATTACTGAATCTAAGTCACATTATCTTTTACATTTAGATCGTGATCGCGATCGGCTACGTTTGCTTTTCTTGGTCTTTTTTTTATGTCTTTTTTCGTTCTCTGAAGATGAATGCACTGAGGTTCGCCTTTCATGATATTGACTTTTAGTCTTTTTGTTTTTCTTTGACTTGGATTTCTTGTGCTTTGATCGGTAAGTACTCTCATTCGAACTCAACGAGTCATCAGATTTGCTTCGATGACTTCTGCCTGTGGTACGACTTGTGCGATACTTTGAACTTCTTATTCTATCCGAGTCATCATCACGTGTGTCCTGAGATCTCGATTGACTCTCGGTTTTGACTAAAGAACTACTACTTTTGTGATATTTCCTGTCATAACTCTCGCTATGGTCTATGTATTCATGCCGGTGGGTTTGTTCCTGTTTTATTGGTTGCCCATGCTCATTTTCCTTTCGCTTGTATTCATCATACTTGGCAGAATCTAAAACGAGGTTATTTAAGAAGACATTACAAAAAAAAGTTAGTTCTACTTACTTATGCACTTCGAGTATTGTTGATATTCTTTCTTCGATACTGGCTGGACCATAAATTCATTGAATGATTCTTTGGCACTACCCAATGCCATCTTAACAATTACCCTGCCAGCATGGTCGTCTAGTCCTTCGATTTGGCCATAAAGATCTTTATGCTTTCCGCCTAAGACTCGAACGAAAGCTCCTTTCTTTATTTCTAAGGTTTCATTTGCCTCAGGAGCAACCAACAAAGCTTTCGGCTTGAGAGCTTTATCTGCACCCAATCCCATCCCTTTTGGTCGTAGCATAGGCTCTTCACCAACAGGTCCGTTTTTCTTTTTAGGTTCATCTTTCCAGCCCATCCCTCTCAGCATAGCCAATCCGAATTGTGTGATCGGAATTGAATCGTAGTCATCCATGGTAGATTCTTTAGCACCGTCTAGCGGCAAGCTGTCCGCACTAACTGGAAGAACTAGAGTCGATGTCTTTCCTTCATCCGTTTCTTGATTGTTGACTTCAGCTAGTAGTTCTCTTGCAGCACGCGCTTCTAAGTCATGACTCAGAGTTGTTGTATGCGAGAGCGTCTTTTCTGTAGGTTTCTCTTCCGTGTGCTGAACTGTAGCATCTTCTCCATTTAAAACAGCTTGTCTAGTTCTTAAGCTTAACAATGCTGCAGACGTTTTTCTACTGTCTTTTAAAGGGATAACTAAAGGTGCTTCTTCCACTCTTTCTCTAAAAAAAATAAAATACTTTTACAATTTGATTAAACTCTACTATAATATGCACTTACTCCACTAACTGTATTGATTGTCCTTCGAGGCATTTGATTAACTCAATTTTATTGTTCTGGCCATTTTGTGTTAATTTGTTTGGTACGATGTTAGATTTCTTCAAAACTTTAGAAAAGCCGAAAGATATCTTTTTCTCCATGTTTGACATAAAACGTTTTAGGCAGGCTTCTTTGAAGCATTATTTATGTGTTGACATTAGAAAATAGACGACTTTAAATAAACGAGATGCGTTCACAGAGTCAACAACAGGGTATTGCAGCTATGCTCTTTTAGTATTTTGATCTGTATACCACAGACAACCTAATATAGACACCCAACTGTACAGCGGCTATTTCCCCTCGTCCATCGATGAATTTGACAGTAATTCACGAATGTAGCTGAAATACAGGAAGCATTTTGACAGTAATTCAGGAAGCACCGAACACTAACTCATCATTTTCACGCACATATGTTTGATTTGTTATTCAAAGCTCCCACACGTATTCACAGAGGTAAAATGTTATAAAAAACGCTGTCAAATAAAATCAAGGGGCAAGAGAAGTAGAAGTTGGGTATCTGTATTGGCTAATTTGTGCTGTATACAGAACAATAATAAAACGGAAACGTAGTGACCCAGTTCCAGATTTGTAGTCGCAGTGAAATTATAACCACAAATGAGCCAATACAGATACCCAACTACTACTTCTCTTGCCCCTTGATTTTATTTGACTGCGTTTTTTTATAACATTTTGCGTCTGTGAATACGTGTGGGAGCTTTGAACAACAAATCAAACAAATGTGGGTGAAAATGATTCGGTGCTTCCTGAATTACTGTCAAAATGGTTCCTGTATTTCAGCTACATTCGTGAATTACTGTCAAATTCATTGATGGATGAGGGGAAATAGCCGCTGTACAGTTGGGTGTCTATAATAGGTTGTCTGTGATTATAACTATTTTGTGTGTTTCAAGATGCTTAAACCAATTTGGGACTGCATGAATTCGTAGTAATATAGGAGGGTTTCTCTAGACAGATAATCATTTCGTTCATTTGAAGTACATAACGAAAATTTTTGTTCTCTCTCTCTCACTTCCAACTGCATTCAACTTTTCTTGTTTTCAAAAAAATATACCAGTGACATGAGCAGACAAATTATAGATATTCGCATATTTAGCTAAGCTTTTGTACATACTGATGTTTGTGTATAGAATGTTTGGCGAACTTGTACTAAGTTTTTAATGTAGTGAACAACTAAACCTCGCTCTTGTTACAAAATATTGGGATTTAATGATTACATTGTGTAATTACAGGTTTAATTACAATTACATATCTGTCATGTCATTGAAGTGACCTTAGTTACTAATTGCTGTAGTTAGTAATTGAAATCAAGTTATTGTAATTACATATATTTAATTTTGCAGCAAATGTAATTAAAAATGTAATTGGATAAAATTTTCAAACTAAAAATTTGATCATTGCAGCATTGTGGACATTGCATTTTCAATTGAGCTGCAAGTTATTAAAATTTTCAAATAAATGTAATTTGTTATTAAAACGATGCTAATGCAACTGACAATGACTATCTTCTTCAATTATTATTTTAAATTTTATTTCAATCTGGTTCGTAGATAAAAATGTCATCCGGCAATACAACTAATTATGCATAATTTAAAAATTGGTCTACTAAATTCGTGTTAGAATATTTTTAATAAGGGAAATATGGTCCTAAGAAACTGGAAACAAATTTTAATTGGGGAACAGAATGGGAATTTCGTCTGACAAGTTTTTGCAGCACTGATACGAGTAGTTAGATATCTCTTTCATGCTCCTTCTCACGCATTTGACATTTTCGAATTACAGTTCAGTGAGCATTTCGAGCCTAACCTTCGTCATATTCATTTGCCGCAAGTAGCACGAGTTTTTTCGATTACCTTTGATTAAAAGAAATTAAACATGTTTGGCGGACAACAGCAGATTTTAGTTTTAAGTAATTTTAAAACTTTACAACCTAGTTGGTTAGATAAACTAAAGATATTTTCTTTTAGGTCAAAATACGAAGCGGGACTCAGGAAGAAAAGTCCAGCTGGAAAACATCGGTGCGGGCAAAGTGAGTAATGGAGTTTTTTTTTCTTATTGATTCTAGAACATTTGAAAACGTGATCAATTGGATGTAATTATTTGCATTTTTTAGGCGATTGCTGATGTTATTCGAACATGTTTGGGCCCACAGGCTATGTTGAAGATGCTCATGGACCCAATGGGTGGCATTGTGATGACAAATGACGGAAACGCAATTCTTCGGGAGATCATTGTTCAGCATCCAGCTGCAAAGAGTATGATTGAGATCGCTCGTACCCAGGACGAAGAAGTGGGCGATGGCACCACATCCGTAATTGTTTTGGCTGGAGAGATGTTGGCAGTTGCTGAGCAGTTTTTGCAGCAGCAGTACCACCCTACCGTGATCATTCGGGCTTATCGTGAGGCGCTGGAGGACATTGTTAAGCACTTGCAGAACGACTTGAGCATTCCTTTGGATATTACTAACAAAGAGCGCATGGCTGAGGTAGTCAAGGCATGTGTCGGCACGAAGTTTATCGGCAAATGGTCTGACTTAGCAGTGAAAATTGCTTTGGATGCTGTGGAAACCGTCACTCTGAATGAAAACGGCCGAAAGGAAGTCGACATAAAACGGTAGGTCTTAATTTTATATTAAATATCGGCGAGGAAATAATGACAATTGATATTTTGCAGCTACGCAAAAGTTGAGAAGATCCCTGGTGGATCCATTGAGGATTCGTGCGTTTTGCGCGGTGTTATGTTGAACAAAGATGTTACTCATGCCAAAATGAGGCGTTACATTGAGAACCCTCGCATTGTTTTGCTTGATTGTCCACTGGAGTATAAGAAGGGTGAAAGTCAGACGAATGTTGAAATTGTGGGCGAACAGGACTTCTCGAGAATGCTTCAAATCGAAGAGGAGTACATACAAAAAATCTGCGCAGATGTAATTGCCGTGAAGCCTGATTTAGTGTTCACCGAGAAGGGCGTGTCCGATTTGGCCCAGCATTACCTAGTAAAGGCTGGTATCACAGCCATACGTCGGCTTCGCAAGACGGACAATTTGCGTGTTGCACGTGCATGTGGAGCAACTATCGTTAATCGCACCGAAGAGCTTACCGAAAAAGACGTTGGTGTTGGCGCAGGACTTTTCGAAATAAAAAAAATTGGCGACGAATACTTCACATTCATAACCAACTGTAAGGAACCTAAAGCTTGCACCATCCTTCTACGCGGTGCTTCGAAGGACATTCTAAATGAGACCGAGCGCAATTTGCAAGACGCCTTACACGTTGCCAGGAATCTAGTGTTGGAACCAAGGCTAGTTGCTGGTGGTGGTGCTGTGGAAATGGCAGTTTCGCAACTGTTGTCTCGTAAGCAACTCAAGGGGCCGTATACAGCCGTGGCGCAGGCCTTAGAAATTATTCCACGTACTCTGGCGCAAAATTGTGGTGCAAACACTATTCGAACCCAGACAGCATTGCGGGCAAAGCATGCATCGTATTCCGGTGATGGCGTATGCGCATGGGGTATTGACGGAGAATCTGGAGAAATCGTCGACATGAACGTCAAGGGAATTTGGGAGCCTCTAGCAGTAAAAATGCAAACATACAAGACCGCTGTGGAGACTGCTATTTTACTGCTGCGTATTGACGATATTGTGTCCGGCTCAAAGAAGCGAAAGGACAACGAGGGCATGAACCCAGCTGCCGCTGCAGCCCAAGAATAGTCCTCAGTTCATTAACATCATTACTTAATAATCCCATTGATCCACACACTTTGCTCCTGAGCGAAGAAACACGTAAACTTTGCTTCTGTATTAACCTTTATTTTATCACTTTATTCAAATTACAAAATTAACACCAAATTTTATGTGTACAATCTTGAATCCATTAGTTTTAAAACTTCTAGTCCTATCGAAGTAAAGTTCGGCTGTAAGTACCTTGCGAAGAGTTCCAAGCAGTTTGGATTTGGAGGTAGTAAATCGCGGAAAATGTCCAGAATGGGTGGCTTGTGTGAGTGTATGACAGAAGGAATGCTTAGAATCATCTTCAGCTTTTTCAATTCGCTGAAATCCAACAAACTTTCCCTGTGGCGAGCAATAAAAAGCACCTCAAATGGCTGTTTCTTTCCGTCATTTTTGAAATCTCCAATAAGATCTCCGTTAGTGTTCAGCTTAAGCCACACAATTTTATGAACAAGAACTAGATCCAAGTGGGGCATAAATTGTTCAAGCAATGCTTCCTGGTGCTGCTTGGAGTTGGTACACCAAATGGCTATCACAGAATTGCAATGAATTAACTTGTCTAAAGGTATATCGAGTAATGTTTCATTACTTAACATCTTGTACCCAAGTTCCTTTTTTGCTTTTTTGATTCGGCGGATATACTTATTCCACCATGGAGGGTCAAGTACCACGAAGTCATACTTGGGCAGAGATGGTAAGATTTTGCTCAGCTCACGTAGGTCATAGTTGAAAAATATACATTTAGGTGGAATAATATAATCAATGTTGTTGAGTGTAAAATTTTGGAGCTCGCGTGTGGCGTTAGCTCCTTTCATCTGTGGGAACGAAATTGGAGCCTCCCAAATTCGATCGGCAGAATCAGTGCTTGGTCTAGTTGCAATGGCGCCGGATTCTTTTAGCTTTTTGATCAAAACTTCGGCAGAGTTCTTTATACAAAGCACGTCTGCGGAGAGGTTTTCTGGTTTCCTTTTCCTTTTTCTTAAGCTATCAACAGAAGCAGGAATTCTGGTAGTAAAGTTAAATAAAAGAGGATTCAGATGAGAGGTTCTAGAAGTACAAGCATCTGAATTGTAGAGTGTGTTGATCAATCGACAATGGTCGAGGTATACTCCAATGTGATCGTCTGTTTCGACTTTAATCATTTTATTGTTAGACTTTGAAAATGTTTAAAATAATGAAAACGGAAGAATTAAAGACTCGTCGATTTTTAGTTATCCTTTTATATACCAACAAAAAAATCATTTTGACGTTTGCTTTGTTCCATATCTTTTAAAATACTTTAGACCAGCTGTCTAACAACAAAACACAAGTTTAATATTGAAAAATCGTCTATTTGCGCACGTTTTGGAAGTAATTCTACGGATGTGTTCAATAATTGCATCAGTTAGAACCACAAATGAGCCAATACAGATACCCAACTTCTACTTCTCTTGCCCCTTGATTTTATTTGACAGCGTTTTTTATAACATTTTGCGTCTGTGAGTACGTGTGGGAGCTTTGAACAACAAATCAAACAAATGTGCGTGAAAATGATGAGCAAGTGTTCGGTGCTTCCTGTATTTCAGCTACATTCGTGAATTACTCACCCCAATCACGCAACTCGCATTCGACACTCGGATACGAGTACAGTTGTATTTCATTATTACCGAAGTCGTACTTTACGAGCATCGTCGTATTTTAATTTTGACAGGACTCGTATTCAAGCCAATGATAACATCAATGATAACATGATGCACAACTCGGCTACGTTTGTTGGTCAGGGGGTGCATATAGTAGTGTGTGTGAAATCACAGTTCACTACCACCATTACAAGTTTTATATCCAAAATGTATGAAAAAACGCACACTATTAGAAGATTTATATCCAGAGACCACGAAACTCACTCATTTACCGATAGCAGTGCGAAAAATCAGGGCTCTCATCACGTAACACGACTATCGTCTGACGATATCGTTTGAACGATAGCTGTGCTTCACGTAAGCATAAAAAAACGATATCGTCAAAACGATATCGTTTTCTCTACTTCACATAAGCAGAGAACTGTCATTTGCTATCATCTCGACGATGCTTTTCTGACGATACCTAATTCACTATCGTCCTGGAGCAAATTGTGAAAAATATTGTAAAATTGTTGGCTTAAATAAATGAAATATTGTATTTAATGCTGAAAAAATAGTTTTGCTAATGTTTTTTTTTGCTTTATACATTGTTTTTCATACAAGAAATGCCTTTTTTATTTCTCACATTCGACCTGCAATCATATATCTAACCCATATTTTCTTTCCAAACCATAGAGAACTTTGGTTTGAGTCCGTGTTCAAGTAAATGCCAGTTGTGGGGAGGAAATGAAATGCTTATAAATAGATGCTAATTTAATTAATTCAAGCTTATAAGTTATTTTTATATGAACTGGAGTGCCTTATACCTCCTTAGCACTCATTACCTATACGTTTAATTCGTTCTTGGACTTGAAAATACAAAAAGAAATTGAAAGATGACAAGCAGTTTTTATTTTGACATAAGGAATGTAGCATTTGGTATCGCTCAAACTGTGACGATAGACGAGACGATAGCGATAGTGATACGTGAAGCAAACTTTTGACGATAGCGTTGACGATAGTCGTCTTGACGATGATCGTCTGAAAAGTTACGTGATGAGAGCCCAGAGCTACTTTATCTCTCTTGGTAGCGTCTAACGATGGTATGCGCGGTTTGTGGCTTTTAAAAACACTAAACGTATGTAACGTTACAAAATTTTTTTTCTAATTTTACGAACTTCTCATATATGAAACGAACAAAGAAAACGACATCAGAAATAATGGACTTACAATATTATATTGATAAGAGTGTTTAATAATATTTTTTGGTTAATATGATGTAAGTACATTTGCGAAATATGGAAATACATTTGTTGTGAATAATGAATTTCCTCTTGTCTTAAAATTTTTTGAGTTAGTATCAACAAAACCAGTCTATCATCACCAATACGAAATCTTTTTAACGAGATGGTTTGGAAATCCAATGCTGTCCAAGTTTGTTTGATTCAAGAGGAAAATGTTTCTTTCAATTCTTTTACTAAACGTATCTAAAAGGTACTATTTTATTTTATTTGTTGCACTTTAATTGGATAGTTTAAAGTTATAATTTAAAAACAAAAATTCAAATAATTCAAACTAAAACCTTTCAAGCATTGTTTGTCTAGTTAATTTTTGTACGGGCAATGATATTTCTATGCTTTCTCCATGTTATTTTGCTTTCCTGCTTTTCGCTTTAATAGAGTTTTAAGTTCTAATGAATTTTTTGACCAATTCTAATACGTACATATATCTTGCAAATGATAAAAACAATTAGACAGACACGAAAATTTAAGTGGACCAGGGAAAAGTAAGCAGTAAAAGGGTAAATTGTTCATTACATTTGAAACACAAAACAAATTCACTTAAATGAAATAGTTACAAATCCTCTAAATTATACTATTAAAAAACCATTCAATTAATATTCAGTGTTTACAATTATTTTGAACCTTCACCATTCGCTCGTATCATTTTGTCTTATATTTTAGAAGATATTTGAAAAAAACGATCTCTGATTCAAAAAGTAACGGCCGAGTGATTGTGAAGATTACGCGAGCTTGCTGAATGAACCTTTTCTGCATTTTCTTTTTTGCTTTGATTTTGTTTTGATGGCAACCGTCGTTTTGAATTTGGGAGCCAATAAGAAAAGAATAAACAACAGCAGGAACGGTAAATTTAAGTTCCTTTATGTGTGTGCAGTCTGAGCAGCTGGATTTGGCAGCTCACACGTATTCTCATTCATGGGGTTCATGGGTTGGACAGGGGTTGCTATATGTGAAAAACTACGTTACCTACAGGGGAAGGAGAGGCGGGAGTTGTGCATCATGTTATCATTGCATTAAACGCTAGCAGGACAGATAAGGTAGCACTGATTTTTCGCACTGCTATCGGGAAAAGAGTGAGTTTCGTGGTCTCTGGATATAAATCTTCTAATAGTGTGCGTTTTTTCATACATTTTGGATATAAAACTTGTAATGGTGGTAGTGAACTGTCATTTCACACACACTACTATATGCACCCCCTGACCGACAAACGTAGCCGAGTTGTGCATCATGTTATCATTGATTTTGGATATAAAACTTGTAATAGTGGTAGTAGATCTGTCATTTCACACACACTACTATATGCACCCGCTGACCAACAAACTTAGCCCAGCTGTGCATCATGTTATCATTGGTTAGAACAGCTGGTAATTTTTTCATTATTTAAAAGTCTGAGATTACAAACCGACAAGCTTACAAGGACTTGTAGCGTTTATTTTAAAATAAAGAAACCCATTAGCGTTAGTGAGTTCACAAAGTAAATGCATGGATTTCATTCTATATTATTTCATTCATTCATTATATCATTCTATATTATTTCATTTTATATTATTTCATTCCTAACATTTCAAAGTTGAATAAAGCAATATCTCAGCCGTTTTTGCAACGTGCGACTCGAGCTCATTTTGGCACCATAAATTTATTTGGGCTGCGAAGGTAGGGCGGCGGAGTAATAAAAAGGCAATTAGATACATAATAAAATTAACAGGTACTTCAATTTTATTAAAGTTTACAAATTGCGAAATTTCGAAAAAGATTAAATATTTAAATTTCTAGGCAATCAGCGAGGAATGTGACTCGGAATCGAATGTTTTAAAAAGTACGTGGATGACGTGTGGTTAGTTCCACGGTTTATTAAGGAATAAATTTGTTTGACTCAAAAACTTAAAACTAATATTAACAATTGCGGTAGGGGCGCTGCTAACGTTAAGGCTGCTTCTATGGTAGCGACCTCTAGGCGTCAGTAAAGGCACTGTGAACTGCCACAGTACTCCCCTTCCAGACTTCAAGTAAATTGAACTGGAAGTCGAATATTGCGGTAACTGCGATTTGTTGTTGACGTTGATTTTTGGCTGGATTTCTGTTTTTGAATTGAGGAATGTTGACTGGAGGTTTCTTGATGTGAAGTTCGTTGTGTTACTGCAAATGGTAACGGGTCCTTCGGTGTGTAATTGCAGTCGTTATTAAGGACGTGTGCTGGTTTAATTCGGTCTATGGATACGTTGACTATCTTGTTGTTTACGGAGATTTTGAAGGTTTTTGCAGTTCGTTCTTCGACCTTGAACGGTCCGTCATATGGTGGGTTGAGCGATGGTCTGACGGCATCATTCCGAACGAAAATATGAGTTGCATTTTCGAGATTCGGGTAGATGAAGATCTTGGTCCTATTGTGGTGTTCTGTATCCGGGGGTTGAAGTTGATACATTGCGCTGGTTAACTGATGGACAAATTCTTTTTGCGGGGTGTTTTCGGATGGATGAATCATGTCGCCTGGTAAACGGAGGGTAGTACCATAAACGAGCTCTGCTGGTGTTGCGTTGATGTCCGGTTTATATGTTGAACGGAGTCCCAGATAGGTGCCGTGACCAATGCGAAGAATTGATGCACATGATTGCTGTCTTCAAGGTCCGATGGAATCGCTCGATGATCCCATTTGATTGTGGATGATAAGCGGTGGTGCGGAGATGACCGACGCTAAGAGCGCTAGACAGTTCGTTAAAGAGATGGGACTCAAACAGTCTACCCTGATCGGTAGTGATGCGTAGTGAAACGCCGAATTGTTTGATCCATCCTTTGATCAGAGCAAATGCTACGGTATCAGCGTTCATATCGGCGATTGGGATTGCTTCGGGCCATCTAGTGAATCTGTCTATGATGGTCAAGCAATATTTGAAACCGTTGGATGGTGGTAGCGGTCCAATCAGGTCGATGTTGATGTGCTCGAATCTCTGAGATGGTAACAAGAATTTGGTTAGTGGTGAATATATGTGCCTACTCACCTTTGAACGCTGGCGAGGGATGCAACTTTTGACAAATTTACCTATGTCTTTGTCCATATTGCTCCCACGAAACGTGTAGCCTTCTTCCCCGGATGAGCGATGTTATGTAACTTGGCAATAACTTGTTGTCTGCAAGCCTGTGGTATGAAAGGGCGTGCAGTGGATCCGGAAACGTCACAGGTGATGGTTGAGTTGCATTGCGGAAGTTGGATGTTCTGGAGTTGCAGTGATGTGTTTGATTGTAGAAGTTGCTATAGCTCGGGACATGAGTTCTGTTCTTGTGCTATTTGTTCATAGTCTATTGTTGCGTCTGAGTTGATGTTGAGTGCGTTGATGCGTGAAAGTGTATCTGCTGTTATGTTGTCATTGCCGGAAATGTGGATGATTTGTGGAGAAAACTGTGCAATGAAGTTGAGGTGACGGATCCGTCTTGGTGATGCGTTGTCAAATATGCTGGTGAATGCGAAGGTGAGCGGCTTGTGGTCCGTAGCTATTGTGCGCGTCCTTCTAGCAAGTATCTGAAGTGTTTGACGGTGGTGTATATGGCGAGCAATTCCCGATCGTAGGTGCTGTACTTCCATTGCGCTTCATTGAACTTTCTTGAAAAAAAAGTGAGAGGTTGTAATGCGTTGTTGATGACTTGGTGCATTACAGCTCCCATGGCGGTGTCACTTGCATCTGTGGAAAGGATGATCTTGCTGGATGAGCAAGCGTAGTGGCGTTGACGATGTCTTCTTTGCACTTGTTAAAGAATTTGGTGGTTTCTCCATTCCAGATTATTGGTGTGGTGTCGTTTTTCTTGTTTCAATTGATGAGTGCAATGAGTGGTTGTTGATGTTCTATTGCATGTGGGATGAAGCGTCTGTAAAAGTTAAGCATGGCCAAAAAGCGTTTAAGGTCACATGCTAACTTTGGAAGCGGAAATGACTTAATGGCTTCGCCACGTTGATCGTTAGATGGTATTGTCGAAGTCGTTCGAATACCAAACGGATGTGTTGTACATATGCTTGTTTGTTCTTGCACTGATTATTGAAACATCGGCACCGGTGTCTATCAAAAATGTGCGTTTCGAACGACGATCTGTGATAAACAATCGATGGCCCGAATTCGATGTGTTGGACGTACTATTGAGTCGTTTTTTTTTTATGTTGATTTTGATGCTGTTGTGTGTGGACGTACGGATTTCGATGGGTCGACAGCATTCCGTCTGGGTGCTGCCGAAGATTCTAGTTTTTTGGGCTACTTTGTTTGAAATTGCAAGGTGAATCACACTTCTTCGCCTGTGGACCATATTGCTTATGGTACCAACACTTATTGCCTTGTCGATTTCTGCCTTGTTGGGGAGATGATGGCCGAGAACTGCTACGATTGTGTGAGTGGGAACGGTGGCTATGGGCTTGATCAAACTTGCTCTCGATGCGGGCAAGTGTTCTCTCAAGCATTGTGACGCGATCGTGCAGGGAAATATTGTTTTTGGAGTTAATATGTTTCGGTGGATTTCGCACTACCTCAAAGGCTTGCTCGTGGAGGCGTTCGTCCATGTGCATGACCGCAATGTTAAATTTGACTTGGTCGCGTTGGTCTGGTTCGTTTTACCGAATCTATGGATCCGGAAAAATGCTTCCAGGCGGGTAAACCAAGATTCTATGTTGTTGATAGAGTAGCCTTGTAATTGAGGTACCTGCACACGGGCTGCGAAATCGCTGATTCCTGCTGCAGATGAGTTTTGTGGTCGCGGCTGTTATTCTGCCCGGCTGTCTTGAAAAACATCTCCATCCGCATCTTTGAAGTCGCTGTTCGACATTATTGTTGTTTGTAAACTTGTTTAAAAAAAAACGCAGAATTTAATTGTTGAAAAACACTGAATTTAAACTCGTATAGTTCCTTTGTCGGGGTCACCAATTGTGGATAACTTGTGGTTAGTTCCACGGTTTATTAACGAATGAATTAGTTTGTTGGACAAGATCTTAAAACTAATATTTACAATTGCCGTAGGGGCGCTGCTAACGTTAAGGTTGCTTCTATGGTAGCGACATCTAGGCGTCAGTAAAGATACTGTGAACTGCCGCAAGTATTATAGGATAATTGTAATAGAATATTATTTACATATTTTATTGTGTATTGTCAGGAATACATATAAAGAGTTGATAATAAAATGAAGAAGCCTAGTTGCGAGGATTATTGGCTCAGTAGAATAATAGATTTTACAAATTATTGTATAATAGTTTAGACTTGGGTTTTATTACAATTATTTTCGGAATACAAACATTTTATTATACTTTAAATTGAATTTATACTTTCTACTTTCTTAAGGCAAACTTAACTCTTTTGATGGCGGAAGGCAAGTGACAGAGAGATCAGTCATGATGGGGTATGTCAGCTGAAGGATCTTAATTGAGCGTTGCTTATTGTCAGCCCCCAGTTACATAGTTTTTGATTTTAATTTTTAATACTACAACTCGGCCAGCCTGAGAATTGATCGTCCTGATCGAGTAGTAAAACAATATGAGCATCCCTCAAGTGACAAACTCCATTACATAAGTGACAGTACAAAATGTATAAACAAAACAAAATTAAACACTAAACTATCGATGATGAGCGTTGCCTGGACGACCACCTCTTCACCCATCAGTCGAAGCCTCAACGTATTTTCGAATATTACGCGACTCTACTACTCCGTCGTAAGGGAGCTGTGTAATCTGACAATTCTCGATGTCGTGTATAACATGCCGGTCGTGGGGCAACACCTTGTGAATGACGTAAGGTCCTCTAAATTTAGGGATAAGCTTTTTATTAGTACCGGGGGTAGTGTCAAGATTTTTACTGATCACAAAATCCCCTTTCTCGTAAGTTTTAGCGGAATGGTGGCGCTCCTCAAAGCGACGACAATTACTCCCCTGTGCTTTCATGATTATCTCGGAAGCTGTTTTACGGAATTGACCTAAATCTCTTTCTTATGTACGCACACTCTAAACTGCGAAGAGCAGAAATAATAGCCAGTGTCTTCAGTGTCAGAGCTTGCATCACAATGCAATTCTGTTTCTCGCTCAGGACTATATATTGCGAGTACGGGGGCTGAAGTTAGCGGAAGACACTTTCACATTCGGAGTTAAAATTAAACGGAACATCTTTCTTAATTAGGTCGAGCAAGGGTCTCGCTATTCGAGAAAACGATTCCACGAACCGTCGGAAGTAGGAACACAAGCCCAGGAAGGAATAAAGTTTTTTCAGATTATTCGGAAGGGAATAGTTGGCAATTGCGCGTAAGTGTGCATCACTTGGCTGAATACCTACTTCGGTAACTTCATATCCTAAATAGTCGATGGTCGGATAAGCGATATGGCACTTGCTTAACTTAAGCTCTAAACCATTTACTGAGATACACTGAAGGACATCTGTCAATAACTCTAAGTGACTCTCTATGTCTAGTTGCAATAACTATGTCATCCATATACACCACTATTTGGTTGTTATCAATGAACTTTCGGAATATTCTATTGATAAACCTTTGGTCGTAAGTGCATGAGTAGAGCGTACGCGATAAGGATTTAAGATCGATTTTAAATGGAGTAACATTTGCGGAAGTTTAATTTTACTATCAATAAGTTAACTTGAAAAACTTAAAGTTATTTCAAATGTTTTAAGGGCATCACGGCCCAAGAGGATCTGAAATGGGAGCACTTCGTCTGAAACTATTAAAAGCGGAATAATTTCTGATTTGTCATACAATTTCACATAAGTTTCAACGGTACCATAAGTGTGAAGTTTCGTTCCACCCATTCCTCTGAACTTTAAATATAAAAATAAATAGTCGGCGTAACAGCCCATACAGGGCCAGAGCCTAGCTTCTCCGCGCCTCCACTGTGTTGTGCGCGATATTTTTTTGACACATATGGAGGGGACCTACTGTTTAATGCCGGTTCCGAACAGCGAATTGCGAAAGCTTTCCATGACAGAAGTACTCCAAGAGGATTGTCAGTCGTTCGCTGGAGGTGCGGCCGTGAAAAATGTTTGTGGTATTATTTCCCCGAGCCGGATTCGAACCCAGGTACTCTCGCTTAACAGTCCGACGCACTAACGACTAAGCCATGGTGCCCACACGAACTTTAAATATACCGGAATTTTATTACGGAGGTTTTTAGGCACTAACGAAAAACGGATAAAACTAACTGGACTACCGGTGTCCAAGAGAGAAGTAATATCACTGTCACTCATGCGCTTACTCCCACTCTTAAAGGCAACACTCACCATTTGGACAGCATCCATATTCCAGGCTGGCTCTGCATCTTCTTCGTCGTCTTCGGATGGCTCGACTACGGCAACTTATTGCTGTTGAGTATGCTTGGGTAATCCTTAGGTGTATGCACACGGCGTAAACGGGACCACCGATGACATCGCTCGTCCGGACATCTAACGGAACGATGACCGTGTGCTTTACAGTTGAAGCACCGCACTTTAACGGAAGTGTGGAAGTGATTGAAGTTGATGGCTTGAAGTTGTTCTGAAGTTGGCAACCGGAAGTCTTCACTGGATCGCAGAGGCACACAGTTGCTGAAGGTGGTTTGGCAATTCTCCTCTTCTCATAGCGGGGCAATGACTTTTTCAACTCCTCCGTCGTCTTGTCGGGGTATAGAAGAGAAAGATTTGATGGCGAGTCATTGAGCCCGTCGATGATAAACTCGATAACTTCACTTTCATCGACGTCATCTTCATCTCGGCCATCATCAGCCGAAGGTGGTGCACTCCCGGCGGGGATGACGGAAGGTACCGGGGGTCTAGTGCACGCGGAAGTTTCTGCTGATGCGGATTCCATCGTATGTTGCTCGGATTCGTCCGGTCTCTTAGAAAGTATCAGCCATGTGTTTCAGTGTGAAACGGCTCATCCTCTTTTAATCCGTAACAAATTCGGCGATCCGGCTTACTTTTATTGTTTTATGGGTTAACCCCACAACTGAGCTTTAGACTTGGGTTTTATTACAATTATTTTCGGAATACAAACATTTTATTATACTTTAAATTGAATTTATATTTTTTACTTTCTTAAGGCGAACTTAACTCTTTTGATGGCGGAAGGCAAGTGACAGAGAGATCTGTCATGATGGGGTATGTCATAGTTTTTGATTTTAATTTTGTTGTAATGTTACATAGTGTTTGATTTTAATTTTTAATACTACAATAGCTTTAAATATACATTAACAAATAGATGAAAATAGATGAATAGATGACGAGTCGTCACATGACTTCTGTACAATCTCTTTTTGATGTTCTCAGCAATCGATTTTGGATGTCGTCATTAATTGTAAAAGAGTTAATAAAGTATTATTAAATATAAAACCAAGATATTCATAATGTTTGAATTTTTGAATGAGTACACTGAGGTCAACAGTAGTTTCATAGGAATTGTTCTTTTGTTCGCGATACAGGAAGCGAATTCCTTTATCATCAATATAGCCTCGCAAAGGAATTAAATAAATTATAGTTTAAAAAACTAAAACACGCATTAATCTCGCACGAAATGGAAAAATAAACTTATAATTTCTTTTATGTGACCGAATCAAAAAGTCACAGTTTTTCCACACTGAAATAAAGGGTTTTCCAATAGGGACTTGACAACTGTGAATTTGATTTGTGAACGCATCCTTTAAATAATCATCGAACTGCCTTTGTTAATTATTCAGTAAACTCAACGTTTTCATCATGGTAAAGTACAGGAACGAGCAATGGCTGTAAATTATAAAAATTTTCTACTGAAATTCGAAGTCGGTGAACGCAAATTTAAGAGCGTTAACTTCAATTTTCGGTCGCACTAGTAAACAGACAAAAATAAGTTTAGTGTAAAAATTTGAGTCTACACATTCGTTGTGTGATGTTTCGGTGTCAGTGAGACAACGGGTTGGTCGAAGTGTCGCTGCCGCCCAGGCGTAGCAAACAATCCAAATTAGTCAATTCCACGGCGTTCTTACGAATTGTGCATCGAGCATTTTATTTTGCCCAACGATCTTGGTTTACACCCATACAAGATCAAGCTGACTCAAGAATAGAAGCCCATTTGAAGCGACGTACGTTCTCCGATTGGGCTCTAGAGAAGATGCACCAGGATGATGAATTTCATCGTAAAACCATCTTAACGACGAAGCTCATTTTTGGCTAAATGGGTTCGTCAAGAAGCAAAATATTCGTTGAGAGCCAGAGCCTAGCTTTTTCGCTTCTTTCGCTTATACGTTACTGGTACTGGTGGAGTGAAAACCCACATGTGCATAATTAATCACCAATTCATCAACAAAAATAACTGTTTGGTGCGGTTTGCATGCCGGCTGCGTTATTGGGCCATATTTTTTCATCGACGATAACTATCGTCACGTTACTGTGAATGGCGTGTTATCTTGCCATGCTTACCGATACCCAAATTGGAAAACATAGACTTGGGCGACATGTGGTTTCAACAGGATGGTGCCACAAGCCACATAGTACAAAATTTATTAAAGAGTAAGTTTAATGTACGTGCTATCTCTAGAAATGGGCCAGTCGATTGGCCGCCTCGCTCTAGCGATTTTATTTGGGGGTACGTTAAAGAAATCTATATTCCAAATTTCATCAAAGAGTTAGAAAAAAATCCTATGGATTAGTAGTAGTAGATTCCTTATGCTGTGTTCTGTGTTTTAATGCATTTTTTGTCTAGATGCATGGAGTTTGATTTCAATTTTGAAGTGTATGCAACGCATCATAAAAAGAACGCAGGTTTTCGAACGAACCTTTTTGCTTGAATTTTGATTCGGCGATCGTATTCTGTAGAGCAGAAAGGGGTTGAAATAACTTAACGTTGTGGCTCACAGAAGTCGCGGGAGACACTGTTGTTAAACACGTGTGCGCACTGCGCAGTCGCTAGGTTTGTTGAATTTTAAAATATAAATAAATAAAGTCGGCCTGCTATGTCCTGGTGTTGCTTTTTGAGTTGAAGTCAAAATTATTGTATCCAAAATCAAATTAGGTAGTGTTTAGGGCATAAGAAATCTATATTTCAAATTTAATCGAAATCGGTTAATCCTATGGGCTTTCAAATCGATTCTATTAATATTTGGAATTCGAAAGTTTCTCGAAAGTAATTTCCTTATCTTTCAAACGTAGATTTAAGCAACATTTCGCTTCGATGCATTCGATGCGCTAAAACCACGCATTGGCGTATTTTTTATTATTATTTTCCTGAAGCAGAGGTTAAAGTTGTCGTGAATCAAGAATTTCTTTGCGATTTGTTATTGGTCAAGTATAATGAATAAGAAACGATTTGGCGATTCACACATCTTAACCATTTTTGGAGTTATGGTTGCCAATAAGAACAATGTAATCAAGAGTAGCAGTGTTTTTTTCAAAGTACTACCTCAGGCTCCTAAAAATAACTAATAACATAAACAATGTACTAACAAGTTTTTAAATATTCAGAAATATTTTTTAAGTTGTAAATTGTATACATTTTTAAGCCGACACGGACGCAGTAGCGGGTGCACTATACTAATAAAATAAATTAATAAAACGGATATTTCAACTGAAAAAGCATGTGAGCATACGACCATTTTCTTTTTATTTTGGTTACTGATACATAATTCTTTTATTGTCTTATTTTAAATATACTCGCTTAATCACTAAGTTAATACTAATGTAAAATATTCTCATAAATTATTGCACACTACTAAAATCAAATTTTTTATTAATCAAATAATTTATTTGTTTCAAATATTCCATATATTATATAAATTATTGTAACTTATTCCTTTAATTTTCTATGCAAATCCAACAAGTCAAAATAATTGTAAATTTGCCAGCTTTTGCATTTAGTGTTTGCATTAGTTTAGAAATCCCAACGTCACAATATTTTTTTTTTTTATTTTTATACATTTTGGTAAAAGCTCGGCTAGGAATTTCGAAATGTTTTACCACCTTTACACTCCCGCTTGCAGTATATACCATGATTGTCCTATGTAAAAACGTGTTTTTGACCTAGATACAATTAATGCACATACAGACAAAATAGATGTCACTAAACAATGTGGACGGGTGGCTGTTCGCCGTTGGTTACATTGAACTTGGACTTGTATTTTCTTCGCGGCCATTAAAACGATCAGAAAAAATCGCCATGGTGGTTTTTGAAAATCACATTAAATAACGGCTTAGTTTCAGTTTTTGCTGTGTACCGAAAAGATCAGTGATCGGAAGATTCGATAGTATTTTATCGGGCGAGTGATCAGTGGCAATTATTGGCAAATATATTGGTTTCAAGATTTATTGTAAATAACAACTTATCATACGTTGTCGGAAGAGGCAAAAAGACATAATATCCTGAAGCGATACCAATAAAGTTATACAAATATGGCTTCTTCTGAAATTCTCTTGTGGGCGCCGTGGCTTAGTCGGTTAGTGCGTCAGTCACTGAAACCTACCGTAATTCGCCGTTCGCAACCGGCAATAAACTGTAGGTCCCCTCCAAATGTGTCAAAATTATAACGCGCACAACACAGTGAAGGCGCGAAAAAGCTAGGCTCTGGCCCTTTGTGGGCAGTCACGCCCCTAATGGTGATGATAATGTGAAATTCTCTTAAATTTCGATTCTCTCTTTTATACAGTCTGACTGATTTTTACAAGTCAGTCAATTACCATACAACAAATTTATTCATCCAATGGATAAAAGTCACCAATTGACATTTTCCTTGCAGCATGTGCAATACATTCAAGACAGTATGCGGAAAACGTTCTCTTGTACATATTAGAAAATTACTATTATTATTTGCTGTCTCTGATTCATCACCCCCAGAGCGGTGTAGACTCAATTCATGAAATTTTAAGTAGGGGTGCATTTTTATTGAATTTTTTGTGGGCATACGTAGTCATGTCTTTATGTTGATTCATATATTGTACGTTTGAGAGCTTGAATCTTTAACATATATCCGATATTTCTTAGATCGAGTTTAACTTTTCTGACGCTGACCCGATTATTTCGTACAACACATGCAGATTTGAGTCGAGCACATTATAATTTTATTAGAAGTACTTATCGTTGCCTTCATGAGCTCTCAAATTAGTAGCTATATACAAACTAAGTTCAATCTGTCGTTTTGTTCGTAGCTATCGTCTCTAAAATGAGTATCCAACCCAGACTCCCAGTTGTCGTAATTGTTTCAGAGAATCAAATAATGTGCACATTTGCCTGGGGCCGATGTGGTCGTCAAGAATCTGTATGCTTATTTCAGGCTTTTTTATTTATTTTGAAAATGGGCACTTGTAGCAACACTTCTCAATGGCATAATTTTTAGTTCTGGATTTAGTTTGAATGGAAATTGTGAGTAGAACGGACGGAACTGAAATTAACATACGTTACAAAATTTTATTACGTTTGTTCGGGAATCAACGCTCAAGATAACAACGCGTATTTCTCAGTTGTTTCGGTCGAAAGTGAAAGCTGAAAAAATGAATGATATTGATACCATAGTTAGGAGCCTGCAACGATTCGCATGGCCGGACTATATTGTATTTATCGCGATGTTCGTCCTTTGTATATTCATTGGTATTTATTTCGGATTTCTTAAAAAGTCACTTTCCGAATCGGATTATCTAATGGGCGGTCGAAATATGTTGGTTCTACCAATCGCGTTGTCTCTTGTGGCAAGGTAAATAAAAAGTGAAAGTGAATGCAATTCGACAAATATTCGTATTTATTTTGTTTTATTTTACGAACGTTTTGAAAGCTTCATATCTGGAATAACGTTGCTAGGACTACCCACAGAGGTTTACTCATATGGAATACAGTACCTTTATGTGGCTGGAGGGGTCATACTAATGGGAATTGTGATGGGCGTCTTCTATCTCCCTGTGTTCCATGACTTAAATATAACATCGACATACGAGGTAAGTTTAATATTAAAAAAAAAATGCTTACGGATGTACTTATCGAATTAAGATCTAAATATTTAATTTAACTAGTTGTGGTTATTTAATGCGGTTCTCAAACACATCCATTGTAGTTATTTGTTTGATAAACTTATTTCTTTTGTGCTCCACTGAATCATAGTGCGTTAAGATACAAAAGTGCATGCGAAAGCTACTTGTAATGTTGTTATCAGAATTAGAAAAATATTTTCTACGATTCTAGCGATACATGATTGGCGGTATACAAATCCAGAAACACTTTCTCAGAGCCACTCGAATACAAAATTAGTGTATGAATATTTAATAGATTTGTATATATGTAGTTTTAGTCTTGATACATTGACTTCAAATTAAATGTGCATGTATGCATATATCACAACGAAATAGTTAAATCAACTCTTTGTTAATACTCTCTAAACAACATTGTTATGTAATGTTGAACAGATATTAAAAAAAAATTACACATACAACTTTTCGGTGACTTTCATCATCATCACCGGCGCAAGAACCGGTGTCCGGTCCGGCCCTCCTGCAGCAAGCACTTCCACCCATGCCGATCGCTTGCCGACGCCATCCATGGTCCACGCCATCCTTTAGCGTAAGCGCGGTCTGCGTCTCTGTCTTGTATGAATTGTACCGCATAGGAGTTTGCGAGCAGGGTCCTCGTCGCTCATACGAGCTAGGTGCCCAACTTATCGCAGTCTACCGAGCTTTATTTTCGTTATAACATCTTATAACGAAAATACAAGTGTCTTGTATAGCAGCAGTTCTGAATTCATGGTAAGGTTCTTCGATATGAAAAGCCTTGCAAGACTGTGGTAGGTTCTGTTGGCCCGCTTATTTCTTCTTCCATGTTATTATTCGCGGCTACTACTGACCCTCAGTAGCTGAATGATTGCACGATTTCAAATTTGTGCTTGACTGTTCTTCCAATATTTCTCGCTTTTCTCGCAGACGATGCCACCATGTACTGTCTGCTCGATCTAGATGAAGTTTGTACAGCTTGTTCACTTCGTCCGAAGATGTGTATGTCATCTGCGTAAGCTAGTAATTGAGTAGACTTAGTGACGATTGTCCCACTTCTTGATGTCTCCGAGTCCGGGATTGCTTTCTCCAACGCCAGGTTGAAGAGGAGGCAGGCCAGCCCATCCCCTTGTCGGAGTCCATTGAAGATGTTGACGGGTATGGACAGCAATCCGGCTACCTTTACTTGGCTTGTTTTGGATGCCGAATTCTCTCGTGGCTTTATATAGTTCTACCCTGGCTATGCTATCGTAGGCGGCTTTTAAGTCTATAAACAGGTATGATGGAATGCTAAATTCTAAACATTTTTCCATCGCCTGCCTAAGGGTGAAGGTCTGATCAATTGTTGATTTGCCTGGTCTGAAACCACATTGATACGTGCACTATGATTGATGATGAATTGCTTGGCCTCCAGCCTCCATGCTTAATCAGCTCGGCTGGTATGCCTTCAGCTCCTGAGGCTGGTGGCTGCGGCATGCGGGTGTCTTCGTGTAATGATGGAGCTGTCATTTCTCGGTGAGCTAACCGTTGAGCAATTAATTGAAGTGCACTTCCCATCGCTCCGATGACTTTAATTTGAACGAAATGAAAGTACCTTTGTCGTGTGACCTATCTGTTTATGGTACAATCCATTCATCCTATCTTACGCAGGAACTTGAAAAGATTCTTGAAAGGCATAGAGTTAATTTCAGAAGATATGTCTACCAAGCATTCTAACCGTAAGTGAAAAATGGCTAATCAATGACAGAGAAAATCATTTCCATCCTTGCGAAAATTTTTTTGTCATGTTGGAGTAGTTTTTTCGTCCTGCTGTAATTATATCTAGGCCCCATAGCCCTTGTCGTTTTGCACGTGGATAGTGCCAGTCATAAATAATTCACTTACTTCAATATCCTGTCCTCAATCTGCTTCTTAAGGAAACAGATTGGTGGGTAGATCCCTACTATCACCTGTTTTAGACTGAAATGAGATCTTTAATTTGATATATCAATGTCTTCCATAGCTTGGTGTATCTTGTTTTTGAGGGTACAATTTGATCATGACTGTACATTCCCTTCCCTAATAGGAATTGCTACTATTAGATGCCTGCTAGCGACACAGGTTAAGACTTTTGCGCTGGTCTGCGAAAGTGTTTTCATTTTATCAAAATCTCTCTAAATTTAAACAATTTTTGAAATCTTAGGAAGTAAATGCTTAGTAACAAAAGCCTTTTAAGGCGTATGTGGAACATTTGTGTGTTAATAAAAACATAGAAAAGTCACTAGACGTTCTACGTTTGCCCACATACGTACATGCGTTCAATGGATTTTATGAACTTGAAGTAATGTATTAATAATAGTGTTATGGTATACCATTGTATTTGGTTAATAATTGTAACAACATAACAAGCACTTTTGACTTAATTAACCATAAATTCGATACGTTTTGTCGCAATAAATAAATGCTTTATTGTTAATGCACTTATTTTTCTTATTACAATAGGGTATCGGTTTTTTTTTTTTTTTTGAAATTACTGTGGAAATGATTTAATATATTTCAAAGTTACTCTTTCTAATAACTTATAAAAACATGTATTTATTCACCTATTAAGACCAATTTGCGTGGTTATTGTAGCGTAAATTTAGATTTTTCCGTACAATATTTCACTTTAATTAAAACCTTTTGTTGGAATCTATGTAGTTAAACTCTATATAATTGTATGTATAACTAGCTGCGCCTTGCTACGCATAAAATAAATCAAATAATAACCCCAAATGTATTTAACACATAATTCTCTTTCGAATTGGAAGTATTAATTGGATTTTACACGATTTTTCCAGATTTTTAGGCAAAACGGTGTGGAAATTAGAGGGGACACAATGACAATGACAATGACAAGACATCAATGTTCTATCTCTTACCATTTAAAAGTCCATAGAGGACTTTTTTTTTTATTTATACGACGGATATCCACTCTACCGTCGACGATCGACTGAAAATGGTGGAAAATCCATCATTTTAAAAGTGAGAAACAATGATGTTGAAGTTGATAATCGTTCGGCTGTGCCGTATTCTTTCCAAACATTTTAAATCTTTGTAGACTTTGAAAACACTTGCAGACCTCTTACTAAAAATTTTAAATCTTCGTAGACTATGAAAACACTTTCTAGCTTCCTACTAAAAATTTTAAATCTACGTAGACTTTGAAAACATAACGGTACTTTTCACTAACCCAAAAGAAAGCTCAATCTCATTTTCAAAGAGCTTTTGGTTGAAAACATGCAAGGCGCGCCTTGCTACGCATAAAATACCTACATCAAATTTTAAAAAAAGTCACAGATGGCACCCTTTTTACAACTTTGAAGATTTATATCTTTCCAACGGTACTTTTCACTAACAAAACCCGAAAGAAATCTTAATCTCATTTTCAAAGACCTTTTGGTTGATATATCACTCGACAGGATCAGGTGAACTTTGAAAGAAAGCCCCACTTCATCTCAATGAGAGCCATCCTCAAAACAAAAATGGTACCAAAACCCTTTTGACAGAATTCTGAACAAAGTTGCCGAAGACATCAATGCTCTATCTCTTACCATTTAAAAGTCTATAAAAGACAAACAAACAAACAAACAGACATTGATTTTTATATATTGAGAAGATAAATTCTGTCAAGTGCGACTTACGCTCACGCGCCGAGAGTTTTTTGCGACTTTGAAGAATATCCAGTAGACCTATCCAAAGGTATATCACTCACTGGTTTACAAGATAATTTTTTTGGTATGAATAAAAAATTTGGATTGAATTCGAACCTTGGTTGCTCAATAGAGCAACGGGAACGAGTACTATGACTTTGGCGCCAAAAAATGATAACAGTATTTTATAGAGGGTTTACAAAATGGGAGTGAAGGAGGAGTCTGTCTAACACTGTTTAGAAGGTAGGAACAATTTAAGAAAAAATCAATTATATGAAAAAATAAATCATTAACAAGCAACGGCAACACTTACAATGAAGTACTATACAGTTTTGAAATCCAGAAATCGGTTCCTTTATCGTATATTTAAATTATGTACAGCTGCGGTCAAAATAATGGGAGACTTGGAGACTTTGGGAATGTTCTTTTACTTTAGAACAATAACAGAAAGGAGTAAAAGATATTTCAATTACTCGAATCAATTACTCGAATCAATTACTCGAATCATTAGGATGATATTACTCAAGTTGCAAAAAGGTATCTTTCAGAAAGCAGCACTGTTATTATTTTGACCGCAACTGTACATATATATCCATGGTTTTTGCAAAATGTTCATGCAAATTCAAAATTTTTACGAAACAGTAACAGAGACGGGATCCTAAATTGGTCAGTGCTTATATAAATTCTGAATCCAACACAAAAAACCGAATGGTTTTATCTCTTCAGGTTTTTGAGAAAATCGAAAATTACAATTAGCGTGAGCGTCTAAACCATTCAACAAGGTGCTTGAAACCTTTGGAGCCTGCAAAGCGGGCCCCCGACCCCTTATCTATACAATTGCCTGGCTGATTATTGATTATTAATTTTTTTTTTTGGCATGCGAATTTTTACTAAACCATCCGAATGTATGCCCATCCAAGCACCTCACCCTGAGTCTGCCGGGCCCCTCACAAAAAATATACTTAAAATTTATTTAAATTCAAATCTTTTTTAGCAAATAACGGGAGTGTTTAGTGTTTCGTCTAAGTTTTAGAAAAAAAAAGGAAAACTTGATGTTTTTGTCGCTAAGCACAATTTGCACATCAATTGCATTATACGTATACATCAATAAGGTAATTACATTAAACTAGTGGAAGCTAAATTTTGGCAACAGACAAGTATTTCATCAACTTTAGCGCATCATGGGTGGTTGCCGTTATTCTGAATGAATAAAAACGATAAGTAACTAGAGAGTACATAACACACAGAAATACGTTTTATGATATAAATACTACTGCAAGCCAAGAAATCTAATTTTAATTACTCTAGTTTTCAGTAAACCATTGTGAGTGGTCTACAAAAAAAATAATTTGGCTATTGTTTGATTAATTCAGTTGTAGGTAAAAAAAACAGTAATTTTTGTACTTCAAATTTTCACATGTGCAAACTAATAGCTGAACTTGTTGATTAGAATTTTTACTAGGTTCTAGGTGTATGTCATCTGCGTAAGCTAGTAATTGAGTAGACTTAGTGACGATTGTCCCACTTCTTGATGTCTACGAGTCCGGGATTGCTTTCTCCAACGCCAGGTTGAAGAGGAGGCAGGCCAGCCCATCCCCTTGTCGGAGTCCATTGAAGATCTTGACGGGTTTGGACAGCAATCCGGCTACCTTAACTTGGCTTGTTTTGGATGCCGAATTCTCTCGTGGCTTTATATAGTTCTACCCTGGATATGCTATCGTAGGCGGGTTTTAAGCCTATAAACAGGTCGTATGTTGGAATGTTAAATTCTAGACATTTTTCCATCGCCTGCCTAAGGGTGATCTGATCAATTGTTGATTTGCCTGGTCTAAAACCACATTGATACGTGCACTATGATTGATGATGAATTGCTTGGCCTCCAGCCTCCATGTTTAATCACCTCGGCTGGTATGCCTTCAGCTCCTGAGGCTTTGTTGCCCTTGAATCTTCTTATAGTCTTTTGCACTTCCTCAATGCTTGGTGGCTGCGGCATGCGGGTGTCTTCGTGTAATGATGGAGCTGTCATTTCTCGGTGAGCTAACCGTTGAGCAATTAATTGAAGTGCACTTCCCATCGCTTCGATGACTCGCTAGTATGTAATTTTATTTAGCTTTTTTTCTGAACTTTCTTTGGGCAAGTGAGGCACATCCTCTGGTTAAATTTTATTCCTTAATTCCAGGTGATTCGCTAGTGAATGACAGGCGGGCAGACATTTTTATAATCAGGACCCCTCTCCGTTTCCAATGACACCTATATCGACCATAAAATTTTATTAATAATAATAAATAATACATTTTTTTTCGAGCGTTAGTATTAGTACTAGCGTTTTCTTGAACCCTATACTATTATATTTTATGGCTGCAAATATTAGTATAATACTACATTAGTCAACGTTAACTGGCAAAGTAAAATTGTGATCCTTAGCTTATGAAAGAAGTTAGATTTGAGTTGTATCAGATCTGCTACACTGCGAAGTGTAGGGTTAATCTGTGCCTAATTTCGAAAAAATTGCATTATTTTTTTTTATGTTGCCTAGATATACCATCAGTCCAATTTCATCCCTTAACTAACGACGAATAAAAAGTTATAAGCGTTTTTGTGAATCGGACAGACAGACAGACGGACACCGAAGTGATTCTATAAGGGTTTCGTTATTCCTTTGGAACGAAACCCTAAAAATCTTGCCCTATGTGTCCCAATTAAGCAGAATCCACTATACTTCTTTTACTACAGATTCGGTGACATCCATTCCATTCCATTTTTAGGAAGAATGAATGTTTGAATTAAGCAGACTCAATTCTACTTCCTTTTTCAAAACCCAATAAACGTAATTTTAAAATGCAGCGTTAAATTATTGAACTTTTCCTTTAAATACATTTCAGTACCTGGAGTGTCGTTTCGATCGACGTCTTCGAATGTTTGGGTCCATAATGTTTACAGTTATGAACGTATGTATTGAATCAAAATTGCATCTACATACATACATGTCGTCTGCAATTATTTTCATTAATGTACAAATGTTTTAGATTGGCTACCTCCCAATTGTTATTTATGTTCCAGCGCTTGCTTTTAATCAAGGTATGTTATTTTGATGCAATTTTATGTTATTAAAATATAAAAAGCTAGTCTAATAATAATGCTAATTTTAGTTACTGGTGTAGCTGTGCATACAATTACACCAATCGTTTGTCTCATTTGTGTGTTTTACACAAGTTTGGTAAGAAATTTCGTTTGTAATATAATAAAATTAGTAGCAAAGTTTTACTGGTCGTTATTCTTTTAGGGAGGAATTAAGGCTGTAGTCTGGACTGATGTGGTGCAAACAGTATCGATGTTAGGCGCACTAATTTTGGTTGCTATTAAAGGAAGCTTAGATATTGGGGGATCTTCGGAAGTTTTCAAGCAAGCATGGGATACTGACCGAATTGAAGCGCCAGAGTAAGTTAGTATAGTTATTTATTTATTCTGTTTTGACTGGTCCTTACCTATTTTTTGAATTATTAACATCGCTGTGCAGCTTTGTGCAATTACTTTATTTGCTTTCCTTTCGCCGTTAGCTCTCTACTATTATGTTACTAATAACTGCTACTAGTAATTGTTATGTATATTCAGTGGGGTGCACAAAAGAGTACATGTTTTTTGTAAATATAATTTACACTTCAAAGAAAAAAACGGAATGAGGGATTTTTTTTGTACTTTTCGGTATATAATACAAGACAGAAAACTTAAGAAATAACGAGCATAACAAAAAAACAATCTGCATGTACTCAATTGTGCATTTAAATTTTGTTCGATATTTTAGCCCCAAAAACTAAAAAATTTACCTCAGTGCTTTAATTTTTTTTTTGTTAATGGTATGTTCCATTGCGTGTAATAAGACCTTTTTTATCCTTCAAAATCGAAAACGACATTGATCGCAAACGATTGATCAAAAGAACGATGAAACTGTCCCAATACATCGAAGACATTGCTGTAGCTTTGACAGAATGTACCTAATCGAGACGAGCGATAAGTAAGCAGCTTAATACAAGCAAAACTGTGACCATTGGAGGTCATGAAGGGCAAGGAGCTGTGTCAAAACGTAAGCTATAGTCCGCGAAAGGACATGACCGGAAGCAGACCATGATGATATGATTATATAGGTGAAAACAAACAAGTTTTTACCATCAAAGGTTGCTTTTACAGCAGTAAATACGCCTGTTAGTCGATGAAGTATAACAATACAACTGTATTTCCGGTTGTGAAAGTGATGAATTATCACTTAATCTGAAATTTGTAATCAAAATTACCTTTTTTTAAATCATGATTAAGATTCCTTTTTTAACCATGATATGATTCAAAATAATTAAGTGGTAAAAAAATGTATTGATACCTTAAAAACATTTTGGGACATGTTCTTTCGAACTTGATTGTTTATTATTGGAGAACTATTTTTAGTTCTTAGATCTTCAACGAATTTTAATTTTACTTTAATTAAATTTCGTTATCATTTTTTTTTAGTTTCAATCCTAATCCAATTGTCCGTCACACAATTTGGTCCCAAATCATAGGAGGCGTTTTTTACTGGACTCAGACAAACGCCGTTAGTCAGAACATGATTCAACGGTACCTAGCACTACCAACACTAAAAGCGGGTAGACGTGCTCTTTGGATTTTTGTTATAGGTGTGATCATTCTAATGTTGCTATGTAGCTACAACGGACTTCTTATTTATGCAACTTACAAGGATTGTGACCCTTTGACCACAAAGGTAAGTATAGAGTAGAATATATGTAGAATTTAATTTTAAAATAATGATTTTTAAATCTAGTTGGCTAAGGCAAGAGATCAATTGTTACCTCTTTTCGTAATGGACACATTGGGCTCCTTACCTGGGCTAACCGGACTATTTATTGCTGGTGTATTTAGTGCAGCTCTAAGCTCTCTGTCTACATGCCTTAATTCAATGTCTGCTGTAGTGCTCGAGGATTTTGTGAAACCATTTGTAAAGCGACCACTTTCTGAATCTGCAATAAATTGGATTATGAGATCTGTTGTCGTAGGGGTCGGAGCTTTGTGTGTCTGCCTTGTATATGTAGTTGAAAAAATGGGAACTGTCCTACAGTTGACTATGAGTCTTGAGGCGATAACCAATGGCCCATTATTTGGAATTTTTACCATAGGAATTTTCTTGCCATGGATAAACGGCAATGTAAGTAAATAATTAAAAATACCCAAAAAAAAATGTAATTTATTCGCGTTCACAGAGTGCCTTGCTGGGTGGTGCTGTTGGAGTATGTGCCATGTCGTGGATCAGCTTGAACGCTCAATGGGCTATAGCTTCTGGGGCCATGCAATTTGAAACAAAAAAATTAAGCGTTGAAAACTGCAACTACGATTTTAATCACACGGTCAGTGTTAACTTATCATCCGAAGCAGTAGGGTAGGTGACTTGATAAAATTAGTAATAGGAAGCTAAAAGGTTTTTTTATATACGATTTTAGAGAAATTTTTCCACTTTATCGAATATCATACATGTGGTACACATGCCTGGGAGCTGTAATTACAATGACAGTGGCATATATATTCACTTTTATTTGGGGTGGAAATGACCCAGCGGAAGTAGATCCTTCCCTTTTAACACCATGCATAAGAAAAAGGTTCAAGTCTTCGAAGAAGGCTATTCCATGTGTAAGTAATAGGTGGATCAATTAATTGGACATTACTAATGAATTTGTATTCCTCGCAGAACGGATTCAATAAAAACATTCCAAAAAATGATAATGAGTCAGCACTATGATTTTCATTATTTAACAACTATTTTTCCTTTGTATAAAAATTAAACTGCAAATTAGGAATGTGACAGGATGATGAATGAGCTGTGAGCTAATGATTTTAAAGTGGATTCAACATTGAGTGGTGTGTAAATATGATCCTATACGACGCAAGTGGTATTATTATTTAAAGAACAATAAAGTTTATGGCATTATTTTCAATGTTTTGTTTCTTTTTTATTTATTATGTATTTAATATTTATCTGTGCTATAAAAAGTGGCGTGTTCATCATTCTTCAGTTAACCATAGTTCAAAAAGAATATCAGTACTTTTGAATAAATAAAAGTTTCACAAAAGTTCAATAAATGGGAGAGAGTACAGGGGCCAAAAACAAGCATATTCTTTGCTATGGGAAGGGACGTGAAGGTCTATCTCGTCCCGCTTAGGTAGAGACAATTTAAGAAAAAATCAATTAACATGAAATAAGAAATTACTAAAAAAAAAAAAACAATAACAAAACAGCAAATTTTGATAAAAAGAAGTGAAAAAAAAGTTTAAACCAATTTTTTTTTTAAATATTAAAATGTAGTGGTAAATTAACTTTTTTTGGTCGATGCGTTTTTTTATTCTGATATCGTTCAATAGGTTGGAGCAATGGTATTTCCTGCTAGGGTAGTACGTATTTCAATAAATTGGAACCATTGTTAATCAAAAGAAAACATGCTATTAAAATAAAAGCTAAAGTTAATCACAGGACACCCAGCTTCGACCTGTTCAAAAATCTAAAGATTCTTCGACAGCACCTCGGTTATTTAATTCACTCCCTGATAATCTTAGGTGTGTAAGAAAGAAATCAGTATTTGTAAGATATGTTAAAAAATGGCTCTTTTATTTTGATCATTCCTCGATAGATTTTTTTTACGTCAATGCTGTAAATCATCACTACCTTTTTCTCTTTTTAATTTGTATAAAATTTGCTTTGTTTATTAATTTTTTTTTCAATTAAACGCTAAATATCTAATTGTTTATATTATTTTGCTAGGTACTCTCGCCTCTTGCCAAGTGGCAACTGATTGTGCTTTATCTATTATATTATTTCTTGCAAATAACTTTAATTTATCTGTACCTTGTTGTGTCTTTCATAGTCAAGAAAATAATGAGCTAAATAAATAAAACAATAAAATGAATAAAAAAAAAAGTAAATAGTAGGAACAATGAAATTCTAAAAATGATGGTACTATTCCACCCAGCGTCTTCATGATCATTGCAATGTCCGTACAATTATGCCTTAAATCATGATTAACATGAAAAATTTCTAAGGAGTTGTCTGTACTCCAACCATAAACTAATACTTGACTTGATATGGCTAACCAACATAAGAGATACTATATATCTAGCCATTATATTTTTTCCATTTTATTAATAGTTTAGTTTTAAGAGTCAAATAGGATGTTTTAGTCCAAGATTTAGTAAAAAAGTAATTTTATAAGTTATGATATTTTAGCTGTAAAGGATACTATCTCAAATCTCTACACCCAAATTTGTATGAATACATCCTAGTGTTATTTCTGCTACCAGTTTCATTTCAATGAAATCCGTTCAGAGCACACATCGATTAACTCCATACAACAAAAATTTGAGAAACGCGATGAAATAATTTACATTCGCCCTTTAAAGAACCTACGTTCTATTCAAATAGTTGTCGTTTAATGGTGGTAATCTTTATTATTAAGCAAGTATATTGTAAACATGAGGAGTTATACTATACCGAGTGCTTTGACACTTAAATCTAAAATTTTTCAAAAAGTGGAGTTAATCAATCTGTACACTGAGAGGCTCATATAATAAAGTTACCTAGACCATGAGAAACTACAATGCGCGAGAATTAAAATTTCGTACCACGTCGTTTTACCAATTGAGTCAAAAATTTTAACTTTGGTTAAGGAAATATAGTAAGACATTAAAAAGTATTTAGTATTTTCTACCCTTTGATTGTTTATTAAAATTTATTTATTTTTGTTAGATCTTAAAATAAATGATGCTCCTCTAATCGCTAAAGCGACAACTATTGAGTTGGGGTTTCCTGATATCGGTGTTGGAATCACACTGCCGTCAATTATTCGCAGGCCTTTTACTCCATGAACTCTGCAAACACAAAGAAAATGCAATAGCATCAAGGAACGCAATAAACGCTCTCTCAATTACCTCAATTCCTGGTCTACTATACTATCATCCAGTGATGTACCCATTGAGCAGCTTCCTCCCGGATGGTGTGAACTTAGGCCAACATGCCTCAAGATACATTCTAGATAATTCTCAGAAGGTTGATTCCATTTAAAATCTCTGTCAAAAGGTCCGAAATTTAGGCATTCCTTTATTTTAGGCCAATGAATGCGTGGTTTCAGTATGGAGAACGCATCTGAGGTTATTATTTTAACTCCAGTGCGTATTGCTCGAATGGTACAGTCAACATCTTCTTTATCAGCCAAGTAGTTTGGATCGATTTGTGGTGTTCTACGAACATTATCATTTAGCACAAGAATACTGCCTCTGGATTTCGGTTGATAGCATGTGGAAATCAAAACAAAACCTTCTTGTGAAGAGTTTTGATACAACGGAAATAGTGCTTGAAAGTACTCCCTCTTGAAATTTGAAATTGACATGAGCGCATTTTCGTCTATTGCACCTACGCCAAAAAACATTAAACCACATTTTTCATCTAATATATCAACATGACCTATAACACCAAAGTTTCCAAAGTGCCCGGACCCAGTGGTGAAATAATCGAGCACCTCTGTGAAGCTCAATAAGGCGTTCGCATTTATACTTGCCCGTTCACTGATCGAAACAAATAGTGGCAGATTCATGTGATCGTATAAGTTTAGACCCACTCTTGGTAAATCTACTTTGATCGGAATCTTAAGTCTCTGTAATAATTTCTTCGGTCCTATTCCAGAAGACAGAAGAATCTGTGGGCATTGATAGGCTCCAGTAGATAAAATAATTTCCTTATTAGCTCTTATTTCGAACTTAGTCTCACTGCCTTTGCCATCCTTTGTCCTAATGGTTACAGATTTGGCTACACCATTCTCAAGGTTTATTCGTTGCACTATTGCATTTGTTATAATCTTTAAGTTCCACTTGCCAAAAACTGTTTGTAAATACTTTTGATAAACTCCCCAACGGTAACCTCTTTTTACAGTGTATTCAGATTTTCTAAAATTCCATGGCTTGTGCTCGAAATCAATTTTAGCTCTATCAAACACTTCAGACAGCTTAGAATATTTCTGTCCAATTCTTAGAACTTCGTCTGGTTTTGGTTTTGCTGCATCAATAAAAGGCTTAAACGCGCTGTAGGACCATTCTGTTAAGCCCATTTCAACCCAACGTTCGAAGTCCTTTTCGAAACCATCGAAATGAAGCATGTAGTTAATTTGGGATGATCCACCAAGGCCTTTGCCTCTTGGAAGTGCCTGCCGCTACAAAGCAATTATTTTGGTAAATAAATAAAGCCTTAGTAAACAAAAAAAATTACTACTAATTCAAATTTAGTTAAAAAGATAATTCAATAAAACCAATACCATACAAATATTGGTTCTTGAAGCTCTGATTTTTTAAAAAGAAAATGACGTGAATCTGAAAACAATACTATCCATTCAATGCAACGACAAAATAAAAGCTTAATGTAACCGAACTAGAATGTCTTACAGGGTATGATATAATATGATGAAATGAGTAGTGTCATTAAGCCACTTGTACTGCAGCCTAAAAGATCTATTGTACCATCTTACAGGGTATACTTCGAATAGGAAAAAAAATTCCAATATTAAAAATGGCATGCTTCGTCTTGCGTTAGTTTCCTGGTCCGGTAAATTGCGTAGTTTATTGTGTGTGTCATAACACAGTGAGCTTTGATGTTTTCAACTTTTTTTTTAATTTCTTCTATTACTGTGAGTGTGTTTAGATCACGCTTCATCACGGCCCCTAAGTTGTACCATAACAATCGAACCAACCTAATTGCAGATATGGGGGTTTGACTAACGATTCTTGAAAATCGTCCAACAGATTTTGCTCAAATTTGGCCTAAGAATAGCGCTAGCCCTGTTCTTGGTCTTCTGATTCGGCATAGCGATCAGATTACAATAAAGGTGAAAAGGAGAGTTCGAACATTTCTTGCGATTTTCTTTTATTACTTTTTGTGTAATGATAGCAAAAAAATTTTATCATTACAGTATTTTAAGCATTACATTACATATTACAAAAATGTAATTGAGTTAGAAGTAATTGAACTTTTTAATTACATGTAATGGGTAATGGAAGTTTTTCAAATACAAATTATAGCAATTGTATTTGAAAGAAATTGAAATCACAAGTAATGAGTAACTGCATTTAGTTGCTACCATTTTTTTCAGAACTCTGCTATATATTATGGTTGTTTTACTCGTAAGAAATTGCCTACGATCACTGCCTGTTACCAAGAGACAGGCCCATGTTTTTATTTTGGAGTGCTATATGTTACTTGATCGTGATCGGTAGTTTAGTTAAAAAATGTGTTAGGACGTTGGTTTTCAAGGATACATTTATTGGATGAAGCATATACAGGTCGTAGCTAGTTTATAATAATGACTTCACTAAACTTAGCACTGGTTTATTAACTAAAACATTCTAAGCTTTGTTTAGGCCGTAGCATCAAATTCACATTTGGTAGAGTGTTCATTTAAAATGAAATCTAATCTCCGATTTAGCCAATAAGCTTTTGCTTGCAAATGAAAAATATAGACTATATTTAATGACTTAATTTTAAGAATGTAATTACAATAACTAGTCCTTACCTGGTTATGCAGACCTTTCGAAGAATGCTTTTGTGCAACCGAAAAAAATGCCCAATCATTGATTCCTTTCTGCATAAAAGTTGCCAGCAATGGAATTTTGCTAATAAATCCAAATTTATCTCCTGCTTCAATAAGAAGAACTGTTGAATTTGAATGTTTTGTTAGCAAGGTAACTAGAACAGAACCTGCTGTTCCTCCACCCACTTTTAAAATAAGCTAAACCAGTAAAATATATTAAAGTTACTGAACACGATATTAATTACCGACTATATAATCGAATGCATATCCCTGAGATGGAATCCAAAGGTTTGGCACATTTTCCTTTGACAGTTGATACAACAAAATCCAAATAAAACTCAATAGTGCTATTACCACAGAGCATACGATAATAAATTCTAAAAAATAAGTGGTTGCTTTAGTTGCAAGTGCCTAAAACAAGTATGTTTACTAACTTTGAGGAAATGACATGATGGTTTATATTTTAAGAGTAAAATATTTCACAATTTTACTTAAAGCACTTCTATAGAGGAGAACAATTATACTGACAAGTTAAAAGAAAAAAAATCTCATAATCTAATTAAGTGAATGTCAGCCACAATAAGGCTCTATCGAAGAGCTGTTTGTAAATAGTGCGAAGCAAACAAAAAGTGAAAATCAATGATTTCCGATTTAGCTTCTGCCAGAATTTGCTATTTACCTGTTAAGCTTTACTAGATTAAGGCATACGCCTTAGTTGTTGAAATAAGAAAAAAAAAAAATATTCATTAGCAAAAAACGTAATTTCGATCCTTTATTAACAGGGTTCAAACTTTTTGCTAAGGTTTGTGGGCGTCAACTTGTGATAGCTTAGATGCTAAATTCGCTAAAACTAAAACCAATTTTTACATATTACATGCTCGATCAAGTAGCTGCAATCATTTCTGAATCATCATTCATTGCGTCTTCTTCCAGCCTCTTCTCCAATTCCCTGGCATCGACGTAGGTGATGTTTTCTTCATCCTCCTCCATCAGTGCCGCATTTTGTTCTTCTTCTCGAGCTCTACGCTCCTTTAACCCAGCAGCAGGTGATCGAATAAGTGAAATATTTCGTTGAACATCCTTAACATCCATTTGAATTTCAACCTCACGGCCCTTGCGAAGACGCTGCATAACAAACTGGTCTTGACGTTTCTCCTTAATCTCTGTGACTTTCTTGATGGCATCGAGAGTTTTATTCCACATTTCACGATTATATTTGACAGGGACATTGCGACGTTTTTCAAATTCAAAGCTGGGATCAATAGCGAGTTCCTTACCCGCGGCTTTTCTGAAAGCCTTTGTCCAGCGCACCTTACGTGGATTCTTCTTCCGCTTGAACGCCTTATGGCATTTTCCACGACAAAATTTGAAGATCTTAAGCAAAAATAAATTTATATTATGAACATGAAAAAAATTACGTATTTTTAATTCACCTTGCAATCATTTCTCACGAATTGCACTCCATGACCAGGATATATTTTGCTGGAGCAAAAATAGCAAGTTTCGATACGCATGTTTCCAGCGAATTTTATTAAAAATTTAATAAAATCCAACTGAGAAACAAAAACACAAACACGTGTGTTCGACAAGTTGACAGAAAGAAATTTCTTACTGTCATAAGGTCGATTGTCAGCGACGAGCGCTTAGCTCTAAGCAAGTTTCTCTTTCTGGTTCAGTCGTGGAGAATATGACTTTTCCCATGTCTAGCACGTCCAAAACACAAGACTGAATTATATACCAATGTGCCAAAGTTTATATAAAAAAAAACAAAAAAAAAATGCATATATATTAAAATATTATAAGTTAATTAATTAATGAATTAATGTTTATGTTCCTATAATTTAATGTTTATGTTCCTTTATTTTAGAATTGTTCTCCACATCCATATGTTCAAACCATACATTACTTTAGCCAATAAGCTGTAAATAAATAACATATACGTTCTGTTATAAAGTGCATATAGCCGCCCTACTTGCACCTCTGTGTGCTTGGGATGACAGCGCTTCTCCTATCATCTCTTTCCTTTTTCTTGTTATTGTTACAATAGGTTAAGCAATTTTAGGTTAAGTTACTTAAGATAATACTCTCGTCTTTATTGAGTGGACGTGCTAATAAACAATATTGTAAAGACTATTCTTTTAAAATAAGTTTTCGAGTGAAATTAAATCGAATCAAAAAACATTACCCTGTTAGCCTGACCAATTCTAAGTCGGCAGTATTCATGTTTTGCGATATAATATTAAGTATTATAACCAAAAATGTGTATGTGAAATTGTAATAGAATGAAATCTCAATAAAATCTCATATCATATCATGTCTAGCGCTTCCACTAATATTAGCCGTGAGTTTTTATGAACGGATGAACCAGACAGATCAAGTGTGTAAATAAAATACTCCAGATCACGAATCAGAGAAGTTCAGCTCATGGGAAGATTTTAATTTTGCTTTTGGTAGCTTGACAATTAAGTTCCGTCAGAGCTGAGACATTTGATGATTACAATTTTCATCGACAAACACAAAGTAATTGCACAAATCACCTAAAATTGTCGAAAATTAAAATCAAAATACAAATTTTGTATTATTGTCAGTACAATATTACTTTATTCAATGAATAAAAGTGAATACTAAAACTTAGCTTTATGTCCCTATTCTGACCGAGATATAGTCATAACTCACAAATGTGAGTTAGGTGATTATTGAGATGATTTTGTTGTGAACATTTCTGTGAGCGATCAGTTGTTTGGTATTCTGGTGAAGACCTCACAAGCACACTCAAAAATACTCATCACGGTGAGGTAAATTCATTTACATGACAGAAAACGTTTCTTTGTTATAATCGCACACATCATATTATCATACATCATCTTATCATGAAAGTGACATTAGACTAGAAGTCCATATACAATATGTCCATGCAAGAAGATATCACTATTCGACATTTGTTCTGAAATGACTAGGCTTATGTTAAATTAATTTTTGTTAATAAAAAGATGCCAAAAAAGTGAAAAGAAAAGCACTTTACTGCTATGCCGCATGAGATGTTGAAACCATTATGAAGTTGGCTACTAGCAGTCCCTATATAATATATCAATGTCTTCTTCAGTGTTACAAAAGTTTACACAAAATGCATTCACGATCTAGTGTAAAAAAAATAAAACTGCACTTTTACGTGAATACCCCTATTATCTCTCACGGCGCCACAGCTTCGTACGAAGCTCCAATTGGTTCATCTTGTCTTCTAATCTGGCCAAAGTGCGGCTGTGGGTTATTTGCTGCAGTCGACCACATCAACTTATTACGCCAAATTAAGATAATATTCAGAAAAAATTATAATTTAATTTCTTTAAGAAGTAGGTGGATGCAACCAGATTTCCCTCTTTGGTCTGTTGTTTAATCCACAATCGCTTTTTTCTTTCATTTTCCTCAATTCTTATATTTAATTGAACCGTGTGATCCTGTTAATTTTGTTAATCTTGATATATTGATTTAATCCTTTTTATAAAATTTAGAAAATAAATAAAGGTTTTCAAAGCCAAAAAAATTCGAAATTGCAGCAACAGCAGTCTTTGAATGTCCGAAATATGGGTGTACGCTTTCTTTTGACTTTGACTGTAGTTGTCCCTCAATATTCTACTCCAAACTATACATACAACTTCTTTTAACATGTCGACTACGCATATTTGCTTAAAGCCTATCGCTAGGGTCAAATGCTTTACTACTCGCGCATTTACAGAACAAAATATAAACAAACCAATTACACGAAATTAAGGGGAAAGACCTGAAGGAGTTGAACATCTCTTCACTAGTACATTATTGGTGAAAACATCAATGATTTCATTGCTTTGAACACATGTTGCGTTTAGGTCACTTGTCAAAATTAGATAAGTTAACGTGCTAAGTCTTGCCCTCGTTGTTTATAAATTAAGTAAATGCAGTCCGCCAAAAGAGATGCATTTTCTACTGTGGCTTTGACAGCCGTTGGTTTTAGCCTTGTATGTGTTGTAGTCAAAAACAGACATAATATTCTTCAGTGCTTTAAGAAAATCTACGATTTTCGTAATCCCTTGCGCCATAAGCACATTGAACTAATAGAAACTGCTGACGACTGCCATCGGGTAGTGGCAACTTTAAAAAAGTATGTAATATGTATGTATTTCTCTTGAAATCATTTAACACATGTGTTTAGGCATTGCAATGAATATAGAGTTCTTGGCTTCGATTGCGAATGGGTTACAGTGGGAGGCCGTAGAAGACCCACTGCCTTACTGCAACTTTCCTCACATCGAGGATTATGTGCTCTGATTCGCCTTTGCAGTCTTAAATCAATCCCTTTAAGTCTGAGAGAGTTGTTAGAAGATGACAATGTTGTCAAAGTTGGTATTGGCCCACACGACGATGCTGGAAAATTGGCTTTTGACTATGGCGTTGGTGTGGCGAGTGCCTTTGACTTAAGATATTTGGCTATGCTCACGAATCAGAAACCGGAAGGCTTGGCCAAGATGGCTAAATCGATACTAGACGTTCAACTGGACAAAAACTGGCGTCTGGTGTGCTCCGATTGGGAAGCGAAGACCTTATCAACAGCGCAGATAGAGTACGCCGCGAAAGATGCTATGGTAGCTGTGGAAATATTCAAAATCATGGCGAATTCTCTCACAAAAAAGTGAGCATAATGGATACAAAGCCGTTCTATTCTAATTCGTTTTATTACTATTTAGAAAATTTTGGCAAAACTATAAGACAAACCTTGAAGATGTCATCCAGCAATGTAGTCCATTCTTGGAAGTTCGTTTCAAAGACTCATTTGTTAAGAATGGAATTTCTAGAGGTGTAAGTTCTGACAACAAAAAGGCTGCAGTGAAAAAAGCGCTGTCGCGGGGAATCAGTACAAGATCAAAGACTTTGTACGACAACTGCTTTCTGGAAGCTCCTGACGGTGAAGTTCTTTGCACCTGTGATCGCAAAAAGGCTAAATGGTTGTAAATAATCCCTATTTATATAACAAACTTAATTTTAAACTCTTTAACCCTCCAGGTACATAGATCAAAGTCTCGGAGAAGAAGTAAAATCAGATCCGTATACAGTTCGCTTAAACTTTGAACCGGCTGGTCGAGCAGTTGGCGAAGTCGGACGTTATTACCAAATTCCAAAAGAAAATCAATGTGTTGTATGTGGGAGAAGAGATGCATACATTCGAAAAAATGTAGTTCCGCGAGAGTATAGGAAACATTTTCCTGTCGTGATGAAATCTCATACTTCACATGACGTCCTGCTTTTGTGTCCAAAGTGTCATCAGTTAAGTAATATTTCTGATTTAAAAGTTCGAGCACAATTAGGAAAGCTATGTAATGCGCCATATCTGAACGAGGATGGAGCACCGAAGCTGGTGGAAATACCGGAGCTTAAGTGAGTTTTTGCAAGTATTGAATCGGATAAAAAGTGTGTACCAACAACTTTTCAGACAACTTCGTTCGGCAGCAAGGGCTTTGATGTACAATAGTCATCGTATACCACAAGAACGAAGAAATGAATTGGAAAAAATTATTTTGAGTCATTACCCTGGGAATGTGGAATTGAAACCGGAAATGCTAGAAGAATCTGCAGATGTCGATATTATGTTCGTTCGTTGTAATAGTAACTGATCTGAATCTAAGTCGTATTGGTTATTACAGAGAAAGGGCAGTTGGATATATACCTCACGGATTGAAGGTAGTTCAGGAATATCAAGAAAAACTGGGTGGCCTCATTGAATTGGAGCGAGTTTGGCGAGAACATTTTTTAAATACAATGCAACCGAAATATTTACCAGATTTGTGGAATGTAAATCACAATGCAAATAGGTGAGAAAACGTTTTATAATATATTAATCCTATTGATGTAATTCTAGGCGCGGTGTAACACAGTTTTCGAAGTCTTGAAATTTCATGTGCCTATAGGGATTAAAAAGAGATTATAAAAAAAGTCTATAGGAACACACGAAGATTAAACGAATATCCGTGTGATAAAGCTAATTCAGGTTTAATAAAATCAAGATTGAATAATCATCAAACGTTTTTTGTGTCTTCAGCTGTGTTTGAAGAAAAAGTGGATCTTTCATCATAGAACAGATTTTCATAATTTGTGAAGAAAGTGTTCATTAATAACACATATGATTTGCTACGGAATTTACAGGTAATTCCACAGCTAATTACGAAGTACAAAATTAAGTAGTTTTAGATTTATCAAATTGTAGAAATCATAAACCTATGAAGACACAAAAATATGTTTTTTGACCGAATTGTTTTTTAGTGATCCGGAGTATTTTCAAAGTAGGTGATGTGGAGTTAATAAAAGAAAAGTTTTATTAAGTTAATAAAAAAAAATATATGTTTATAATAGTAATCTTAATGCGTGTTTAATGGTAATGGTAAATAAGCAACTAAAAGACTACTGACTTCTAATGAGAGACGGACTATCGTTTTAATATATTTGTGTTAAAACGATAGTCCGTTTGTAACTAAACGTCCGAGGCTTTCAAAGGCCTCCAAAAGTGTAACTAAAAGGCATAGCACTTTTGGTCATACTTTTTTTTTCTGTTTTGCATTCACATTTGAACCAGGCTCAATTCGAGTTTAATAAAAATGCAGAATTACAGAATTCATTTTGAGTAAAACTGGAAACCGTTTTTGAATCAGTTCTGACTGCAATGTAGAATATAAGTGCATATACAATGGTCGAGGGCCCCTTTATCAAGTCCTCAGAGAACGCGACAGTAACTCCGTGCATTGCAATTAAAGCTAGATGATTTCTTAAATCAATTAGAAGAATTAGTTATGCTAACTCAAGCCAGCTTCATCGGCAATGCGTTTTCGATTCTAAATTGATTTTTGTCTTCCTTTTCTCTACAGATTGGAAATTCGAGCGTCTGAAGGACGTATCAAAGAAGATGATATGATTATTGCTGGATTGAATCCATCTTCTGTGTCGTGCGGATAAATGAAGAACAAAATACTAGTAAATACTTTTTTTTTCATAAAAATTTGTGCATGAATGTTAAATATCTTTCTTAATATATTTTTATTTTTGGACAATTAAAGTCTTTATTTTTTTTAGAAACATTGCAATATAAAGTGAGATGACAATATATAGATACTTTTCTGTTTTACAGGCAAAGACTAAGAAACATTTTACTAAACATAAATCTGATAGAGCGTTTTGTGGAATCCGTAAATATATCAAAATATACACTAATTACATTTACATATAGACACGTAGGGATCAATGGGAAATTCAAATTACAGTTTACGCAAAAAGCGTAAAAAAGTAAATACTAAATAAATTCAATTCCCTCGTATTTAAAATCCGTGGGTATTCTCTCTTCCGGTAGAATTATTTTTCCGTCGACATCAAACACTGTACAAAAGGTAGAAGTCTTTCCAGCAAGTTCTTCGGATTTTATAGCCAAAATTAGGTTATCTCCACAGCCAGGAATGAATTTGAAGCTGGAAAAGCCATGAGTAGTTTCTGAATTTTCCAATGTAACAGTTTGAATCTTTGAAAATTTTTCATCAGCCGTAATTAGTAAGTTACATCCCATGTGTTCGTCGCGAGTTTCGTTGTACCTAAATAAAAAGTAAACGTCAAACTTTCGTCATAGAATGGAAGCACTGCAAACTCACTTCTCTTTAGAGCACCTTCGTGGTAAGAAGAACCATTTTTTGTGTACATCCGACCACACACCACTCTCATGAATCATGTATCCAGGCCAGACGATGTTCATTGATTCGCTTCGTAACGCTTTGTAGTTAAATGACCAATCAACACTCCGGACTTCGCCTCCGGCAGAGACCACCTTAACAAACATTGGGTTCTCGTTCTCAAATTCCCCTTGTGATGTAGTCCACTCTTTGCCCATGGACCCGACGTATAACATTTGATCTTTCACTGTGGCCCACTCTGACTTAAATCCTTTTGTCAGATGACCATTTCCGTCAACTAGTATCACCCAAGGAACAGGTTTTTCGTGTCGTAACTCATATATGAGCCCCGTTCGGTCATCGAATGTGAGTAGTTTTCCGTTAAACGTTACCAGCTCGGACAATTCCATTCCCCGACCTTTTAAAGCGAAAGCACTCTCTAACAGAGTCGGTTCAACTTCGTCCCATATTATTTTCACCTCCTTCTTTGTTGGAGCGTACTTCAAATATCCTTTCTTTATGTAACTCTTCCAAGCTGCACCAGATCTAGATGCCGTGTCTAGATCAGCTACCATACCAATTCGATAACTTTGCGAGCCACGCATAATCACTGGCTGAGTAAGGGGGTACGTACTATTGTAACTATTGTCACTAAATACTAACACAGCACCATTCGCATAAGATGATGTTGAACATTGTTTGACATAGATAAGTACTAAAGTAATAGCAAGCACCGCTAAGATAATTAAAGTAAAGTGATAATTGAATCGAAAAGTTCGGTTTCCCAGTCGATATGTGGGTGGTGAACGAAGTGCAGACCTCCAATCTCTAGTGTGCATAACTGTGGCGCTATTGGATTCCTTTGGCGTTTCTGTGACGAATAATTTATTTAAACTATGGCTGCTATCAAACTTCATTAGTCAGCTATGTTTGAAGGCATTTTTCGTGACGGAAAATGTCAATTTGTTGTATCGACGACTGTTTAATAACCGGGACGGAAATAACCAAAAAACTTTCATCTAGAAGCAGACGATTTTACTAGGAAAATTGCTTTAAAATAAAGTCGGCAACATCTCTCTAATATGACAATTGCACCTGTACACACAGTTGACTGAGAACGAGAAAAGTCAGCAAAAATGTCAGAAAAGAACAATAAATACGACGTCTCAAACTGTTTTTTTTTTCGTAGGGTGTATGATATGTTGAAACCGGTGTAAGGTTAGTTATTTTATATTCATTAATAAAAGATGTAAAAGATGATGTAACATTGAAAACAAGATTCACGGATGGCAGAAAATAAAGAGTAAGGGTAATATTGTTTCAATTAAAACAGAACAGAAATACGAAAATGTAATGGAATAACAAATTTGAAAAAGGTTCAAAGGTGTTTTCTACTATGAGTCAGAAACAAGGTATATATTAATATTCAGCTAGACGAACGGTTTGTCTCCTGATTTTGCAACATATTTCTTTAAAATCTATAAACATTTCATTGCGACAACAGTTTTATATCTTATGAGCATAGGTCTATGCGTAGACTGGTATTTACCGTGCAGTATATCATTGATAAATACTTTTCATAATAATAAAACTAACAACGTACAATGAGTAGAAAAATACAACTTCAACGAACTTGGCACTGAATATTGGCCAAATGTTTCAAAAGCACCTTATAGTACTTTTCAAATTGTCTCAAGCAGAGATAAACTATAAATCACAAATGAGCCAATACAGATACCTAATGATTTATGATTTTATTTGACAGCGATTTTTATAACATTTTGTGTCTGTGAATACGTGTGGGAGCTTTGAACAACAAATCAAATAAATGTGCGTGAACATGATGAGCAAGTGTTCGGTGCTTCCTGAATTACTGTCAAAATGCTTCCTGTATTTCAGCTATATTCGTGAATTACTGTCAAATTCATTGATGGACGAGGGGAAATAGCCGCTGTACAGTTGGGTGTCTATATTAGGTTGTCTGTGCTATAAATACACACTAGTTGTCATTCGTGACATATGCCAAAGAAATAAAAAGTACAACTGACGACAAACAGGCTACTTGTACGTATTGAATGGGAGTGACTGCACAGTAAATTGTTTTCAAACAGTTGCTCTAAATAAGCCGATTGCATTTAACTAAAAGTTGTTAATAAAATGTGACTTTTGAGTGAAATAGTTAAGCTTAAAAACAAACCAAACACCGAAATATCGCACGATACCGTGCAACTTCATGTATCGATTTTTCCTTCCAAACCCAAAATATAGTATGTCAAAATATTTCTTATGAGACACATACTTAAAATGCTATTACAGATGTAAAAAGAAACTTAAAGTAAAAACATTTGAATTTTTGGAATCTAGCTTTGACTAAATAATTGCAAGAACGTTATCGAAATGCCAGAAAATCTGGAGTTGCATCAATTTGTTGGTGAGCTGCGTCAAAACAGCAATTCTCGCCGCTGGCTTACGACTTTGAAATCGAAGGTGGCATGCCCATATTTAGGAATCATCCTAGCTACGCTCTCTTCGTTATTTTTTTCGCTATGCTCGGTCATCGTAAAGGGACTTGTAGACGTCAACCCAATGGAATTGGCATCATTTAGGTAAGGTGAAAATGAATTTATCTTTATCATGTGTGACGAAGTCATTCTTTGTTTCTCGAATTTCTTAACTCCAATGAGCCGAAGGCACAGTCTTTTTTTTTCGATCTATGACATTAACGCTTTGCACCGAAAAGAAAGAAATTTTTTTTTAAAGATTTGAAACATTCCCAACAGCTACAGCTACTTACAAAACAAATCGGCAGTCAGTTTAAAATTAGTCTTATTTACCCAAATATTTTTTTGTTTTTCCTTTCACATCGATTAATTCTTTAGTCGGCATCGGTGTTGGACTGCCTCATTAACTAATAAATATCTCTTTTTGATCAAAATTTCAAATCTTTTCTTTTTCATTCATTAACTTTTTTTTTAAGAAGTTTGGTACAAGATACGGGCTTAAAATTAAGATGTCAGTTGGTCACTGATTTTTCGTAAGATATGTTGTGCAATTTTAATATTCACAATAAACTCTGTTTGATAAATTACCATCGTCAATGACCAAAAGTATGCTACAATTATTTGATTGCAATCGATTCTACGAGTTCACATTAATTTCACAAAAGTCATGCTAGAGCACGTAAACTGCCAGTTGGGGGGCCAGAGGGCAGTAGCTTGCGGCTAGAAGATGAGAAAGTCACTTTGCAAGGAACGGTTCTTCTCTCTGTCGGAACAGGTTCCTCGAACTATCTCGTTCCTTGGAACGACAACATATATGGAATATGAAACCACCACCGACCACCAAAAGAAACGAGCAACAATATGACATGCCCATGTCCGATCCTGCATTCATACATACATCGATTTCCAGTTTGCACAGACTCTTCGAGCTTATCGCTACATCTACTACATAAGTATGTAAATATATGAATATTTATTCGCGTGTTTGTTTTTTTTGTTTGAAAACTGTGTGGTATGAGACATTTTCGGTTGTATTTGCCTTGTTGTCTATGGTTGATGAAAAAATAATTGTTTTCAAGTCCGGAACGTCCGGCATGTTTTCGTTTAGTTTGCGGAACGAGCGGAACTGGTTCCGATTGAGGAACTGGTTCTTGGAACTACACATGCCCGAAACGACCCAACTCTACATGAGCTACAAGCAGTAGAATCGCCTCTCTACTTTCCCTCTCCAAAAGCAGTATGTTCCAACTGTCTGCTATGTAATTTCCACTTAAAATATATACAGTAAACTCTCGATAATTTGAACGCCCATAATTCGAAAACCTCCGTAGTCGGTTAGTGCGTCGAAAAGCGAGAGTACCCGGGTTCGAATCCAGCTCGGGGAAAAATAACGAAATAACTAAAATAGCGAACGATTGAAAATCCGCTTGGAGTACTTCTGTCACAGAAAGCTTTCGCAATTCAACGTTCGGAACCGGCAATAAACTGTAGGTCCCCTTCACATGTGTCAAACCATAACGCGCACAATACAGCGGAGGCGCGAAAAGCTAGTCTCTGGCCCTTCGTGGGCTGTTACGCCACTAATGATCAATGATGACAATTCGAGGTTTATCTGTTTTTTTTAACAAATTTCCAAAAATTATTTTTTCTGAAACCTTAGAATACTTCGGAAACTTCTGTAATTCGCATTTTTTCCCTGGTCCGATTAAATTCTATCGAGAGTTCACTGTAATTAGAACTTCAACTCTGACATTATAGTAAAATAGAATCTTATTGCATTACCATACCACTTCAAGTTACAGCGAAATAGATCTTTAGCAGTAAAAACAAAAATTAACTGAACAAGTGCCATGAAGCTTTTTTAGGAACAACTTTAATTCTTGATTGCATTGATATCTCTTTTCTTTTCTTCCAGATTTATTGGAGTTCTCTTGCCTGCCATACCAATTGTGATATATACGAAACAACCAGTATTCCCAGAAGGAAAGCGTATTATTTTATTATTACGTTGTTTTATGGGTACGACAGGATTAATGTTAAGTTTTTACGCTTTTCGCCATATGCCGCTTGCAGATGCTTCCGTTATAATTTTCTCAACACCTGTATTTGTAGCGATATTTGCTCGTATATTTTTAAAAGAAAATTGTGGTTTCTTCAATATCATAACAATTGTGCTCACACTGGTCGGGGTAGTACTAATAACTCGTCCACCGTTTGTTTTTGGTGAATTAGCACCTAGCTTGGAGGTCGAACGTTTCTCAGGCAAACGCTATGATATTTGGGGTCCGGTTGCAGCGATATCGTCGACTTTATTTGGTGCAAATGTGTATATTCTCCTGCGTGCTCTCAAAGGATTGCACTTTTCCGTGATTATGACGAATTTTGGAGCTTTTGCTCTGGTGTATACGCTGATCGTGTGTTGGTCCATTGGAGCCATTTGTTGGCCAGCTTGTGGCTACGATCGGTTTCTAGTTATTGTTTTAGCCTTATTTAGTTTTCTAGGTCAGATTTTGCTAACGTTATCTCTTCAATTAGAACAAGCTGGACCTGTGGCGATTGCTCGATGTGCCGATATTGTTTTTGCCTTTATCTGGCAAATGATTTTCTTTGGTGAAGTACCAACTGGCTATTCGTTATTCGGCGCCCTGTTGGTAGTTAGCTCAGTGATTTTGACTGGCTTAAAAAAATGGGCGATATCGTTGCCTAGGGACTCAACAACGCGAAAGCGTCTTCGATTTTTCATAATAGAATAAACTCCTTTCTACCCTACTGTCGTAATGATAACTTACCCTCGTGATTTATACTCAGTAAAAAGTATTCAAAAGTATAATAAATAAAATCATTAGAAATTATGAAGCAACATATTGGACAATGCTCAAGGAAATCGCATGTATTACTTAAGTAAGGCCAGAACTTGTTTTTTTTTTATCTTATGGATAAGAAAATGATTATAAAATTTTATTTAAGAATGTTGTGCATGATCTCTCCTGTAAACACATATTCAAAAATGTATTATATGATATTAGGTTGTCAAATAGCTCTGTAACGCTTTGTACATAGCCGGAAAATTCAAAAGACAAAAAGGCGGAAGGGAGATATTTGACAACCTAATATTTCCCTAGTCATAAACCTTCGAAGAGCTAAAATAAAAAAAAAAAACCGAACAATCCTCCATTTCGTATAGATACATAAATACAGAAAAAAACAAATATAAGAGTCTCATACTTTAATTCGGCATTGATTAACTTTATTAAAAACAACATCAAAGAAAAACAAAGACAAGGAAAACATAACTTATTTAAATATTAACATTAAACTATTTTTGAATGTTAAACGACGAAAACTAATTTCATATATTTGAAATAATGATTATTTTGTAGTAAATATCAAAAAATGCCCAACGTAAAATAATAAAACAAGAAAAGTTTTAAAAATCAAATCACTGCTTTTGCGAGGAAAATAAAGGAAATTATTAAAAAATCATTTTTGATTAAATACCATGAGATTTTTTTTTTAATTTTTAGATTAGAGCACAACGCACCAAGTGAATAGCTCGAACTCCTACACACGAAGCCATGTATGAAACTTTTATATATATTCATATAAATGTATGTATATTTTTTATTGCTCTTTGTTGCCAAAGGAAGAAGAAGAATATACGTGCGTGCCGCATTACGATTTAAATTTTAATTATTGTTTTTAGCATATATATTGCACTTATGCATTCGGACTTTAAATTAATCTGCGAAAGACGGTTTTATCCAGACGTCATGATACGGCTTCTAGGTACAAATTTGCTTTAACTTTATAGGTTACGAGCATCCACACCAATCTTGATATTTTGATGGATAAGTAAAACCAGGCTTCAGATGAAAATTGTGATGTATATATAAAATGTCGGACTTTGGGAGATATAACCATTCAAAGTTTGCACACAAAATGCCACGTGCTGCAAGTTCTGTAACGCCTAACCATACGATAAAAGAGAAATTGTTCGAACTATACGTTCTGTTGTTTAATTCCTAAAACATGCAATGAGGAACTCACATGATGCTCAACAATTATTTATAGCATACGAAAAGGGGCAGCAAATGAACGTAAATGACCCAAGAGTTTCAGCCGATTTTTCGGTTGACTTAATGGATTAAGCTAACTATACGCTCCGTACAACTGGCAGGCAGGTTTAATTGGTTTAAACGCTCACGCCACTTCGTCGCTCCGCTAAGGATATATATTATTTCCATTTCCTAATTCATAATACATATTTCTATCTGCAAAGCCTGAAGGGCGCGTCTATAAAAGATTGTCTACAGAATTATATACCGTAGATGACACATATAAGAAAGTCGAAAAAGCCACAAGCCAGATGCAATAAACAGATATAAGAAAGAAACGGAGACAGAAAGATGCTGTGCCCCTGAATTTGTTTTGACAGCTTGTTGTTTTTGTAATTTGCTTCTCGTCTATGAATTAGACCTAGGGTCGATTCGTTCCTTTTAATTCGTTCACTCAAAAGTTTTGGTGATTGCAATCACCCAGCTACAAACCGATCGATCACAAAGTCAATATTTTTGCAATGACAGATTCGGCAGAGATTATAAGGAGATGGTCGTCTCGGGTCAGTTCGTTGGTACAAGATGAACTCTGCCCAGCCGACCATCTCGTTATACAGTGTTGGTCAGAAAATTAGAACACTTTCCTGTATTCACTTAAGTAAGAACTATAAAACGCGGTAGAGGGTAAGACATGGTGGAGGGTGTGTCATGGTGTCGGCTGCCTTTCCGTGGCATGGTGTTGGGCCTATCATGAAAATAGAGCAACGAATGGACCAGCTTAAATGCAATATAACAATAGAGGGTCATGATAATGATCCAAAGCACACTTGCCAGTTGGTGTAGCCGTGCTGTAGTGATCGCCAAATCAAAACTGTCATTGCCTGGGAGGATCCTGACTTTAATTCAATAGAAAATCTTTTGAGCAATGAAGAGCACCACGTTGGATTAAGGAGCTAGTCAATTTACCAAAGCTTTGTGTAGCAATCGAGGAAGGATATAATAGCATCCCTATTCGTTGATGCGAAGAATTAGTGGAAGGCACGATGTGATAAAGTAGAAAACGTGTCCAACATAATATGAGAAAAAAACATTTTTAAAGCCTTTTGAAACGAATTAGTTTCACAATGTGCTAATTCGGTGACCACAATGTGTTGAACCTTCTTATATTTGTTTAAGGGTTTTGTCGTTATTATTTTGTTGAGACGTTATTATTTTGCTTATTAAAGTTGTTTATGATTGCATTAAACAAAATTAAAAACAAAAAGTGTCGGAAATCAACAGTAATAAAGTCATTTCGCTTAGTTTAAGTGAATACAGGGAAGGTCTCGTTGACCAACACTGTAAGTTATCTGTTGTCTCGGCCAGCGCTGTTTTCTCCGACGTGTTTGCACTACAAGAATCAACACCAAATGTATGTTCGCGAAAAAAAAAATCTACGTTTAATAACTTTAATATAATTAATAAAAACTTAAGTCTAAAAGTTAGAGGGATTGATAATTTTTTTTCATTAAAAAGCCTTTTTTGTACTGCAATGTTTACGTCACTGGTAGACGTTTACATGTTACTATTTTTAAAGTAGACTTCGAAAATACAGACTAAATGTAGCAAGAAAGCATCTTAGATACCTAAATATTTTCAGATTAAAAGCATATTTTTGGAGCCCAACCAACAATAATGAATAAGCGGTGCAGTTGTTTAAACAGAGGCCCGCGGTTGTGTGCGCGATGCGACTAAAGGTGATGCGATTACACGACGACCATGTTCGCTCCGATGTTCATTAGCTTCGATGTCCGCCATATAGGGGCATGTGCGCGAGCAAATCCTCTTTTTAACATGAATGTTCGCGAAAAGTGTTCATCGCCTAGGGTCACCTTAAAGAGTCAGAGGATACGAGCGTACGTGCTTATATAGATTTTTGTGCAAAAAAAATCAACTTAGAATAATTGAAAATAGACCAAGAGTCGAAAAAATGTATTCGAGTTAGAGGGATTTTCGAATTAGCGCCGGTGCACACCAGCGATATTTTTGCGGGAAAAAATGCTCGCAGGCTTCAGAGAGACCGCAGTGTGGCCGAGCGTTAAAAAAAACGCTTGTGTGCACTGGGCCTTAGAGGGAGTTCGACTTAGAGGGATTCGACTTTACTTTTTTTTAGCGAATATATGTGCGCTTCTTCGAAGGTTACTCCTTGCAAAATATAAAGCAGGTTAGCAAAATAACAAACAAGTACAAAGAAAAACACAAAAAATTTGCGCACGGAAAGTTTCTGTCTCATTTTTCGATTCATTTTCTAAGTATTGTACGCCTCCAGTTTCTTCATAAAATTGCAGACAATACAATACATTTTGGGAGCAAAATGAAAATTGTCGAAATATTCATGAATGGCATGCCTGTACCGAAGATTGTAAATTCTTGTAGGTGAAGAATAGTGGATAAAATTGCATTACTTCTGGCTTATCTTCATCTGTGACAAAATCTGTAGACAGAGAAAGAAAAACTTTAAACGAACCACCCATTACTATGAGAAAATTGTTTGTAGCCTAAATGCCTGAACGCTGTCTCAAATGACGTTTCACTAAAACCAAATGCCACCGGCAACGGCGAATTTCAAAACAAAATCAACAAAAGCAGATTTAAGTGTATTATATGTGAATGTTGTTTTGAATTAAATAATCGTGTCATTAATTATATATATTTTAAATCCAAGTGCAGTGAGTGTAAGCACGTTCATTTTGCAGTCAATAACAAATACTGAAAATTCTCACATACATATTTTTGGGTAAGTTTTTTTCCTTTAATTTTTTCATTCATGGACGTTTAAACAGGTTACATTTTTATTTTCATATTTTTTCTTAATATTTTTGAAAAATGATGTTAGTCTTCCTATAAACTTTATTTTTTGATTAACAAGCGTCATACATATTTTGTATAAAAAAGCCAAATAAAATTGAAAAAAAAGTCTAATAAGGATCCAATCGAACTAATTGTTTTATGTGATTAACAATGTAAACAAAATATCGTAAGTCCTTGGATCAATTTACAATCCTAAATCGGCGAGAACGGAGTCCAATTCAGCTTGCAAGCTGCTGGCCTTCTCGCGGACTTTAGAAATCTCGTCTTGAAGATTATCAACGTTTGCTTGAAGTAATACGTTGCCCTTTTTGAGAGCAGACAACCGATTTTCATGCTTCTTTACGCGTGGTTCAAGATTTGCCTTTTTATCTTCGTCAGAGGCATCCTGAAAAAAATATGAAGTTGAGTTGGGAGTATGAGTTTTCTTTTTATGTATACTTTAATTACCTCATCTTCAGATTCGCTTTCCGTTTCAGATCCACTGTCCTCTTCAGATTCCTCGGATTCGGTTTCTTCTTCCGATTCTTCCTCAGACTCTTGTTCCTCCTCCTGTTCTTCCTCCTCGTCATCATCTTCGTCTTTTTCCTCATCATCTTCATCGACCTCCTCTTTCATTGATGCTGCCATTTTTTGAACTTCTTTCTCTAATTTCTTGAATTTCTTATTTTCTTCCCTGTTCGAAATAAGTTTAACATATTATCTATTTGGAAAAATGCATTTATCTGCTAACGTACTTCAAGAGAACATGATTTTTCTTCATGACTTGTTTTAGATTTGCGCGATCTCTTTTAGCAGCTTCCTGTTTGTCCTTTAACTTTGTCAATTTGGTTTGCAGAATCTTTACCTCCTTCGCCAATCGACGCTTCTTGCGTTCTGCTTTCTTTTCCTCGTCTTCGTCTTCATCACTCTCTGAAAGTTCCAATTCCAATTCTGGGGAACTCTCTTTATTTGGATTGGCCTCGCTTGGGCGACGGGAACTATTCATGGAACCACCACCCTTCAATGAATTTAAGCAATTGGTAATGTGATTTGAAATATGAGATGTGTTATTTGTAACTGGTAGTTCCATCGGCTGTTTTGGTTTTTATAATTTTTCAAAGAAGAAAGCATAGGTTAGTGCAGAAATCCATAGCGGTTAATGCTTGTCTTACCTCAACTTCATTATCTGATGTTGATGTAAAATTGTAATAAATGTCCGTGTCATTTGGATCTTCAAAAGAATAGCAAAAGCTAAATTGTGGTTTGTTGGCAACTGGTGAAAGCTATTACATTTAATATATTTGTTAATTAAGCGCAGTGGGAAAAATATATTGTTATTGTGTTAAAAAAATATTTTAAACTTTTATGGATTATTACTAGCATATAAATAGTTCAATAGTTGATAGCTAGAATTAGTCGACTTAGAATTTTACGAATTTCTGATTTCATTCGCTAGTTCCTCCGGTCTCATAGCTGCAGTTTAAATATGGTCTGAAGCTCTGTTTAAAAATCTTCAATTTCATACTAACTAATTGAAATTAATCGACAGACGACTGGAGTTTTATTTCTCGTTTACGTGGAAAAAAAAATGATATTTTTCGGGAATTGATTTGAAATTTGTGGCGTAAAAGCCCATGAAGGGCCAGAGCCTAGCTTTTCGCGCCTGCACTGTGTTGTGCGCGTTATAATTTTGACACATGTGAAGGGGAAATACCTAGTTTATTACCGGTTTCGAACGGCGACTTGCGAAAGCTTTCCGTGACAGAAGTACTGCAGGGGGATTGTTAGCCGTTCGCTGGAGGTGAGACCGAAAAATGTTTGAGAATGAGATGAAAAATGTTTGTGGTGTTTTTTTTTCCCGAGCTGGATTCGAACCAGAGTGCTCTCGCTTAGCAGTCCGACGCACTAACCGACGCCCCGGCATTCAGTCATGGCCAATTATAATATAGTTTATATTATAGTAAGGCTTTAAGCCCACAAACAAATGTACGTTACTATAATATTAAGCGAAACTCTATAAAGCACACCAGATAAAGAATATGGGAAAATTTATATGCCAAAATAGTTTCAAATTACCATGCGAATGACTTGCAAAAAGGAATTCTTTTTTGAAGTGTGAACTCAAATAATACAGTAACAAAATATTTTTTATGAAAGTAAGAAAAAAATATTAAAGAATGGGCACATAAAGTCTAAAGTACATAACATTTTAAGAAAATGACTAAGAGAATGGCGGCTTGCGTTAAATAAGAAACGGTAAATGAAATATCGATGAAAGTTGTAAGATGTAGTAACTGGAAACTTGACTTTAAATCTTTGATAAATTTCTTAAAATATATAAAATCCTGACAATAGCAACTGAGCATTGGAATATCTCTAAAGTATATACCTGTAGAGCCTGCGCGAGCTTCTTCTCTAACTGTGCAATCATTCGCTTCTGCTCTTCAACTTCATTCTTAGCCGCATCCAACTGTTCCGCACTCTTCTCATATTTCTTTTCTAATTCCTTTGAAGTTTTCCTAGCATCCTCAGCGTCTTTTTTCAGAGATTTTACCAAAACATCATCAGCAGCTACAGGTGGAGATGAAGAGTCGTTTTTATCAGTCCGTGCTTTGTCGCGCTGCAATTCTGCCTCCAAAGTTGCAATTTTCGCTAAAAGTCTCTTATTTTCACGTTCTTGAGCTTCACGATTTCTTAATTCTAGCGCCAGCATTTGTTTTGTACTCTGGAGGTCGTCACGCAACTTATCGATGTCGTCCAGCTCATCGCCACTTGGTTCGTCAACTTGTTGGGCCTACGCCAATGGATACACATGTGTAAAACTATATTTATTGTGATAGATTGAGAATGTTACTTACTACCTCGTTTAATGCTGCTTTAGATTCTGATTTTTGTATTTGCTCTTCAATTGTCATTTGTCTTCGGAACTTTCTTAGACCGTCTAGGAATGGTTTGCTTCTGTCATTGGTTTTTACTGATTTTAATTTGATGCCACCTTGGATTTGTTTCAGAAGCTTATTGTGTGCATTATCTTTTTCGGTTTCATAGACGAACTTATCGTCCACTTTAGTCATTGATTTACACGTAATGATTGGCTGTGATCTTTAATGAAAAAAAAAAAAAATCATAAAACATTAATGAAAGCAATAACCACGAAGCGCAGGTGTATAATACCGTATAGAAATACAAGTAAATAAGTATTATATAAAATGTTCAAACCATTTTGAAAAGATTACTTTGCGTATTACTATGAATTATAATTTAATTTTTATTAGCAACTGACTGCGTTTTGAGGGAGATGATAAATATCAATAGTATTTTGTATGTACTCATTGCGTTTAAATAATTTTTGGGGTTTCGTTCCAAAGGATAATTTTTAAAGCGTTGCTGTAGCAGCTGGAATTGCTGTTAAAGTTTATAGTTAGCATGTAGTAACTTGATATGATAAATGATGTGGCGAATGATTTTAAACGTTTTAATGAATGAAGATAATTCTAGACCTTGACAACAAGAACAAAAATAAAGACAAAGAGTTGTAGGTGTTACTCGAAGATCTGCAGCTCAGTACTAAATTTTTTTGATAGTGAAAGATTAAAATATAGAATGCAATCGGTTCGCCTGAGCCACACATTGCGAAAAAAAACAGAGACATGACTCACCTATCATTACACTGCACATGCCTTAGTTTCTTGCCACTTTCAACTTCCTTCATCATTTCCGACCAGTCTGGTCGCCTTCTTGGCCGTGTCCTACAAAAATCAAGTGGTTAAGTACCACGTATACAAATTTAATATAACTATATTGAACTTACTTCAATTTTTCGAGTACGGCCTTCTGTTTTTCTGTGAGATCCTTTTTCTCAAAGTCCAATGGCGCGGCCAATGGTGGTGGAGGCGGTGGTGGTGGTTTTGGAACTAGAGATGGTAGTGGTGGAGGTGCAGGAACTGTAATAGAACATGGGTTTGCACACATTTAGCTAAATGCAATTAGATTAAATAAGTATCAAAGTGGTGCCTGTAGTTAGTAAATTAGTACAAAAATGAAGGAATGATGGCGTTTGAAAATAAATACGAAAGTCGATAGTCGATAAGATAGGTTTTTTTAGATTTCATTTATTTTAAGAAAATATAAAAGAAAATGATAATCATTCTGTAATGAATTAAATTAGTGTCGAATGAAATGCTAACTATAAGTACATACAGAGCCGATGTATGGTGAAAATTACATAACTAAAGTGTGAGAACATAGATAGGTTAAACATTTCTTAACGATATCAAATAGCCAATTCTTTCCTTTTTTTAAGAACGTACATATGTATATAAATTCGTTGTTTATCTTGGAAGCTTATTGAAACATCTATGAGTAGTAAAGATGAATCCTATTCGAAATGTTATATGTTCAAAGAATTCCCGAAGAAACATTGAAAATACGCATGCAAATGCTTTACAGCAAGGACATGACGCTCTTTAAATAACGCCCAACAGTGAGTAGTACGATTTTTATCGATGGCGATTTTTTATTTCTGGGATTTAAAAAAATGGATCATAAGCGTTGTCAGAAGCACTTCTCACCACACTGTAGCTTAGAATTTGCAAGTGCACAATAAGTTATACTGAGTAGTTCTTTAGAGGAAAAGGGCTTCAAGAAATGGTTTTTTCACAATATCTGCAACCAGAGTTGCAAAATACTGCAATATTTTGTAATGCAATCCCTGAATTCATGGAAAGAATTTTATGATTGTGCTTGCTCAACACTCTATTTATTGACTACTTGTTCTCTCTAATTCGGAACCGGCATTAAACCATATCGTTTATGACATAAATTACGCGAAGAACTTACTGATCTTCCATGGGCTGTTGCGCCACCAATTAAATTATTATATAGAACTTAAAATAAGACTACTATTATTTTTTATTAACAAATTACAAATAAAGTTGTATAGTAAGTAAACTCTTAAAATAGAACTGTCTACAACGCCAATGCTAATCATCATTGAGCATGATTTTTGTTTTTAGAACTGGACATACAGCGATGGACAAAAAATAAATACATCCGTGATGGATGAAAAAATATAAATACACTTAAAATTTCGCACTATTGCAGCTATCTTACATAGTGCATAAAGAATTTTTCTTCCAAAGTACTGCTGCAAATTAGTTACCTATGGAGGTACACACTCCACATGGGCTAGTAAAAGCTCGAATTAAAACTCACTTTTTGGAAAGGGCGCTCAGATGGTCTCAGGTAACCATCTACAGTATCTAAGGAGACTTGGCCGAAGTAGAAGATATCACGAACTAACGACCTTCTAAATAGGAATAGGAATAGGCACATTGCTAAAATCCTAGCGATTAGTACGGGTTACTGGCCGATAGGAGACCAGGCAGCTAGGCTAAGGGTCCCATATTTTACATACACTTCCTCTGTTCCTGTCCAGCGCTTGCCAGGGCTATGCTACGGACTCTAGCCAAGCCCTTCCCTGAATCTCTGCGTGAGGTATCCCAAATGAATATCAATGATTTCATTTCAACGGCCACCTTACACACACACTGCTGCAAATAGTAGGCTTAATTCTGTTATTTGCAAGCAATACAGAACGTCGTACTTTTGGAAAAATTGTTCAAAATTGTAGAACAGTCACGTTAGCAAATTCATCAGCAAATTTACTAGTGTTGTTAAAAACTAAGAGAAAATTAACTGTTCTATTTTAATACTTAATAATTTATTGCATGGCCTTATTTTTTATTTAGTAAAGATATTGACTCTCATGTTTCTTTTCACAAAGTTTCTATTGGATTCAGTCAGTTAGACGACTGCGCAGGCATTTTAAAAGTGCAACACCTTTGTTGATGGCGCCGTGGCATGATCGCTGGGTTCGAATCCAGTCCGCGAAATCACACCATAAACATTTTTCACGGCCCAACTCCTAGCGAACCAACCTGGAGTACTTCTGTCATGAAAAACTTTCGCAATTCGCCGTTTGGAATCGGCATTAAGCAGTAGGTCCCCTCCACATGAGTCAAAATTATAACACGCAAAAAGCTAAGCTCTGGCCCTCTGGCTGTTACGTATTATTGGTAAACCATTCTCTTTTTTTTTCACTTAGAACACTTCAGTTTCGAAAGAGTATTCATTTTTTGTCGATGACATAAAATCCTATATAATATTTTTTCTCGATAATGCCAAACAAGTTGCTATTTTTTTTTTCAATCTAATTTTTCTATCTACCACCCACCTATTTCCCAAGATATGGGTGGATCTTTGGTAGATGATAGAAGAATAAATTGCAGTAATGTCTGCGAGAGTATGTTGTATTTATTTGATTGTCCATCACTGTAAACTTGTCTGTTTCAATACCGTTGCCGAGAACATTTAAAAAAAAAACTGTTTAGGAGTATGTTAATTGTATTTCCTATTTGGCACTTTTCGAAAAGACTAAATTCAAATGCCACCACTATACATATGTAAGTCATTGCTTTTGAACTGTTAGGGCATACTATATTTTTATAAATGTTAAAAAAATGTTGATGCAAATTAGACATCAGCTTGATTTAAGCTTACTTTTTAATTGTGCAAGTTTTCAGCATTATTTGCTGTAACCCATGTAACTGTTAGGTAGATGATTGTTATATACTAGTACCAACTAAATCCAACTATAATAAATACGTAAGTACTGAAGCTTGTATAAGCACACAACATTTACCGTATCAGTGCCAAAACACAAGTATTTTTTTAATCACAAAGTATAGAGTGAATGAATAGTTAAATAAATACCATTAAATAAATAAATAAATACCGTTGAATAAATAAATAAATAAACAGATTCATTCATGCAACTCAATTTTGCAGAGTTACTTCATTGATAATTTTCTGAGAGATGTTTAAATACATGCGTGCATATATCAATAGGGCAATTTGAATAGTTAAGAAACATATTGAGCTAATTTTAAACAAAGAACTGGACGCTCTTATTTAAAATCAGACGCATTTATTTCATTGAATGTTTTTTATTTTTAAATTTAATATAAGATGCACATACATCTCTCAGATCATGCATACACATCTGATTGACTGAAAATTATAATATCCCACGCATTTGGCAAGTCTCTGAATCTTAGAGTTTGCTCTTTTGGTGGCCTTGACAAATGACAAATGATTTTGAATGCTTGTATGACAATGAGTTGCATATCTGCTACATACAATTTGGAGAATGTTTTTATAACTTAATAAATGTATAAAATATTAATTATTATTATTATTATTATTTATTATTTATTTTTCTTTATTTCCAGACAAAAAGATATACATCACTTATTTTTTAGATACAAATATAAAAGAAAGAATTCATTTGTCTAAGAAATAGTTTTGTACAATCTGTTACCAAAGTGGCAAGTGGCGAATGTACATTAAAAATTTGCAGATATAGCTTTATAACAAATTACATAGTTGATGGGGAAGTAAATATATAATAAATAAATGTAGGAATAGAATAGAATAATAATAAAACAAAGTTAAACAGTTGGAAGCAAGAGTAAATCAATCTCGCGATGTTTAAATGTAAAGAGCCACTTTTTAATATTACTTAAAAATACAATTTTCGTTATATAAATCTTTTTCGTGATTCGTTCAAAGGGATCTCTATAAAAATCATTTCGGTCTAGTCTGTGTGTAAATCTGCCCGTCTTTCATGAAACTCAAAATATCTAAATTGTTAGTAGTTAAGATATGAAATTTTAATTACTATTAAGTCTAGTCTAAGATTGAAAAAAACTACGGTTAAAAAATGTTTGTTAACTTTTACCTTCAATTCAATGTCATTTTAAAAGGGGACGGTGGTTGCAACGATTAGTATCCGTTTACCATTGAGGTAAAACTTAGTGAAAATTTGAAATTTCGATACAAAAAAGAAAAATATTTGAAGATAAATGTCATTTAGAGAAAAGTTTGCCATAATTCTGAAGTAGGAAGACAATTTTTTTTTATTAATTTTTGTTATGAGCATCATTAGAATAAAGACAACCAATTTACAATATTAATTTGAAAAAGTATGAATTTTCAAACTCTACGAAAAATTAATGTTCAACAGAAACATTTTACGGCCGACTTGAATCCGTCAACTATTTGCAAGCTTTGTGAGCAACGAGACATCAACATTAAAAAAAAAACTTAAACGAGTGACTGAATTCAAAGTCGAATGTCAGAGCAAACCGAAAAAAAAAGCTTGAACAACCATGCAGCTAATAATTGCTTTGTTATTACTCAAATCAACAATCATTAAAACTTAGTTTAGAAATTCTGTTTTAGTCAGTACACGAAATAATAGGACCTATTCTTTTCAATTTATTTTACGTTTAATCAGAAGTAACACCAAGCAAGTTTAAAATGTTGCAAATGCAAACATTTTTGTACTTCTTGTAAATGTAAGCCGTATTGTAGATTGTAGATATTTTAATCTTATTTTTCATATCTTTTGTTTTTTTTTTTTTAAATTCTGGACAATTTTATTAACTTAACATCGAAGTCTATTCGCTAACCGATGGAAGTCAACATGCATTCAGAAATAGTCTTGATATTCCAGACAATCTTTCTAAAATCTTTGTGTGAAAGCAATGCATTGTTTTCGCACGCTTTGTACGACCGCTTTGAGATACTGGAATTATTGTCGGTGTTGAGCAAAAGAAGTCAATTAGATAAGGTTAATGACCATTATTAACCGTAGCTAAGCTACACTAAATATATGCCGTTCAGTTTTCCGCCACATACTTTATTATAAAACGTCCACAAAGAAAAAGCGAAAATTATTTTCAATTAATTGATTGGTCTTTGGGATCCCCCTGGAAATTGAAATATGAAGATATAGCAAATATTTTACTTTCATTTAGAGTTCGAATGGTAAATGTCCATACTGGGGAAGAACATTTCTGTTTGACCTCTATACATTTTTTTATGTAAAGGCATCTTTCTGTTGTTCCCCTTCGGTGGGAGTCCCAGAAAGATAATGTTTGTCATGGTCTTCATTATTGAGCGCATCCGGAACTTTAGAACCCGTTAATACGAAAACGTTATAAAATTTATCAATTTGTTTTGGTTTTTTTTATTATCGTTCATTAGTGTTTATATATTATATCTTGTTGATAAGGTCACAGAAACATATTGTATTGAACCTGTTAATAACAATACAAAAAAAAAAGCAAATTGTGACAAACAGTATAATTTCTTTTTACAGTTGAAGTAAAAAATATGGGTGTCATATTAAAGGTTCTGATTTCTAGATTGTAGTATCCGTCAAGTTACTCGGATACCAGTTGCATATCCGACATATTAAAATGAAGTATTAAAAGAATTATCTTGATAGCGAAATAAATTTGTAAAGTTCTTCGACCTCCTGTACCTGTAATTTAAAAGCTTGAGCTTCACATAAGGAATACAAATAAAATCATAGTAGTGAAAAGTGATCGGATTTACGAATCTAGCTGGACAAAATGCAAAAATCAAAGTTATGCGAATTCTTAATATAACAGGGAACTATGTTGCATATTTATTTTTTGATTTTTTTCACCATTAGAAAATTATTAAGTCCAAAAACTGCACGTTTCATACAAGCAAATAAGCAGTAACCTACATTTTTTTTATTCAACTTTGAATACACATACATACAATTTTTATTTTTTTTTTTGCAAAGGATTGGTTATCTGTAATCCAAAAACGCCTAAATGCACAGCTTAAGATACCAATGTTATATAGCACATTTAGCTAGCTATTGAAAATTAAACTTAAAAAAATTCTTTTAATTCTCAAGTCCACCAAAAGTTTCTGATTCTGTGAAGTATGCCATTTCATATAGTGTGAAATTCTTCATGATCATGATAGACTTCTTGAGAGTTTTTATGACCGTCATACAACTTTTTTAAATTTTTGGAATGATCCGCTCAATTTCTTGTCAGGAAATTTGCGACTCCAAAAGGAGTATTTTTACTGTTGTAAATTGGTAAAATATGTATAAATGGCTTATTTTCTCTTTATCGAAAATAAGAGTCAATATGTCGTAGTTTTCAATAGAAAACCTCTCTAAACAAAAATAAAAAAAAATCGTTTGCCTTATAAATTAAAAATACCTTTAAAAATATGTGAAGTTTATTATGTATTCGAATAAAAAATTTTATGAATTTTATAAAATTTCCTAGTTTCTGTTCGAGTTCTGTACCTCTGACTATCAATAAGACCAATCAAAACATAATTTTTGTTCTCAAAATAAATTTATTACATGTGTATATGTGTAATAAATTATATGCAAAAATATTAGAGCACCTTGGTTAGCTTGGTCCATGGTACCCATAATTTGTTTACCTTAAAATCCAGTAAGGATACTCAAACACAGCTATGTATGTACCCGATAAAGCAAAAAACATTTCTTAAAAACACGATTTTCCTTTACAACTCAATTGTGAAGTGAGTATGATACGCACTTAACCGAGTTTATTTTCCTGGGATATCTTCCTTTTTCAACTACACTGTGATAGAAGGAACATGAATGTAATAAGAATGGTAAAAGATTTCTACAAGAGTCTCAGTTTCCTTTTAAATCTGTATAAGTATATGTAATAAATGCAATAAGGGTCCCCATCTTTTGGTATTGGTATTCATATAGTACATTTATTGTACTATACATTATTACATTATTGTACTATTGTTATGAAACATTTAAATATACAATTTTTTGTCATAGACTAATTTTAGAAAGCATGATAAAAAGTGAAGAGTGATAAAAAAAATTGTTTTGTAAAACCAGTTCTGAAGATTAAGTGATTTTAAAGTATTAATTTCAAGTGGAATATAGCACAGAAAGTACGATGATGTGATGATGAAATAATCATCATCATTCATCATCATTAGTGGCGTAATAGCCCACGAAGGGCCAGAGCCTAGCTTTTCGCCTCTCCACTGTGTTGTGCGCGTTATAATTTTGACACATGTGAAGGGGACCTACAGTTTATTGCCGGTTCCGAACGGCGAATCGCGAAAGCTTTCCGTGACAGAAGTACTCCAGGAGGATTGTCAGTCGTTCGCTGGAGGTGGGGCCGTGAAAATTGTTTGTGGTGTTTTTTCCCCGAGCTGTATTCGAACCCGGGTACTCTTGCTTAACAGTCCGACGCACTAACGATTAAGCCACGGCGCCCACAATATGAATGAAATACATATTTTATACTAAGTCGGTTTCCAACCCTCGTCTTATGCATGTCTTGCATTTTCAACTTGAAAATGCAACATTGATTCTAGAGAAGTACCAGTTTTTCTATTGGAAATCTAAGGACTTATAAATATCATTCTGTGAATTTATAATTGAATAGATAAGCGTATTATTGATTTATTAAATTGAAGCATTTTAAGTTAGAGCTAGATTCATTGAAAAGAGTACTCACCACTCGGCTTACTGGGATCCTTTTTAATTGGCGTAACCTTCTTTAAGACTTTATCCTTAAACTCGGGCTTCTCCGAGGATGACTCCTTAATTGCGTCATCGACTTTTTGAACTTTTTTTAAGACCGGTCGAATTTTATCAAAGTCATCAGTGCTTTTATTGAAAGACTTCTGTTTATTCACAACTACATGCCGTAACTTAGGTCTCTCGAGTTTAAACCGTCTTCGACGTTCGCGGTCTTCTTCAGTTTCGCCCTCCTCTGCCTCATCATCGTCGTCTTCTTCGCGCTTTTTTTGCGTACTACTTAAGGATTTGTCACGTTTCACAACTACGGGGCGCAGTTTTGGTTTTTCCGCCTTGAACTTACGTTCTAATTCGGTTTCAACGACTTTTGGTGGAGGAGTATCTTCCTCTTCCTCTTCCGATTCCGTTTCAGATTCCGTTTCCTCCTCTTCCTCACTCTCAGATGGCGTGGGTGGTTTCTTTGGTTTAGGTTTCACCAGAGGCTCTTGAACTGGTTTTCGTTTTTCAGTTAAGACGGGTACTTTAATTTCACGCGATTGTAGTTTGGCTTCCTTGCGAGGCGGTGTTGCATCCACTATGGCCGGCTTTACTGTGGTTACTGTTTTACTTGAAGTCACAGGTTTATTTGTTGACGGTGTTGCTTTTGGTGTTTCGCCATTTTTTTTGGCAGCATCATTCGAGGTCTCTGCTGCTGCTGAAGTTTTCTTCACCCATGGAGCTGTTGTTTTGATTGTTGTTTTTGGCTTTGATTCAGCAACATCTGCTTTTACCCATGGCGGGCGGAAGGTGGTTCTTCCACCACCGCCTGGCCCAGTAGAACCTGCTGTTGACTTATCATTGCTGGGTGCAGTGTTTTTTGTGCTGCTAATCGGCATCGTTAAGCTTTATATTGTTTTTTTTAACACTTATTTTATTTTAACTGTTCTAAAACTACTGTTTATTCACGGTTAGCAATTTATTTATTTTTACACGGAATACATGTTCGTCGATTAGAGATAATTTGCCGCGTATTTTATTTTCTATCGTTTCTTTTCCACACACATATGAGATATTTTTAGTATAACAAACTGAACAAAAAGAAAGAATAAAATTAAAAGTATTCATGACTCTTTACACTGCGGAGAACAGCTGTGTTTTCTTTTTATTTGTTTGCTTTTGTTCATTTCTCTTCTTTCAATTAAAAGCCCATAGAAATGTTTTGAGGGAATTTCTTGAATTTTCGAGTATTCCGAAACGAAAATACTCAGGTGTGAATAAGAGATATGATTTAATCGGATTCCTTCGCGCAAATTTTTGATTAATTTTATTTTAATTCAGCTAGTTTTCAACAAAACCCAAGGAATACTTATGGAATGAGCTTATGAAAAACAAATTTTAATTATAGAAATTTTCATTTCCTCAGTGCTCGCGTAAAATAAATAAAAAAGTCATGTGTGTAGGTGTAGTCTACGAAGATGGACTCGGTTGCGATTTTTACAAATATATATGTTATTTTTTTTGCTATAACATTATATATTTCGAATCGTTCTTAGGAAAACCATTAATCAAGGCCGTTGAAAAAGTTTGCAAAATAGATCAGTTGTATAATGATGAGTCGTGAAGCTGGGGCTTGATGTTTATTATTTGTTTATAAGATTTATGCTTGATTGAATTTTTATACAAATGTATCCAGTGCATACATATATCATGTTTAATTATAAATGAAATCATAAAAGCAAAATAAAACTATTGAGTCTAGGTTGTGTCACTGTGTAAGTGTGTATTTTTCATTTCACTTTCAGTAGTTGATATATTATATGTACATTATGCATACTACTATATCACAAGTTGTAAGTGATTTGGGCTTACAAATACTTGTTAATTAAAGATTTATTTGAACCAAATGAAAACTGTTTTTAGTAATCAAGAAATATGCTTCTTGGAAGCTTAAAAAAATATCAAGCAATCAATTGTATGATACGCATCCATTTAATGGTGCATGTGATAATATCCATAAATACTTTTTTGGGTGGTATTCATTTTAAAATTTTGTTAATATTTAGCGAGTATTCCATTTTAAGAAAAACGAACAAAAGTCGTGTAAAATATTCATTCAGACTATGAGATTGATGACTTCACTTCACAGAACAAATGCGTAAATTTTCTTTTGGGGTGTCTATTTTACTTTTTTGGTTAAAAAGGGTAAAAACTTGAAAATAACGGACTTTATTTTTGAGATATTTGACTGAACTGAACGAGCCTAGTTGAATATATCAATTGGAGTTTTAAGAACTCCAGTAACATTATATGCAGCTATAGATCGATAGCGTCTTAAAGAGAAAATAAGAAGTTGAATGTTTTGAGTACTGTTTTTCTGTATTTTTTCACAACTCGGATGATCCAAGTATCGATGAACTTTAGAAAAATGCTGGTTTACAACATAAATAATATTTTGCACGGACACAGAATCTAAATTTTATTTTATTGAAATATTTTTTTTTTTTGTGTTTAAATTATTATTTTTTTCTTATTCGCCTGCATTCTATTCTCACTTTTATTTTTGTAAGTTTCACGACAGTTTTTGTATATTCGCAGATTTTGTTAAGCACACCACATACCCAGCCGAAACTTTTGAACTGAGGAGAAAAATTTACATTGATGAACACACATTTTTCAGATAAAAAAAATCTGTATTTCTATCGTATTTTTGGCAAAATGTGTATTTTTAGTTGAATGGGTGATTTTCTCTCACGTCACTGGCGTGAGATTTTTTTAAGTTGTTAATGTGGTCTAATTTTTTGGAGACTTTTGTTTTTGCTTTTCATTGTTTTCGTACTTATACAAAAATATGAGTTATAGTGGCATTTTTCATGGAGAACTTAGTTGTTATTGTTTTAATTTTCTTTTTATCTAATTTTATTTTTGGATTTATTTTGCGGAGATATTTCCTCCATCTGCAATATGCGCGCGCATGTATTTTGTTCCATTTTCTTTTTTTTCTTTGGAGAAAATGTGTTTGGGATTTCAGTTTAATGTATTCGAGTTCTTTTGGATGAAAATATTTGACTGTATGGCTTAGACTATATGTGTATAGTAACATAATCTGCTTGCAATATATTAATTAATTAAAGTCATTATTTCATGCCGTGAATAAAATCATTTCTTATACTTATAAAAAGTAAACTCATAGGAAGTTAAGAATCTTTGTCAACTTTAATTAAAACAATGTTTTGAAATGTTGTTCATACATATTGGTGCCGTAATATTGGGGTTGATTTGGTAGGAGTGGCTGTTTGGGGAAACAGAAGCCCAAAGCCTTACTTAGGTTAGACTAGACCCATTGTGAATGCGAACGGCTAGGAAATCAACATCAAATATAATACACTATTTTACCAGAATATTACAGTAAATTAAGTGCTAGATGGACTATTGCTCAAGTGCATGGAGCAATAAAACAATTTTTCGTAGCTACATCTGAGAGAATCTAAAGAAAATCAAATATATATAACCTTAAAAGTGAACCAAAATTGTTTGATCGCCTTTGAACATAAATTTGGTTTTTGCTACGGTTCATTTGAGGTGATGATAATCCATATCCTGTTACCTTTCTAAAAAAAAAAAAATCTGGGTTATTGTCCAGCAAATTTTTACTTTAACTACTTCTTTCCTAAAATACAAATACGCATCCAAATAAAAAATGCGGAGTCCATAACCTAGCTTCATCGTAATCAGATAATGAATCAAATGATCCAAATTACAGTCTTCCGTTGTTAGGGTTGTTTCTTCAGTATTTTTCACACAACGCCGCACATTATTTGTTTTTCAGTCCTCTAGAGGAAAAAACATTAGCAAAGAAGTAGAATAGGACAAAAGAAAGCAACCAAAAAGGAACAATATTTATTTTCTTTTGATATTTTTTCTGTTTTCTTCTGTATATATTTACATAGAATCCATTCGGATCATGCTTTTGAGCTCCACCCAGACATTTCGGGAAACAATTTAATTTTGCATGAATATAAAACTTAGAGGTAGGTTGAAATTATTGTGGATCACTGTGTCTATAATTCAACACTAATGTGTTTGCTTAATTGAAGGGGCCTTAAAATATTTTAATCATTAACGAACTATCTACTTTCAGCGTTTAAATGATTAGATGCATATTTAATATTTTTATGTTACCTTGCTCTCTAAAAACAAATCACAGCTATGGAATTCGGCTTGGCGATAGAAACTGCATTCTTTAGTGTGGTTTTTTTTTACGATGCTGTGCACGTAACTAGAAACACATAACACGGTCTTTTTGTTTTCATCATAGCTCCTGCGCTTTCCACGTTCAAAAGTTTTTTTCATTGCATTTCATTTCATTTTGATTTTTATAGAAAACCACACACGGGCGTTTCATACTGCATCAAAATCAAGCCTTTGTCAGTGTCAAACATTTTTTTCATGAAAGGTGGTTTTTTTGCAAAGCCCTAGCTCTGATGCCCGGAGCCTACACAGTAACCTTGAGCTTCTGGTAAGCAAAAATTCATTCCGAACCAACCACTTTAAAGACTTTTACTCCATCGTTAGTTGTAAACTTTTCTTTCTAATCAGATTCGCGCAGTCAGAGCACTTTCATTTTTCCTAAGAAAAGTCAAAGAGTTCTTGAGTTCGATTGCAATCAAATAGAAGTTCTGTCTTACGTATCTTAATTTTAATCTTACTTTTCTTATTATTTCTGGTGTATTTCTCTTGTCTTTGTGTGCAATTTTATAATAATTTAAAATCGTCGTATATCTATCACTTCCATATAAATTTGTATAGCATAATAGTATTTATAAATCGTTTTGATGTGGCATTCAACATTCTTAGCTTTATTAAGGTACATACATAGTACTTTAAGAATATTGGAAAAAAAAATAAATAAGGAAAAATAAACCTTTTAGAAAAACCATGGATTTTGCATCAAATACCTCAACTTTAGATATCTGTCAATCAAGCGCAAAAATAACCAAAATATGCTGTGCATATACAGTAAACTTTCGATAATTCGAACTTCTATAATTCGAAAACATTTATAAATTGAAGCACTATTACCAAAACCTATGCAATTTGGTCTCCTCGTTAGTTCGAATTTATTTGTTTGCAAAGCAGCGTGAAAATCTTTATAATTCGAAAATGATGGCTTGTTTACCTGTTCGAAATCAAGTTTACTTCTTTTTTTTTTTTTTTTTTTAAACTGTTAGTTAAAATGCGTACGTGACGAAAGTGAGCAATATTTTTTCTAAAACCTCCGTAATTCGAAAACCTCTGTAATTCGAAGTTTTTTCCTGGTCCTATGAAATTCGAATTATCGAGAGTTGACTGTAATTAGAAATGCTGAAGTTTACACAATCAACAATATTCAATATTCTTTCGCAATTCGCCGTTTGGAACCGGTAGTAAGCAGTAGACCCCTTCCATTTGCGCGCATAACACAGTGGAGGTGCCAAAAGCTATGCTCTGGTCCCCAATGGACCGTTGCGTCATACAACGTAATGTAATAAGAAAGAAAATATACCCCATCAAATAAGATATAATTGCCTTCAATAAATTTATCGAGAGGTTTCATTCGTCAGTTTTTCTACCAAGTTTCCGGTTTTGAAATTGAAAAATGAAGTTCCCACCCTGTAACTTTCATCTCAATCTCGGTAGACCTCGGTATACTCTTTCGTTTCATGAAAATAACATTTTCATGTGTTAATGTTGTTTCATCACATTGTGAATGAATGACAGCAACTTTCCTACGGCTCAATAGTATAAAAAAAATATAGTTTAATGGTGGGTTTATACAATATAAATAACAGCCATATATTCAAAAATACTTTTGTCAATGTATGGCTTTGATTTTGGTAGTCAATAAATTGATGTTACTTTATATAATAGATTGTCCGTGTACATAATATATATTTTTAAATAGCTGAGTTAGTATTATTTATATTTTCTAAAAGAAAGAAGCGACAATCGACTTTATGATTTTTGAAAAGCATTTACGTATACCTTTTTGGTGTTTCGTTCTAAAGGAGAAACGAAACCCTTATAGAATGACTTCGATGTCCGTATGTTTGTCTGTCGACTTTTACATATCTGCCTATAACTTTTAAATCGTGTGCACGAAACCATAAAGTAAATCAAAACTAGCCGTAGAATAGATAAAAAGTTAGTACTGATTCTAACGGTCAAAAAAAAAGCTTTTAGTTGCTTTGACGTTCGATATGGGTATCGAAGCGCAACCTCGTTATTTCACTGGAAGGACTGAAAACCTGGTTAAAATGATCTAATTGATATTACCATAAAATATTATTCATGGTATTGGTATTAAACCTTTCGCAACGACGAATTTTTATCAATAGGCTGAAAAAGTTCATTGAAATTAACTGCTCAGAAGTCAATGCTCACCTGGGTGGAGCTCATCTTACGGGTAACCTTATTGGTCGATATCGCATTCGAACTAAGTCGTGATATTATGATTAGATTCCTTTGCCAGCTTGTCGACATAGTTGCTACGAATGCATTCATTTTATGCAATACAAACGTAAGCATAGTAAGAATTAAATATTTCCAACAATGTGTTCGAAGAATAACACCTTCTGCAGCTTCTCCATCGTGAGGAAGTAGTTGCTGGACTAATTAACTGCAAAGACAAATGGCCGGTAGGTCGATCATTACCGGTTGCTGACCGGGCTGTGAAAAGGGTACACTTAAGTCAATTGTTCCAGCCAACTGATCCTGAGTCTATTGAGCGGTTGCCTTCCTGTCGGAATCGCATTCGTGGCACGCCTCGGAAGTCGTGATGATGGGGAAATTAATGCCACATAACCAAGCTGCCATCTCAGTTTGTATTCGCGATTTTATTCTTTCGGTCATTACCCAATTTTCATGACCATAAGTGAGCGTTGGATCGAATACCGAGTTAAAGACCGATAACTTGACCTTCATATTAAGCTCGGCCGTCCTGATTACAGATCGTCCACGCTGTTTCAAAATTGACCCACCTTGGGTAATCCTACAGGAAAGTTCAGTATTGCTCCTTGCATCACTCGTGAAAAAGACCCCGAAATAATTAAACTTCTCCACCTGACATGCAGAGCGCATTGAATAGATGTTCTGGGAATAACTGTGAAATAGTATTCCACATTACCCGAATTGTAAACTATTGCAAACTACGACCCATAACAGGAAAAATATCTAAAAACTCAATGATTTAATGCAAAATAATAAACTTGACGCACGTGTTCGATTACAATTAGATTTTACTCTACACGAGAGTCACAAAACATTTCGGAAGTTCTAAAAACGATAAATTGATGTTGATTTAATGTAGTTTTTCTTAAAATTTAGATTAAAATTTTTCGTTTAAGCGATATTTCCATATTTGCCTTTAATATTTACATACCTCTTCATGTCCTATAAAGTTTTATATGAAAGTATGTCTTCATTAAATATATATAAAAAATTATTTTTATATGCTACAAGAATTCATTGAGTATATTAGTTACACAACCGATATGACCTTAAAGGACGTACTCAAAGTTGGGCAAAATCATAATTGAACTGTTTTGTAAGGGTCCCACCTTTGTTTTCAAAGTAAAATGTGCCGTATTTTTACAGCTTTGATTGAATTTTGCTTTATTTTTTTTTACTGTTTAGCAACCCACTTGGCAAGTCATGAATGAAATTTCGCCTTTTTTAGCTGTATCATTAAACCAATACCACTCACCTTGCGATAAAAACCATTCGTCAAGAAAATCCATTTTGGCTAGACTTCCGGATACGGTTCGGTGCACTTCTCTCTTTTCATTTATCAGCGTCAAGTATTCGCTTTACTTCACTTGCCGGTTTTTGCAGGTATATATTTGTTCTATTTTCTTTTTTCAATGATATCAACACATATAATATATTCGATACCAGTAGTTCAAAATGAAGAGCCAAGTGAAAACTCAAACTAGCGAGGATGTTGAGAAAAACAAACAAAATGTATACTGCAAAAAGGACTTTTGAAAAAATTGTGTAAGATACACGACTCTATGTTGTTCGTGGTGTAATGTGTATGTCCCTTGTTGAATTGGATACATTAAAAATGTAGATAGGCTTAAATGGTAGGGAAGGTAGTATGTGGTGATGAGAACTTGTATTGTTATTTGTAATTTAAACCAACACACGCACACCTGTGATCTAGTCGTATCTACATAAGTGGGGAAGTTAACAAATGCACTCTGCTCTGCGTACTGTTCGTTCTCTGTTTGCAAAAATAGATGACAACTCTTACCAAACATCACGAATAGATCTGAATCGAAAATTGATATGTGATTTGTTCAGTTATCGATTAAATTGATAATGGTCTATCCACAATGGGCGGAATTTTTAATGACAATCTGTGTACTTTATTTATAAAATTAAAAGTGTAATTAATGTACAATGCAGCAGTGTATAATACATTTGATTTATAATTTTTCTTTAAACTTTAATAAAAAAATCATACGTTTTTTACTTAACTCAAAAAAAAGTCATATGAGCCATTCAGAACACAAATCGATTAACTCCATAAAACTAACAATTGAAAAAAGCAATGAAATAATTTACTTTCGCCTCTGAAATACACTACGTTTTATTCAAATAGTTGTGGTTTAATGGTGTTAATCTTTATTATTCAGGAATATAGAATGTTATGACTATACCAAGTGCTTTGACACTTAAATTAAATTTTTTTCAAAAAGTGGTTAATCAACGATGCATTGAGCGACTCGCAAACATGTAATTTTTTATTTTTTTAGACTAAGTACTTTTTTGTACTTAGTCGAATAGGGCTTACGATCCTGTTGGATAAAATATTGTTGACAGAAGCCTATGCGACTGGATCAACAATATGTTATCCAACAGGTGATATATTTGCGATATGGCAGAATGTCAACATACATAATTTTCATATATGTATTATCATTTCTACTATGTTTATATTTGTACAAAAGGACTTTCGGCTTAATGTTCATTCATTCGATAGCTTCAGAGACATAAACTTTTACACTTTCTAATAGGAATTCTGCAGCAAAAAACGCCGCTAAATGTATAATACCGGGATATTTAATATCAGACAGAGAAGAACTGCAAGAAGAGAACTTCTCCGCATAAATCATGCTGGCGAAATAATTTTGGGAGAATTCTCCTGCTCCCCATCCCATGGATTCGAAGGTGGTTTTGTTCGTTTTGCCATTATGATTATTTTCTGTTGGTTTACTCCTGTGGTATGGTGGTTCACTTTTGAAGGCCTTACAGCGCAGCGTCGGAGAAGCACACATAATGATTTCGTGTGCCACGGGGTGAAGAAGTATTATGTAGCATGATTTATGCCACCGCATAGGATATAGAAAGTGAGGCGAATATACTTTCGTAGTTAGTGGCAATAGTAAAAAAGTTTTTAATTTAGCACACGGGCAGAGCGCGGCAAGTGCCGGGTTGGGTGTGTTCACAAGTTGACAATGATGTACGAAATTTGACCAAACATGTTTCGTTGCGCGGGTGAGATGCAGTATAATGTAACGTGGATTTATGTTTTTTGCGGTAGTAATGAGTAAATGTTTACTTCCTTCGTCAAAATTAAAGTTTTTCTCCCTTATTTTTAAAATTTGATACTATTGTGAAACTTTTTTTTAGCCATAGTTAGTGGCATAAATCATTTAGTAAAGTTAGTTTTAGTGAGACTGCTACGGGAGGGTAAAAGGGGCTAGAAATACTGTGATAAGCGATTACGTTACTTAGTAGAATTGAAATTAGATTGAGAACATTTATGTAGTTAATTACTGTGGTTAACTCGTTTTGTCCGTTGTTTTTTGGGGAGGTTAAGATGAATACAGAAACAGTAGATTGCTTTGAAAACTCTGGTCGAAATACGGAAATCAGAGATTGTTATGAAGATAAACTTTTCTGTTATAGATATTCTTTACACAATCCATTCATCCGCCGGTAACATACAACTGGCATCCATCAAATCAAACACGTAACCTCACCACAATCAGTAACACATTGATGCGAGAACTTCTTAAAGAGTGGATATTTTGATAAATCGTTGAAACAGATTCGCACGAACACAAACACTAATAAATGTTTCTTAAGGCATTTAAGTGGTGTTTTTGCATATATGGTGTGACTTGAATTAGCACTTGACAGAGACATCTATATTGGTGGTGCCTCTCAGTCAAAGTCAAGCACTCTTATGGTATTGAACCATAAAATCTTGTACTTATTTACTTGTCTAATACTTATGCATGAGATTTTTATAGGTTTGCTATAAGCGATATAGAGTGGATTTATTTAAAGCGGAATTGTTTAGGCAATTTTGTAATAAAAAACAGCTGTAGTTGTGTGGTTGGGGTTAATGTGTTGGAAAAAGCGCCTGCTGTTTTTACAAATGATACTGAAGGTTTAAGTCAATATTTTTTGTTGCATATTTTCTATGTTTCTAATCGACAATTAATTACCAACATATTTCCTACCTCTGCACGTGAGTTAACTTTATAGTAGTTTGCTGTTTGCTTACGGGTAATACCTGGGCTTACAGTTTATCGGGTACCCGGTGTCTCAAGCTTTACAGGCAATGAACAAGTTCGGGAGTACAATTTAGTATGTAGGGGTATCAAATCACAAGCCAGACGTGCATACATGATGATTAAATATGAAGGAGGGCTTGTTTTTGATATGAGGAAGTATGACAGCATCCTATATACGGCTAAGACATGAAGAGATACGTATGTGCCAGTGAAAACAAAAATTTGTCAACCTCCAAACATCCCCGATGCTCAGGGCAGCCAACCAACGAAGAAATTACGCATGTAAATTAGGCATTGCTGAAATAAAGTCAGTTAGTTTTGAATCGTTGAAAAGAGAAAACGCATTTTTCTTTACCATCTTGACAAATTTCAGAAGTGGGATTGAAAAATCCAAATATACGCAGTACGAAATCCAATTTCATTTTTTTATTAACGATGTCTCTAACGAAGATAAGCGACTTAAAAATAAAAGAATTAAAAGTGATTTTAAAAAATAAAAAACAACCAACCACCGGCAAACGTGCAGAACTCATCGAACGCGTCATAACAATTCTGGGAACTGACGAGATTTCTACCGACCATTTGCTCAGCGATGATGAAGAAGAAGTCATTGATGTCCTGCGAAATGATGTCAACTCGCTATCCAGCTTAGTACAAGGTTTGCAATTACAATTGTCTAATTTTGCCAGTGCTTTGGATTCTAGAGAAAATCAGCGTACGCCGACGCCACACACATCTACAACAACGGCAACGTCAGCGTCTTCTTCATTAACCGTTACATCTCGTTCAAACACGATACAACAACCACTGTCAAACGTCAACGAAATTCACGCCATCATGCCCGAATACAACCCAACGGAACCGCTTTCCCCAACCGCCGAGCAATACGTGCAACGTATAAACGCTTTAATTGCAGGATACGGCTGGGACGAAAGAAGTGCATTATTGGTTGTTCAATGCAAAATGAAAGGTCCCGCAAAACTCTGGTCTGATGCGCTCTTGGGGACGATCACATCCTGGAGCGAGTTCACAAATCGCCTTATAGAGGACTTCGGTAAGAGTATGAGCGAAGCCGATATTCATTTTGAAATGGTAGCAAACACGCGTAGATTTTCCGAATCTGTAATGGAGTATTTCTTCCGAATGAGAGCTTTGGGGCAGAAGTACGCATTGTCCGATACAGCTATTATTACGTACATACGAAAGGGGATGAAACAATCAGAACTTCAAACCGCGCTGGCGAGTTCGAACTTCGTCTCATTGAACGAACTAAGAAGCGCTATTGATCGATTCATCACAAACCGCCCAACAGGACATGCACAACCGGCAACTTCGAACTTTAGAAATTCAGCACAAGAATCTCAACGAGTCGTACAACCAACGAACAACACACGAACAGTAAAGTGCTTTAATTGTCAGCAACCAGGACACATATCCATAAACTGCCACCAACCCCAACGCAAACAACGCTGCACGGTCTGCCGACGAACGAATCATACCGATGAAATTTGCCCTGAAAGAACCAAATCAACTCCGAACACTCAGAGAAATAATATCCTTCATATATCATCAAACGAAGGAGCAGCCGACAACAGAATAAAAAACATACATGTCAATGGCCACAGCATCATCGCGTTTATTGACACAGGCAGCGACTATTCACTCATCAAACAATCTGTTGCAAACGAAATTGGTTTGATCATTCCGTGTGAACGTTTCGAACTCAATGGATTCGGCGGAGGAACGTGGCTGGGTAGGAGTTGCATCCACGCACATATCTCGATAGACAACCGACGATTCGAGCATCGATTGCTTGTTGTTGACGACGAAGTTCTTCCCTACGCTGTAATTATGGGAAATGACATCCTTAACGACAACAGCTACCAACTTGTCGTGAGGAAAGAAGCATGTCACATAGAAGAAACTACGAAGGACAACATCAAACTAGGTAGTAATCTAGATTCCCATACACAGGACGAAATTTTAGATGTCATTAACACGTTTGACGGATGTTTCGGCGAAACTCTCGATCGTCTGGGGGAATGCAACACAACAACACTAGATATTGTCCTCACGTCGGAGACACCAGTTGCAAAGAAGCCATATCGAATTCCTTTGGCAAAAAGAGACGTGATTGATGAAATCGTAGCAGAGTTACTCGATCGTGGCGTTATCCGCCGAAGTGAATCACCATATTCTTCACCAGTTGTCCTTGTAAAAAAATCGACGGGCGAAGATCGGATGTGTATTGACTTTAGAGCTCTCAACTCGATTACAGTGAAGAGGCCATACCCCATGCCAACGGTGGAAGACATTTTATTGTCGGCCGCAGGTAAAAAGTTCTTCAGTGTGCTAGACTTCATGTCCGGGTATTATCAAATACCAATAGAAGAAAACTCTCGGAAGTTTACGGCGTTCATCACACATAGTGGACAATACGAGTTCACTCGCATGCCATTCGGGCTCGTCAACGCCCCGTGCACATTTCAAGAGGCAATCTCGAAATTGGTGAAACCATTGAAAGGGAAGGTGTTCAGCTATGTGGACGAAGTTATCATACCGTCGGATTCACCGGAGGAGGGTATTGAAATTTTGAAAGAGTTCGTCCAGTTGGTTCAACATACAGGTATGACGTTGCGATTGAGTAAATGCATTTTCCTTACTAATCACATTTCTTTTCTGGGCCACGAACTTACTGAGAATGGTTTGAAGCCAGGAGAGCGGAAAACAGCAGCTATCGATAAATTTCCACAGCCGTCAAACGTCACCGAATTAAGAAGATTCATTGGCCTTGCTAGTTACTTCAGGAAATTCGTTCAAAACTTCTCCATCATTGCGAAGCCGTTAACATCGTTACTTAAGAAAGAGAAAGTAAATGAACCATTTCGCTGGGAAGAGCCACATACAAAAGCTTTCACCATGTTAAAAACGATTCTATGCAACGAGCCAGTACTACAAATATTCGACATCAAAAAGAATCACGAAGTGCACACGGATGCGAGTTCCGTAGGACTTGCTGGAATCCTGTTTCAAAGCTCGGAAAGTGAACCTGAACGACGGCCGGTGTTTTATTTTAGTCGAACGTGCACCGCTGCTGAATCAAAGTACTCAAGCTACGAGCTTGAAGTGCTTGCTGTAGTCTCCAGCTTGGAGAGATTTAGAATGTATTTGCTCGGAAGGAAGTTCATTGTTGTCACCGACTGTTCAGCCATTAGCGCAGTCAAAGAATCAAAGTCCCTTATTCCACGAATAGCCAGGTGGTGGCTACGCCTACAGGAATTCGACTTTTCTGTTGTTCATCGTGGAGCAAACCGAATGATTCATGTAGACGCCCTTAGCCGCGCTCCTGTGGAACCTGCGTGTGATGTTGATACTGTTGCCGCTAACATTCTAAAGATAAATATTAACCGCGACGATTGGATTTCCAGCATGCAGCAGCAAGACTCTCGACTCGTCAATATTATAAAGTCGTTGCACAATGATGAGCTGACATTCAAGCGGAGTTTTATCATGAAGGAGGGACGACTCTTCAGGAAGTGCAAAGACGGACCTAAACTAGTGGTGCCTGCAGCTGTGCGTTGGCGCGTCGTCAAGCATTTTCACGACGATATGGGACACAGTGGCGTTGATAAGATCATACAACGAATCAGCAACATGTTATGGTTTCGAAGGAAGCGAAATTATGTCAAGTCGTATATCGCCGCTTGTATCCAATATTGTTATAATAAGCGATCTCCAGGTACTTCAGAGGGACAAATGCATATTTACAATGTCAATCCTATTCCGTTTCGGGTACTCCACATTGACCATCTAGGAGCGTTTCCTCGAAGCCGTAGAGGGAAAACGCATGTTTTGGGAATTGCTGATGCCTTCAGTAAATATGTCATAGTCAAAGCAGTGAAAAATACTAAAACGAAAACGGTAATTGATACACTAGATGAACTAACCTCTTATTTCGGTTTACCAGATACTATTATCAGTGATCGCGGGACTGGATTTACATCTAGAGAATTTGAAGGGTTTTGCGAGAAAAATGGCATTCAACACATAAAAACAGCTGTGCGTACACCTAGAGCCAACGGGCAGATCGAGCGCGTGAATCAGACGATTCTACAATTCCTGCGTACTTCGGACAAAGACGATGCCGATTGGGATTTGGAGATCCGTAATCTACAATGGGCAATTAATACACAGCGCAATACTACAACAGGGTTCTGTCCAAACGAGCTCGTGTTTGACTACAAGTTGAGAGATGTCATAACGAATGAATTCATTAAAGCCATACACGACGTCGACGACAATCAACCCATCGTGGCGAAGAGGGAAATTGCAGCAAATAGGATTCGTAGTGAGCGGGAAAAATGGAAGCTGCGTTTCGACAAGAAGCATAAACCTCCCACAACATATCAGGAGGGTGATCTGGTTCTCATAGAGGCTGTGCCGAAACCGACTGGGGAGTCACATAAACTTGAGCCGCGTTACAAGGGGCCATATGTTGTAAAACGATGTCTTCGTTTCGATCGTTATTTGCTCGAGGAGATTAGCACATCACGAAAACGTCGTAAGTTTACTACCGTCATGACCAGCGATAAAATCAAACCATGGTGTTCTCTGGGGCCTGAGATTGATGCCGAGACTGACGAAGAGGAAGAAGACTCAATGGAGCCGAGGACGTCTCCAACGCCAGATTGGCCGAACTGTCAACCTCCAAACATCCCCGATGCTCAGGGCAGCCAACCAACGAAGAAATTACGCATGTAAATTAGGCATTGCTGAAATAAAGTCAGTTAGTTTTGAATCGTTGAAAAGAGAAAACGCATTTTTCTTTACCATCTTGACAAATTGATCATAAAAAATACACGATTGAAAGAAGCACAAAAATGCAAATTAAATGAAGGATACTGCCGAGGTTTTGAGTCAAGTGGTCGTTGAATGAAGTGTGAGAGTGTAGCTTTTGTCTTGAAACTTCATAAAATATAAAAAAAAAATACCAAGCATATGAACTATCCATACAGGTCAAATAAACGGGAAAACCATCTATAAAACGTTTGTTCATGCAAACGATTTCAATGATAAAAAAATGTAGCAAACATTCTTTTATTTGCATTGCTGGAAACATAAGTGTGCCGGGTACTCAAAACATTGCGGGTACCCAGTGACTTACAAACATACATACATTGGGTGGCGTAAAAGCCCGTTGAGAGCCAGAGCCTAGCATTTTCGCACCTCCACTGTGTTGTGCGCGATATAATTTGAAACAAGTGAGGACAGTATTCCCCGAGCTGGATTCGAAACCGAATACTCTAACTCAACAGTCCGACGCACTAACCGATCGAGCCAACGGCGCGGCGCCAGTCAGTGACTTACCGGAAAATATTCCATAAAAAATCTTCTAGTTAAAAAAAACTGCCAATATCTGATAATTTAATTTATTTGTTTTTTTCTTATTATAATACAACATCGATTTTAGCAAAACTTGGAGTACTCCTTTCCTTTCCGAGTTCTATAGACCTCCTCAAAAAATAAAGTTGCATACGAACTTTTTTGTTTAGCGATCTAAATACTGTCCTCTCTTTTCATCCTTCCATGTTTTACTTTTGGTAGATAATTCCTGCTCAAATTATGATCCCATTTCCATCTGGTTATGGTCTTAATAACATTACCACTTTTCACAAATCAAGAAAATAATAGCAAAATCCATTGGGTACATTTAAACAAACATCTGAAAATAAAACTTTTAGCCAACACGTCTTCCATCTGAGATGGTTTCTGGCTGATCTTAAACGGGAGCTCTCTGCAGATGTTCGGTGCGGGATAAAATATGCTGGAAATACCTTAATTTATTGTCCATACCAAAATACCTGCTGATGTCACGATCTCTCTTTCTGTGGTTGTGAAATTCGATGTTGTTATGGAAGGGATCGCCGTTCTCTTGAGGTCCACATTTGACAATATTTGTCCCAAAACAACTCTTTTTCTGTAATGCTATATATCCTTTAGGTAGTTTGTAACTATTGCCCAACATCAAGTGAAAAGGTTTGCTAATTTGTTGACCGGAAGCCACTCTTGACGCATTTTTTCCAATGCTTATCATTTCGCTCGGGCTCAACATTTTTTCAAATCCTATTTTTGTATATTCCTCTACCAATAAGAGTTCTTATAATCTTTTTTCTAATCGAATCAATAAAATTTACCATTTAGTTACACTGTAAACAGCTTCCGAAGTAGGAAAAACTGTTAAACTTCAACGACTTCATAACCTGTCTCAGCCAGTCGGTCAGTCGAGTTGGGCCAAGAATGCACATTTACTGGAGATGACGGAAAGCATTAGATTTGCAACTATAAAAGTTCGGACTAATTTTTTAACAGTAACATCAGTAGCAGGTGCTAAACCAGATTATTAAGAAACCTTGAAATCGTGCGGGTGTGTCAAACAGTTGTTGTAGACTGTAAGTTAATCTCTGTCGGTCTGTTTGTCTGATTTTATAACCTACATCCTTTTTAAAAACTCAAACAAATCCCATAAAAAGTGAGAAATTAATACACCGAACAACGGTTCATTCGAACGGAAATAAAAAAGAGTGTGTAATCTTTACATGCTTTATCAGCTCGTCGGGTCACATATCTTAGGTCGTAAACAAATCTTGAAAGTTAGATTTTGCCCACTTTCCGGTTTCTGATCAAACTAACATTTGGCATGTACGTTTCATTTGCGTGACAATGCATTGTCAGCTACATGACGTCATCCTGAATACACTACGTGATATAGGTATCCAATGCAAGGGTTTTGTAAGAACAATAAGAATACATACGAGGGGCGTTCAATATATTCTCGGTATCGGGGTGAAGCTGTGGTTTTATATATAAATTGACTTATTTATCAAGTAATACTATTATTTTAGTGCATTCATGTAAAATTTCATATAAATGTGATTATTAATTCGCGTTTTATCTCTAGTTAAACAGAATCATAATGGCAACTGAGACGATGATGGTCAAAATTGAGCATTGCGCTGTAATTAAATCTCTCACTAAGCAAGGCAAAAGTCAAAAAACTATTCATGAAGAGATGGTGGCTGTTTACCAGGGTTCCGCACCTTCATTATAAACTGTGCAAAAGTGGTCAAGTGAGTTCAAGAGAGGCAGAGAGAGCATTGAAGACGACCCCCGCTCCGACGCCCCGACTACTGCTTGTACGGGAGAAAGCATCAAAGAAAGCGAAAAACTTGTTCTTGAGGATGCCCGAAAAAGGTGATGGCAGAGATCACCAAGCTTTCAATTGGTACCATTCACACCATTCTTCATGACCATCTTAACCTTTCAAAGGTCAGTGCAAGATGGGTGCCACGAATGCTCACAGAGCCTCAGAAAAAAGTGAGAATCGCATGCTGTAGAGAGCTTTTGGAGATGTGTAGTGAGAACGGTGTTATGGATCAAATTGTTACTGGTGACAAAACATGGGTCCACCACTATGGCCCTGAAAGCAAACAAGAGTCCATGCAGTGGCATAAAAAAGGAAAAGACCCCACGAAGAAGTTCAAAGTCTCAGTTGCCATTATGATTCTGTTTAACTAGAGATAAAACGCGAATTAATAATCACATTTATATGAAATTTTACATGAATGCACTAAAATAATAGTATTACTTGATAAATAAGTCAATTTATATATACAACCACAGCTTCACCCCGATACCGAGAATATATTGAACGCCCCTCGTAAGACTAAAAAGTATATAGTGCAATGAATTAAATAGTAAAATGAATTAAAATTTAAAAAAACAAAAACACGGTTTAATCACGGACTGAAAGTCGAAAAATAAACTAATCAATTTTTTTATGTCCAATGACCAAATTAAAATTCTCAATATGCAAAATTCTCAAAATCAGTGTTTTACGCTTTTTATGTTAGTCATTGGACATAAAAGAAGTGATTTGTTTATTTTTCGAGTTGTAGTGAGTGCGTGTTTTTTAGTTTTTTGAACTATAATTTATTTTAAATCTTACTGCATTGTTGTTTTTGTGGGTGTTTTTTGAACATGCGAACGTACCTAGGTTTGAATCAGAACCGGGGAAGAACATCTCACCCTGTTAATATGTGTATATAACTATTTGTATATAAGATAAGATAAAGTTTTTTTTAGAGAATGCGTTTATTTTTATATACCTCTTAGGCCCGATGCACACAACCGTGTTGTCTGACGCGCCGGCGCCGCTTTCGCGTATTGCAGTACTCACAAATCAATTGAGTGTTGCACACAAGCGGTCGATGACATTGCGCCGCGCGTCTTTTTTGCGGGTAAAAATACTTGCAGGTTGCTGTGAGACCGCCGCGTCAAAACAACGCGATCGCGTCTTTAAATACATTGGTTTTTATTAAGCGGTACACACAAGCATAACTTTGCCGCAAATTAACGAAGAACAAATGTCGATTTAAGAACAATTGGATGTAGGATTGTTTATTAATAATATTCAAAAAATTGAGAAAATGTGATGTAATATTGCTACCAATTAGTACCATATGTATTATGCATGCTTGTATGTATGTATGCATAAACAGATTTTTCTGTTGTATTTGCAAATGAAGTATGAATTATTCCTTTTGTTAGCCGATGATTAGCAAAAGAATATGCCAAATTACGTCGTTTCATTTTAAGAACATAGTTTTTATGCACTAGGTATGCGTAAATTATTTGTTTCATTTTATAAACCGCAATTGTTTCAAGTCAAATGCTAACTGAAGATTCTGCGATGCAGAATATTGCGGCACCGTCGCGTCCAAAAAAGCGCTTGTGTGCATCTCAAACAAAATACAATTTAGCCATTTGGTATTGTTTAAGTATTCCAAATTATTGAAATTATTATTTGTTAATTAAGTATGACAGTAATCAGCATTCAGCATTTGTAGTCATGCCAATATGTCAAAATTTAACTCTTCCCCGGTCGAAAATACACAAAATGTTACCGGTCGAATAGAATTTGGGACAATCTCTCTGAAATGTACGGCGCCAGTTATTATTGGACTGCTCAGTCTCTTTTAAGATTACTTTTTTAAGTAAAAAAATCTTTATTGTGTCTTGTCATACTTATATGTTTTTTCTACTTTATTTTATTGCAAATAGTAATGAAGTACGTGTTTTTCATCGTTTACAAAAAAAAAAAAAAATATAATTATGCTTAAAATTAAATTTTTTTTTTTTAACTTGCACTGAACTGAAGTGCGCGGAAGCTCTGCAATTCCCTGCGTGACCGCGGACCGCATCATGCGGTGTCATGAAAGGCTTTTAGATTTAACTTACTTGAATAAGTCTATAGTTTTTTTTATTAATAATTTGTTTATTAATCTAAATTGCCTATGTAGTAACTTTTTTGTTTTATAAATAATAATTTATTTAGTCTTGAACTATTCATACTCTTTCAAACCGGTATGTCATTTTCGGAGATGTTAAGATTTGGTGTAAAGTTTGGCCACGCTGATATTTCTGCGAATAGACGATCGCCAGGGCATTCTGTATTGCGAACCTGTCGATGACCTAGCAATTTAAATTTGCTGTCAATGTGACCTTTCTCAATACCGAAACCAATCAAGTCTTTTGCTGCTTGGAGCATTTCTGGAGGAGGCAGTTCCGCTGTAATAAAATTGAATAAAATATTTTCACTAAATTGCATCAGATCAATACATACTCCGCCAATCGCCTATAAGGCATATTCCAACGCTTTTGTCATTGTATTTTGGCGCATGTGCTCCAACCACATTAAAACCTCTGCCACAATAAATCTGCCCATCACCACCAATTGCAAAACTATAACCAATATCATTCCAGCCACGTCCAATTTGATGAAAGTCCTGCATAACGCGCATTGCTCGCATGCATTCTGAGGTCGTAGAACATGCAGGCGGCAGATACGAATGATGAATGATGACAAACGGTGCTGGACCATTAAATTTCTCAACGAGTTTAGGGGCTCTGGCACCCCACTCATCTCGGCTGACCATTTGAGTGATTGCAGGCATTCTTGGCATAAAACCTATACGAAATACAATAGGATTATTGTACATGTGTTATATTTAAACTTATAATTGATATTTTATAAAAGATAAATGAACTTTTATGTGCTTTTAGACCTTGAAGAATTGGGTGTGAGTGTTTACGTTTTATTTTGCATAATTAGGATAGTCGAACGTTATCTGTATAAAGCAGCTAATTAGAGAAATTCGGTACAAAATTCAAAATCTAATTTCGTGTATCGTTTCCTGATTAATTGAAAGTTGGCATATGTCATTAATTGAAACGACTCAGTTCTATATAATGCTGTGTAAGCCAAAGCATTTGCATATTCAAACCATTGATACCACCAATCAGTTGATGACTGTCATTTAATTCATTTTGGTATAGACTATAGGCTATAGTTGAAGCTAGTTCGTTGATAAACAAATTTAATTAGTGATGTTACAGATGCTGCATGTTTGTGGTCATTGGGGATTTGTTCGTTCTGCTGGTGAAGTTCGGAGACAAGAATTTATACGGATGTATATGAATACCATTAACTGGGGGGATAATATATTCTTCAATTCTTAGAAAATTTGTGTAAACGGGGGTGGAAAAATATTGATCTGAGTCTAAGGAAATTTCTATGTATTTCTATATGAGACACTGCTACTGTTTTTAAAAACATAATTTTTTTTAAATATTTAATTGAATTTTAATTGCTCTAAAATTAACAAAAATCAAGTTCAGTCACTCCAAATTGGTTAAGTTCAACTACTGTACACAAACTAGCTTTAAATTTATTAAGCAATTTCATATTTTTACCATAAGAACCTTTTTATTTTAATCTTTTTATAGTTTACTTTGTATTTATAAAATGAAAATTAATCAAATTTCAAACAATTGCGATGAACTTCCGGGGTCGTGCGCACACCACACCCGCAAAAACTAGTAGCCAGCTAAACACAAAGGTGGTTTAATGATTTGAGTGTGCATACCACAGAACAGTAGAGGTCCTTTCGTCAGAATCTGTCCAAGTAGCTATAATTGGTTTATACCTATATACATAACAAATATTTGCAAGTTACAATGAGAACACAAATAAATAAAATTTGTTCTTTTAGGCAATTAATTGGTGTATTGTAAAAAACTAAATACAACTGTAGGATGTGCAAACGCTCCAGATAAAAAGCTCACGCTGAGGCGACTGAAGAGCTGATAACCTGTATTGTATTGATAATTTTTTTTACATTCTTTTTCTTTTTTTTCGATATAGATTGAAAAGTTATAGTATTCATTTTTATTTTTTTTAATCCAGAGATTCAGTCTCAGCAGTTTCTTGTAGTTACTTTCAATGACTGCTTATGGTGTTTAATGTTGTTCATATTGTTTTCATTTGAAAACTTCATGGTTTTGTGAAAATTCTAAATTTATATTCTGTAGTAATGCTGATACTTTTTTCTTATGCATTAAAAATTAGCTCATGATTGTAGAAAAAAACACAATAAGAGAGTGAATATTGTTCAAAGAAAAATTTACGAAAATAAACAACACGATTAGTTCGTTTTTACACTGTTAAAAATTCACGCTTATCGAAAACAGAAAGCACAACTAATCATGTTTTTTTTTGTTTATTTATAATTTGAGGTTTATTTGCGTACACGATATGTTTTATTCGAAGTTTTTTTTTTGGATTAACCTTAATCTCGTCGAAGCGATAGTGTGTCCCCACTCACACGCATCGAAAACGACTAAATGAAGCAAAGCTTAAAAGTTGATAGTCAAAGAAACAAATAAAAATCATAAAAAAATCCCCTCAACATTTTTTTCAACTCGGATAATGATCGATTAAATCACTAAACATTTAATTTTTTTATTTGCATGTGGAATGCTGCGGTGTAACCATACACATACATGTACAGTATTTACTAAGCGTACCACTAGATTTTAAAATCAAGCATCTTTTTACTCTCTACATATCATTTATATATAAAAATAAATGTTTATATGTTAGGCGTTATCGTTTTTAGTTTCACAAAAACAGCTGAAGTCGATTAAACAGATAATTTGGTCCATAACAAGTAACACTTACGTGAACACTAACGAAAAAACGTGAACAAAAAAACTATGACAAATAAATTTATGAATGAAGTCAGGTCTTTGAATCACGCCAGACGTGACGTCCATCATTCTTTTTTTCGCTTTCCACGATTTCTTGCCACAAAGTAGAAAAGTGGTTTGTTGACGAGGGAATACCCTCGGTGGCGGTTACATCGGTTATAATGATGATGGTAAATGTGGTATTTCTGTGAATCGGAGGGTTTCTTCGATTGTTTATGTTATGCAGTTTTGCAGAAGTTGTGGTAATCAAGTGAATTGGAATACTTTGTGATGAGCTCTATTCGGCTTTATTCGGAAATTTTATTGTAATAAAATCTATAAATATAAAGTAAAAAGACAGACGTTCGAGATGTGTTCGCAAAGCTACAGTAAACCTGTTAAATTGTCTCGATGCTGGCTAAACTTTGTTCTTGCTAAATGCCCTTGGTTGAATTTGTGAGTATTTATGTGTATCTTTTCGCGTAGCATCATATGCTGATGCGAATACTCACTGAGATTGATTGATTTATTAGTATTGTATTCTGTACACTTCTACATCAAAGAAATAATGTTGTTTTTCTTCTAAAGTATATTCGTCTGAAAAATGAAATTAGATTTTTCTATTTGAATAATACGTTCATATTTAAAATTTCTATTTAATTCCGCTCAATGTTGGCTTAAAATTCTACGAAAAAAGAAAAGAACTTTAATGTATTTCCAAAAGGAACAAATTGGCAAAGAATGTGTTAAATGTTGAAATTAAATTATAGAACTATTATTATAATAATACCCTAAAACTTTATTTCCTTAGAATATGAGGATACTATTTATTCTGCAAAATTTTTCAGCAATAACAATTGATTAGAAACCTAATATAGTCGACGATATCAGGTCACGAAGGTTTTATATGACGCGGAAGATGATGGTTTGATTTTTGGAGTTCAGTAAAATGGAATTTGACTTCATAAAAGAGAACTAAAAATGCGTATTCAAAAGGGTAGCATAATAATAAAATAAACGCAAAGATTAGTATAGAGATATTAGCAACGATGATGGTTTTTATGTTTAATAATTTTTCTGTTTCTGAAGAAATTGAGAGGCAAACAATTTTCATATCGTATAAATGATTGTCTTTTTATTTATATGCATGTTGTGTCTACAACATTTGCATATGCTCGATTGGAAGAAGTTGATGGACGATGAGAAGATGGTGAAACTTTAACATGCTCCTTATAATATAATAAATGCCACAACTGAAAGGAATAAAGACACAAAAACGTTGTTTGAAATACACACTCTATCTGGCATCTCTAAACTCAAACTTAGTAAATGTTACTTAAGTTTACTAAGACCATGTTAGCCACGGTAAAGGGCGAATGCTTTGGATACAAGTTGTGTTTGTTCAAGGCTAACTGCTTCTATCCGGAAGTTCGTACTTATACGGAGGCTATGTGTTTCATCAAAGACTCTTGTGCCTACTTCTTCATCTTGTTTTGTGCCGTCTGTGTAAACGTTAATGCAGTTAGTCATATTATTCATATTAGGATTGGTTCATTTTTGGTCAGTTAGGGACAAGTTGAAGATTTAGATTCAAGAACAGATTTAATGGCAAGGCCGCTCTCTTTAAGCTCCCGTGATTCCGATGCGTGAATAGGGGTTGAAACCTTTCGAAATGCCTTCCATTCCAGTCTATTATCTACTTCAATAATGTGTATAGTAAAATCAGTCTTATTATGGAAGTATACTGATCCAGTCAGTTATTTTTGGCTGTTGAACACAATTTGATATAAACTTTTTACGCTCATCTACATTTACTTAGGCTATGCGACTAGTATTAATATAGTACTAATCTTTGATGCGATTAAACTGCCTTATCTGGAGCCTTTAAGATGAAGAATTTTACAGACCTATTTAAAAGTAAATTTTTATAGCGCGAACTTCACTTCCACAAAAATAAATAAACCAAAGCAGTTTAAAAGGAACTAAAATTGTACTTGTCGAACAAAATAACTGAATTTTGATCTTTTAAGAGTATTTTAAACTATTTTGCTTACGGGTTTTGAATATTCAATCGATATTAATACACTTTTTTCTACGTTAGACTATGTCAATTTGGTTGAACTGGGTCTCTACTGTTTTCGTCAACCGAAATTTAAAGCAGTTTAAAAGGAACTAAAATTGTACTTGTCGAACAAAATAACTGAATTTTGATCTTTTAAGAGTATTTTAAACTATTTTGCTTACGGGTTTTGAATATTCAATCGATATTAATACACTTTTTTCTACGTTAGACTATGTCAATTTGGTTGAACTGGGTCTCTACTGTTTTCGTCAACCGAAATTTACGCGATGCAGTTGATGTAAACTGATAGCTCAATTGCCCCCAACAGTACGTCTGATGATTTTTGATTAACTGTTTGAAATTCTTCAGATCTCGTACATATTTGATTCAAACAACATGTTTTAAGTATACTCTTGTGCAAGCGCATAATTTACTCGATATTATGTACCTTCACAATTCTTAACACTACTATTTCATTTATTGATAAAAGCATGAAGTTTTAAGTTGATATAAATTAGGTTTGGTAATCTCAGAACTTGACATTTCAAAGTACATACAGATTATTGCATTAACTTAGTGAAAGTTTGTTTTTCAATAAGAAATGAAAGGAGTTAGACGGAAGTCATATTTATATTTAAGCTTCAATGTAAACTCTTACTGTTGCCCTGGAGGTAAGTAAAATTTCAAAGTGGCTTTTAACATAAAAAAAAAGAGGAACAGTTTCAAAGGCAAGGTTTCTGACAAACATTGGTTTATTTGTTATTTTTTCTTCTTAAAGGATTTGTGACATCGAATAGGACGTTCGAGAGGAAAATCTGATGTTAGCGTCCATAAAAGCAGCTGCTTATATAAGAATGCTTGATGCTACTTGATGTATGCTGCCTAAGACAGTTTTATGTGTTGTTGTGCTATAACTATTGCCGAACACAAGTGATCTACTTTTGTTTCGGAATGGAGTCTTACAGTTCCGAAAATATGTACTTAAGTATTTGTATCTGACAACCTTCCCATTTGTTGTGGATTTTCAGTCATTTTCCATTTTAGTTCAGAAAGCATTAATTGTGGTAGGTATATTAGAGTGTAATGAATGACAGTCTACAGACTTAAACTTTGCTGTGTACATATTATGTTTGCATTCCACCACTTAACTCCTCCAGATAACGCACAAACATAAATGTAATTACCATACAATTTATTACTCTCAAATCGGTCCCATTCATCTCACATATACTATAATTTGCTTCACTCGTCTTCTTAAGCAGAACAAAAAGAAAAAAAAACTGAACGCAAGAATTAACTGAAAACAAACAAGCACTGTGTACATCCATGTATGGTGAAATTTCATCACACAATTTTTATTTGATAACCACACCCTCTTGACGCACAGATTACCATATCTGCGAACGAAATAAAGTCACACCCTCACTGTTCCGAAGTTAATTACTTTGTGTTATTTGCTAATTATGAAGTTAAATATTAGCAAGTTTTATGAATTATTGTAAATGCATTTCAATGGCTCTAAAATAGCAGTGTATATAACTAAAAAGAAATTCAAAGAAAGCAGTTTTGTAGTTATTGTAGAAAATGGATGCATGGTGCAGGCCTAAATTGCATCGAGTTTTAATGAATAACTTTTTACAAAACAAATGCTTCAAATGTTCTATTTTTACTCGGATGAGTTGGCAAAAGGAAGTGGCTGCGAATAATAATTTAATTGGAAGATGTCTTTTTTATAATACCACTGCCTCTTACAAAGTTCCATACAGTTAGCAACCGTATAAAAGGAAAGAAACTAGACTTTTAAGCGGCCACTGGGAGTTTTTTTTATTTTATCCGTGGAAATCACCCTCCATGGAGGTATTAAGGATTTTAAGAGAGAAAGAAAGAAAAGTTGTACTGGAAAAGTAGAGAAAAACAGAGTACGGTTCGTCGTGATAAAACATAGCCACAGGGACGAATTTAATTTAAGTGTACTCAAATGAAATGCTAAACGACACTTAAAGGTGAGCATAAAATGTTGCAGTGCAAAATGTTAAGTGAAATTTTATTTTTATTACAACAGTTAGTCTCTCCTATTTTCCCACTCGCCCCTTCTCCATCAGAGAGTCTGATAGCATTTAAAAATATTTTGCTTTTGCATTGGGGAATTTTACATTTATTTTGTTTTGGATGGTAAATGTATTTGATACTATTTTTTTGTTGTAAAGAACATTCTTGAGTTAAGCCTGTAGCGTTTTCAAGACAATCTCTCACCTATATATATATATATATTTAAGTGGCTATGTTTTTTAGGAAAGGTTTGTGATATTTTGTGCTGAAAATGTGTCTAATTTATGGTCGTAATAAGATGAACAGTTTAAGGAATTATTATCTTTGAATGGTTTTTAGATTAAGGTTAAAGTTAAGTAAATATAATACTTTATTTTGGTGTGTTTGGCTTGTATACATACAACATAAGAATTTTTAGATTATTTATTTTCTAGAGTCATTGCCAATAAAGTCAAAAAACAGTTCGCATCTTAAAGGTCAATAGAACACATTCACGGAACGTGAATTCTACAAATGTGTGACCGCGGTGTGATTGCAGAAGACGTTAATAGGCACTGTGCTTAAGCAATATAGTTAAATACACGTGTACCCGTTTTTAAATGAACTACACGTGTACCCGTGTCTAAGATGTAATTAAAAACACGTTTAAAATCTGGCGCTCTACTTATAGCAACAAAATCCATCAATCACTTAAAGGACGTTATATCCTATCCATAATATTGTGTATTGTTATAAGAATCCTTAATATTAAAAAAAAAAAAAGAATTCATTTTGAGAATAGCTCAAAAATGTTGATAAGTCGATGGAGGACCAAACCCGCGCGAATTTGTCATTTGCTTAGATAGGGTTGCAGCAAAAAAGACGATAGAAATATGTAGAGAGAGATTGCGTTGCGCCCTTTTTGTGATACATTTTTTTGATAAGGTTAAAGAATTGAAAATAGTACTTTTACACAAGATATATTTACCTGTAATCTAATGGAGTTTTTTTTTCCTAAAAATTAGTAGGTTTTCAAAAGTAAAATAAATGTTCTGAGCGAAAAAGCGTATAACCAAACTGAATCTCATCTCTTGAATGCAATTAAAAACAATAGATCATCGTAGGGACGGCTAAATTTCCGAATAAGTGGGTGACCTTTGGCCTAGTCGAAAAGCGTCATAAACAGATCCTGATTAATAAAGTTTTGAATTTTGACCATTATGTTTTTTTGCAAAGTTTTTTTATGTATTTTTTTATAAGTTTTGATCTTCTCCAACATTTTCCTGAGTAGATGTAATATTCTAAACACTGCAATCTATAATTTATTTTATTAAATAAAACATGTTTTTTTTCGGCAACAGGCTTTCGTGTTGGTTTTAAGACAATGTTCTGAAAGGTACTGGCAGTGGGAATGTTGGTGAATTATATGCAAAGTTATATTTTATTTACAGACATCACAAACTTTTTTTTTTTGTTTTACAGTAAATATGGCTTGAACTCTGCCATGTACTACTTTTATGGTGCAATCTTTTGGAAACTGAAAAGCACTAAGAAATATTTTGGAAAATTTTAAGAATTATTTCAATTTATATTAAAAGAAAAATCCTCAAATAATTATCTTGAATTGTGAAGTCAGGAGGGGGCTTTCCACAAAACTGACCTAAAGATTGAAATTTTTGAGGAAGGGCTTCAAATAAGTCCTGATAGATTTTCGCAATCTTATCGATTCGAAGTCAAAATGATTACAAACCATCATTAAAGCAAATGTCGCACACAAACTATCATTTAGAGTTCAGATAATATAAAAAATAAAATGCTCCTCTATGTTGAAGAGGAAATGCTCCCCAAAGTGGGGATTCGAACAAGATAATGATCGGATACATGTTTTGTGGTTAGTAAAAAACTGGTTTAGAAGGCAAAAGTTGATCTCTCTCAGAGGACGTAAAAAATTTTAGATAGAAATATACTTTTTGGAAAAATCCAAAAAAGTGGCGAAGTATACTAATCAGATTCGCAGCAGTTTGACACCACGGATAAGGTACTAAAAAATATTAACAACAATTATGTTAATTCTAACAGAAGAAATATACTGAATTCTCATAAGAAACTGTTTGTTTCCATGCTTTTTTCCGCGAGCTTTTAGAGGCAGTGTCCTAGTTATTCTTGAAACGTAGTCTAGAGTCACCGGATCAGAAAACTCTTTTGAAGGTTTTTGAATGGGACATAAAGCTATGTCTATACCAAATTTGGCCTCTTTAGTTAAAGCGGTGTTTTTAGGGTTTCTTTTCAAAGGAATAACGAAACTCTTATAGAATCACTTCGGAGTCCGTCGTCGGTCTGTCTGTCATCTTTTACATATTTTGATGCGGCCCCCCTTGGCGTTGCTCGTTTTTGTTTAATACCTTTTTTTCGATTTTTGTGCAGTTGTGTTTTGTTATTTCAACTACTAACCAAGGCAATAGAGGCATAGGGGATATGGTAACTTTTTCGTTAAAGTCTTTTTTTAAATAAAGAAATTGACGATGCGTTGCATGCAGTTCGCATCTTAAGGGTTAAATTGCAAGCTTACTAGCCTACTTCTATTGTTAGTTAGGTACGAATAATAAGAGTAATTTATTAAACAATGCTTATCAATCACTTTTTATAGAGGAATTAGCTTGCGACCATTTTCTTTAAGTTCACCAAAGCAATTTTCACACGGCTGACACGATCAGCAAATGAAAAAGGATTTTCTTTTATTTAGTTTTATTTAAAACGATATGAAAAATTTTAGTGAAGTCATCTGACTTTGTTCCTTAATTTATATTTAGTTCTAAAAAACAACGAAACGCACGGCGGGTGACTAAGACTCACACTTCTCCGACTTTTCTTAGAGCTGGAATTGTGGATTTGTGGAGTATCATCAAAAATCTGGGTGTGCAAATCTTTTTTTACCCACTGTAGTAATGCTATAACGGACTTATGACGCTAAGGGGCATGAAAGCAAGAAATAATTCATTCAAATTTTTAAACAAGCTTGCTCTGTTAGATAACCAATTAACTGAGAGTGCGGGGACTTTTTATTCACGAAGGTAGTGTAGCTTGCTAATAATTCAAGTTGTAGATCACGGTCTTATAAAATTGCGACATAATTTCAGCCGCGCTAACCATTTATACATATATTTAATTTATTCGAACTACAAACAGGAATTTGTTTCTCAAAGAATTGCTGCTGCATATTTTTTCTAGTTTCACACAAAGAGATAGGTCAGTTATAAACAGTTTCAATGTACAATAAAAAAATAAATTTTCAATTTTTTATGCAAATTCAATGCGTAAGAAATACATTAAGTGCATAAAATTTACTTATTTTAGATATACGAACAACAAAACTTTAAATCAATAATTATTCAGTCATATAGCACAGCAACTCCGTGAACATTTTTATTTACAACTCAACATAACGTAGTCAATAATTCGAAGAAGTGTAAATCCCCATTGCTTTTATTTAATAGAATATATTATGTTATAATAATTATCGATTAAGATTACAGATAAGGTTAGTCATTATATACTATAGGGAGAATGACTTGCATGATTGAACAATCACAACTTACCTATCGATAACAAAAAAACAAGTACAGCATGGTGTTGCATGTTTACTTGTGCTTCTTGTGAATTTACACTTGCTGATTAATAAATAAACAAATAAATACTAATTTTTGTAGGAACTTAAATTTGCAAAATATAGGAACTTTCTATTGTTAGTTTCAATCAATTAAGATGTAGAACGTTCAAAGAGAATAGTGGGATACCGTAACAAACACGCGAGCGACTCTTTGATTACACAGTTTACCGCCAATTTCAATGTTATTATCAACTATCTATGGTAGTTTATTACTTCACTTATTTGAGAAAAAAAAGAAAAACAAAGTTACATTTAAAAATTAATGCATTTTAATAAATATTTTTACTTAACACTATGGCAAGTACTTATGCGATTATACACAAATTTAATATTTTATAACCAAACGTTATTTATTGTCTCGCTTTTTTTTCGTGCAAAAACTTTGACCCGCAAACCACCAGGTTCGGAAGTCGAGTGGCAAGTATTTGTCGGATACTTCAACGTATATACTTGGATGATGACATTCATTCTACATATTAGTATTTAATGTGTGATTTTTTTTGCTCGTCTCTTTTCGATATTCGTTAATCAATTAACAGAAAGAGCAAAATAAAAAAAAGTCCCAAAGCCAGGCGAAAGAACTACTGTACCAAATATGTGGAAATTGTCGTTTGAACAACATTATCAGTTTTTTTTCATTTATTTTTAGTAAAAAACATCGTTTTTGGGGAAAACAAACAAACTGAGGGGAAATATTTGTAATGGCTTAAGCATTCATTGATACTATGTCTCCTCACATTTTTATATTTTAGTGGACATTTATGTTTTGCTTTGGGTCAAAATAATAAAAAGAATAATAAAAGTTTGACTTTATTATATAAAAAGAAACTAGGAACCGAGGGCGAATGTAAGGAAATAAGATAAAAAAGATGTAGTAAAACACTGAGGGGGAAATACAAATTACAGAATTACAAAAAATGATTAAAACTGAAAGACAATAATGAGAGTTTTATATATAGCGTAAAAAAATATCCACATTTTTCGCATTTGAAGAATCGACAGTCACTTTAACCAGTTGGCATAAAATTAGGTTTCACCCAAAGATATTTAAATTAATTTAGGTATCGTTAATGCAACCAAGTTGAACAACAGAAAGTTAATTAAATATATACCATCAAGTGACCATGTAAAAATAGATAAAAGGATTTTTGTTGACACGTAGATGGCACCTCTATATTACGAATCTGTTTAAAATATAATTTTTAGTTTAGTTTCGTACTGCAGCAATGGATTGTATGATGTCTCAATAGATGTTAAGTAGTTGATTTCAATGAATAGTAAAAATCGAACAAAATGGCATCCAGGAAAAAAATTAAAAGAGCTTTTTGCTCTAAATAAGTAGAATATCGCTTTACTAATTACCGAGTCTATAGGGGACTAATTTGAAGTCATTGGTATGTTAACAAAGTATCAAGAGTCCTTTAGAAATATTGACATGCATAAATATCAGCTACAAGCAGCAACCATTCGGCTTTAAACTGCTTTTTCAACATGCGGAGCGAAATGATACGGTTTTTAGAAATCCAAAGTAAAGCACTAGTCTGAATAATTGGAAAGAAGTATGAGTAATGGGATAATGAATCTTGTAATTAAGCGCATTTCAAGTTTCAAGTAGTTTAACTCTACTGCGTCGTATTAAGAGGTGCAATTAGTGTTGAGTGTTGAGACGATTAGACTACCGGTGTGGGAATCCCTTAAATCTAAAATATTGAGAATATAACAATGTCATCAGTCTACGGCGATATAATTTGAAGTAAACCACGCTTAGGCACTCTGATAAGCGTGATGAGTTTCCCAGTATAGAGATGTGACTGTGATGTTGTTAAAGTTAGTTATTTTCACTTGAACATTGTTAATATTTTCTAAATAATGAAAACTAAGACAAATGTCACTATAATCCAGATTGCAGACGTTTGCTTTCAAAACTTACAGAAACAAAATCAGTCTTGTAATAAACATACCTTCATTACCACCTTAAATAGCACTGTTTAGTATATGTATATCATCGTTATATTTTGGTTTTTATTTGTTATTTTGTTCTACACATTCTGAAGATAGCTTTTATTTGGTTTTCACTTAATCGACGAGCATTTTGGGACTGATTGTAAATCTACTTCTCATAAACTGAGCACCTGCGTGCGTGTTGCTTTGTTTTATCAAAATTTGATTGTCATTGAGTTTATCACTTTAGGGAGCTATTCATTCATTAATCATTCATATGGGGCTTTGTTAATGTTAGAAACGAAAACTTTTGTTTTTGGTTTCATTTAGTTTTTGTTGTTGGCTCTTTTGTGTCGCTAGCACAGAAAACCTTTGTTGTAGACATTTGGGGATGACAGCCCTCAGCCCTGGTCCATTATGTAGGACTAACTAATAGCACCACTGTCTGGAACTACAAGATCATTTCGCCTGGTGTGCATCCTATAGTGAAGACAGATCAAAGACAGCGACACAGCAAACTACTGTTCACATATTCCATTTAGACCACTCCGAATATTCCGTTTTTCAAGTTGAATAAATAGTATAATACAAAAATAAATAATATATAATAATATGTAGATTTGGGTCGAATGAAGAGTAGGTCATGACTGAAAAAAACGTCTATTTCAATCCTAATCTGCCCAGATGAATTCGGTGGCAAATAATGATGATGATATACAGTATATAGTAGTACTGTGGTTATACTAGGTATTAGCGTAAAATAAACAATTTTCCAATTGACTGTGGAAAAATGCGGCAGAGCTTTAATTCTGAAAGGTAATATCTTTCTATACCATGGGGGCCCTTTACTTTTGTCGCGGCGATTTTTCCAATTTTTGTATTTAGTGAATTTTATATTTTTTTTAAAGAAAAGGTGTACATGTTTGTTTTACTTAGTAAAGTTAAGAAAATGAGAGAAAAAAATTTCAACTTCGTAACTTACATTGATCACCCGCTACAACAAAAAGGCGCAACGTATATAACTTTACTTTTTTGTAATTGTTCATAATTGTTTATAGTGTGTTATTTTTATTTGACGTCTGATTTAGGAAATTAAGAAAAGAGTTTTTCTTTACAACTGGTATTCTTAATTTTAATTATGGTAACTAGGGTAGGTTATAAATATTTTTGTGACAAATATCTACTATTAAAAAACCTTATGCTTTTAGGTGTAACAAATTCGTTGGATGAGGCTCTATTAAATAATTTGAATAGCTTGACTGCTTATACATATTCATTATTTATAAAAATTTGTAAATTAAGTCTCTTGCCTAGTCTATCCTTCTTTTTAGCAAATATGTACAAAATTGGAGTATTAAGTGTGTAATTATTGATCTCCAAAGGAATTAAAACCAAAAATATGTTTACCTTAATCGGTTCCTGCGGTCAAAAAAGTGGATTTATCCTTTTTTGGTGAGCACGGGAGTGATGCTAGTGGTGATTACATACAATGTGCAAGTATATACAGGACGTGATCGTAACTGGGCACCAGAAGTGAATCAAGTAGTGCGAGTCGTATTCAATATCATATTTCTTTTGCTAATTATTTCAGTTTCAAGTTTTCTTTGTCCTTTATCTCTCTATATAATAATCTCTATAATAGGTTTGATTAGGGGAAATGTTATTTTTCTTCTTTGTGCGCTGCTACCGTTCAAGGTGGACCTGGGCCTCAGTTAGTAAGCTTCGCCACCCAGCACGATCTCGTGCCAGCTGTTTCCAATGGTGCGCACTATGGACGATATCATAGATGCCGGCATCCTCTTTTGCGTTGTCCCACTGGTTCGATTCTCTGCCCCGAAGCTATGCTATCCATTCGCTCTACATGGCCTAACCATCCTAGGCCTTGCATCCGTTGACGCCTGGCCAGGCGCCTTGTAGCCCGTACATTTCGTGGTTGAATTTTCTCCTCCAGTAACCATCGATGCAAACAGGAGCAAAGATTGCACGTAAAAACTCAGAAGATAGAAGTCACGTTTTTATATCAAGGTCTTTTCAAATTATGTACATACTACAACGAAAGTACGGAACATTTTTTTTTCCAAAGTTATTCTTAACTAGAAGTGTAAACCATTTGCATGAACAATGGAGTCAGTGGGTATTGTTAAAAGCATCCATCGTTCCACCTACACTTTATTTGGCATTACTTCCATCGATAATATTGGAAACCTTCCAAATTTACAATTATCATGAGCAGTTTAACACACATTTGCTTTTGAATGTCTTTAATCAATAAAAGGAAATTCCTTTCACTTGTGTAATGTATGTATGGCATGGCGAAAAAAGTTACACTCTTGTTATAATGTTCAACAGCCCGTGAATTAAGAAGCATTTTACTTTAATCTTGACTTTAGGGCAAAAGAAAATGTTCCATCGAAATATCAGCGTAGCATTGATTCCATTTTGGCATCAACTCGAGCGTTCTCTCACCGGGTTTGTACTTTTTCACACAATTAACCTTGAGTCATAAAAACTGAGCACATATAAGCATAAGTAAAGACGCAACAGAAACATTTACAAAAATGTATGTTTTCATCGAGGAATTCGGGACGGGTTGGTAATCCAAAACGTAAAAATCCCTTTTAATGTGTCTGAAACTCTTGTAACACAAGTAAACGAGACTGCGCTGACCGTGTACCATACAGACGCAGCATAAGCAATATGCAGAAAATCGGGCTACGAACCCTAGGCGGAGTGTTTTACTTTTCTTTGTCACGTAATTAAGTCAATGAGAAAGTGGCCTGTTGGTTACTATGAAGGGGACATAGAAAAAAAACCCCACCGTTTATCAATGGTCAGAGCACATGCAGTGTCTTGAAAAGTCATTCACTTTAGGTTGAAGGTTATCAGTGAGCGTGTTATTCGACACACAATAATAGTAAATTCAATCAACAAAATTTGGGGAGTCATCAAAGGGGAACAACCAACACCGAAGTACTGATAAATGATAAACTCCATTTAACAAGTTCATGGTCAACTACGTTACAAGCTGGTGCTTAAGAAGCTTATTGTTTATTTATTGATAAATATTAGAATGCAGTAAAGATAACATATTAGAACTCCGATAGGCTACAGTAAGATAAGAGAGCAAAATATTTTTTTCTTATAAGTACAGGCTAATTTTGACTATCGTGGAAGGTAGTTATTCAAAAGAGAGAAAGTTCTTTAGTGATATATAAATAATGCCAAAATCACTAAAGGACTATAATCAAAATGAAACAATGTGTCGTAAGTTAAGGGCAAACAGTTAACGTAGCGGTTAAAGTTCTTGTTAGTACCAACTGATAATTATACTTTTTCTTCTGATGTGTCTCTAAGACAGTGTTTTGTTGTATAACCTCTTTACATCTACGTCTTTCCTCCTTTCTTCCTTTTCATCAACATTCGTAGATGGCGTTGGCGACCCTGCTAGAAAGTAAGAGAACTAAAAGTTTAGCTTTTAAAAAAAACTAGGGTATGCAAAATATTATCGCCTTTTCTGGGTTGTTTTAATAGTAATCATTACTATATAATTGCCTACACCTACATAAAGCTCCCTTGTTTTCATTGGATAATGGATATCATTTCCAAGTAGAGTTGGGTCGTTCCGGGCATGTGTAGTTCTAGGTAAGAGTTCTTCAATCGGAATCCGTTCCGTTCATTCTGCAAACTATAGGAGAACATGCCCATCGTTCCGGACTTGAAAACAATTAGTTTTCCGATAACAAGGCAAATAGAACCGAAAATGTCTCATACCACATAGTTTTCAAAGAAAAACAAAACACAAAATGAAACATGCATTTATGTAGATGTAGCGATAAGTTCGCACAGGAATAGTTTCATATTCCATATGTGTTGTCGCTCCGAGGAACGAGGAAGTTGCAGTTCCAGTTCCAGGAACCAGTTCCGATAGGGAAAAGAACCGGTCCATGTTCATTCACGGGCTGAAACGATTTTGCGCAACTCTGTTTTCACGTAGTTATTTGATTTCAAGCAAAATACAAATACAATGTACAAAATTCGTAAAACGTGATATGTTGTCAACATTTCCAATTTATTTCTAATGTATACAGGAAACTGCTATATATTATACACAGTCGACTCCGCTTAACTGAACTACGCTTTACTGAAAAAATCGGTTAACTGTAACACAAATCCTGGTACGAAGCATTTTTTCATAATCTGCATACAAATTACTCCGCTTAACTGAAAAACTTGGTTAACTGAAAAAAAATTTTCAACAAAAAAAATATAAATTTATACTGAAACTACTCCGCATAACTGAAATACAATAAGTGATTGTGCTCATCGATGACCTCGAAGAGAAAGTATCGGTGTACAATATAAAGAATCGTCGACAAACAAAAATCAAAGATTTTTACAACTCGCTTGACTGAGTATAAGTACATTTATTTAATATATACATGTATGTATGTAAAAATATATGTATGCATATTGAAACTGACCTGTGAATTACCGTACAAATATTTATGTTTTCTTTTTTCGTGGATGGAGTTTTTTTTTAAATAAAATATTTATATGTTAAAGATTATGTGTTATTAGAATTTTTTTGAATTTTCGGACCGGATAAGGGAAATTGTTTTTCAGCTATCACATCTCCGGTTAAATGAAATTTTTTTTTCAGTTATCCGAAGAACGCTTAACTGAAAATATCGCCATAAGCTGAAATACTCTTGTATCCATGCAGAATCTGATGAATGTCTTCAAAGATGGTGCAAACTGGTGCAAAATCTGTGTGCTCTCAAGCAATGCCCTCTGCCGAAGCGCGCACCTACTGATACAAGTTGTGAAAGAGTTTTTATCTGAAAATCGACATTAGCATTTCAGTAAATAATCCAATTTAAAAATCCAATGGCTATCTGTGCCAAAGATGATGTTTTACTTTCTGCATAATCGAATTCGGAGTTCAGCTTTTCCTCCACTGCCTTGCATACAGTTAATATACATAATTGAAGTGAAAAAGCTGAAACATTTTGGATTTTTTGTATTACATTCTAATACGTATAGTACTCCTCATTAGCAGGCTAATTAGGCAATCGTCGCCTTTATTTACCATTTTTGTACCGCTTAACTGTGCTGTGCACTCTTTCCTTTTTCTGTCATTTTTTTTCCTCTTTTTCTGAATGAACTTTCAGGAAAACGGAAAAGAACAACAAAGTACCGCAGTGCGCTAGAGAGAGAAATTCGTGTAGGAAACAGAGCGTGTAAAACCGGATATAAAGACCCTTTAAAGTTGTTTGTTTGGTCTTCTGAATACAAAATTCATTAAGCACTCCTTTAATCATTTTCGGCTGCTATTGGAAAGCCCAACATTGCGTTCACAAAGAAAAGCTGCTTTCACAAATGACATCGCTATTTTATGAGAACACTTCTTCAGTTCTAACATCTTTTAGCGAATTGAACATGTTTTTCCGTTGTATTCCCAAAAGATATTTTAACAAATTTTCAAGTTTTCATCTTGCTGACAGCCGGGAACCGCAACAGGAGACATGACAACAGCCTTTCGGTCGAATGTACATACATAAGCTCTGGCGTGCTTTTGATCCATATTAATCACGCTCTACTCTGCGTTCAGCTGGCGCTAAATTAATTCCTGTCCCAACCTTCTTTTAAGATGTTTACATGTTTTATTATGCGACGGCGTTTGCCGCCATTGACTTGTTCATTAATTGAGTCCCAAGACTTAATTTCACTTTGTGAATATGTGAGCAGAACCTTCAGTAATTTGCTTGCGATTAAAAATACCACAAAATTCAGGAAACCAAACAGAACTTTAATTCGCATACACCTTTGTTCTATTCACGCTAAAGTTATATATGCATGCATGCATGTCATTTCAATAGCCCAACCATATGTATGTATGTAAAGTTGAAATGTACAACCACTTTGTCCCTAAACGATAACCAAAAACTATCTAGTCTCTGTGGGGGTTTACCGCGATCGACCCTGTCAACAATAACTTTTTTTCCTCGTTTTATTGTAATACAGCTGCACGCTTTAGTGATCGCAAATGTTTTTTTTTTTTATATGTATGTGCGTACATTTTGGTTATTTGATAGTTGCGTCTACCTATAAAGCCTTATCTTCTGAGAATATAAATTGAACACTTGCACAGGGAAAAACAATAAAAGAAAAAAGAAAAAAAAAAAAACCAAAAGAGTCAAATTTGACAAGAATTGGTTTACGATAACGATAACAGTGATTTATTTAGAGGGAGTAAACCATTTGGGCGATATCGCCACATACACGTTAACCAAATGCTAAGCTTAGTCGATTGTGGATCCCCTAAATTGATTGTTGGTTTTTGACCTTTTTGCTCATAAGCAGGCCTTTATTTAATTCTGGAGAGTAGTTTTTCATGCACTGTGTGTTTAATGAGTTTCATGTTTTTGACAAACAAGGAAATTTGTTAGGATATATTTTTTTTTTGTTTTTTAGAATAAATAACAAACACAGGATTATTTTGTTTGTTTGTTCGTTTTTTTGTTTGTTTTTTGATGAGACGGTTTAGTTGTGTGTAAGGCAATGAATTTTTTTTTGGCCTAATGTTATAGCAGGTTGCTTAAGAACTGCGTATTTGGAATGTTCTGTGTGCTACTAATTATTAGGGAAAGATATCATATTTCATATCAACAGACATTAGACGCATATCTTTGTCAACATGAAATAGCTTAACTCTAACTGTGAAACTGATGTGAATTTTTACATATTTCATCCTCCATTCTGCCATTAGCGGATACAAGAACAGCTGATATAGCCATGTTTTTTTTTATTTTTTTCATTTTTTTTTCATTTTATGAAACCATAACAATATTTAAACAAAATAGCATTATTGCTCAAACACATGCGCATTCTTAGCGCGCGTGTGTGGCTAAGTGTAATGGCAAATCAGTCAAATCAAATATTTGTCCCTCGTTTTTGTCGGGCAGCGAGTACTGGGGTTGAGGTTCTAAATTTCTCTTGCCTTCCAACTAAATGGATTGGTCACATTGGGAATATCTGTAGACAGTGTTTTTAAATGTCGGAAAAACGACTTCCTATACTTTAACATGTGGTATATATAACATAGTCGTAATCGTCTTTGAGGAAAACAACATCTATACATTAATTTTTATTTTATTACCGAAACAATTGCTATGCAAATAGCAAAATTCCATTTATTTTCATTTTTAATTCATTATTTTTAGGATGAAAAATTACATGTTCTGTGACTAACAAATTACTAGAACTTGCACGGGTTATCAATATGGGTGACATTAGCCTATCGGTATCAGTATCGTATCCAGAACATTACCTCAATATTTCCCTATTCACCAGTACACTACAGACCAGTTTATCCATATTGGTTAAGTGTTTATTCTTGCCAAACTAAAATATCAAGTAATCATTTTCATCAAAATATTATTTGATATGTATTTTTAATAATTGTACAAATGGATCTTTTTTTTTTTACACAAAAAACAAAAACATATGTATACAAATTGCACAAAAAAAATACTAAAAACAAATTTCAAGACCCTACTTTGAATGCGTGACTGACAATTGTCTTGAGTCCTGAAAACTAAAATAATAAATATTTGTCGCTTCCGCAATTTGTTCCAAACCGACAATAAATAGCAACACAGTAAAATAACTAAAGCAGCCGCCTTAGTTTTTCATTGTTGGTAAATTTCCATTCGCATATTTACCATCTGACAAGTGCCTTATAAAGACGCCGTACAACTTATTACTTCTTCTTTCTTTTAATCACCAGTGCACATGCTTGGATTGTTTCTTTGTTTCTTCTCTCTCTATGCTTTCTGTATTTTTTAGGTGATTTTTATAGACACAATAGGTGTTTCAATAAATGAGCTTTATGTGGACAATACCCTAACCGGGTGCACTAAGAAACTATATCATGTTGCCGTGCTGATCGGATACTTGCTGGATATATTCTAGGGAATAGAATATACAAAAACGTGTTCTTAAAACATTGGTTAATATAAATAATATTTCTAATGTACATGTTGAATGTTTATATTAGAACTCATCATCAGGCATTTAGTATAAATCATTTCTTGCTTATGACGTTTCTATCAAATAGATTAGGCAATTCAAAATATGGTTGTGGGACGATTAATCATTTTCTTGAGTTGATCCTTTTTGATTTAAACCGACTTTTTAGACAAGTCGATCAGCGAAATCTGCTTATAATATAATATAATGTAAAAAAAAATAAAAGAATAGTGTCCACAATTCAGTGTGCTGTAAATATGGGAATTGAGGTGTGGTTGGATAAGAGTAAAACAGTTAAAGTTGTATGTTGTTTAACGGGAAGTTTTGTAAAGAAGCAAAATCTCATTTCTGATCAATGATGTCTTAACTTTAGACACAGCGATTAGGGCTGTGGTTGAGAATGTGGTAATACACTTTCTAGTCTAATGAATGTCTTTTCATTTTTCATGTTATTTTCATCTACCCGAAGATATACATATACCAACCAAATGGTTCGAGAGACACCATCCACTCTTGATATTGTTTGACTAACACCCTACATAATTCCTCTACCCCGGTTGATATTAATAACATTAGCTCTGATCATAACCCGGTTATATATCAGATACTTTTTGCATGAAAAAAAGAACAGCCAGGCGTACAATATTGAGCGTACAGATAGCATGTGTGCATGATACACACGTTTCGTAAGATCGGCACATGGTAATCTCTTAACATTTGAGGGTAATAAAAGGTTCTGATTACCATTTCCATTTGGAAATTTATTTTCCAAATGGAAAATTATTTTATTTGTTTGTGTGAGATAACAAGAAGCAAGCAAGGCAATCTGACTTGCCAGCAAAAATACGAAATAATTAACAATTTTAGAAATTAATGGACACTGAAAAATATAGCTGAGAGTGGAATAAATGTTACTCTCAGATCAAAACGAGTGGTATATTGTGCGAAATATTAAGCCTAAATTAAAAACATCTTTTCGATGTTGGCGGCTGGGCTATCAGCTGTTACCAATAAACCCTTATTTGTAGAAAACATTCACAGAGACTTGCGAAAAAATAAGCTTAATTGTTGGATTGCCCGAGTAAAGGTACGTGTCAGTGTCAGTATCAAACAAGAAAAAAAAAGCAATTCGTGCTTTGCTAGGGCATATTTAAATTGGTGTTTTAGCTTCTGGTAAGTCGTATTTCTGAATGAAACAATAGTTACTTGAATCAGAAAGTAGACAAGTTCTTTCAAAAGAACCAGCTTAAAAAGCTATAATGTTAAAAGATATTTGTTCCCATCGAAACATGAGAAATTACACCTCAATGGGTGTACGCTCAACTTTGTGAGGTACTGTATATTCAAAACATTAAAATTTAGCTCTAAGATATACGATAAATATTAAATCTCTGTATGTAAATTGTGTGGCAAACATCTAGAAGACAAGTTTTAAAGATTAGAGGAGGAAAACGTTGGTTTGCAACCGATACCGACAAAGACATTGGCAAAAAATATTAAAAATTACGAGTAATTAACTTAAAATTTACTATCAATATACACTTGTTGAATTGTCTTTCCTATACAAGCATTAAGTAATTGAAATAATAAGATCTTAATAAGCAAAACTCTTTCTGCCGTCAGTTCTTGTGATTGCAATAAATCTGTATATTACAAACCGAAAAAACCAATAGCGAAGTCTTGAAAATAATTTCAATAAGATTAGATTCTGATAAAACACCGAACCACAACAACCACCCAAATAACAAAAGAAACCAATGGTATAAGACATCCTATAACAATCAAACAAAGATATTCGGCCATATAACAGAATAAGCAAAAAAGGAGAGGGGACAGACGAAATATATAAGGAGGTGATTTTCTCAATGAAGTGGTGACATTAAGTAGATAGCAGGAAACTGGATAAATTTTACTTAAGACTGGAACCAGGAAGTATTTAGTGACTGATTGATGATCTTGGTAAATTTAATTAAGGATTACGGATGGATGTGAAAATGTGCTTTAAGTGTTTTATGTACGATGGTTGTAACCGTAATAGTTATTGCATACACAATTTATCACATCGATGAAATTTTTTTTAAAAATTCTATTCTTCTTTCAAGTAGATAATAAATTCTTTTGCTTATTCCTGATTAAGCATTAGTCATTTTTTAGTGAAATATTCTATTTATTAATGTTTTTTTTTTTTAAGAAAAATGTTCTTAAGGTGGTTTCTTGTATAAGCGCGAAACATACTTTTGGATTACCTATAAAGTGTACTATGTTTTATTTGCCAGTAAAAAAAGAATTGTAAACAAAAGAAGCAAAAGTTTTTTTTCTTGTTGTTCTTTCTTAATTTGTTTAATGGTCACATTTAGTCTTTATTTTATCATATCATTCATGTCAAATCACAGATTTTGTCTGAAGTGAATGTTTTAAATTATTACATCTTAAGTCGACATTCTCTTTTGTATTTTTCACACAGATATGTATTATTAAGATCTTCGTTTTCTATCGATATCTTAAGTGTAAGTTCTTAATCATGAGTGAAATCAAAGTCTACATGAAACTTTATTTTAGTTCTGCTATAGCAGTAGTCCTCCAGAAGCCACAACTTCTCTTATTTGTCAAAAAAAAAAAGCATCTTATAATGCCATATTTACGGCATAACCGGAGGGCAGAAGTCGTATTGTGTGTAAAAGTACATGTCTTTGAAGTGGAAGTTCAAATAGTTCTTACCTGTTTTTGTTGGACAAGAAATACGTCATTGTTCCATTTTCTCGAAAAGTTCGTGACAAGGGTTAAGTAGAACTTCGTGTACAGGAAATATTCCTGTTGTTGAATTTTAAGTGAGAAAAACATGAGAAGGCGTTCATGTCGAAAACCAGATTGAAGGCGTATCTCTTTTTTTCACCGGTAATCAAACAATTGGGTTAGCGTCGATTTAGCTTGCATGGTTATCACAAGCTTAAGGGTGCTGATAGCGGGGGGGCTGGTTGTGTCAAAGAATCTCACCTTCAACTTCTTACGTGAATGCGCATTGATGGATTCAATGGATTTGATGTGTTGTTTTTGAACAAGTTTTAAAAATGAAAAGTCAGAACAAAAAAGAAAATAAAGAAATTTATGGATAAGGAAGAATAAGAGGAAAAATATTGTTGATGTATTTCATTTTATACCTTTCAATTTATTAAACAGTTTAATTTAAATGAGTATAATTGCGGAAACAATATACATTTATTTTTGTTCTTTTCTTTTTAGTTTGAATACAAATTTTAACAAGGAGACTAGTAAGTAACTTATTTCTTTTCTTTGTAGTACTATTACACTGTGGTTAATTAGCAAATTTATTCGATTAAATTGTTTTTTGGTTATATGATACCAGCAACCCGTCCTGGCTTCGCGCAGGTAGGTAGTCTAAAGTTTTTTGGTAAGATTATTAGCATTAGGTTATATGGCAGAATACGACCATGATGTTATAAAGCTAAACGCTGTAAACTGAATGATAGATTTTTGATGACGATGGCAACAATTGAATCACTAACTTTATTGACTTGCTTCTTTGTACGCGACAAATCTTGAGGCCAAATAAATTAGTAGATAAGTTTGCAATACCCGGATATACCTTCACAATCATTTCCACGTTTTGGGGGGTATTGAAGCCTCGTCCCAAATTATTGAACTACAATTCACAGTCAGTCTCATACAACAAATTCTGATCAATGTTCCCATAATCGGATGACAGTTCTGTCGTTTGCGGTGCAACATATCTTCAGTCATATTTTGAGGTGATTTTGCAATAGTAATAAAGGATCAGTAATTTTACACAACTAAATTATGAAAGTAAATAAGTGTTTTTTTTTTTTCGGCGCGATCATCTCCATGACAACTGTGTGCGAATTTCAGCTGAGCAAAAAGGGTTGAAATGAGTTTGGAAAACACCACTAAGGCTCCCGTCTTTGCTCTGCACCTTTGTTCTTTCAGAAAAATATATGGAGCGATGAAAGCAAGTTCAATCTGATGGAAAAAAATATGTTCGAAAACCACCAAACCATGAATACGATCTCAGGTACACTGAAAAAATATGATACAATAAATCGAATAATCTATCTTTAAATTACTTTAAACACGGCGGTGGGAGCATAATGATCTGCCGTTGGCGATTGTGGCGATGGCATGGCATGGCGTTGGTGCTATAGTAGAAATTGACGATATTTTCGATCAATACCAATACAACTGCATCCTAGAGAGTCATATGAGACCATAGATCGATGATACTTTGCCTTTGTTATGGTCTTATAACCAACGCCATCCCTCGCGGCTTGTCAAAAATTGGCTTTTGGAGAGCAAAACTATGTCAGATTACGATACGATGCATAGTGGGGCAGATTATACCAAAAACCGGTATAAATTCATATTTTCGAAATTCATGATATGAGTAAGTTTTGCTATTTATTCTGCTATTTGCTTTATTTTGCTATTCATTCAACTCGTTGCAAAAAGCTACTGACCTACAGAGCAAAAAGCTCCTAAAAAATTCGTTCCTAAATCTGATTCGGCCCGATTTTTGAAATTGAATTGAATTGAAAGAATTATTTTGTTTCATAAAGATATCAAATCATCGAAAACTGCTAGAAAAAATAATTTTTTTTTTCACAGGATTAACTTCAAACTTTGGAGTATTTATATGTATACTGTCAAATATTTTGCAGAGTCGTATCCTTGGTTTTGAATAATTTTTTTTGTATTTAATAAAGGGTTACTTAATAAATTCAACAACAAAAATTTGTTTTCTATCTTTACGCAGACATATTTTACAAGCTGCTAATTGATTGTTTAGGATTTCGTTCCAAAGAAAAAATCAAACCATTATTGAAATACTTCGGTGTCTGTCCGTTGTCCCAAAAGAATTCAACTAAAAATGTTGAAGTCTCAAAGGCTTTAAGTTGATGCAGTTGACTTAAGCGAATGGCGGTATTTTAATTGAAGGGTGGGGATATAATTTCAAAGATTTGCCTTCAATTGATTTTAAAGCAAGCGATCAAAGGATTGATGCAATCCTTTCAAAAAGAAGGATGCTTTTAATATTAAAGTCAAACTCATCTAATGAAGTCAATTGCAGTCAAATGAAGTTTTTTCGCGAATTCGGTATCCTTTACAACTCGAGCTTCAATTTTGCTTTATAGTCCACCTGTCGACTGGGCTTAGTCTGCCGTCGTGTCACTAGGATATACTTAATATAAAACTGCGGTGATGGAACACCTGGCAACTACTGCCTGATCAACCGCAGCACTCTATGTGCTTAGCAGCGGCAACTAGATCAACTCAGTGCTTGGAAAAATGGTAATTTAGTGACAATCGAAATCTTGTTTTTGGTTTTTCAAATAGTCTCTGTATTTTATCTCTGCATTATATAAGAAAAAAATTTACTCAATGAGGAAATGGTTTGTTTTTTGGTCGTCTTTTTTTAGGGTTTCGTTCCAAAGTAATAACGAAACCCTTATGGAATCACTTCGTTGTCTGTCTGTCGCCTTTTACATATTTGACTATAACTTATAAGTCCTTTATAGTTAAGGGATGAATTCTGTCTGTCTGTCTGTCATTAGGCTTTAATTTTGGTAATTGTTCGCCAACTAAGAATTAAGAAATGAATTTTCGCCAAGATGTATTTCACTTGTCCAAAGAAATTTCAGGTAAACCAATTTAAAAAAAAATTATATAAGCAAAAAGCTTAGTATCAATACTAAATTTGAAAAATTTAGTACCAATACTAAATTTGAAACTAACTTTTACTAGTTCCTTAATATGGGAATCGTTGGCAAGAGGATGATAGTAAGATTAAAAAGTTGTACTATACTAATCACCTTACTCTTATTGGTAAGAAGTTATTAGCCAACAAACTGCCAAAAACTGACTTGTGTACCGTGTCCCCCACCTTATTTCCTAAAATATTTGACCAAAAAATCTGAAAAAATTTGGAGTTATAGGGCAACTCATCGCAGTACCCCAAAATTATCCAAAAATCGTATATGATTTTTTGCTCATACTAAAATAAACTAATTACTAACTTTATTTTGAAAAACGTTTCACGGGAATGTATTAAGTGAGGATAGGTCTTATAAAATAAAATAGAGTTTTCATTTTGAACTTTTCATTTGAAAGTTAAGTTTTCGAGATATTAAGCTTCAAAGTCAAAAAAAAAGCGTCCCCCCTCTCATATCCACACCCGCTACAAATCTGAAGACAAATCTGGTATGTAGGTTTTGATGTAATCTTTGGGTTAACATTGGTTTGAGCACTGCAAAAAACAACAACATTCGAATTTTGAAGATCCGAAAATGCCATTTTGTAGATCTCGGCGAAAGAACAATACAATATTATGTAAAGAAAATTATTTTCATATAATTTTTCGAGATATTAACGATTTAAATCGAATCAGTTACCTGCAAAAAACGTTGTACTGACGGCAGTCTCAGTGTCGCTTGCGGCATTTCATCCCCTAAATGCACCAAAGCAATTTTCACACGGCTGGTGCGATCAGCAAATGGGAAAGGATTTTCTTTTGTTCAGTTTCGTTCGCAATGAAAAGAAGAATTTTACCGAATGAACAGTGAATTGAGTTTAATTTGATTTGACTATTTTAGTTTGTTAATTTCTTAGACTTATATTAAGTCTAAGCTACTAATCTGTTTGCGAACGAAACCCTCGGCGGGTGATTAAAACTCACACTTGACCGGTTTTTTTTTTTTTTTTTTCAAATCTGTGACTGAAACTATAGCTCAAATAAACTTTGCATAGTTTACGGAACGAAGTCATAAAACTGTAAAATTGACACTACAAAGTCATATTCGTATGTAAAAATTAAATCCGGATGGGGGTTGTATTTTCATTCAAATTTCCATTATAGAAAAATGAAAAAATAATTAGTAATGCACCTCAATAATATTAACTTTCAATAATTACCAAAAAGTAGATATGGCCAGACAAAATATACCTCAGCAGCCAAGTTAATTTACGCTTTTTCATTTCATGTGTTATGAGCCATTTTACAAATTGCCATCGGTGTAATTTCAGCGTTAAGTGAAAGAGATTCACACTCTGACATAAAACAATTTTACAACCACTAAAACAATAAACATTCGCGCAGCATTATACAGTTTATGTGCAAGGATATCACATGCCATTGCTGCATATCGTAATTAATTGGGCTGTGTTCGCTAAATGAAAGAAAACTTTATTTCGCATACAGAAATCACGCAAAAGCCTCATAATATGAAAAATAATGAATGAAATTGTGATTCCCAGCTCGCGCTCAGAAATGAAAATTTAACATTTATCAAGTTAATTGTATCACAAATTTGATTATGTTAATTATATTTAATTGCGGGGGTAATTGGCAATGGGATTGTCCCCTTCCCCTTGTCATCATCTTGCTTTTAATTACACTTTAATGTCGATCTTACGAAGACATAAAATCCATTTTAGTTTTGGAGTGGTTTATGCTCTTATTTAAAAGAAACTAAACGTGTTCACAATTATATGAAATAGCTTTATCAATGTATAAGCTTTGTTGAGGGAATAGTACCGGCGCCGAGATAACAATGATAGCGGTATAATTTTAGTAAAACTTAAAAAAATTTTTCCAAGTAAAAGTTCTATCTGAATGATGAAGAATAGTGTATAGTCGATTTTGTTCATTGCTATAGCTAATTCATACGATTAAATTGTACTTTCAAGTTGTCAAATTTCTTATCAAGACTAAGTGTTATCTACTAACTTAACCAAGTGATTAGCATGCTATAACAATAGCAGTGAAGAGAAAATATTAATTATCAATATTGCACTAGATCAAATGAAGCATTATCGTAAATTTAAAAAGGGTACTTCTAACATTTTATACACAAATCACAATTATGTGCCCATGCGGTCGGTTTTTTTTCCCAATTTAGCATTAATACTAAATGAAAGGTAGCAAGTGTTTAAAATTTTATTGGAGGAAAAAAAAAATGCCTTATTTGCAAGAACTGATTGTTCTTTCGTTAATAAAACCTATTATTCGCCCTAATTGACACAAGGTATTAAAAACAACTAATTGGAGGGTGTATATATGTATATATATTAACATATAAGATGAACTTCGGGTATTGTGAAATTGTCGGGCAATGTGATATACCAGCATATTTTCCGAAATAATCAATTCTTGGTAAACATTTTCTTGTCATCATGATGGCAATGGAGAAGAACACGTGCTGCAGTTTTAGAAGCTCTCGCGCTTATTGTTTTGTATGTCAGTGCATTGAAATTGTTTCCGGTGTTCAGGGGACATGGTACACAAGTAATCTTTTGTCCATGGTACACAAGTAATCTTTAATGACACCCATCGATCAATCATCAAAATTGATAAAAGTTTTTTCGAGCATTAGTATAAGTAAGGTTTCTTTCACTAAGGTTTCCTTGAATCTGTGGCTAATTCCGAAAAATTTGGGTTGCCTAGATACACCTTCGAAAAAGCTAGGCTCTGGCTCTCAACGGGCTGTTACGCCGCCTAATACAATACAATAGATACACCTTCACTCCACATTTCATCCTTTAACTAACGACGACTCAAAAGTTACGGATACCGGAGCGATTCTATAAGGGTTTCGTTATATCTTCAGAAAAACTCCCAGATATGTGAAATTAAATTTACTTTATTCGAAAGATAATCTTCTATTCATGTTTCATTATAATTTGTCCTCCAAGTGGTCAATCGTTTCGGGCTTATCGGCGTAGACTAGCGACTTCACATATCCCCACAGAAAATAGTCAAGCGGTGTTAAATCTCACGGTCAATTCAAGGGTCCGTAACGTGAAACTATGCGGTTACTAAACGTTTTCTTCAATAAATCAATTGTGACATGAGTTGTGTGACATGTTGCGCCGTCTTTTTTAAACCACAGCTCCTGCACATCATAGTTGTTCAATTGATGAACGAAAAAGTCAGAATAAATGGTTATATAGCCGTCGCCATTGACTGTAACGTTGTGGCCAGCATCGTTTTTTAAGGAGTACGGATCAATGAATCGAAACCAACCCATAAAGCGCATCAAACAGTTAGTTTTTGTGGATGTAACGGTGTCTTAGCATACTCTTGAGGATTATGAATTACTCCAAATTACTAATACTCCAAATTATTATTACTGCAAATACGTGAGTTTTGTTTATTGACATTCATCCTAAAGTGAGCTTCATCGCCAAATAAAATTCGCTTAAGAAAATTGGCAACAGAACCATGATTTTCAAAATAAATTTGCACAATTTAGAAGCGTTCTTCAGGCGTCCGTTTATTCATGTTGAAATGCCAAGCCAAATTAAAAATAAATAACCTGACAGCTGACAAATAGTGCTACTAAAGTTCTATGCCTCTAAAAAAAAAACACTCTACACATAATGTCTTATATATCAGTTCTGATTGACTCCAGTTTCGGTTGTCGGCCAGCTGTAATAAAATACGTGCAGATTCTGTCTTTCAGAAATAAAAGAAAGCTTTAAGATTAAATTGAAAGAACGTTAATGCAGTCGAAGTCTCATATTTCTCTGGCAATATATTCCCGGAAATTGGTAAAAATAATTACTGAGAGATTAGATTGCTATTTTATTATGCACGTAATGGAATTTGATCTGCATTTCTTTTTATGACTATTTGAATGGATGGAAACAATTGTGCGTTTAATATGAGGTAGATTCATTCGTGTGCGTATATGATTCGTCAAAACATAATACTGATTTGATAACCCTAGACCTACGTTAAAAAAACAACTAATCCTACCGCCACGGGTCGTTTTCGATCCACGTATGTTTTATTAGGGAATCCGAAAAAAATAAGTGTCTCCCGATATAAAAAGACTCTCTGTACTGCTCTGACTGCTCTGTAGCCTGACGGCTAAGTAAACATCGGGCGAGAGGCGGTCGTAATCTGTTCACAATATAGTTTTTTTTCAATTCAACTCCTAGATCGTATACAAACTTCTTCGGACTTTGCTTCTCTCGCAATGTCGGATGCTCTCGATCGATTTGCGAGAAAATAATAAACGCTTTGAATGCAAATATATCTATCATGCTTGAAATGCAAAATGAACAACAAATAATTTTTCTTCTTAGGCTGATCCCAGAAAGTATTTTATCAGCATTTTCAACACCACCTTTTGTTTTATTATAAGATTTTACAACTTCCGGCATTATTTTGGACATCAAGATCGTGGTGCTTTGGACGACGGTATATTTATTTTATTTACTAACTTCTGAACTGAGTGCAGTGGAATCCATTTGAAGAACATGAACTCGACCAATAGCGTAACGAGTAATACCCGGTTTCATTGGAAGAACATTTTCAGAAGGAACGAACAAATGTAAATACTTTTACTAGATGAATTGAATGGCATTGGGCATCAAATTGTACTGTTGAAATAGGTAAACTATCATTATTCACGAAATCCACAGGTGCTTCTTCATCGTCCTTTATGTTTCGTTTGATTCAATCTCTTCGGATTTAGGAATAAAGGCTTCGTCAGTGCCCGAAGAAAACTCTTCATTATTTGAACAGTTGGACACTTTGCCAAAATATTTTTGTTTTATTTGATTGAAAATAAATAAATTATAAATTTTAGTCCTTTTTTCAATGCAATCACAACGAAATTTCCATACACAATGCAAAATTGTAGGATGGGTCGAAAACCACCCAAAATAAGAAAAAAAACATGGTTATTTTAATTTTACAAAATGTTAACAATTGGAAATCGATTGATATATTCCAAGTAAGAAAGTCTTGAAAAGCAGCTTAAAATAATATTAATTCGTTTTTAAAATATCGTAGGTCTACGGTTAAACCAATTTTTCGAACTCTCTAAATGATTTCTTTCTACACTGTTTTTCATTCTGTTGGAGTTAAAGATTTGTAATAAGTAAAATACTACAAAAATAATACAAATCTTGTTAGAAACGTTCTAGAAGTCCTAAATTAGTGATACCGAATTTATAAATTTGGATCTATCTGACGGATCATAGTTCCGAACCGACAATAAAGCGTGGGCTTAACATGTATCAAACCTACTGCGCACTACGCAATGGTTGCGTTATTATTAAACCTTACGTAGATAGAAAGGCGGATACATTTTTGTCAATTGATTTCTCATCCCAACTAAATGTTTACTCACACTAGGTATTACGTGTGTATTTGTTAAAGTAAAAAAAAAAATACCGATTTAGGGTTACAAAAACATCATTCTGGCTCATAGTCACTAATTGCGTGTATAGAAATTGGTTTGCTTACAATTTTTTTATCAGCTTTAAATTTGATTAGATACGCAGAGTGGAGTGAAAATATTTTAAGCCAACCTGCTCGTCAATTGTGTTTTGGCACGGCCAGTAGTAATAGTTTCGCACAGCCATGAACAAGTGCATCTACATACTTTTCCTGATAATTTTTGCAGCGGCAGTGGCAACATGTAACGATTTAAATATACATACTGTCTTCCGATACCAATGGATGTAACTGGTGATAGTTTGTTTTGTTGGTTACGTGGTTTTCGCAGGCAGTTCCTGGAAAATTATCAGCCGCGATGAATGGAAAGCAAGACCACCAAATGGTCAGGTCGTCATTGAGAATCCGGTGGGGTACGTCATTGTTCACCACTCCTACAATCCGGGTGTGTGTCATACTACGGACGCGTGTAAGGCATCTATGAGGTCGATGCAAAATTACCACATGGACGACCGTGGGTGGGATGATATAGGTTACAATTTTGCAGTCGGTGCTGACGGCAATGTGTACGTCGGTCGTGGGTTCGGAGTGGTTGGAGCACATGCCCCGAACTATAACAACCGTAGCATGGGACTTTTGCTTATAGGGAATTTCATGGGTAAGAACGCCAATTAACTGGTAATGAAGAGGTAAATTGAATAAAGCAGAACGTGCGATTCTTACTTGCAGAGGAATTACCACCAAAACCAATGATGGAAGTTGCACAGAAATTCATTGCATATGCGGTTGAGCATGGTCATGTGGCAGCGAATTACACTTTGTATGGACATAGACAAGTCAGAGATACAGAATGTCCGGGAAATGCATTTTATATCGAGGTTAAACAGTGGCCCCACTGGATGCCGAAATGAGTGATTTAATTTCTCGAGAATTTTAGTTTAAGATTGCGTGCGGTTGATTCAGTTGAATTTTTTTTTTCATGTGTTATAGAGTAATTTTTTCTTTTTTTTTAATTTTTCTGTTAACTGGAATACGAAAAACAATTAAATTCAAATGCATTATCATTATATTTAATGAATTCGTCTAAAGTAGTGATAACGTGGTGTTTATTTGAAGATAAATAGATGAGTAAAAAAAACCGGTCAAGTGTCAGTTTTACTTAATACTTACGTCAAATTAATTAAAAATCAAAATAGCTTCAGAAAAATTCTTTTTTCCATTTCGAATGAAACACTAAACAAACGAAAACTTTTTCCTATTTTCTGGTCGCGCCAGCCGAGTGTAAAATGCTTTGGTGCATTTGAGGGATTAAATGCCATTAAGCGACACTAAGACTGTCGTCAGTTCATCGTTTTAACAGGAAACTGATCCAATTTAATTCGTTAACATCTTAAAAATTGTGTGAAAATAATTTTTTTTATATAACATTTTTAGGGTTTCGTTCCAAAGGAATAACGAAACCCTTATAGAATCACTTCGGTGTCCGTCTGTCTGTCTGTCTGTCGCCTTTACATATTTGCTAATAACTTCTGAATCCTTTGTAGTTAAGGGATGAAATTTGGAATCGATATGTATCTTGGCAATTCAAAAATAAATCAGGAATTTTTTCTGGAATTAGTCGTATATTAAAGAAAAAGTTAGTACTGAAACTAACCTTTGAAAAAACTTTTATTAACTTTTCTGGTCAATATGGGTGTCATTGGAAAGGGGGCGGGGCGGAGACTACAAAAATGTCTGTCTGTCTGTCATCAAGCCTTATCTTAGCTTATCACCTGGAATTAAGAAATGAAATTTATACAGATGATGTACTTCACTTGCCCAAAGAAAGTTCCGAAAAAAAGTTTAAAGAAAGTTACTTATTAACGAAAAAGTTAGTACTAATACTAAAATCAAAAATTAGTTTTTTTTTTAGATATTGATATGGAGTCTGAAAAAAATTGGAGCTATGGGGCAATATTGCAAATAAACCCAGAAATCTCATATGATTTTTTATTCGTACTAAAATAAATTAATAACTAATTTCTTAAAAAAAATTGTTTTATCGGAATTAATTGAGTTAGGTACCGTTGGATAGGTTTTGTAAAATAAAATACAGTTTTGATTTTGAGCTTTTTGTACCGAATCTCAGTTTTCGAGATATTAAGCTTTAAGTGTGAAAAAAAAACGTCCCCCCCCCCCCCTCGCATTTCCACACTTGCAGGTCTAAAAATCTGAATAAAATCTGATGTAATCTTTAGTTTAAATTTAGTTCGAGTATCCTGGCTCAAACAGTTTTTGAGTTATTGACCAAAAACAAAAAAACATTGACATACGAATTTTAAAGATCCGAAAACGCCATTTTGTAGATCTCATCAATAGAATAGAAAAATGTTATACAAAAAAAAATATTTTCACACAATATTTCGAAATATTAACGATTTAAATTATATCAGCATTTTGCTAAAAAAGGGCAACTAGCGCTTATCTCACACACACAAAGTTTTGGTTTTGGTTTTGGAGCCGCGTTGGTGGAGTGCTAATAGCGCTCGCGCTCTTCTTTGAGGGTCCTGGGTTCGATCCTCGATTTGTCCGATTTGCCTTGTTTTGCTTTTTATTTTTTTTCCTTCTCCGAAGAGGGTTTCTCGCTATTTTCACATTTCTTATTTTTTCAAAATTGTTAAATTCAAATAAAAATGATAGCTTGAATGCGTTACTAACTCAATGGAGGACGCAAAGGATTCTTAAAAAAGTTTCTATATTCTGTTAAATTCTGAAATATCTTTTGGCTCTTTTTAAAGCCTGTGAACCTGAGCGAATATTTTGTATGACAGTTTTCTTCTCTCTCAGTTCTCTTAAAAGAACAAAGCGAAGTAAAGAAATGATTGGTCATAATAGCTTTATTTTAATTTTTTTTTTTTTAAATAAGAGAATCAGTTATTTGTACGTGTATGTGTGCTCAGACCATTTCCTGATAGTGTAAAATGTTTGTGACTGTACCACATTAGTGGTTTAGATGATTAAGTGCCTATTTTTTACTGTCGAATACGTTATGATTCGAATTGCTTAGCTGCTTGGTAAGCTAACTTTCCTGAACTGCTGATTAATGCTTCAATGGAGTAGCTTGATACCATTTCCCTTAAGTTCACTAAATCAATTTTCGCACGGTTGGCACGATCAGCAAATGAGAACGACTTTTCTTTTGTTTAGCTTTATTCGAAAACGGCAGGTAGACGTAGTTAGTTGCTTAAACTTAAATTATGTCCTTACGGTCGGTTGACGAAAGAACGAAACCCTCGGTGCGTAAGTAAAACTCACACTTGACCGGCTTTTTTTATTCTTTCACCGAAATCTAAAAAATTGCATTTTCGGATCTTTAAAATTCTCATGCCATTGTTTTTTGGTTTTTTTTAACAATAACAAACAAATGTTAAACTAATGATTACATCCAAACTTACATTCCAGATTTTTAGACCCATGGGTGTGCAAAAGGGTGTTTTTAAAGCTTGTAATAATTCGAAAACTTGAATTCTAAACAAAAACTTTAAAATAGAAACTATATTTTATTTTACAAGATCTGTTCATTAATCCATGGATTTCATTGATTTTACATTTTTTTTAAATTGATTAATTAATTAATTTTAGTATGAATAAAAAATCATATTTTCACTGTTTTCGGTGTACTGCGATGGCCCATAGTCCCAATTTTTTTTTTCATATTTTTTGTATCTATGTTTAAAAAAAATACAGGTAACAGGGTACGCAAGTCATTTTTTGGCAGTTAGATGGCTAATAATTGCTTACCAGTTAGAGTAAGGAGATTACTGTAGTACATCTTTATGATCTAGGTGCCATACTCTTTCCGAAGATATCCGACTAGAAAATAAATTTGTTTTTTGATTTTAGTATTAGTACTAACTTTTTCGCTTATATGTAAAAATGAAATGAAATAACAAAGGCTCAAGGTTTATATCATTTACAAGACATATGTTTTTAGAATTGTTCATATAATTCATTAGAAGCGAAAACTCCATTATAGTGGACTAAATGGTATGGAAGATGTTTTAAAATATAATTGTGTATACAAAAATTTATAAGACAAACAATGCTTGGAAGGTCTTAGTGTTATATTAAAAATTTTAATATCAACCAAATTTATATCTTGAAGTATTCCAATTAAAATGCAACTAACAAAATAAAAGAGTATCTTGTGAATACAAAAGAATTGAAAGCAATATTTTGCCCTTAAATTGTTTAACAAAGTTGGATTGCAGTGCATTTCCAAACCATATTATTACTGGGATTTCGTACTGATCAGTCTATTGGTTTGGTTGATACTAACTCTTAAAAAATGTAAGACAAGTGGAAATTTACTATTTACAACAAGTATATTTTTATACTTGGAACATATAATTATTAAGTCATTTTCATTGTGCTAAGAGTTTTTTCTATATATGGGATTTTCTTAAAATTAAAATATCTTATAACATTTGTAAAAGTTTTTAAAAGCCATGAATCGAGCATATCATTATTAAAAGCTACCAAGAGAGATAAGGTAGCATAGGTGTTTTACTGTTTTGTCAGTAAATGAGTAAGTTTCATAGTCTCTGGATATAAATCTTGTAAAATCGTGCGTTTTTTCATACACTGGATATAGACCTTTTAATGGGAGGTGGCTACCATCTCCCTCTAAAAATTGCACTGTTTTAGGTAAAAAGCAATCACATTAAAAACTTAGAGAAGTATTGCCTACTTTAAGGAAAACTACCGCACCATTTTACTAAGCGGTTGCGCTCTGAGTTCAAAAGCTTTATTACGTCAGTCAAAATGTTGGTACTACCAGTCAGTAAAACATGCGCAAGCGACTTAATGGTAATTGTCAGTTTCGAAATGAGAAAGCTTATTCATGACCAACTTTGTAAAAGAAATAAATGGTGCTCTCCGAAATTTTCATTTGAAAACTAACAGTACGCGCTCTACTTTATGTACACATGTAAAGACAGTTGGAACAAATGTTTTAAACTTTAGTTTGCTGCAAATGAAAAATAGTCCTTGCTAAACCTTTGCATTATTACTTAATTGAAAACAACTCGGTGCAATGCCCGGCAAAAGTCAGTTGAATTTTCTAACAAGGAGAGTGCACGATAGCTCTCCTATAGGATATATATTTTCCAAAGTGAGAGATCGAGACAATTCCCTTTTTTCGAGAAAAACTCCCCCGCAATTTTTGAGGCGGTGCAGTTTCACAGCTTTTCGGAATCAGCAACAGATTAAAGGAAACTAAATACTACTAATACCAGTGGTACTAATATCAGTGATGGGGAGTCGCGATTACAATTACTTTTACAATTAATTAAAAAGTAATTCATTACGATTACTTTGCCAAAAAATTAGTTCGAGTTAAAGGGATTTATATTTTTTTTGTTTAAAAGCCTTTATTTTATTCAAAAGAGTATACATGTAAGGAAAAAATACAGGAAATTACTTATAAAAGCTTGTAATTTTGGATTGAATCTTTAAAATTGGAGAATGAAGCCTTTTAAAAAAGGACTCTATTTTAAAAAGGCAATGTTGGACCTCATCCGGACTCTCTATGCATTCACTAAATGAAGCTTGAAAACATCTCAGATACCTAACTGTTTTTATATTAAAAGCAAATTATTTGAGCCCAACCAACAACACAATGAATAAGCAGCGCAGTTATTCATATAGAGCCGCACGGTTGTGTGCACAAATGACCTTTAGCTCATTTGTTGTTGTGTGTAGACGATGATTATGTGGACCTAGACGACAATTGTGTTCGCCCCATTGATTGTGCTTCGTGAACCGTTGGCGAATAGTTTCGATTTTCTCATGTTCTTTGGATTCGATGTTTGCCGCGTAGGTCGCCATGCAGATCCTTATTCTTGCTGTGAAAATTCTGTGTCTTTCTTGCATAGGTAAACAATAATAACGGCAACCACATGCGCTTTTTTCTTCGCCGTGTTTGCACTAAAAAATCAACATGAAATGAAAGCTGTTCGTCTACCAGTGCACAAATTGAGAGAGAGTCAGAGCATGCAATAAAAGTTGCAAGAGGAAATTTTTTGTTTATTTTTTTGTGAAAAAAAAAAATCCGACTTACAAGGAGAGTGCACGATCTCCGGGTCACCGATTTTGATGAAATTTGGCATAGTGATAGCTCCTCTATAGGATATGAATTTCCCAAAGTGAGAGATCGCAATACTCCCCCTTTATTGAGAAAAACGCCCCCAAAGTTTTCTCAATCGCGCCATGTATCAAGTTAGAACACTGCATTTTGGAAGCGGCGATAGCCTAGTGGGTGTAATCACGGCTTCCAACCCGAGTGTGCTGGGTTCAATCTTTGACTGTATCGCCTTTTCCACTTTTTTTTTTTTTTCCTTTGAGAATATTTGGTTCAAATCTCGATTGGCTTAGTGTTTGCATTTTTTTGCAGTTTTCTTTTTTTTCTCCTGAAAATCTAGCAACCACGTCAAAAAACATTTTGGTGGATGAAAATTCACTTTACACTTTAGAGTATATTGCACAATTTATTTACATCTACGTTTACATTAGAAAAAAATGTACTATCGCCCGAAGGGTTGGATATTGTAACATGTTTTGGAAGACTGGTGATGATAATTGATGGTGAACGATAGCTTGAATTTTTAGTCTTCACGAAAGTTAATCTTTTTAATTTTTTTTTTGTTAAGGTTTTTACTTATCTGTAAAAATAGACATCACATGGCTAGACGAGTGGAGTGCATTTTGGAGGTATTACTTTTAATGCACACGTAGGCAAGTACTCACTGCCGACCTCAAGAGTCTATTATTAAAAAAACTAAAAATCGTTTTATTTTCAATGAAAAAAAAGCAACATGAATGAAAATCGAACTCAGCACTCTCGGGTTGGAAGCCGTGATCACACCCACTAGGCTTTCGCCGCTTCCAGAATGCAGTGATCTAACCTTCGTTTTTCTCAAAAAAGGGGTGTTGCGATCTCTCACTTTGGGAAATTCATATCCTATAGAGAAGCTATCACTATGCCAAATTTCGTAGAAATCGGTGACCCGGAGGTCGTGCACTCTTCTTGTTAGAGGAATTGAAAATAGACCAAGAGTCGAAAAAAAAGTATTCGAGTTAGAGGGCTTCGACTATAATTATAATTACACTTGTGTAATTGCCATTATAATTAAAGTTCAGAAACTAAAATAACGCAAAATGCAACTAATTAAAAAAAGTTTTAGATGTTATATTTCGAATTTTCCTTAAGCAGTACAAGTTTTTCAAAATTTGTATCAGAAAGCTTATTTCCATGCAGGGCATTTACAATGCCTGCAAAAGAGAATGACCCTATCATTGGCATACAACTGTCGCAACTATTATTTCATGCACCTTAACATCGCGTACAAGATCTTCTTCAGCATTTTGTGCGAACGTCTACAACCGTTCGTCACCGATCTGCTAGGTCCCTGTGGTTCCAGACCAGGGTAGTCCACAGTCGACCAAATTTGCACACCGGCTGATCATGGAGTAGACCTAGGATGCCAATCTACACCCAACATCTTTTTGTCGATTTCCAAGCCGCGTATGAAAGTATGAGACGAGCTAGTCAAGTCAAGTAAAACCAATTAAAGTTAATGATTAAAATTGCGATTACCTTAAAATATAATTAATTAAATTTTCAATTGCAAAAGTAATCATTACAACCCAACACTGACTAATACTAACGCTCGAAAAAACGTTCATCAACTGTGATAGTCGATATGGGTGTCATTGGAATGGGGGCTGTATGCTGATTATAAAAATGTCTGTCCGTCTGTCATTAACCTTTAATCTTGGCAAATAGCGAACCACTATTTAGAATTAAATTCACTAGAATCTATTGAGTGGTTCGATGGGTCTTGAAAAATAAAATAGTTTTCATTCTGAACTTTTTCTTAGAAACTGAGTTTTAGAGATATTATCTTTAGTTTAAAATTGGTCAGAGCATTTTGGCTCATAAAGTTTTCGAGTTATTGGCCAAGAAACAGAAAACAATGACATGAATTTTAAAGATCAGAAACCGCAATTTTTTAAATTTTGGTGAAAGAATAAAAACATAATATATAAAAAAAATTATTTTCACACAATTTTTAAGATGTTAACGAGTTTAATTGGATCAGTTTTCTGCTAAAACGATGAACTGATGACAGTCTTAGTGTCACTTAATGGCATTTTATCCCTTGAATGCACCACAGCAATTTTTACACGGCTGCAACAAGCTAACCGTTGGCTTAGAGTTTCATTCGAAATGAAAAGAAGAATTATATTGAAGCTATTTTGATTTGTTAATTTCTTTGACTTATATTAAATCCTTGGTACTAATCTGTTTGCGGCCAAACAAAACCCTCGGCGTGTGAGTAAAACTCACATTCAACCGTTGTTTTTCTTGTATTATGCTCCGAAATATTTGAATATTTTGGATTAGATTTTTATCTAATGATTCAGTAGCATTCTTTGCTTGTGTCATTTTGTTCAGTATTGAACGCAGACTAAAAGCATGTACATACATAGCTGGTCAAAAAATAGATGTAAACAATTTATTTTAAAAAATTTAAATCTTTGTGCTACCTTCTTCAAAAAGTTGTAGTTTTTTTTAATGCAATAACATAAAATGAACATATATTAATCAATTTAGGAAAGTTAATAGTACATACAAAGGTTAAAAAATTGTGGGATTGGTTTTACTTGAACCATAAAATCGAAAGATTTTAACTTGAAGTTAGATAAGAATATAGTCAGAATATGTTTACAGACAGAATATGGTAGTTTGAAATATGCGATAATCTATAATTATGTTTTCAACTGTTCTATAAAATATTGTCAGTATATTGCCATTTGATGAAATAAATCATACGTTCTTTAAAACAGTAGAAGAAAACGGTAATCGAGTCTATTTTCTTTTTCATTTGAAAAAAGATATGTAACTAATGGACATACATGTCGCTTTGTCAAGATGGAGTATATGGATTTAAATAGTTTTGCAAATACAAAACTTTGTTGGAAATAGTAGTGCAAATTGTACACAGACAGGCATTCTGCTATTAATAGCCGGGAATAAACACTTTGTTCCTTTCATCATCGTCATCATATTTTTCTAGCCCGTGAGTTCCCACCGAGGACAACATAGTGGTTGCTAAGCTAGGCCTGGCCCTCCACGGGCTGTTACGCCATTCAATATTATTATTACTAATTTCCGTTAACAACATTAAAAATCACAACGTATGTTTTTTTTTGTTTAATTATGCTTTAATAACTTCTTTGATTTCTATAAATTTTAAGCCTTCCAGTTCGACCATTTCTTGATTTCATTGTACAAGTTAGTTCCAGGACATTCGGTTGATCCAACTTGCCTGTGTCCATAGAGAGTGTAAGATGAAGACAAGTAGCCTTGAGAGACAGCATAAGCAAGCAATTCCTTAGCCTTGGAGATCTGGGTGGCGGTTGGGGTGTAGTCTGTAACGAAGTCAAAATGATGATAGTTGGTTGCTTATTCAGCCAAAGTGACAAGTAGCTTACTGTTGTAGTCTCCGATGAACATGATGCCAATGGACTTGCTGTTCCAGTTGGTGGCATGAGCTCCCATAACTCCGAATCCACGACCTTCATAGATGTTGCCATCACCACCGATGCCGAAGTTGTAACCAATATCAGCCCAGCCCAATGAGTTCATGTGGTAGTCTTGCATATTCCTCATCTGTTGTTTGCAGGCATCCATGGTGCTGCAGTAGGCCCCAGCGGAATGGTGAATAACGGCGTATCCAAGATAGTTGGAAACGTAGCTCTTAGATGTAGCGGCACGTCCTCCCCATTGTGACTTGCTGATAATGGTGATGCCAAAGATTCCTTGGGCGCCTGTTTAGTAATAATCTTTAATTCAAAACAGTTTTCTTTTAATTTTTACTATTTACTCACAGCATAGAACCGCGAAGAAAGTAAGAAGAGCTTTGCTAACCATTCTGATTTTTTTATTAAATCTGTCTATTTTTGCTCAGTGGTCAATGCCTTAAATACCTCAGAAGAAGGTCTCATTGACTGTCTTATCAGACGTTTTAAAATTTCTGAAGATTCGCCTAGATTATTTTAATTAAATTGTTTTTATTACTTATCTCCATAACCAGCTGCTATGATATGAATTAATTTATTCTTAAATATGTGTACTCTACACTTTGGTTGGATTTTTTTAAGGAGTTTGGTGCTAGCAATTTAATTAACGCCTTGTATGCATGTTAACGTGTACATATTTTTAAAGGCGTGATTCTTGATTTCATAAGCTGTATTGTGAATGCAGAAATTAATTTTACCTATCTTACGATGATTTCTTTCCAAAAAAAAAATCAACAGTTTTATCTTTTCTTTTTGGTGATTGTTTCACTATTTCAATAAGTGAAAATCGTGGGTAAGGTGAGTGGCCATAACTCGCATGTAATGATTTGTAATATGATTTGTTTACTTTTAATTAATCTACTTTAAATTAAAGATTGATGCTGCGGGTGTCCTCATTTGTCTAGTCCTAATTTTGAGTAAATCGCTGTGTTTACGTCATACAGTCATACCCACAAAAAAAGTTGGTTAATGTGATGATGATTTAAAACTTTGTATTTAAACATTCGGACCAACAAAACAAAACGGAAAGTGTAACTGATGGACATACATGTCGCTTTGTAAAGCATATGGGAAATATGGTTTAATTTGTTTTGTAAATACATAACTTTGTTCTTAGTCATGCAAAGTGTACACAGACATTGGTTGTGGCGTTAGAATTTAAATAATCTTGTGGAAAATATGAAGATTGCTATGATTTTAGAAAGGAAATAAGAAAGCGATTTAAATTTTAAAGTATTGTTTTTTTCACCCCGCGGCTTTTTAACTTATATATTTTTTATGATTGCAAGATCCTTTTTAATCACATGTTCGCGAGCATGGTGTATGTTGTGAACATCGTCTGCTCTCTATTTTTTGCAAAGGTAAATGATCATAAGCGGAACCACATGTGCTTTTTTCTCCGACATATTTGCACTACAAGAATCAACACCAATAGAATGTTCGCGAAGTGTGTTGGCTGTCTAGCACCTTGGGAGAGTCAGAGGACGTGAGTGTGCGTACTTGCGAAAGGATATATTTTTGTTGTTTGTTTTTCAGCTAAAGAAAAAAAATTCGACTTAGACGTATTGAAAATAGACCAAGGGTCGAAAGTATGTATTCGAGTTAGAGGGACAGAGGGAGTTCGACTTAGACAATGATTTCAAAATATGCTATGGTCGAGTTAGAGGGAAATTCGACTTAGAGGATGTTTGATTTAGAGGGATTCGACTGTATATACTTCTTTAGTTCTAAGTTAGAATTTACAGATCATATTAAGTTGATTAGAAGATTGTTGAGAGTGAACTAGATTAAAATTATCTAGCTAAATTATTTCAGACACTATCAATCACAGACACAAAAATTATATTCGAAATTCCCAATATAATCTCTTATTAATCTTGATGGAAAAAGAATATCTCAAATTAATATCTCCTCTGACAAAAATAGGAATATGAATGCGTTGGGTTTTTATTTACGTGTAAGCGGTCGATTGACAATCCTCCTGGAGTACTCCTGTCATGAAAAGCTTTCACAAATTTGCGCTTCGGAACCAGCATTAAATGGTAGGTCTCGCTCACACGTGTCAAAATTCTGGGCACTACATTATGGAGGCGCGAAGTCAAGGCTCTGGCCCTCAAGGAGATGTTACGCCGCCCAACGTATGCACAGTGGACCAATAAAAAAATGTGACACGCACCAAAACCAGATTGAATTTACATAGTTATTTAACATATCAAAATGAATTAAATTGCAGATTAATCTATAACTCAAGCTGATTTTGGCTTAATAAGTTTGTTTGTAATAGTTTTCCTATGCTGCGCAGAAAAAAAAAAAACATTTCAATAGCCAAATAAAAAATGAGACAGTAACTCTTCGCTTTACCAAATCAGAATAAAAACTAATCTATATGAAATTTTATATCATGTGTAATTTCCTTTCATTATTATATTGACTTACATTGTTTTTTTCAATGATCCAAAAATATTTTTTGTTCAAGACACTCTGGAACCTATTGACACTCCTTAAGGGCAACAATTTTAGGTCTTATTGGGAGTATCTTATCCGTTTTCTCGATTCTCGTTATTATGTTGCCTGAAAATGTTCGATAATATTGAATGGCATTCTTTCGGGAGGATTTGGTAATGCATTTTGTGTATTCGAGATTAATCAGTGCTTCGTTATATGGGCTGTTTGTCTCTGGTCTCGGGTTGTACTCCAGTGTTCCATCACACGCTAAGCCATGACACTTCCACGCCGAGCTTTATAGTGACAGAGTTGCATTCTCAGCACCCAACGCATTTCTAGTGCGCTTGCACACCAAATGTCAACCAAGTGGACCAAAAAATGGTCAAAAGTTATAAATTTTGACTCATCATAAAATAAAAACTAGTTTCAGAACGTAGAGTTGGGCGGGCTAGTTAGGCCACTTTTTTTTGAAGTCCCATAAATACCAACCTTATCATAATACAACTATGAGTGTAGGATCAATTGAAAGAATGAATATCTGGGTTCTTTATGCAATTCAGAAAAATTGTAATTGATTGAAGTTAAAAATACAAGTTCTTACCATTTTATTCAGGGGGACAAGTTGGTCAACCTGGCTCAACTTACTCAACATCTAGTTTTATGAACATTTTGCGTCATAATTCAAAAAATACTCAAAACAGCAAAATTTTTTAAGCGGGTTACTTAAACATAATAGCGTGCCTCATAAAAACTGCACTGCGCTTTGAAGCTTAAGGATATCAAAAAGCGACTGTCTACAACTCGTTCATATTATAGAAACTATTTATCGCCTTTAATAAAGAATCCAAAGATAAGAAACTTGAATAATGACCTGGTAAACCAACTGTCCCATTTTTTGTTTAGCTATTGAAATGGAAGAATATTGACTATAAATGTTTCCTGTGCAGCAGAAGAAACCTTTTACAAACAAATTTATTATGCTAATTTAATTCGTTTTGATTTGTTAAAAAACGGCTGAGATATTGCAAATTGAACCTGGTTGTGTCCTCTTTAATTTAAGGTTTTTCATACATTTTCCTTAAAACTTCATAGCTTTTCACTAGTCAAAGCGTTAATTTAAAAACATATACATTTAATTTTCAGAAGAAAGATATATAAAATATCACATCTCTGTAGTATATACTGTGCGATAAACTAGATCATTGTTAAAACCTTTTTGTATGAATAAATCTATTTATCTATCTATCTATCTAACCTGGTTGTGTCCCATTTTTTTTATTGGTTCACTGTATGTATGATGAAATATTTGGGCAGATAATAGGGAGATGATCTTGAGAATATGGCAGCACATCTGTTATACTGCCATCATGCTGAAGTGCTGGAGGATGCAACAAAAGTAAAAGGAGGACTAGCCAAAATTGGTTACACCAAATAATTTCCGCTTATCCTTACTTATTTAAATTATAGCTTAAAAAGCTAAAAAATTATTATTATAAAGTAAATTTAAGTATACACTTAAATTTGCATCCTCAAATAAATATCTGGGGAGAATATGCAGCCGGTCAAACACACCGTGGGAATAGGAAAGCCGTGCGAATTTTATATCAAGTACAGCCCACTATAGAAAAACTAAATTTCACAAATTATATATTACACCGGTAGTGTTTGAGGCCAGGGGACAAGGAATAGTTGCGTTATACAAAAAGTTGCGTAAAAAAAACTGTTCAAAGCATCTATGCTAGGTTTTATTTTTATTAAATTTCTTTGAAGTTGCACATACATATCAAATAACGATCAACAGCAAACCGTAAAGATGAATCACAATTCCCGAGAGTATATGGAATAACTAACTTTTTCGGTACATGTTTTGATTTTGTTCCTTTTGAAGGGAGTACGTGCTTTCCACACATGTCGGTAGTTTGACTAAAGGATTTTGACAGCATCATTGCTATGGAGTTAGATTTTGCATTTATTTATGTAAACCTACATGTCCTGTGTTTATATTGGTGATGTAATGCAGAAAGTAAATATATAGTTGTCACCGCTTAAGCTGCTATAATGTTACCATAACAATATTTTGCTGCTATGCAAAGTATTTATTTTTCATTTGGAAAATAAAGTGAAAATGAAGAAACTCAATCTAGTATTTTATATTTAAAATGTGCATAAAAAAAAAGAATACAAGTATCTGGGAGTCAAGCTCAAGTCGACATTAGACTTTAAAAAGCACCTTAGTGTCTTCTAAACATTACATGGAGAACGATTTTCGAAAACAACTAAATACCAAACTTTCATCTCAGTTGTCAAGTCTACACTATGTTATGCAGCACAAGTTTGGGCGACAGCACAAAAAAAGTTGTGTTGTTGAGTTGTGTTGAAAAAGTTCAGAGAATTTTTTTTTTTTAAAGTATTCTTTTTACCTATTTATATGCCATATTAAATGAAACTACTGATTGTTGTCCTGTTTAGGCGGCTTTGCCCAATAAAAATTTACTGTTAAAAAAAGAGATGCCTAGTAAACAAAAAAAAAAAAGTTAACAAAAGAGTATAAAAATCGAAAAAAAAAATCGTTAAAGAAAAAATCGAAAAGACTAAGCGACATATCCAAAGAACGTTTGACACAAGAAGCGAAACGTTTGGGAGGAAATTTTCGTCTTTGTCGACGTAGTAGATGTTGAAATCTAGTAAATGTAAATATTATGCGATTTACTTGGAAACGGGCTTACCAAAGGTGCTAACATATGCACTTAAATTGCAAGCTGATTACTTTATCAAAGTCTTAGGATATGAAGAAGATCGGATATCCAAAAAACTGTTACTATGCATATGAAATAAGAAACAAAGACTGGTGACTTGATAAATGGCAGCATATTGGTGAAGATCTTCAAATAAATATGAACAATACCAATGCTTTTTGGAACAACTATATCGAGTAATCCAAAAAAAGAAGACTCCGTTCGCGATGCTTTTATTGAACAAGCTAAGTTTGAAACATCAGCGACTCGCATACTTTGGAGAAAACTCTCTTTCGATGCAAGAGACAGTTAAAATACTTAATGGTTCAGATTGGAAAAAACTTATCAACTACTTAAAGGAAATTGTTAAATTCAGGAATGTCAGAATATGCATAATCTCTCTCAAAATTGTAACTTGTGACAAAGTTGCTAGTCGAGCTGACGGCTAAGCCAAAGCTTATAAATTCGAATACCATTGCGAACATTTTGTAAATTGTAAATAAATGCGTTACTTACTTACAGTACCTTCAGAAATTATAGCGAGCGAAAAACAACATAGTGGTTGCTAAGCTAGGCCTGGCCCTCCACGGGCTGTTACGCCATTCAATATTATTATTACTAATTTCCGTTAACAACATTAAAAATCACAACGTATGTTTTTTTTTGTTTAATTATGCTTTAATAACTTCTTTGATTTCTATAAATTTTAAGCCTTCCAGTTCGACCATTTCTTGATTTCATTGTACAAGTTAGTTCCAGGACATTCGGTTGATCCAACTTGCCTGTGTCCATAGAGAGTGTAAGATGAAGACAAGTAGCCTTGAGAGACAGCATAAGCAAGCAATTCCTTAGCCTTGGAGATCTGGGTGGCGGTTGGGGTGTAGTCTGTAACGAAGTCAAAATGATGATAGTTGGTTGCTTATTCAGCCAAAGTGACAAGTAGCTTACTGTTGTAGTCTCCGATGAACATGATGCCAATGGACTTGCTGTTCCAGTTGGTGGCATGAGCTCCCATAACTCCGAATCCACGACCTTCATAGATGTTGCCATCACCACCGATGCCGAAGTTGTAACCAATATCAGCCCAGCCCAATGAGTTCATGTGGTAGTCTTGCATATTCCTCATCTGTTGTTTGCAGGCATCCATGGTGCTGCAGTAGGCCCCAGCGGAATGGTGAATAACGGCGTATCCAAGATAGTTGGAAACGTAGCTCTTAGATGTAGCGGCACGTCCTCCCCATTGTGACTTGCTGATAATGGTGATGCCAAAGATTCCTTGGGCGCCTGTTTAGTAATAATCTTTAATTCAAAACAGTTTTCTTTTAATTTTTACTATTTACTCACAGCATAGAACCGCGAAGAAAGTAAGGAGAGCTTTGCTAACCATTCTGATTTTTTTATTAAATCTGTCTATTTTTGCTCAGTGGTCAATGCCTTAAATACCTCAGAAGAAGGTCTCATTGACTGTCTTATCAGACGTTTTAAAATTTCTGAAGATTCGCCTAGATTATTTTAATTAAATTGTTTTTATTACTTATCTCCACAACCAGCTGCTATGATATGAATTAATTTATTCTTAAATATGTGTACTCTACACTTTGGCTAGATTTTTTTTAAGGAGTTTGGTGCTAGCAATTTAATTAACGCCTTGTATGCATGTTAACGTGTACACATTTTCAAAGGCGTGATTCTTGTTATCATAAGCTGTATTGTGAATGCAGAAACTAATATTACCTATCTTACGATGACTTCTTCCCCCCCCCAAAAAAAATCAACAGTTTTATCTATACTTTTTGGTGATTGATTCACTATCTCAATATGTGATAATCGTATGTGTGTAAGGTGAGTGGCCATAACTCGCTTGTTATGATTTGTAATGTGATTTGTTTGCTTTTTATTAATCTACTTTGAATTTAAGATTGATGTTGATTCTTGCGAGTGTTCTCATTTTTCTGGTCCTAATTTTGAGTAAATCGCTGTGTTTACGTCATATAGTTTACCTACCACAAAAGTTGGTTAACATACACCTATCTTGAAATTTACTTTTGATGGCTCATATTATATTATACATAAGCTGATGTAGGTTGAATTCAAAAATTCTAAATTAGAATACTAAAGCAGTACTGTATCACACCAGCAGTCGAAAAGAAAATAATTTTTCTAGCGATAAGCTATGGGTTAATAAGCTAATATATATGACATATTGAAAATAAAACATGTTCAACTGCAGGTTGTAACATAACAAGGCTGTTTGTGATGAGCAAATGTTACAGAACATAGTTAATAGAAAGAACAAGTGATCGAAAAACTTTGATTTGTAAAATGTAAGCAAAAAGAACAAAACATAAAAGAGACAGTGTTATTAGGTAGTTGTTACGAACAACTGAAAGTTAAAAACTTGTTCCATATGTGTGTTTACTTTATAGCAATAAGAGTAGTAAACTTTACATTTATTTAACTATGACCGCCTTCTGTTGTCGTAAATTACACGGCACGATATTTAAAGTATAGAAAATGCATGCTTTCTTCCAAAAAGTTCTATTTATTTGAAAACTTTGCTTGCGAAAATTAGAAGAAAAATCATTCGCTGCTGCCATCAGCTATACTAGGCCTTCCAGTTAGACCATTTCTTGATTTCATTGTACAAGTTGGTTCCAGGACATTCGGTTGATCCAACTTGCCTGTGTCCATAGAGAGTGTAAGATGAAGACAAGTAGCCTTGAGAGACAGCATAAGCAAGCAATTCCTTAGCCTTAGAGATCTGGGTGGCGGTTGGGGTTTTGCCTGTTACGAGGTCAAAATGATGTTAAACGGTTGTTTATCGAGTCAAAGTGACAAGTAGCTTACTGTTATAGTCTCCAATGAACATGATGCCAATCGCCTTGCTATTCCAGTTGGTGGCATGGGCTCCCATAACTCCAAATCCGCGACCTTCATAGATGTTGCCGTCACCACCGATGCCGAAGTTGTAACCAATATCAGCCCAGCCCAATGAATCCATGTGGTAATTTTGCATGCTCTTCATTTGAGCCTTGCAGGTGTCCAGTGTGCTGCAGTAGGTTCCGGCGGAATGGTGAATAACAGCATATCCTAGGTTCTTTGAAAGTGACGTCTTAGACGTAGCGGTACGTCCTCCCCATGATGACTTGCTAATAATGGTGATGCCAAAGATGCCCTGAGTGCCTTTATTATGAAATAAGCCAGTAAAGGTTTGCAGGTGTTTTATGTTTACTTACAGCAGAGGACCGCGAAAAAAATAAGAAGAGTCTTGCTAACCATTGCGATGAGCTTTATGTTTTGTGTGGTTTATTACACTGTTATTTTGCTTAAATAGTGTTTTGATCTAAAATGTTTTGTTGTTATCTAATCATAGGTTTTATTTCTTTGAATTATTACTGTGTCAAGATCTGTTTAGATATTCGGTGTTTCATTTATTGGCCCTTTAAATTTATAATAAATACGGTTCTGTGTCACACGGTAAGGCACACGGTGATCCCTCCCTATATCGGTAAGTAGATATCTTCTTTAATATCATAAATTTGGCCTAATTCCTTTTGCCTTAACATTTTGATTGGCGTATGAAATCGGGTTATTATGTTAAGCAGCATATCCTCTTCATTATACGAGCACAGTTATGTACAGTGCCTCCAGAAACTATTCGCTTACCGACCCGTTTGTTTTTTTGTGCATTTTTGTATGAGTTTTTTTCCAAAGAAAAATGTGCAGTTTCTTTAATTATGCAAGTCTAGTTGTAGACGATCACGTGTCAAGTTTAATTATTTTACTTTAAATCATTGAGTTTTTTGATATATTTTGTGTTATGGGTCGTAGTTTGCAAAAGTTTCCAAATCGGGTAATGTGGAATACCATGAGGAGGGTAATGTGGAATACTATTTCACATTACCCGTTCATTATTTTCTCGGTTTTTTAGTTTCAAACTGCTTGGAAAGATGCTAAAAAAGGTGAAATAAGGCGATGAGATGGAGATGGAGTGTCGGTTTTGGTTGTCTGCCCATTCATTCTTTTGAATTTCAAGTGGCAAAAAAAAGAATGCACCCCGTATCGTTTTTCCACTTTAAATGAGAATGAGCTGGGAAGGATTGGTTACACAGATTTCTTATGTGCCATTAAAACACGCTAAGAGTTCGTGCTCCAACTGTCATGTTATTCGCTAGAGCCAGAGGATTTACAAAAGAAATTGTAGAATCCTCAAACTCCTGCACTTATTAAGCCCATACGGGACATTATGATGCACATTATGTATATTATATTTAAAATAAAGAAATACCGTTATTCATTTTTCTTATGATGATATGATGATAATTTTGATTCGGAAATAGTATTCCACATTACCCTCCAATTTTAAAAACCCCGATTTTCTAGGTGGTATCAGTAAAAAATAAATAAAAATTTAAAAAATAACCCTAATCGTCTGAGTTTGTTGCCAACGTTAGCCAATATATTAATATTTAAAATGCAATTAAAATTTCTTATTTGATGCATGGTATCTAGTTGAAACATGCAACAATAAAACGGGTATGCCACAATACCCGAAGTTACTCTAATAGAAAAGAAACTACAAGTCCTACAAAAATGGTAGCATATAACATCTGGCATAGCTCAAGACTATTGGTTTTCATTCAAAATTCAATAGATTAATACACATTATTATAAAACAAAGTTGAACCAATAAGATTAGCTGAGTTAGCGTGAGTGGATAGTAATAACAGTGCAATGTAGTTCAATTCTGTGACTTTCTAGCTATCTTGTATAACGTGAATTTACTCTTAGACTCATTGCAAAAAAATTTGAGGACTTATTTAGTAAAAAAAGAATTTCGTATCAAACTGCCCCGGGCACACGGGGCACATTGATACAGGTTGGGGGTAGTTTGATATATAGCCAAATAACCAATAATTATGGAGAAATCCCAGTTAATTAAACAGCGATTTTTATTATTCTGCCCTTATTTAAATGAAAATGTTGTGTGGGGATGACAGGGCCGGCCTAGAACGCAAGTGCGACCAAGGCGCTTTCGTTGGGAAGATCGTTACAACTTGTTGGTTTGATTTACCATTATATCTAGTAATTTCTGCCTACTTCTTAGGTCTTATGCACCCAAAGATCCCTCCAAAGCATCATTTCAAAAATTATTTAAAATTATATTTGACTGCAGCTTTTCTAACTATTAATTTACCTTGGAGCACTTCATATATTGCAAAAGTCACAAGGAACTTCATCGATTTTAGTCCTTCCAGTTTTTTTGATCGTATGTTCGCACCATTTTACCTTTGAAAAAATGTTGCAATATTTTTACCAACATATCACGGTTTGTGGGGCACATTGATACGTATTAAACTGCCCCGAGTTCGTGTGCAAAAATGTGCCCCGTCTTACTTCGCAAACAATGAACATCAATTGTAACTATGACAATGTTCAATAAAGGCTTTATAGGTGAGAATCCTGTTAAGAATAGCTTATATCTACCATACAACTTAATATTAAATTTTTGACTGGAATATGCTAATACAAAAGCATACTCGAAAGAGACTAAAAAAATGACTTGCAGGCTTAGCTGTTTTGCGCCAAGTAGTAGCTGAACAAGGGCGTCAGACAGATATATGCTTGCGATCATGGTGCAATGTGTACTTAGTTGACCAGTTCACTGCTTTTAATTTTAAAATAAAGGGCACCATATCAATGTACCCCATCTCCCCCTACATATGATTTTTGGAAGACTTGTGGTTTCTTTTCTGTAACCATTTCTTCCTTCCAACGAGTCGGCGAGCGAATAGTTTCTGGAGTCATTGTATGTCATTTAAGGTTATTTCTTGGCGTAGTTATATTGGTGGTTATTCAAAAGTACAACCTTTTTAGTAACAGTTCTTGTTGACTTGAGCTTATCGAATCTATTCTCATTTAGCACATAAGAATAATGTAATCGACTGCGGGCGTAATAAATGTTAATGTGTGAATATTGCCAGATTTCGAATGTTTCCTAAAAAGTTCTGGTTTTCGAAGTGTTTTGTTAAATCAAAAAAAAAAATTAACTATTTTTATATTTTTTCAGTTTTTTTTTTTTTACATGAATTACACTAGGCACGTGTATGTATGGATAAGATGACAGGCCAACTTAATTTGGTTTTTGCTGAAATAATCACATGACCATTATTAACAATTCTAAACTGTAATTTTTTTTTACCATTCTTTTTTAATTTAGAAGGCATTATTTTAACACAAATAATGGGTGGATAGGTATATTCCCTGTCCCTAGTTAAAGCTATTCGTAATTTATATAAAAGTAACTTAAAGGGAATTGATCTCATTTTAAATACTTTAAATGCACATTTCACCTAAATTTATATAAAAATGCAAAAGCCTCTTTTCACTTTTATTACTTGCTTTTATTATTCGAAAATAATCTTGTTTGAATATCTAAATCTCAATCTTTTGTATTTGATGTAACTTCACGAACTATTTTGGTTTACTTAGTTTTCCTTAGGCTAATATGCTTTACCTAACATTCATTCACCTCATTTTTTTTAACCAACTTTGCGATGATTGATTGATTAATTACATTCTATGTAAAGTTTACAGACGGAGAGTTGCAGGTATTTCCTTTGATTGCTACTCTATATATGCGTGGTTTTTTTACGAAGCAATTACCGTCCTGTTTGCTTTGGAAGAATCAATTTGACTTCGATTACACTGGTGCTATGCACATTCCAAAAGAAACAGAAGTACGTATCACAGTGTATGCATATGCAGTGATATACATTTATACGTTATAACCATATACATTAAATTAGCATTACATGAACTTTTTTTTTATTTTTCCAAAGAAAGGGAAACAGAAATGGATCTATCATGCAAATTTTGCTTTTACATCCTTAAGCATATATAATATTTCTCTTATCATGTGTAACGATACAATTGATTGATTTACCCCCATGATGCTGTCGGAAATTTTTTGAATGAAAACAAAATAAAGAGAAATCAAAATTTTTGAAAAAGCGTCGCATGGAGACAAATGCGTAGAAAAGTTTAAAACAGCAATATCAGATGAGCCTTAGTGCAGATTGTACAAATTAGAAACAATTTTGGTGTTGGTATACTCAACGCGTAAAAATATTTTGTAATTTATTTTCGTCAAGCAGCAGGTGCAAATCTACTTTCGTAAAGTCTGTCAATGGCAGGTGTAATTAAGAAGAGAAAACATTTTTGGTGGTCTCTTTTCGGGAAATATTGTCTTTCAACACATTAAATACAACAATTGGTTTGTTGATTCTTAAAGATGAAGGAAGGCAAACAAACTACTTAAGAATTACTTCGTAATTTTGCCTGGAAGAATTTAAAGTTGGGGTATGATTTGTGAAGCAACAAAAACAAGTGTATTACATTGAATTGGCTCCAGATGGTATTTTTAATACCATGGGGTAAAATAAAATCAATAACTCAACGCGATGATGTGTAGTGGGAAAATGAGATCAGCCCAGGGGAAAGGAAATGCGGAAATTAATACGGCGCGTAGAGAGCATTAGACGTACTTCCTGTACGTACGGTAGATGTTGTTAAAATCTTTTGATGAGCGTCGTAACTGACAGGACTATTGAAGTAACATAAGCACGAAATAAAAGGTACACAATATATAATGAATGTTGACGGTTCGATTAATGGATAAATACGAAATGACTTAAAGTCATGTTTATAGAAAGCGTTTTGTATTTAGGTTGGGTGTGAACCTTCAGAAGACTCTATAACTCTCCTGTAGCCATAATAGTGTCAGATTTGTACTGAAAAAACACAACCATCCCTTTATTTTGTTGTTCCCTACTAGAACTAGGTTTCCCTATCCAGTAATTTAATTTTCTGGTATTTTCGCGTGTGGCAGGTCAATTTTGTCAGAGCGGTTTTCACTCATTGCATTAGATCCAGCGGTTTCGCGCACATTTCCAGCGGTTTGAGTCGGCGCATGTTTTTCGCATTCAATATTTGGGTTATTGCATGATTACAATGGCCGTGTAGTAGAGTTTGTAGCTTCCTAGCAAAGCTTATAATCTCTGAGTCCACGTTTGTAATCCTAAGATCCCTTTGTATATCATCGTTACGCAGATACCAAGCAGTGTTCGCTGTAATCCTTATTACTTTGGTTTGGAATGTTTGTATAAGTCCTCTGTTACTTTCTTTGGTACAACCCCAGAGTTGTATACCGTACGTCCAGGTAGGCTTTAGCACTAGCTTATATATTAGGTGTACGAGAATTTGGCTCGTAAGCTGACATGTTTAATCGAGAAAAACTTTATGATGCAGACACAAATCGACTAATATTTCGATGGCGTTATGTTTACAAATGCCTGAGCTTATTGTATGACATCTACGATCTATTTATTTCTACTACCACCTACCGCTACCGCGCCACTTTTGTGGCGCATTAAGAAAGACGGGTAGATCCACTGTGCTTTTATAGGTAAAGTTAATGTGAGTGGATTTGGTCTCATTTAAAGCAATACGGCAGAGTTTCGTCCAATCACATACGAGCACGTTCCAGCTTTTTCGTAGCACACTTGACGTTATTTGCCATATTGTTCCCGAACGTAGCTATTGTGCCCTCAGTTTGGGGTATATCCCTAGTGTATAGCAGAAACAGAGTAGGTGCAACGGCTCTCCCTTGCGTTACTCTGGCGGCAATCTCCTTGAAGCCTGAGTAATCTGTTCCGTGCTTAACTCGGAATATTCTCTCTTTATCGATTTTTTGCTAGAACTCGTCTAGTCTGTTAACTCCGTCGTGCCAAACTTTCTCGAAGGCTTGCGACACGTCAAGGCGGTAACGCAAACCTTTTTTTTTCCTTTTTCAATTACATTTGTTATGGTCAATTGTGGATTAAAAGCACGACTTTCAGTACTAGGTACTAAAAATTATAATGGTAGCGTCATTCCAAACTGAAACATTTATCGAAAAATTTAAACAAGAATGCAAAAGATTTCATTTTTGAGAAAATAGCTGTATTATTGTGTAAAAATAAGCAGTCCTCAGTAATATTTAACTGCAACTGTGGATGCATATAATTTCCTTATAATTCTTCGTACATTTGCGTATTCGTCCGACTGTTTATTCACACTTGACGATCGAATAAACTTTAAGTATGCCTTAAACAATAGGAGACTTACAATAAATAAGACTTAAGCAAAATATTCATTTTGAAAATAATAGCCAAAGACCAATTACAGATAATTGTTCAAAATACAATGTTTACATAATGCAAACCAACATCCGACAAGTAAAGCGATGGTATTAGCTGTTAATGTGACTATATGCATTTTTTCACTTGATACTGATGTCGGTCGATATGATGTTGAAATTCGTTATTGGGGTTTGCGTTCATTTTCTCTTTCTAAATTTGTGCAGCACTTTGTTATAATGATTAAAAAAAATATGTAATACCATACCAAAACAGTCAAATACCACGCTCGCTGGGTTGCTAGTTAAACGAGTGCACCACTTAATTTCTCTCTCATTCTCGTGCGGTTTAAATTACCAATTCATGTGGAACGCTAACTGCAAAGTACTCTGAGTTTTCAATTCGTTCTTACATTGTTTATACTAAATGAGAATATTATAAACATGATTAGTTAAATGTTAGTATAAAATGTTAGCATACATTTTTTAATAAAATGTTAGCATAATTTTTTTTAACTGTCAATTGTTTTCATTTATGCTAAACGTTTGATTCGAACTGCCTAGTGTACTCAATGTAATGTACCCTGTTATTAGAAGTAATATATATGCACTTTTTATAGTACGTTGTGTTTAAACACTTCGAAGCTATTATTATTCATGTCCTGTATTGTTCCTGCACAACATGAACTTCATCTAGTCACAGCTAAAAAAATATTGACGCAATCGCTTGTTATTGCAATACGTCTATTTATTATATTCGGCATTTTTTTACTTTGGTTTTGGTGAAGTATAATTTAAATAAAAAGTTACATTTAAATAAATCTCAGAACTTGTTTCAAAATCACAAGGCATTCATAACTTGATTCTATTGTATTAACAAGATCTTATTTTATAAGAAAATTATAAGATTTATTTGGAACTCCATATTGTAAAATGTTTTTTTTTATCGACAAATGTTCATGTCGTTTGTATACAACACTGAGCACTTAGATCGTAGATCGCTCAACATTTACAGTCGACCCATATGCCACAAATTAATTTCGGATCAGCATCATTTCGGATCTTTCGAATTCACATATTGTTGTTTTTCGGATTTGGGCAATAACTTCAAAACTATTAAGGCCAGAATGATTCAACTAATCTTAAGCCAACGGTTTCTTCCAGACGAATATTCCATTTTTTTTTTTTTCTAATTTTTGGACCTCTGGGTATGGAAATTAGAGAGTGGGACGCCTTTTTTCGACTTTAAAGCACAATATCTGGAAAACGAAAAATTTCTAAACAAGAAGTTCAAAGTGAAAACTCTATTTTACTCTATAAAACCTGTTCAATAATATTCCAACTAATGAACTCCCGTGGCTAATAACTCGTTTCCAGTGAGTCAGGTGGCCACCTAAGTACAACTTTTTGATCTATGTAGCTGCCATCAAACAATTAAAAATCTAAAAAAAAGCTGTATCTACAAAATTTTCAACTTTGTTTTTTCTGTCAATTGACTTCAAAGTGACGCAATTCTAAAGACTTGCATTCAATTGATTGCAATCTATTGAGTGGCCCGAAAGATTGGTCCAATCAAGACTTCAAAACAGAATGGTGATTTTAAAATTTAAGTCACACTTATCTAATAAAGTCAATTGATTCTTTAAATCAAAAGATTGCATTCTTTTACAGCTCTGCCTCTTGGAAAGAAAAGCAAAGAAATTTCTTTTGCTGCAATTTGTCATTAGAGTACTTCCGGGCTAAATAAAAAAGGATATTATAAGCACTTTTCATGCATTCTTTTAACAATATCGGGTAAGGGCTTCTACAACACTATGGGTTGATAATCACGCTGCTCCAAATAAAAACTGGACATTGTCTTCCTAATGATAATTAGTTCCAATGAGATTTTAGCTCAATCCATTTTCTTAAATTAATTTGAAACAGGCCATACTTTTATGTCTGCTGACAGTTTTCACCATCAAGTGAAACTCGATAAAAAGAACGGGAAAACTACGACTTTCAGGATTTTTTGACTGTGTTCAAACCGCAAACTCTGATAATGTTTTTGCAAAAGAAATGTCTACAACTGATTTTTACGACTGACCCGATTACATTTCTATTTACAAAATTAATAAAATCTCACCAATATTATTTATTTTTATTATTTGCACGATATTTTTTTTATGTGTTGTTTATGTTTAAGTATTTGAACGTTGAAAGCGGATGCAAAAACTTATTTTATAAGAAATCGTTCGACACGTTTAAAATAGTAAATATATAAAGTCAAGTTTTGTTGAACCATCGTCATTTTTAGTTCGCTCCCAGATGATAGGAATTTCAATCGACAAAAAAATGTTAAAAAATGTCGATTCGTTGCACCCAATTTTCGATGACTCGGCTACACATTTCGGCTGAAACTTCCGCTATTTCAATGTTGGCTCTGAAGTCTTCCAACGTCGCCGTCGTCGGCTTGTTGGCATAAACCAATGACTTAACGTAGCCCCAAAGAAAATAGTCTAGAGGCGTTTAATCGTGCAAAAATCGACTAGCATATTTCTTAAGATAACACGCTCATCAAACTAACTATTCAATAAATCGATTGTAACGAGTGATGTGTGGCTTGTGGCACACATCACTCGTGTGTTGAAACCACACGTCGTCCAAGTATCTTCCAATTCGGGCTGAAAATAATCGGTAATCATAACGAGATAATTCTGGCTATTCACAGTGACGTGACAATCGTTCTCGTCGATGGCCCAATAATGCTGCCGGCATGCATACCGCACCAAACAGTTATTTTTGGTGGATGAAGTCGTGTTTTATGAGGCAGGATTTTCACCTGACCAATAACGCATATTTTGCGTATTGACGAACGCTTGTGCTGTGCTTCGTCACTGAAGATGATTTTGCTCGTAAAGTTGCGGTCGCCGACACCGAATTTCGGTAGAATAATAATATGCATCGTTGCTCGTTCGTTGCACTTTACCATGATGAAAATGTTGAGTTTATTGAATAAAGTGACAGTTCGATAATTAGTGAAAGGATGCGTTCACAAACAAGTCCCTATTGGAAAATCCTTTAAAAAACAAATCTGGACAATTTTTTCATAAATCTATATAAATAAAAATGAATCGCTGAAATGTATGTAATACTATAACTCAAGAACGACTTCACTGAATTAGATAATTTTTTTCCTCTGAATTAGTTACTTTTAGGAGATGGTTTGGATGGAAAAAAAGATTAAGAAAATTGAGAAAATCAGGTGAAAAAACGCAATCAAAGTTTTCCAAAGCATTGTTTATGTATCAGAAAAAAACTGACTCACATATGAAGTGGCAGTGGCGCAGAGCATAAGATCGCTGCTCCAGGAACTCTGGGTCTGCGAATCGAATCTCGGCATGACGTATCTTTTTTCCGATAATCTTATGACTGGATTCATGTCTAGGAAAAAGCAAACACTCTTTGTTTTTTCCAATTCAATTTTTTTGGATGCAAAAACGCTTTCAAAGCTTTCCAAAGCATTTTTTATGTATCAGAAAAAAACTGACTTAAATATAAAGTGGCACTGGCGCAGAGCATTAGATCGCTGCTCCACGATCTCTCTAGGTCCGGGAATCGAAACTCGGCAATAATGTATCCTTTTTTCCGATAAACTCATGTCTAGGGAAAAATAAACACTTTTTATTTTTCTAATTTTTTCGGGTGACAAAAGAAAGCCCGAGATTATTTATTTATTTATTTATTTATTTATTTTATTTATTTATTTTTAAAAAACTTATGATAAGGTACAGTAATATGTTATTTGCGAAGCCTTGAGGCTTGTCTGCAAAAAAGGTTTTATACATTCATTTTAATTTAATATTTAATTGATTTTAGTTTGACGATTGATTTTTATATTAAAAGAATTGCTAAAAATTAGTTCATACACGAATATAAAGGGGATGTAACAGCGATAAATGAACAGAATGAAATAAATAAATACATGAATAAAATGAACAGATAAAAAATTAACAAAGAATTAAAAAAGACAAGGGTAGCTAACAGTATGAACAGAAAGTAACTTAAAATGTAGCAGAGAAGTCATATAAGAAAAGGAAAGGAAACAAAGAGATAACACTATTAGAGACAGTTGGCGATATAATTGCATAAGGCATGTTGTCAAGTTATTGCTTCAAGAAAATACTGCTTCAGTTTCCTCCTCCTGTATGATGCCGACTCAATGTTACGGAGCTCTTCAGGGATGCTGTTGAGTATGTTTGGCATGTAGTATGATAGTTGTCGCTTGCCATATATATTCTTGAAACTTGGGAGATGTAACATTCCGTTTGCTCGTCTACGGGTTTCGTAAGGGTGGATTACAGGGTTACGAAGATCGGGATCGCTGTAATATTGCAACACCGCTGTCATGTGGTAGATATTAGCAACCGTCATAAGCTTCGTACTGATTTCCGGGCCTAGGAATTTTGTTGCAGCGTTTTGCAACCTCTGTAACTTATTTATGTGGGTACGTGATGCATTCCTCCAAGCAAGAATACCATACCGAAGTCTAGATTCCACTAGAGCATGGTAAACCTGGCGAAGTGTTGTACATGGGGTTTTATATTGCAGACAGGCCATTGCGTATATAGACCCTCTTAGTTTTTTGCAAACTTCGTTGATGTGAGGCTCCCAGTTGAAGTGTTCGTCGATTACTATGCCCAGATATTTGTACGTGCTAACGAGTTCAATTGAGTCAGCACCTGCAGAACTATCGCATTTGAAGCTCGTTAACTTGATGGTGGAAGCGGGATACTGGGGACTGCGTATGTGCATAGCTTTAGTTTTCCTCGTATTAATCACAAGCCCATTGTCATGACACCATTTCCCTATTTTCGTATACGCGGACTGTAGCTTGCTGACTGCTTGATCTAAGTCCTTGTGACTTACAACTACGGCCGTATCATCCGCATAGCCAAAGGGGAAGCAATCGTTCAGTCCCTTAAGCAGGTTGTTTGTGCAGAGTATATATAATAGCGGACCCAGCTTTGAGCCTTGTGGGACTCCAAGTGATGTGAACCTTTCATCGCTGCAGGTGTTTTTGACTTGTACTTTAAATGCTCTTGCGTTTAAGTAGTCTTCGATCCACGCTGCTAGTTTCCCTCGAATGCCAACTGTGTTGAGAGCTTGTATTATTTTGTCATGTCTTAGCGTGTCGAATGCTTTGCTGAAGTCCAAAAAGAGTACTAGAACGTGGTAACATTTACTAAGGCTTGTGTTGATAAGATCAGTAAAGTTTCCTAGGAGTTGGTTTGTGCTTTTGTTTTTTTGAAATCCGTATTGGCGTTCGCTTAGTACTTTGTTTTTTTCAATAAAGTTCCAGATACGGTCAACCACAATTTGCTCCATTACCTTTTCAATGGTTGGTAGTATTGCTATAGGTCTGTAATTTTCCAATAGGTCTTTTGCGTCTTATGATTGATTTCTTGAGCTTTGAAGGTATCACGGCTTGATCAAAACTAAGGTTTATTAATTTGGTGATGATTGGCCCAAAGATGTCTACGTTTGCAAGCAGATCAATCGCCCTGATGCCGCCTTCGCCGGGTGCCTTGTGGATTTTCAGTTGTTGCAAGGCATAGGTCACTTCGTAACAGCTCACTTCAGCGAGATAAACTGAGTTGCAAGTTGTCGTATGACATTGGCTACCCATTACTCGATCGCAGCTATGAATGGTCGTCAGTACCTGATTTTCAAATGCCTGAGCAAAATTCTCTGTCAGAGCTCTGACGTCTGGTAGTGATGAGACTTTAAAGTTTTTCGCTAATGTATCGTCCAGTGATTTTTTTCTACGTCCTAGTACTTCGCTAATTATTGTCCAAGTTTTTTTGGGGTCTGATCTGGCTTGTTCAAATTTTCTTTGGTAATGTTGGTTTTTTGCAAGGAGTATTTGCTTATTTACTTTATTACGAAATATTTTATATTGTGATTCGAGACATTTATTGGCACGGTTGTTTTTCCATTTTTTATGTAGACGATCACGTTCTTTGCAGATTGCAATAATATCTGATGTGATCCATGCCTCATTTTTTCGTGTAGCATTTTTTCGTTTCTTTTCTTTTGATTGTTCATATATATTGTGCATCTTCTTCTCTAGTTCATTGTATAAATCTTCCGCTTGAGTTTCTTCTAATAAGGAACTCCAGTCAGTAGATCTAATGTGCATATTAACCTTAGTAGAGTTGATCTTATGATCATTAGTTATTTTTTCTGTGGTTGCCGCATTACCATACTCGCCATATATTGTGCAGTAGTGGTCGGAGATATCAGTTTCTACCACTGCCGATAGTATTTTTGTTTTTGGTAATGTTACTAAAATATGGTCAAGAATTGTAGCACAATCCGCTCTGATGTCTACCCTGGTATCGCTTCTGATGATGTTCACAAGCCCCTTCCGGGCTAATAATTCTTGATATTGCCGTACATGGTTGTTCGTCGAATCTTTTAGATTTAAGTTTATGTCCCCCAATATGATGTTCTCTTTCGTATTCCAACTGTTATCAATTAATTCATTTAGTTCTTCGATGAAATGTATTTTATCTCGTGCGGGTGGCCTATATATTCCACATAGCGTCTGTGAGGCAAGTTTTACAAATATGTTCTCGAAAGAAATCGTTTTGATTTTTAAGCGTTCGTATTTGATTGTACTTTTTATGAACATGGCTACACCACCTCCTCCTGAAATAAATAAGTAGGTTAAACCCACTGCGTGTAGAATGAATTATTGTGTAAATAAGAAAAGTAATTAAGGATGTGAGAAATGTAAGGAATGATCGGGTGAAAAATGAAAACCCGATATGACGTCAATAAATAGGAAAAACCCACTGCGTGAAAAGTAATTAAGGATGTGAGAAATGTAAGGAATGATAATGTTTATATAGAATGGTCAGAATAAAAAAAAAAGACATATTCGATCGTGGAAAGTGTTGTGATAGTGAATCGAGAGTTTTAATAGTATTATAGTAGTAGTGAAAGATTGATAAACAATAATAATAGATATTGGAAAACAAGTGGAAGTGTGTGTTGTGTTTCACTTACAATTTAAGCCTTTCAATAAATCAAAGTGCAAACGCTTCGCATTATTAGCGATAGCGCAGAGGACGTGGCATCTGGTCTAGAATAATACTATTAGTCGTAACATTTTTATCCGGTAATCTTCCGTACTAGGTTCGCACCTAGGAAAATTTACATACGTAATTTGAGTGCTCAACGTTCGTTCTATAAAGCAGGACAGACATTTAATGTTTTATATAGTGTGATTTAATATATAAAACAAAATGCCACAAACAAGGCGTCAAAACATAGGCCGGCGCACGCGTAACTCGAATAGGGTTTACAATATGCGAAATAATGAGACTGAAGAAGAGCGAAGGCAGCGTTTGGAGACAAATAGAATTAGAATTTCTCAAGCGAGATTTTACGCGACTTCAGAACTACCCATACCATCAACTTCAAACGAGATGCAACAAAATAGACGATCAAACGAAACAATCAATTACGAACGTTTGGGATTTAGATATGATGCAACAATCGATTACGCCAGCGACAAATCCGTCGATTTCGGAGCAATGAGCATTCTTTGTATATATTGCAATGCTTTAAGATTTCGACTCGAACCACCAGGGTTAAGTTGTGCTAATAAATACCGAAATATTTACAAGGACAGCTTGTACTAGGATATGTGGACCAAGCGATGCATTGGGGCGCATTTACACAGTGCACCCAAACAGTGACGAATGTTTTTACTTGCGTTTATTGCTACTTAATATTCGTGGACCAACTACATTCGAATCTCTGTGCGCAACATATCGAGAAGCCTGTCAAGGATTACACTTACTGGAGAATGATATCCATTGGGACCACACACTTGCTGATGCTGTTATTTCATCTACTTCGCATCAAATACGATTACTTTTTGCCATCCTAATTTCAACGCGCTTCCCATCAAATCCACAAAATTTGTGGAACAAATACAAAGACTATATGGCTGAAGACATTGTGCATCGACTACGTTCAACAACGGAAAATCCTGAACTTGAAATTTGCGCTGAAATCTACAATGAGGTATTGATATCTTTAGAGGATTTGTGCTTGATGATGTGTGGCAAAATGTTGCATGACTTAGGAATGCCTGCACCTAATCGCCCCATGCATGATGTATTCAATCGTGAATTTGAACGAGAACGCCAATACGATAGAAATGCTTTAAGTCAATCAGTGCAAAAAAAAGTCCCTTTTAAATCAAGAGCAAAAAACAGTTTACGACGCGATAATGAAAGCAGTTAATGTCGACAACGGAGGATTTTTTTTCCTGGATCCTGATCTCATTAATTTTAGATACAATTCGGGCACAAAGTAAGATCGCACTGGCAGTAGCATCATCTGGGATTGCAGCTACACTATTAGAAGGTGGACGAACCGCTCACTCGGCGCTCAAACTACCATTGAATTTGCAAGCAATAGATGAACCGACATGTAATATAACCAAAACATCAGCAATGGCGAAAGTGTTACAGAATCGTAAGCTTATAATTTGGGATGCGTGCACGATGGCGCACAAACGAGCATTAGAGGCACTCGATCGACCACTAAGAGATTTGCGTAGCAATCAGAATCTCTTTGGAGGCGCTACTGGCTGGAGATTTTCGCCAAACGCTTCCAGTCATTTCTAGGTCAACAGCTGCTGATGGAATAAATGCTTGCTTGAAGACCTCAAATTTATGGCTTATCGACAGAACTGTTTTCAAGCGCGTTATTAGACATTGGCGATGGAAAAATGCCTGCTGACCCTTCCACTGGCCTCATTTCATTTCCACCAAATTTTTGTCAGTTCATATCGGAGTATGTTATAAAAACCATGTTTGGTTGACCGAACGAGCTATATTAGCAGCAAAAAAAAAGTATGTTGATGATTTAAATATAAAAATCCGGAATGAAATTTATGGATAAATACATTCATTTAAGTCGATCGATTCCATTATCAATCAAAATGAAGTTTTAAATTATCCAATTGAATTCCTAAATTTATTAGATTTGGCAGGATTACCACCCCACAACTTACAGCTCAAGGTTGGCTCCGTTATAATAATGTTACGCAATTTAAGTCAACCAAAATTGTGCAATGGAACAAAACTTGTCGGTAAAGAAATTTTTGGAAATTTGATTAAAGCGACGAAAGTTCAAGGGCGAGGATGTTCTAATCCCAAGAATACCAATAATTCCAACCGATTTCCCTTTTGAATTCAAACGTGTCCAGTTTCCAGTGCGCCTAGCATTCGCAATAACAATTAACAAATCCCAAGGCCAATCAATAGAAGTATGTGGAATAAACCTGGAATTTCCCTGTTTTTCTCATGGGCAATTATACGTTGCGTGCTCGCGAGTCGGCAAATCATCGGCGCTATTTCTTTTTGCCTCAGAAAAAAAACTAAAAATATTGTGTATGATAAGGCCTTACAATAGTTATATTTGAAGTATTTAATTGTTATTCATTAACATATATGGTTTTATTGTAAAAAAAAAAGATATTTTCTCATTATTGTCAAATAATACAACTGATTTAAATTTCCCAGTATTACATTTCCTTAGTCCATGATTGTACACCACCTGTGCGAAGCCAAGGCAAGCGTAAATAGTAAACCAAGTCATTCAGGAATTTCGAAATTATACACAAAAAAGAGGACAGACAGACAGACGAACACCGAAGTGTTTCTATAAGGGTTTCGTTATTCCTTTGGAACAAAGGAAAAAGATACGGCGGTACGAAGTTCGCCGGGTCAGCTAGTAAAGAAATAAATAGAGAAATTTCCAATTAACTGTGAAAGAACACGGCAGAGCCTTAAATTCGAAAGAGAATATCGTTTTGTACCAAAAAAAAAGGAGTTAGAGCCTTTTCGAGATTATGGCCAAAACTTGATTATGGCCAATCTTGTATTCGAAACTTTCTTTGCGCAAGTGAAACAAATTATCTACAGAAAATTCATTTATTAGTTCTTAGTGGTCTATAAGTTACCAATACTAAAGCTTAGTGGCGGGCGCTCTCCAATGGCCATCAAAGTTAATAAAACTTGTTTTTACTATTAGCATTTCCTTTAAGCCACTACCTACAGTTTCGAAAAATATTCACGACTTGTCCTTGTGTTCCTTAATTACAAGAAACTTTATAGGCAAATATGTAAAGGTGGCACACAGACAGACGGACACCGAAGTTATTCTATAACTGTTCCGTTATTAGGAACTAAATCCTTATTATGCTTAAATTGTTGGTACATATCAGAGTTATAAAAAACTGCAATCTTTTGTAAAGCCATCCCTGAATTCATGGAAAGAATTTTATGATTTGATGAGTTAGACTTCGACATTGAAATCTCTCATTCCTTTTGAAGTCTTGATTGGATCTTTACGGCCAATACATTGATCGCAAATCAATTGAATGCAAATATTTGATTGGCATTACATTCATTGCAGCCACTTTGAAGTCTTTGGGACTTAAAAAAATTTCGTTGCAATCTTTGGGATTGCAAAATTTTTCCTTGAAGTCTTTGGGATTGCAGGATCTTTCGAAGAAGTCTTTGGGATTGCAAGATTTTTAAATTAAAGTTTTAAATAATTTGCTATTTAGTATAGAATGCCTTCTCCAAGTTGGAAGCATGGGCCTTAGAATCCGATCTCGGGGTAAGCCCCCAAAAAACTGAGCTCATACTCTGCACTTGGAAGTACAAAATTCCCCGCTTCGACCTTCCCCGACTCTTCGGGACTAGCCTCCCCCTAACGGATAATGCTAAGTATTTAGGTCTCATTATTGATCACAAGCTAAGCTGGAAACCCAACATCCTTGAACGGGTGAAAAAGGCCACAGCGGCTCTCTCCTGCTGTAAGGGAGCAATCGGATGTAAATGGGGTCTAAGGCCTCGTATTGCCTATTGGTTATATACCTCCGTTGTACGAGCTATACTACTGTAAGGAGTCGTAGTATGGTGGAATGCCCTGGAAAAGGGTGTTAACCTCAAACTTCTCAGCCGTGTGCAGAGATCTGCCTGCATCTGTATCAGTGGCGCAATCAGGACCACACCCACAGCTGCGCTAGAAATCATCTTTTACCTGCCACCCCTAGACATATTCGGCAAGCAGGCCACAGCCTGTGCAGCGGTAAGGATCAGAGCCGCTCAATCGTGGCCTTCTAGATGCATGGGTCACTCTACCATTCTTGAGTCTATAGATCTCCCCTTCAGGGAGTTAGACTATACTCGCCCCAGAACTCTTTTCAAAAGAAGCTTCTCCTTCAGCCTGCCCTCCAGATCTGACTGGGGAGAAGGCATACCTGTAAGAAATGAATCTCTGGTGATCTACACCGACGGATCAAAAACTGAATCCGGAGTCGGTGGAGGAGTCTTCTCCGGAGACTTGGGAATCCAGATCTCATTTCGCCTTCCCAACCATTACAGCGTATTTCAAGCGGAGGTAATGGCGATCAAGGAAGCCTTGTCGTGGCTAAAGTACAATGTGATATCGCGTACCTCTATCACGATATGTACGGACAGTCAAGCTGCGATAAAGTTCCTGAAGTCTGTCACTTTCAATTCAAAAACAGCTCTTAACTGCCGCAAATCTCTTGACGAGATGGCAGAGCAGTTTAACATTCACCTCATGTGGGTGCCGGGATATTGTGACATCTCGGGGAACTGCCTGGCCGATGATCTTGCCAAGCGCGGAACCAGTGAAACCATCCAATCGGATAAGGTCGGTCTCTGCGCACCTCTTGCTACCGCGCTCCTCCACATCAAATCCAAGAGCATTGCGGCAACCAATCTTAGGTGGTCGAATGGTGCTACTTGTCGCGTCACCAGGGAAATCTGACCTAAGCTAGATCCTGAACGCTCATTTAGTCTCCTAAGACTCAGTAGAATTCAGGTTAGGAACCTGATCAGTGTCATAACTGAGCACTCCACTTTTGGCAAACATGCCACCCGACTGGACCTCCCGGCCAACGACTTCTGCAGAAGCTGCAGAGACGAAGAGGATGAAGAAACCTCGCTCCACCTTTTAGGAACCTGCAGCGCTCTTGCGAACCGTAGAAAGAGGCATCTTGGTCACTACTTTCTAAATAATCTCGGTGAACTAGCTGACACCAGCATAAGCCGTATCCTCCGCTATATTAGCCGTGTTTTATTATGCACTCATGATCTATATAGATCATTGGTTTGCACGCATTGCAACAACACATGATCCAGATAGCTATCGGGATCATTTATCGTAATCCGAAATTTGATTCCGCTATTCCCTGCTAGGTTCATGGAAGCTGATTTGCCTGGAAACCATTTCCAATTTACAGCATTGCCTGATAAGTATACAAAATATTATTTTTTGAACTAGATTTTAATACTCACTTTTATTCCTTCATTAAGTAATATTGTGCTAACAGTAATACAAAATTTGTATTTCAATTTTAATTTCTAACAATTTTGTGTGATTTGCACAATTGTTTTGCGTTTGCCGGTGAAAATTGTAATCATCATCGTAAAAGATGTGCAAACACTTGCTCTGAAGAGAAGAAAAATTATGTTGGCATGGAAACACTGCCCGCAAATATCACAGCATCGACAGGAGTTAATTGTCAAACTACTGTCAGAACACAAAATAAAAATGCTTCCATGATCTGGAGCGTTTTATTTACACACATGATCCATACGGATCATCCGTGCATAATAAAACACGGCTATTAATAGCTGCAATTGGTTTCTAGAGTAGTGGGATGTTTTTGCATCCGCTCCATGTGGTATCGCAATGGGCCTCATCTGGCCTAAGTGCTTGGCTGCCTTGCGCAGCCCACCACACAACCTACCTACCTACTTACCTAGTATAGAATAACTGACGATATCAAAAGTCGAAGAAGATCAAAAATGTAACTGCATCATTATCTACGTTAGCCCAATTACTTTCATGAGACTTGTGGTTTGGTCAAAAACGATATTGGTGTTCATTGTTTCTTAATTGTAAGAACTTAATTGTAAGAAAACATGTACGTCTCTTGACTCGATTAGATATTGCCCCGTCATTGATTTAAAATGCAGTCTTGTTTTTTAATTTCTTTTTTTTTTTTCAGTATTAACAATAGTTCATCTGCCATATTAAATTAACAGGCATAACCGTACTGTTCATCCATTACTGACCAAAGGTTCACTACAAAACATCTCTGGAATTCCAAATCGTTGCCCACAATCTGCTTGTCGGTTTGAAGGTCGATGTCATGGAAAGCTGTGCAGAGTCATATCCGATTTCAGCATCAGCCTATCCGCCTGTAGAGGCAATGATGAAGGCAGTTGCTTTACTGAGGTTATTACGTTACGTAACGAAAGCATAAAATGTGTGCTGTTGTGATTATCGCGCATTTTCTCAAACGAACCAATTAAAAGGCACTGAACAATATCGCCACCCCTACCATCACCGGCAAAAATGCGTTTCAGGTTATTGTGAATTATAACTATACGGATTCTGAGCAGATTAAATTTCTTGTTTATAATATGGGACTTTTCCACAAGTAATTTGAGTTATCATTTGATTTGTCCGCCAAGTTGAACTGCGAATTAAATGAATGAATATGACAATAAGAATACCAATCTCCTTTGAAGATAATTGAGACCTGGAGCACGACGATTTCGTGATTATTATTATCTGTATGATTGTTGTGGTTTTAGTTTGCTTTCGTTTTTAGGACTTTTAAACAATAGTTAGAGAGAGAGATATACAGTCAGTCACAAAAGTAAGTAAGCACCATGAAGAGCGCTTTTCAATAGCTTTTTAAATAAACCCTATCAAAATGAAAAATGTCTTAATCGATTAAAATCAAACCAATTCAAATGTTTTAACCGTTTTAAATGTTAAATGTCGTTTTTTTGAACATTTGGACTGAAATATCAAAAATATACGACAAAATCGGAAGAAGTTCTGAAAGCATTTTGCAAGTGGTCCAAAATCACTCCAAGTATTACAAAATTTTGGGTTTTCGATTCCATTTCATTTGTCTGTTGTTAAGAAATCACAAGAGTTTTCCACAAAATTTTAATTTCATACTATACTGCGCAAAATTACTAAATTTCGTATACTGCTTACTTACTTTTGTGATGTAAATTTTGCCTTTGTTTTTATTTTTGCTGCGCAGTTTTTACAGTTATGGTCCGATCGACTTGATTTTTTTGCTTTGAAAAGTTATTGAATTTTCGAATAAAACTGCATTTAAGTTTTATCTTGAAGGCTATTTCGAGCTTGTACTTCTATGATTACAAAGCGCTCTTCATGGTGCTTACTTACTTTTTTGACTGACTGTATTTACCTGTTCGATGACGAATAAATGTCAGTAACTACAACTAATTTTCTGTTCTCTAAGATCACGACCATGCTTATTCTGAGATTCGTTTTCGATCGAAAGTGAGTCGAATTCGAACGATTTGTATTCTGAGATTCGAACGATTGGAAATTTCACCTTAGCAACCGAAAATTCATTCAAAGCATATTCTGACATTCGAATGAAATGTCATTTTCCTTTCGTTCGTTATTTTCCTATCGTTTACATTCGCAAAACATGTAAATTCAGATATTTTTGTTACAATTTTAAATTTTATGAATTATATGTTGGTTTTATTAATGTATGTAGGTGGCAATCACGAATTGCTGATAAGACTAATGGCAGAAAATCCCGAGATAGCTAAGGGATTTTCAACTAACCGAATTGATACCGATGCATCCATTATCCTTCTTTTACAAATCTGCTCCTCCCCATCCTGACTGTTTAAAAATAACACAACTGCCATATCTTATATTCGTTGCTCTTTTTGTTTTTTTTTAATCCGAATGTCAATAGATTTGAAAAATTTGCCTTCAAACAGCCAACTTCATAAAATTAAATTCGTTGAAATTCATCCGACAATGAATACTATTCGTTCGAATCTCAGATAAGGGAAAATTCATTCGAAGGAATAGATATATCGAATAGAATAAACGTATCGTTCGAATCTCAGAATAAGCGTGATTGTTTCCTTGGAAACATTTCGTCTTCCTAGTTTATGACTTTTATATGTTGTGGCTAAAATTGCGTTTTAGAGCTGTATGCTCTTACGATTTACATCAACGCTTCGAACAAGTCGATTATTAGGTACCCACCATGCCATAAATTCTCAATTCCAATATCATGCTTATCACCTGAAAACAAAATAATATGTGTATCTTATTTTGTTTTGTCTGTGATAATTTTTTTTAACAGTTAAGAATTCTGACACCATTCTCGATGCAATAAATATTTTTTAATGCAATATTGATTTATGTTGTACGAAATTGACCCATTGTGTTGATAATTTTTCCAGATAAGATAACACGTAGCTATCGAACTCTAAAAATCTCAATTTATTCAGTATTTAAGTAAGTTATCATTTGAAGAAAATTCAAAAGGATTCTGTGGTCATTGTCAAAATGGTCCGAAAATTAATTTTGTTTCTCTTGGTTATTGCCTGTTGTAAGTAAAAGATTATTTAAATTACAATTCGAATATTTATCCCTATGATACAGGCTTGCAGGGTATTCTGAGTATTACCATAATATCCAAGTCTGAGTGGGGCGGACGGGCTGCTACCTCTAAAAGTAGTCAGTCTAAAAATTTGGGATATGCTGTTATCCATCACTCGGAAGGTACCTATTGCAACACACTTGCAACATGCAAGACACAAATGAAGAACATTCAGTCGTACCATATGGACTCGTTGGGGTGGGCAGACATTGGCTACAACTTTGGTATCGGCGCCGATGGTAACATTTATGAGGGACGTGGGTTTGGAGTCGTTGGGGCGCATGCCACAAATTGGAACAGCAAGTCAATTGGTATCATGTTTATTGGCAATTATCACAGTAAGTTAGTTTGAAGAGTTAAGATAGACGTACACTAAGGAGTAATGGATTTCCTTTAGCTTATACACCAACTGCCACACAAATTTCCAAGGCTAAGGAATTACTTTCGTACGCTGTATCACAAGGATATTTATCGTCTAGCTACATTTTATACGGCCACAGACAGGTTGGGAGTACTGACTGCCCAGGAAATAATCTTTATACTGAGATAAAGAAATGGTCAAACTGGAAAGCTTAAGATTCTTTAGTTTCAAAAATAGCATTTAACATGTGCGTGTGACTTGCATTTTACAATAAATATAAAACGTTTTAAATATTGCAATAATTTACATCTTTAAATCTTAAAAAAAAACCTTTCGTTGCTCACTTATCAATGTTACAATTTTAATAATTGTATTTTCAATAACAAATAACCATTTCGGGAATACATTTTCTATTGTTTAGATGTGCTGCTCAATCGTGTACATATCTATTCGTCCATATTATGAAATTCCTTTTAACTTGTTGTGTGTAATACTGTTAATTGATTAGTAAGCGCTTATCATCTTATTAATACTTAAATAGTTAATTGTTAATAGTATAGCAGCACAATGTAACTTTATCGGTAATGGATTCATATAAATCCCTCAGGCACCAACGATTTAAGGGTAGTCATAGCTATTGATCACAGCATTGCGATCCCATGAGTAATTAAGAAAATTCACAGGTCGGTTTGCTTAGATGCAATCACAACCTTAATCAATTATGGACTTGGCGCCATTTCGAATCTGCCAAAATTGCGTGAGATGACCTGAATTCTGCTATAATGAAATTGTTGAACTGAATTATATTTATGTCGTATACATTCAAACATGTATACATACATTCTCCTGCTGTTGGATTGTATGCCTTCATTCGATTATTTGACTGAAATGTTATTTTGCTCATGCTCATATTCATGGTTTCATCGAAAATATATTATTTTTTAGCGTGCTCGAAAGATTTTCATTTTTATATTACAAAAACGGCAACATGTAGACTGATTCGAACAAATATATGAGTTACTGTATGTCGTCATCTTGTATTATTTTTTTCTATACATGCAATACAATACAAAGTGCTTGGTAAATTGTATTTTATTTGATACTAGCAACCCGTCCTGGCTTCGTGCAGGCAGCACTATATATCTAAAGCTTTTTAGTATTCCAGTAATGGAATACCAGAAAGTGTTAATGAATTTAGAAATAATTGGGGGTAATGCACCGCTTCTTCTACATCTAAAGCGCGGTCAACTAAATAATAGACTTTTGATGATGAATCACATTTGGCAAGAATTGAATCAATAACTTAATTGACTTGCTTATTTGTCTGCCACAAAATAGCCCTTCCCTCAAACCAAATGAATTATTAGATAAGTTTGCAATATCCGAATATACCTTCTCAATCATTTCTAAAATGTTCGGCACCAAAACAAAAGATATTTCTGAAATTTACCTTCCCATTTCTTACTTCAAAATGTTCTGCTCTTATTTGAAGCATATTATTGGAAAGTGATGTGTTGTCTCTTGCGTATGCAACACTTATATTAGTTTGAAGTTACGATTTTTTATGTGCAGCCACAAGTATGACTTTTTCAGTGAAGCATAGACTTTGCTTTAGTGCATCTTGCTAGACGTTTTGTGGAGCATTGAAGCCTCGTCCTAAATTATTGAACTACAATCGCCCGTTAATTTACCAGTATTACTCTACTTGGAAACAGACCTGTAACATTCAAGTACAAGTACAAGTACCAGTACAATTCCTTGTACTTGAAATTTTTTAAGTACAAGTACAATTCCTCGGTACTTGTACTTAAAAATTTAAATTACCCAATCCTAGTAATTGTACTTGTACTTGTAATTCTTCTCAAAGTAATTAAAATCACAATCTAAGTACCGAAGTACTTAAAAAATTATCTTAAGTACTTTTTAATTCCTTAATTCCTTTTTAATTCCTTGATTCCTTTTTAATTCCTTAATTCCTTTTCAATTCCTTTCAAGTACTTTCAATTCCTTGTAATTATTTTGCATTCCTTACGTTATTCCAATTCCTTTTAAGTAAATTGTTAGAGGACAAGTACTCGATTTTGATATGTTAACAGAAACTAATATAATTTAGTTTATTTTATATATTTTAAATATATTTTTTAAAAGAGTACATATGTTAAAACAATTAATGTTAGCAAAAAAAAATAATTCATGTAGTTAAATTCATAACGTAAGGAATGCAAAATAATCACAAGGAATTGAAAGTACTTGAAAGGAATTAAGGAATTAAAAAGGAATTAAGGAATTAAAAAAGGATTTAAGGAATTAAAAAGTACTTAAGATAATCTTTTAAGTACTTCGGTACTTAGATTGTGATTTTAATTACTTTGAGAGGAATTACAAGTACAAGTACAATTACTAGGACTGGGTAATTGAAATTTTTAAGTACAAGTACCAAGGAATTGTACTTGTACTTAAAAAATTTCAAGTACAAGGAATTGTAATTGAAATGTATTTAAGTACAAAAATACTTAATTATCTTACAGGTCTGCTTGGAAACATTGCAAGCACTTGAAACATCGGCACTACAAAATTTTAATGGAAGCTTAAAAGCTGTTATTGTAGACTAATAACGTATTTAAATCATAAATGATTTTTCCCCTTTTCAGAAGACACTCGTTTTGAATCGCTTCAATAAGTCAGTAATGATCATAGTTTTTTCTCGCATGTATTCTGCATGGTTTGATGTTATATGGTTACTTGAAATAAAATTCCACAGAACATACAGTCGAATTTCTCTAAGTCGAAAATCCCTCTTATCCGAATACATTCTTTCCAGCCTTAGTCTACTTTCAATACCTCTAAGTCGAGTTTTATTTCTTTGGCTAAAAAACAGACAAAAAAAATGTCCCCTCGCAACTTGTAGCAGGTACGTGCACTCGCATTATCTGACTCTCCCATTGGGGTCCTAGACGATGAACACATTTCACGAATATTCATTTCGTGTTGATTCTTGTAGTGCAAACACGTCGGAGAAAAAGTGCAAGTGGTTGCCCTTATTGTTGTTTACCTATGCAAAAAAGAGAGAGAGCAAAGGAAGTTAACAGCAAAAATGAGGATTAGCTTGCGAACATATCTCTACACACGAATATCGCAAGCGAACATTATCGTTGTCGAGAGCCATATCTGGTTGCATCGCGCACACACAAATAATCGGCTTTTAATCTGAAAACAGATAGGTATCTGAGATGAGATGCATTCTTGCTTCATTTAGCGCGTGTATTAGAAGTTTACTTTAAAAAACAAACATAAAGACGTGTGCCAGTATAATTCCAATTGTAAATATTACAGTCCAAAATAAACGATTTTCGACAAAAAAAAAAAATGAAACCCTCTAAATTGAATTTCCAGAACTGCCTCTAACCCATGAAAATTCGACTTAGAATGATTCGACTGTATGAACTTTGATCAATGTTCCCATAATCGGATGACAGTTGTTGTTGTCTGCGGTAAAACATATCTTCAATCATATTTTGCGGAGATTTTAACATTCTTCCACATTCTTATTTTCCTGTAGAACAGAACACGCATCAGATTTGTTATTTTCCCATTGGCTATCATATTCCAACAAAAAATACCATGTTCTTTCATCGCTGCCTGTATTTCTAATGTGTACCTTTATGTACATTTATACACATACATACATATATACATATATCCATTTTTCACATGTCATATGCCTCTATCCGTACAACACCGTTTCCGCGCGATCATCGTCATGCCAGCTGTGTGCAAATTTGAGTTGAGCAAATATTGGTTGAAATGAATATGGAAAATAACACTGAGACTCGCATTGATTTCAGCCAGAATTTTATACATTAAACAAATCTTTTAATTAGCGATTTGTCGGATTACGGCAACTAATCGATATTCTTTTAGCTATTATTTCTTAGTGCTTGCTTCGAGATCTATAAAACTGCGTTTTTAGATTTTCGAAATTCGAATTTTCACGTTTTATCGTTTTTGGCCAAAAGTATTGGGGCTAGAATGAAATTAGTGTTTTTTTAATGTACTCATGGAAGCCGATTTTTTGTAATTTTTTGATTGGCTTCTCGAATTTTTACAGAACCATAAAAATAGTTATCGTGAGTCTCCCTTAAAAGATAGACATGCCATCGCTGACTTCTTTTTTCGAACTTTTTGAGATGATCAATTCCCCGGTACATTATTTTTTCGTATCTTTAACTGTTTAGACAGCGCCCGCTGCCAGTTCTTGACTTTTTTTACATATCTCAATATACCGTTAACTTGTTGTGTCAAAATGTCTAAAAAAAAATATAGCGCATACCCATAATAGATACTCAATAATGCTACTGGTGAAAACCGCATGGAAATCCGTTCAGTAGTTCCTGAGATTAGACTCCCCAAAAAAATTTTTAAAACTTTGTTTTATAATATTTAGAGATAAGTAAAATATAGTTTTGAGTTCAGTTTTTATATTCTGTAACCTTTTATTCTTTTTTCTTACCTTTCAACTTCCACTTTTTAGCTTGAATATGAACAACTCCAATATGAAATTCGAGGCATTATTCAATAAAACTAAAAAAAAAAAAGAAAAAAAATGGTCTCAACCTGTATCGAAATCATTTATAATACTTTAACTTTTTTGCGAAGAAAAATCAATACAACGTTACCGTCTTGCATTTCAATCAATTCTTTATAATCTTTATGATGTAATGTAGTAGAAATCAATTCATTGATGGTGCACAAATCGATTAACATCACTTTTTAAGTGTCAAAGCACTTGGTATAGCCATATTTTATATTTTATTAAATTGTATTTAACATAGATTTGTGAGGATTATATTTTTTTTGTTTTAAATATATATTATATATACTTTTTTTACTTTTTACTACACCTAAAATAATATCATAATTTTTTATTTTATATTTGTACTCTTCTGAATAAAAAAGACTTTTGGGTTATTTAATAGTAATTTTTTATTTATTTACAATGTACAATATTTTATTGCATTTCTCAACTTCGTCGGAAAGCCTTTGCGGTTTTCCCCTTAAGAAACCTTCTAGTTTGTTTAGCATAAGTCGTAAAATATTGGGTGCGGGTCAGCAAGGTATGATGCTATAAGATGTTCTGATTGTTTTATTTTCCGATGCATAAAAAAATAAACATCTAATACCCATATAATACTCGCATATCTTCAAAGGTATTTTCATCGTAATTCTTTTCATTATAATTTTCTTGAAAAAAATTGGCGGGAGTATCTTAGAATTTAATGAATGTCGAAACTCGTTAATACTAGAAGATGACATCCTTCGCACTTTTATATGTCTTCATATTCACATTCCTAAATTGGTATTTTTCCTCTACTACTTCTATAAAGCATTGCGCGGGGGGAAACCATACGAAAGGTCGTTCGTCGTACATCGACCGAAGGTATTCGCTGTCAAAGTACTTTATTTTTCGAAATCAATAAATATTTACCTATCCGTTCAATTCTCTGTCACCAAACATTGCTCAGGTCTTAAGGGTTTTTTTCTTGTGATTTAATCAGCTTTAAATGGAACGATTCAAGGTGGATCTCCTATCCCCTCATAAGGAAGTTGTGTGTGTATTTAGCGTTTTCTCAGGTGCGGCGAGTAACAGAGTCAAATTTGCTGTATTCTCTATGAATATATTTTCCTTAGAGCAATTTTCTTATTTTATAAATATTTCATATTAAAACGGATAATATACGGATAATAAAACGAAAAATGTCGAGACGAGCTTTATTTTCTTTGATCCTGGACTATATTTCTTCGGTTTGGTGACTTGGACAGGAAACTAATTTCTGTCAATAACAGAATTTAAGAGCTAAAAAGCTCTATATTTAAGTCTGTCGGGCTTAATTCAATAGCAAAAACGGATGTTTTGGTAGATTTGTCTGGTAATTAATTTTTTTTTATTTTTTTTGGTGAAGGTTATATGTTTCATGTTATTATTTGATTTTATTTGCTATTTTACCCATTTGATTGTTTTAGATATAATTGGTGGAAACACTTGACGATCAACATACTATATATTCTTTGGTCCGAGAGATATATTTTTCATGCCTTCACCAAAAATGTAGACTTACACAGCAGCATAATTTCCAAAAGAATTGTCGCAAATTAGCCATTCAAAGTCCGCAGTGTTCTTGAAAGACATATTACGCACACACGATGGTTGCTAGGAGGCTATGCACGATATGGTATATTTATTATTATCACCTCCTATGGTATATCCTCCTGTGGTATATATGGTATGAACATGTTTAATGCATAGTCTGTTTACAAAAAGTTTATTGTCTTGCATTTTTTTGAAGCAAAGCCTTCATCTTGTTATGTTCTTCAAAGACATAAATTGGTTGACGTTTTTGCGTATTATGTCCATAATTACATAGTATGTGGATAAAGGAAAAGTTATCAAATCTATATAAACATGAAAATGTTTGATAAGCTGTCAATTTTGTCAAGCATGACATAATTCGCCACACTACACCACAGTAGTTAAGGCATATTACGAAGATAAGAAAATACCAATCACCGCTTCAAAATGTTATCTGTAGCACACCGCCCATCGAAAGCTCTAAGGGGAAAAACCAGCCACACATCTGACGAAAATGAAATTTCCCCTAAATAAATAAACGTCTTATATCTGATAGCATTTAATTAGAAGATATTTTCATGAGCTGTTCCATGTTGTAGGATGGTCTGGTGTGGGGCGCATTGAGTTAATGTGCCCACAGGGAACGGATATGATTTCTGGTAGCCCAAAGTAATTCCTTTTGTTTTGTTATATTTATGGTGTTATCTAGTTAGTAGATCAGAAGGAAATGTTTTGGATGTAAAAAGTAGTTTTTTTTCGAAAGGTAAATGATTGGCTGTCAATGAGTTGTATAGTTTATAAGGAACGAAGGCGTGGGGGGGGGGGGGGGGGGGGGGGGAGGGGGGAGGCGTCTCTCTGATGACAGTTGAAAACAATTAGTGCTGCGCCGGACTAACCTAAAAAAAAAACGCGATTCTTTTTATATACGAGCCTTTGGCAGTATTAGGAATTTTTTTCTCAAGTTTAGGTTAGACAAGTTGAGTCCAGTTTCGCCATTTACCATCGAAATGACGAATGCAGTATTTTTTTTAGTTATATGTCACAATATAGTGTTGGCAGTACTTTTTCTAAGACATGAATTATTATCAAAGTACTGGTAGTCTTGTCAACCTACATGTTCATACACATAGCCATTGGAAAATAAAGTCCAGAGGAAGGCTTTAAGAATATCTTTACCAAAGTTGAGATCTAATGATTACCAAGATATTTAATTACTCATTACATGCAATTGCAATTGAAAATCTTTAATTGCACATTCAATGTAACTAGAAGCTTTTAATTATTTGCACTTCCATTAAAAATTAAATGTAATTGAAAACCTTCAGTTCTATTTAATTTACTTTCAGTTACATTACTTGCAATGTGTAATGTGTAACTAATAATAATAACGTTAGTTACTGTAATTGAAGTGATTAGTGATTCCATAAAATCTGTGATGAATTAACCGTTAAAACGAACCATAGTTCAGCCTAATCTCGTTGTAACGAATATAACAAATATTTTCTCTCCCTTCGCATTCTTTCTACCATTTTTCTAACACGTATGCTAATCTTTGGCAACACGTACAATTAAAATCTATATATGTACGTTCTAGACCATTATTCTTGCAATCGAGGCGTTTGTGCAATTTTCTTTTTTGTAAGAACCTATTGAGGCGTTCATTCACTACGTGGCGTAAAGTGCCATCCAGCTGTAACCACATTTCGCCCACGTCCATATCGTTTGATTTAGGCCAAAAGGTAGGTTGTCATTAATTCGTAACACTAAACGTTAACGTTGCCACCAGGTAAACCTTTTTGGGAGAAGGATAAGAAATAAACTTAAGTATAAAATAAGAATTTAATAGAGTCTATTTGTTAGTATATATTCGATATGAAAAATATATTTTATCAAATCTAGTCAAAGTTAAATTATTATTTAATTTCATTTCGCTTTTATTTTTATGGCTCCCCATTGGAATGGAATAAAATTACCACGAAAACTTACCTAATCTCTAATTAAAACTATTTCGATACTATCTCCATTGCACCTCTAACTCGCAACATTCGCAATCGTTTGCAATATTCTGTCCTGAGTGTCTATATCTATATATGTCCGGATGTATATATCCATCAACATATGATTTTCGTATGTTGTACAGATCTACGTTTCTGGATATGTGAAGGAGGTTATATACATATCAACGTAGTTCAAACACTGCAGTAGATGTGGTCGAGGGAGTGGAACTAACGCGCAATGGCGTTGACACGTAATTTTACGAAGGGCATAGTAAGCCATGCGATGCGCTCGAGTTTTATGGATTTTGGAAGAAACCGAATTTGTATTATCATTGTACAGAGCGTACAAATGAATTGATAAATTTCTGTATAATAAGCCGGTTCTAAAACCAAAAGCATTTATTTTTCTTATAAATTTAAAAGCATAAGGAAGCCGCAGAATGCATGTTTCTTCTTTTTTTTTTTTGTTAAATGAAATTATAATGGTATGTACACTTCGCGACTAAAAGATAGCACATGACATTTTCTAAGGTTATGGAGAAGGATGGGGTGAGATACTGTTTTTATAGTTTCAGTGCAATAATTTCTCCTTAAGAAACAAGGAGGGTCAACGCCTTATTAGTTTTTATCATCTGAAGTTTTCTACATTCAGCTTTTTACATTTTTTTTTAAATAAAGTGCTATCTTTTTGTCGCATCACTTACATATGGTGCTTACACTCTATATTGAATTATCTTATTTTGTTTTTATGCTCTAACTTGTATTTTATTGCTATTTTTACTAGTTTTTATTAAATCATTAAAACGCAAAGTGAAGCTGTTTTTGTTAGCTTTAAGTAAAAAAAATACGAAAAAAGCTATCTTTTTGTCGCGTACTGTATATTAACGTTTAAAGGGAAAGGTCTTTTTACTGTGAACAACAATAAAAACCCTTTTTTTGAGAACAAGAAATGTACCATGTAGCGTTATCGAATATTGAATATTTTAACACACTTATTATTGAAGAAATAAGAGCTAAGTCTTTAGATATCCTTACCGTAAAACAATTTGATAACTTTTTGTGTGTATATTCAGTATATACATTAGAAATTATATCGTTTAATTAGATTTATTATAATATACAAACTAATTGGTTTACCGAAACCTATTAGTACTATCCACAAACATTGTTTTTCGCTTCTTCTGCACCGTAAGTAAAATGCTCCAAATGTTTCAAATGCTCCCGTCTACAATTTTTTTTCCCAGAAATTCAATAGCCGTAACTTTGGAAAGTCCATGCAATCTATTATTCTTTTGTATATGACCCTTTTCGACTGCATATTTTATGATCTGTTTCACTTTTTCGAGAATTTTTTGGGTGGTAGGCAATCTGGTATGATAAAAAATTATTTAATTCATAAACAAAGGGAAATGTTAGCGATGTAAATAAGAAAATAAATAACAAATAATAATTTTTAAACTTGGTATATAGAGAGAAAGAAAAATCAAGTGCTTAGTTTTTAAACTACACAGCACATTGCAAATTAATTTCTACATCGTTGAACACCAAAAAGGCCAAAGTATTTACTACTCCTTTTGCCCCGCTTTGTTTTATGATTTTACTTTATTATATTGTTCCTGACTTTTCCTTTTTGTAGTTTAACCTCTATTTAGCAGGTACTGAAACCCCATGAAAAGGCGAGAGCAACGCATTACGAACCACAAAATACTTCCGTTGCTCCTCCCTGCTAATTAAGCAAAACCTCACACTATGATAATTGTAGCTGGGCACATGGGGCCTTTGCACTCGAAAGCTACAACCACCGTTAACTTTACCATCCGCGTTGATTAGAAAATTGTAGCCGACGTCGCCTACCAATTGATGAGTATTCTGTACTGACCTTAATGCATTTTGGCAGCTGCTACGTGTGTAGCATGCGGATGGGTTTTCCGTGTGATGGATGATCACATATGGTACTGCACTATTGATAGATGATTTGTCTTTTAGTTTTGCAGCTTTTTATTTCGCACGTCCTTTGGTTTTTAAATTGCGTTCGGACTTTTGCGTTATGGGTTCTAGATGTACATATGTGATATAAGAAATGTTGAATGAATTCAATATATGTATTTTAATTAATTTAATTATTCAATTATATACTGTCAAATACAGTGATTAATTTATCTTAAATCAAACATGCTTATTCTAAAAGTTAATCGAATTCGAATGCATCGTATTTCGAAATTCAAACGATTCGAAAATTCGTTTTAGCATGCGAAAATTTATTGCGGAGCATATTGTCACACCCGAATGATTCGAATCGACTATTATTTTTTTGTCTTTCAGTTATTTCTGTCGATTGTAACATGCAGCTTGTCCTTGAATTGAACTTCATCATGATTAAAAATTTTTACTCCTGATTAAAATTACTTTTGAAATCAGGATTATTTAAACCTTGATTAATGTAATTCAAATTAATTAATTGATTAAGGAATGAATTGATGAATGCAATGCTAGTTTGCATTATAGTGTTATTATTGATGTATTAAATTGCGTTGGGGTTGCAAATACTTTTTTTTAGCGACTGTATGAACAGTGTTGTCGAAAACTAAAGCAATTCGACTTGCTCCCTTATGCCCGACCTTAAAAATGTTTTTCCCTTAAATCTTTCATGTGTTAAACTAAAAGGAAAACATAATAATTTATGTAACTCTCCATTTTCGGCTGGCCAATCTCGACTTAGTAATTAAATTGATACCCTAAACCACGCTTTTACCCAGTTTTCGGTGAATTGTCAATTTTAGCGGCATCTGTTCCTCAGCATAAGGATTGATGGCATTTTAAAGGATGTCGTTGTACTCGAATCGATCGATAGATTCAATCTATTTGATGGTCTGAGACTCGTGAGCATTCCCACTCCCGCCTGTGCAGACATTTAAGTTGCAACTCGACAGGAAGAGTCCGAAAGGTCTACAGTTCTAGAACGTCTTTGTCTGGCCAATACCTGGTAGAGTTTTCTTTTTCTTCCGAAACGTGTTGTTGTACCATGCGTCTCTCGATTTTTTTTTTAATATTGCATTTTTTTAAATATTGCCAAGTTCTTCCTTTCTCCAGGTCCGAAAGCGAAGTCCCGTTCAGCATTTTTTTTTAAGTTCACTCTCTTCACAAACTAATCAAACCATAGACTTTTCTTTAAGTCGCTACGCCAGCTACGAGAGCTTATTCCCTATTTGCTTATAAATATGAAACGATATGATTTATGCATTTATTTCATTATTACTATATAAAATTTGTCTTCTAACGTTGTAAAACAAATAAGTTGGTTTGAAGAGCTATCTGGAGTAGACGAATATATAATATATAGTTTTATGCTGATATTCCGGAAGAAAGTTACTGAAAAAGTTAACGTTCTTCGATCACTCAGAACAGGTTTTTTAATAATAAAATTGTAATAAATTTACACGAACAAATAGACAGATGTGGGTTTTTGTGGATATATTCGCATATTTACCTAATTTTGTTATAATTTACAATGAAGCTTTTATTGCAGTGAGCCTACGTTTCAACATATTTTGTATACTGTTCTTGTAATATATGAAACCCTTTGCCAATAAAATTTCCTCAAAAATAATACTTTTACTTTGCCACTGTTGTACATGTACATATACTTTTATTTTCCCTTAATGTTTCTTGAGAATTCCATTTTCTGGCTGCTATCTTAACAATAAATCGAAAGTACCCAATACATAAGAAAATTACAAGACTTAGAAAATATTGTCTGTTGCTAGTGCTAAAACGAAACGACGACGGCGTTAACTGACCTCCTTGAGAAGAAATGGTGCTTATTTTAAACAGAACCGAGATGTGTCCCTAAGTAATGTTTACAATGCTTTGGGTTTTTTTTTATCGCTTTACCACTACTACCTATTCGCAGACATATAGAAATGTGGTGAATACTTCTTCTGTGCCGTGGGATGATACTGAATCTTATTAGTCCGGGACGGAATGGCACACGCAATGACAGCGAATCAAGACAACTGCGGCGATGACGATTCGAAAGCACCAGCTAACGCCAAGATTCTATTTCCGATCCGATTATAGATTTGTCGGTCGATGTGTGGGAGATTCACATCTACCATCGGAATATTGAGTTTGTCTTCGCATATTCTTCCATGGGTCTTCCTTCATGTTTCCCGCAATGAATCACCAATGGGAAAGATCGTCTTTTGGGGTTTCTTGTGGTATTCTCTTTTTTTTTTTGCTCGTTTCCGTTTACATTTAACAGCGAATTTTGGATCTTGGTTTGGGGTTTGTTTTTATTTCATTTTCCTTCGCTTGATTATATATTTCTTCTGGATGAGTAATATAATGAGCAGTTTTTCTTTCCTTCTATTTATGTAAAAGGAAACAATACTGTTTTTGCCGTGGGTTTTTCATAGCTACATATTTTTATCTCATAATAGCTGCGGGTTTTGCAAGATTCATACTTGGGTTGCTTACATTTAAAGTGTCGCGGGGAGTCTAATTTTGTGGAAAATTTGTAAAAAAGTTGTATAGCGTTTGGTTAACAGAGTAGGGCTATTTTTTCTTCTATGAAGAAAGTGGTTTTATTAAAGTTTTGTTTTCTCTTATCTTGTCGGGCCTCGCACAGTGGGGCAAAATGGCCAAAAACCTGAAAAAAAAAAAACTATATCTCGAGAACAAAGGGTCCTATCAAGTTCCGGAAAGTCTCATTCGATTCAGGATAAAAAAATACACAAGAAATGATATTGAAAAATTTCACAATTTTTAAATTTCAATTTATTTTGTTTTTGACAATGGTGAAGAAGTTAGTATTAGTACTGACTATTATTCAGTAAACTCAACGTTTTCATCATGGTAAAGTACACAAACGAGCAACGTCTGCAAATTATATAAATTTTCTACCGAAATTCGGAGTCGGTGACCGCAACTTTAAGAGAGTTAACTACAATTCTCGTTCGTAATTCTTGTCCTAGTAGACAGGCAATAATAAGTTTAGTGCAAACATTTAGTCTACACATTCGCTGTGTGATGTTGCCGTGTAAGTGAGCGTGCCGTGAAGTGCCGTGTAACGGGTTGGTGGAAGTGTCGAAATATCGCTGCCGTTCAGGCGTCCATAGTAAACGTTCTAAATCAGTCAATTCCACGACGGAACAAATCAATATTAGTTTCGTCACTCCAAAGTTATAGCAATATTTTCATTCTAACTCAATTTCATTCTAACTTTTATGATCTATAGAAATCAAAGGGCACATTCCCGTTTTTGGATGATCCCTATCACTAGGGTACATATTTGTTAGTGATAAGAACCAATTTTTCATTTTTCTGTAAGACGTAAATGCGTAGGGTCATAAGCGTATCGTAACGCTTACCATTCTCTGTTGCCACGATGCTATTTTGGTCCCCTTTAGACGCCTTTCTGTATTTTTGTCTAAATTGTAGGCGTGGTGCCGCAGACCGTTCACTAATAATTTAAATTCAACCATTTGAGTAAAATTGACAGTATACACGCAAAACATTACTAAATATTTTAGGGTAATTTCACGATGACTTCATCCATATCAGACACTACCTACCTGTTTAGGACTTTTCCCGCTTTGAATTGTGTTGTGGTTGACTATGTAAGGAATAATCATGTTCTGAGCTATGTGACACAAATACCCATCCCATTTGTAATATGAATACATTTAACTTCATTCGGGTAGGCGTTTATGTTCATTGTTTTTAATGCCTGAAATGAATATCCGTCCATTCCATTCGAAAAGTTAATTTGTTATGAAGTTAAGCTGTTATTAAATTCGTTAAAAATTGTAATTTTAATATTAATTAAATAAAGTAATGATATAACTAATTAGCATGTCAGTTATAATGTTTATACATAAAAATTGTAGATCTTGAAACTTGTCCATCCTCCAGAGCGATACTTTTTATTTTCCAAAATCTTTCAATCCTTTTTTGTCGTCGTTTGTGAAATGTGTGTTGTGTTTATAGGCTTGGAATGACCGCCCAAGTTTTTCATAATCTTCTCCAATTACCACACACCACTTATGATTTGATTTTATCGTTGCTGATTTGTCATTTGTCGTGTCAATGCGTTGCGTTAATTACAGCTTTGCCATAAAATAAAATTTTCTTTTTAATCTAAATTTGCATTACATCTGTCCATAGACATTTAGTAATTGATTTTAAACCATTTAAGGGATTCATATAAAGTTTTAAGACCAATGTCTTATACAATAAAGATTTTACGTAACTGTGTTGGTGATGTATTAATTGATTTTATTTTTTTTTGTAACATACTTGACTCTTGATTTGCTTTCAGTTATACTCTTACACACATATGGATATTGTATGGGAAAGGTCTACTGGTCTTCGTCTTTTTAGTCTTATTGTGTTAATTTCTTGATTAGGCAGGTTTCGAATTTCGTCGTTTCCATGGTTTGTAAGCAAATATACCAGGGAGCGTTGACAATCTTCCGAAGCATTTTTCATTGGAGGCGCTGAATATTGTCAAAATTTGTTTTGGCGGCTGCTTCCCCAATTTGAATGTCATTATTGTTTTGTATAATAAAAATTTGTTTTGTGTTGAAAGTTTTGAATTTTGTCCGAGGAGCCAGTACAGTTCTTTAAGTTTGTTATTAATTTGGTTGCGATTTTCGATTATATGTTGTTTCCATATCAGTTTATTGTCTAGAAAAATGTCCAGATATTTCGCAAAGTTGTTAAGAATAAGTTCCTTGTTGTTTAGTGCGATAGTGTAGGAGGGGTGGTGGGCGAAAGAAAGAAAACTCAGAGTTCGGTGTCGTTATGTTTATTTGACAAAGACTGGATGATAGTGCAATAATTACATGTTATTTATATGTTCGATTTATTGGAAAATCACCGCTTCGAATAGATCATACGATTGGATGGTATAATGTTAGGCATAAAGTGTGCATAACATTCGCTTTACATTCGTGCTTAAAAGTAAAAATACATTTTTTCAAAAATTGCCTACAATAGTTTGAAGGTCAATATTCCTTTTTGTATATGACTTGAACTGTCTTTTTTTCCGTAATTGTTATTCCCCATTTGTGAAACCAGTCGATTGTTTTATTTAGTATATGTTTAACTTGATTGGTGGCCGTTTGAAGGACACTATGCGAAGGCAGAATCACGGTGTCCTCTGCGAAAGTTGCTAGCATGGATTCATGTATTGTAGTCTTCGGCATGTCCACTGTGTATTGGAGATACAGAATAGGTCCCAATAGGCAAGGCAGCGCCCTTGAGGAACACCAGCCTCAATTTTACACAAGTCTAAAAGTTCGTCATTGTATTGCACATAGAAACAACGGTTGTTCAAATAACTGTTTAAGAGTTGGTTGGATAGTTGTTGAAGTATGTTTTTTTAGTCCGTAAGTATATTTTTTATACACTGTCGAATGCTTTGGCAACGTCAAGGTAGATTGAAACACAATATTTTTGCTTTTCGAAGTCATTAAGTATTTTATTTGACACTCTATGTGCCTGTTGTATTGTAGAGTCAGCGTTGCCAGATTTCCCGATTTTGGCGGAATTTAAGGTCCAGAATTAAATGTAACGCGCGGGACAAGTGCAGTCCCGGTTTTAATACATTATTTGGCATGAATGAATGCCAAATTCTCATTCTGAAGCTGAATACAGTTAAAATCAAAAGAGAGTCCCATAGAATGGGCTCTTGTACTTCAATTAAAAATTTTGTTTTCGTTTTGAAAAGGTCCTGTTGCACTCAAGGAAATGCAATGGGATTGTTTTTTTCGGGTACTAGGCACAAAAAATTTTAAAATAGTTTGAATTGGTAGAATCTGAAAAAATCAAGGCCATCGAAGACTTTAATAATTTTAATGCAAATTGTCAAAGGCAAGCATTATAATGTTTTAGATGAAAATGTTTTTGCTAAACTCGAATTGTGAATTACGAAACCCAAAAAATTAAATGAATTTAAAAGTCGTTAAAAATCTTTATTAAACTTGTCAGGTGCTGTTTCAGTTATATGATAAATTTAACTTGTTGAAACAATTCTTGGACGTGATAGTGGAAAATTGTAAAGACACCACTGCGCGGAAAAGGTTTCAGTGCAGTTTTCATATAGTTTCCATAAAAGTGATTCCAAGAATATGTGTGAACTAGTTTCCTTTTTACTTAATTCCTTAAACTTAAACTGCTTTTCCGAACGTGCGTTTTCTCAGTTAAATTTAAAATGGTGGGATGACAGAAATGAATGTTCCGTAAGCTTAATGAAAGCTGAATTACTCATCCAATTCAATCTGAAGCTGAAGATAAGTCTTCAGAGATATATAAATGAGTATAATTATTTGAATTCTTCTAAAGCTTACAGACTTACATACAATTAAAAGTATATGTAATGAAAAACTAGACTATTTATGTTTTTTTTGTCCCGCTTTCGACTTAACCGCTTTTTAGGGTTTCGTTCCAAAGGAATAACGAAACCCTTATAGAATCACTTCGGTGTCCGTCTGTCTGTCTGTGTGTCGCCTTTACATATTTGCTAATAACTTCTGAATCCTTTGTAGTTAAGGGATGAAATTTGGAATCGATATTTATCTTTGCAACTCAAAAATAAATCAGAAATTTTTTCCGGACTTAGTCGTATATTAAAGAAAAAGTTAGTACTGAAACTAACGTTTGAAAAAACTTTTACTAACTTTTGTGGTCAATATGGGTGTCATTGGAAAGGGGGCGGGGCGGAGACTGCAAAAATGTCTGTCTGTCTGTCATTAAGCCTTATCTTAGGTACCTGGTGAACCACGTGGAATTAAGAAATGAAATTTATACAGATGATGTACTTCACTTGCCCAAAGAAAGTTAAAAGAAAGTTACTTATTAGGGAAAAAGTTAGTACTAATACTAAAATCCAAAAAAAGATTTTTTTCTTAGATACTTGATATGGGTATCGTTGGAAAGAGAATGATAGCTAAATCGAAAAGTTGTACCACAATTAGCATCTTAGTCTTATTGGTAAAAAGTTATAAGCTCGCAAACTTCAAAAAACCGACTTGTGTACCGTGTCCCATACCTTATTTTTTAAAATAATGGGCCAAAAAATTTGAAAAAAATTGGAGCTATGGGACATCACATCGCAATATTGCAAAAATTCCCATTATACCCAATAAATTAATAACTAATTTAAAAAAAAAAAAATTACCGGAATTAATTGAGCTAGGTGCCGTTGGATAGGTTTTGTAGAGTAAAATACAGTTTTCATGTTGAACTTTTAGTTCTGAGGCTCAGTTTTCGAGATTTTAGGCTTTAAGTGCGATAAAAAAAATCCAATTCAAATAAAAAATGATGACTTTTAAAAAAGTTTCTTTATTCTGTTAAATTCTGAAATATTTTTTGAATCTTTTCAAAGCCACAAGTTTGCACATTACCTTTGCAAACTTGTGTTTACGAAATGTAAAAATAGTCCATAAATATGGTATCAACAGACCATAAATATCAGTATATCAGAGGCTAATGATTACTAATCTGTACCAGGAAGGACGAATGTCCTTTATATATATATATATATTAGGTTGTCAAATATCTCCCTTCCGCCTTTTTGTGTTTTGAATTTTCCGGCTATGTACAAAGTGCTACAGAGCTCGTATCTGGCAATACATAATTGGAAAGGTCTTGACATAACCTACAAAACGACGCTATGCATGATTAGTTTGGATACGAGCTCTGTAGGGCTTTGTACATAGCCGGAAAATTCAAAAGATAAAAATGCGGAAGGGAGATATTTGACAACCCAATATGCATGCAAAAACGACAATAAAGCTTTTTACATGTCACTTGATGTGTAAAATTCTTTTTTTCACATTTATCAAAGGTTATCTTTAAAAAAAAACAACGAAGAGATCATTACGGGAAACGTTTTACCACTAAAGGTGTCATGGTTTTTTTCATTTTAAGGGGCGGTAATGATTCGAGGTTTTCCTTATTGTGTTTCATATAGAGGACACTAGCCATGTCCCTTCAGATGAAAAGCACCCGCTCAAATCATGGCGCTTTCATTACACGAAGTTCTTATCGAAAAGTAAATAGAGATTATTTTTACCGGAGAAAAAATGAAGCAAACAAGACGGATGTTTTTGATCATAAAAATTAAAACTCGGGGGTGGGTGATATTGATATAAATAGAACAAAGTACATATTTGTATATATTAATTTTCTTTACACAAAAAATATGTCAGTATTTTGTTTGGCTGTCAGAGAAATTCTTTTTCATATTTTTCGGGTGCAAAAAAAAAACCCTATCCTAGAATATTGTAAAATGTTATGACCCACATATATTATTCTTGTAGCCGAATGAAAGAACAAATAACCCATTTCATTTTCAGTTTCAGTGAAAATCTCAGCGTTGTTTTTTTTCATCCCAATGATTATAAGTTCATGACTTAGTATCGTAAAAAAAAACTTTGTCGCATACATAAATCAAAATCGGTCTATAATTATAGCAATGTGAAACGGTGTCAGAGCCCAAAGAACAAACATTGTGCCAAATAAATTTTTTCTTTATGTCAAAGGCCTATTTACAGGCTTACAGACTTTTTTGTATACAATTTAAAGCCCTGTGGTACAAACTGACTAAGTCTGTATAGATATATTTATGCATATTCATTACTATGCATGTATATACAATAATAAATATATAATTTAAAGGTTCCCTAATATACTCCTACACCGTTTGGCAGAACCACGCGAAACCTGCAAATAACCTTGGTATATCGCTCGTTATATTTACCAGTAATTACAAAAATATACCCGAACCTGGTAGCCAAATGGGTTTTAGTAAATTCTGCCATTCCAAAATTCCATTACCCAACACATCTTCATGAACTGTAAATAAATTTATTTTTTGGTATTCATTCCCTCTTTCAGATATAACCTCTTCAAAGGAAAAAATACTGGAAAATGAAGACACAAAGACTTCAAGCAGCTTTCGCGCGTAAACGAGAAGCTGAACACATACGCTCGGAGCGTACTGCAGCCACACTTCGTTATTTTGACCATTGGGGAAAAGTTACTTCAAAATTTTCTAACTGGACAACGCCTGAATATTATGAAAAGGCAGATGAAAATCTAAGAAAAGTAAAAGAAAAAAAAGAAAAAGAAAAGCTGCTTAATGAACGTAGAGAGAAACTACAACAAATGTTAATGCGGGAAAAAACTGCAAATGAGCTGGAAGTGGTGGTTTTGAGTAAACCGAAACCACGACACATTGCTACAGATACCATGGAAAAAATAGATGAAAACTACAAAGCCACTTTGGATCAAAGGCGAAAGCTTGAGCTCGAGGCAAAGCTGTATGGTCGTTGGAGACATGGTGTGGATGACGATGGACTGTTATTTGAATCGAAGTCAAACAATCAGGTGTTGGCTAAACTTAACTGGTTGGATAAGCAGGTAATTTGTAATACTTTAGACTTATTTAAAAACCATAAAAGCGTTGTTGGTATTTAGATAGACGAACAAGTTAAGCGGGAACAGGAGGAAAAAATTGCACAAGAACGAGCACTCCGCATCCAGGAAGAGCGTCGAAAAACGGAGGAACACTTTATGGAACGTCAAATGATTCGCGAGAAGGAGATAAAAGAAATACGAGCTTTGCAGGAAAGACACGTAGAAGAACTTAAAGAGCGTGAAAAAGAAGCTGACTTTCTAAAAGAGGAGGCCTATTGCCTTGAAAATGCTATAGATTACATGAAAGCAGAGCTAAGAATCATTGATGAACGTTTGATGAATCCTGATTTTCAAGCCGCGGCTATATCGCACAATTTGAAAAGAGTAAAAATGGTAATTCGAACGCGTTCGAATGCCTTCAAACATCAACTGGAGGCAGATATAAATCTTTTACGTAAACTCGATAAAATTTGTCCTGATCAACCGGATATACATCAACTCATCGAAAAATTAAAGAAGCAGCACGATGTTGAAATGCTAAATTTGACGCATGTTGAAAACATGTACGAATCTGAGGCCAAAACGAATCTCAATCAATGCGAAGAAGCGTGGCGTCAACTGAGCACTGAACGAAACCTGGATCTAAGAAATCTTATCAAAGATCTCCAAAATGAACTTTCCCGAAAGTATCATGAGAATCAAATGCGACAAAAAGATCTCATTGACATTCGATCAACGCATCTTTCTTCGATTGAGAACTCTAATGAGCGTTTAAAATTGCTTATCAATGAACAGGAACAGTCGCCAAGGGCGGCAGTAGTCGAGACGACAGTAAATGAACTACAGCCCCAGCCACAACCAGTAAAATCTGTTTCAAATGTAAGCGATTCGTTCATCAATCTTAACCTGGACTGTTTGGGTGGTGAAGAAGGAAGTCAACCGCATACAGCAAGATCACAAACAGTAATTAGCCCAGATTCGGATAGAATTCCAAAGTTTAGACGTAAAAAGGTAGCTTGGCTCTAAAAATTGAATTATAATTGCATTTGTAAAATATTCTTTTGTATTTTTTATAATAAAGAACCAGACACCAGCAAAAATTTTGTTACTGTTTTATACGTCTTTTTTCTTTTATTGGCGAGGGAGTTTTAATAAGTGAATATTCTCTACACAAGTTTCTAAAGGTATAGGTTTTTGTTCTTTCATATCACCTGTCTGAAAGCTTTCCTTGCGGTTTGACTACCTTGCTGCAGTCAAGTTTCAAAGAACGCCAATGAATGAATTTTATTTTTAATGGGTGAGCCTGAGCGAAGGTGCTAAGGTGGCTTAAAGCTGGTGTACTGCAATTGTCCTAACGCATTATGATGAAATTATAATTTTTAAATTATTAGAATGTCTAAAAAAGAGCTGTATTACAACTAAAAAGAATCGGAACCAATTACAACCACTCGAACTGCTAATGGAACGCTATACGTACATACATAAATGACATTTAAGTGCCGCCGTTCTTGGGAAAATGTTTAAAGGTAGAAAACAAGATCGACCTTGTAGATGTATTTTCATTGTATTTATTGTGCATAAATCGTTACTTTTGTTCTCAATACCAACGTTTGAGGCAGCGTTACTATTTGTTATTGCAAAAAAAATGCGTTCAGTTTAATAGTATTATGTTGCATATTCGTGAATTTTGGGTATGCCAATTTCCCTCCCTTAACTAGACTAAGGAAGCAAAACTTATGTTCAAATACAAAAAATGCAATGTCCACAAAGATGTGCCCCAAGCAAATAATTCTTATAAGGTTTAACATATCACAGATACATATACATATATAATTCGCTAAAGAAGTTGATATTCAAATTTGTAATTTTCATTGAAAAAATGAGGGCAATAAAACATTCAGTTTTTTCTATTCTACACATGAATACTTGCACGTCTTAAAAAAAAAAAAAACAAATGTATTTGAGTGGCGATTTGAATTCATGGCTTTACTAAACTCCTCCAACATTAGTCATGACTCATGACAAATGGGAAGAATATGAACGGATCCTCTTAAATAAATTAGTTTACATTTGTTAATGACTGCTATAAGTTTCGACTCTACACCGTCAAGCTATAGTGAAGTGTATGCAAATTAATATATACCCACAAATTTTAAAACAAAATATATACACAATTAAACAGAATTTTTGATAATCAATCAGAATTATGGATAATACTGAATCTAATTTAATAGCCGGTACAATTCATCACATGAACCCAGGATGTTTTTGCAATTCCACTAAATCCTTACAATGATTGCAATAGATATGTAAATTACTGCAATGAACTATTACATGTAGTCTACAGCCAAGTTATATGATTGAGAGACAAAATAAATAAAATTGTGTTGTATTTTCCAATTGTTTGAGGATAAGTGTTAAGTTTTGCAGAAAGAGATGTGCATGACGCATTTGCAGCCGTTCGTAATGATCACAACACTTAGTTTCCGTTGCTCTTGCACAACACCCACCCTCACTAGGACAGTGAATTGCAACTGCATAAGTTGAAGGAGCCTTTTGCAGTATGAATTTCCATTTCGGCCCGTTAGTCCTTTAAGGAGATTTGATGTACTTGTAAGCACTGGTAGTAATGTCTATGTGTATGTACCCACTCAATGGAGTCCTTCGCGCAATAAAACTAACAAAAGGGTTTTGGATATAATAGTTGTGCAATAAAGAACTACGAAGAAGGCTTCCGTGGTGAAACGTAGTCATGTTTGCTGTCTTGTTATCTCAGTTTTCACGATTTACTTTTGCTTCCCCGCAAGTACTGAACTCTCGTCAATGGCTATAATTGCTTCTAAGGTCTTATCAGGAACGGATTTCGGTTAAAGTAGACTTCTTTCACAATTTCCTTCCAAAAGGTACACAATCTTACAGCGCCACTTCGCAATTCCCTGTAAACTCGTATAGCATGAGTGTCGGTATACCTTGTTTCGCTTCTTGTATATTCGAATAAAATCATGTACGTTAATAGGAGACTGCTACTCTAAGACTGTAGAGTGGATGATAGTAAGGAAGTTATTGAATTCCCTTCTGCAGTAGCTATTTAACAAATGTGGCTGTTGTTCGCAGATGTGTTTTATTTTTATTTTTTGCTGTGAAAAACTTTATTTAAAAGAAGAGAAGAACACCCAACTAACGACCAAGCAACGATTAACTTTAAGGACAAATTGCATAAATATGTTGCGTATGTTCAAAAGTGAGTAAAGTTCACTGTATACACATGAAGAGTCAAGTACGTCGATTCACGTCAAGATTTGATCCAAGAATTGGAAACGAAAACTGTGGTGATGTTAACCGAGAAGTATGAAAATTGGCTTTTATTTCGAAAAGTCGAAATAAAGCAAACATATAAATGCATATTAGTACTATACGTTATACATAAAAAGTGTTTTTATCTAAAGCCCCGATGATGATGAAATAAATCAAGAGATAAAACAAAATAAATCAAGAGATAGGAGGACGTTATACGAGGCAAGGTTCATAATTTTACATAACATAAATCGAGACGACGCACAGTTGGGCAGAATGCAATAAAAACTGGCATAAAATAAAAAAATGAAATTGTCTTCTTAGGTCCGTAAAATTTATTTTCGAGTACTTAAATATCCCACTTATCAGAAACTAACTGTCCTTAGCCGTTATCGCAGTTGCATCCCTCGCAAAATGCATCAGTATCGACGGTATGTTCTCAGTGATAGCAATTCAAAAATTTAAAAAAAAATTCGTGTAGATTAGCTAAATATTTGATATGGAGCCATCTAACTCGGGTATGTAAATTACAGTAAAACTAAGAGAACCAGTTCCAAATGCATCTAATTTATCGCTTTTTTTTAACTCTTTCATGCCCAGTGTTGTTCTTGCACAACATGAATTTTACTTAAAGGCAAAAAGTGTAATAAGAACAATCAAGACCTTTTACTTCGTTTTTGGTGAAGTTAAAAAGAGTTTTTTTTACTGCGGCTGAAATTATAGACATTGAACTGTTTTGATTAAGGACTACATCAATTTTTGCCTTTTGCTAAATCCGCTCATATAAAGCTTGTCTAGGAGTATTTTATGATCCATCGTATCAAAGGTGGTATTATTCTCCTAGACATAGACAGTCAGACGGCCATAAAGGCTCTGGAAACACCACCGATTAGATCAAAGATGGTAAAACAATGTCGCCAATCTCTAAAGGAGATGGCGGACAGGTGTAGTCTCACCCTGTGCTGGGTCCCTGGGTACACGGGTATTCTAGGCAACGAAAGGGCCGACGATGGTTTTGACAAACAAGCAGGAGATCAAGGTTCCCTCAATGCAAGAAGTTGGCTCAAAACTGCTTGCAGAACCCATAACGGCAGCACACACAGGTGGAGTAATTTGCATTCCAATGTCTTTAGGCAAGTGTGGCCTGGACTAGATAGGGGTACAGAACAGCTGCTCTTGATAAGCAGAGCTAACATTAGTCGACTAGTTGGTGTCTTAACTGGTTACTGCCTATTTGGCAATCACGCCAGAAGAATAGGCAGTGGAAGCTGTAGGGAAGAGGAGGAGACGCCACTTCATCTTCTTGGAACACGCCCAGCACTCTCCGGTATTAGGAAACGCACTTTAGGTGCATACTTCTTTGAGGATTTGAGCGACTTCGCTAAACGCATCAGCGGTTTTATCAACAGGTCCAATTGGGTATTTGTCTAAGGCTTACTTAAAGGAATGCAAGAAAGTAATAATTGCTCATATGTTTATATTTCTTTGAATACATATATATGTAACTTCTTTTTTCTCTTATATAGTAAAGAACTTCACATCGGATGGGTCCAGATTGAATCGGATGAGTAATTTAGTGAAGTGTAGGGGGTGGCGGCGAAACGCATACACCAGTGTTGTTCCATAGTGTAACCACAGTCACGGAGTTGATAAATTTTGTAATATCCTGTCACGAGACAAAAAGGATTTGGATGCAAATGCGAAATCGATGAACTTGCCCACACACGATTCAATTGAGTTGAAAGACTTGCAAGTCAACTTCGCAAAAATCAAAATCTTTTGATTTTTCGCCAACCGTCAAATCGATCAATTGACGAAGCCACGCACGGGTTGATTTCACTGTGATTTGACTGAGTTGATGATTGAATTGAATCGTGTATGGGCTGCTAAAGGCTTGCTACTTCGTTCAGCAGCATGTTGAAGTAGCTTCGCAACGTTTTGTATCTGGTCTTAGCTAAAGTAGGGCAAGCGCAAGGCCGACGAGTGCCCGCAATTTCTGCAGGTAATGAAGGCACACCAAGGTTAAGGGCATGATATCCCAGTAAGCAGTGACCTTATAAACACCTACCAAAAGGCTGCAATTCGCCCTGGATAGCTTCAAAATTTGTTATGACTAGCTTAGTGTTCATTAAATTTACAGAACATTTATTTCTGCCATCCCACCATTTTAAATTCAATTGAGAAACGTAATAGTGCAGTGGTGTTTTTACAATTTTTAACTACCACGTCCAAGAATTGTTTCAACAAATTGTATTCATCATATAAGTTATGAATTGAAACATCGCCTAACATCGCCTTCTCGCTTAAGAATTCCAGCTTAGCGAAGATGTTTTTATCTGAACGGAAGATACATAATAGCTCATGCATTTCTGTTAAGGCATTTCAGAATCAAAAGTCTTGTCAGTTGCTTTCGGACACAATCCTAGCTTATCAAAGGAACATTTCAAAGCAGCCAAAGATTTTAAAAGCTATTTATTTTAAGCATAAATATATAAAAAGCTTTGAAGTATACTCTATTTTTTTTTTTGACTCTAAAGTTTTGAAGTAATTTTGGTTAGTCTGGCTGATCTTATCATATCATCTGTCATAGTCAAAACTTTTTTTCCGAACTTTCTTTGGGCAAGTGAAATTATGTCCCAACTTTTTCGATTGTAGCCGGAATCGGATGGTATTGATTTTGACCAGAGTTGTAAAAGAATGCAATCATTAAGGATTGCATTCTTTGAAAATCATTCAAAGAATTTTTTGATTGCAATTATTGACGTAATTTAGGACTTAAAAAAAATCCAATTACCATTTAATTAACAGCGAATGCATTTGCATTCTTTTCCATGTTTTGGAAAATATTACCAGATTCTTTAGCACGTTTATTTGTACATTAATAGTTCTACTTAAGTTTTAGTGGTGTTTTTTCCCCCAGCTAGATTCGAACCGGGTATTCTCTTAAATATGTTGTATGCTTTAGTTCTTGACTTTATATATGCACTGGGATAGGACACCGCGAGTGAGGAGGGGGACACCTTACCACCCCCAATGGGTAACACAAGGGGTCCACAAGGACCTAAGTGAGGCGGTATATCCGCCGGCCCACCAACCTAACCTAACCTGACTTTATATAATAAAATACCAAAAAGAATAAGTATTTTCACGATTTTGCGGAGCGGGGGAGCTGAGGGGAGGTTGGGGCTGATATAATACTATTGGTATACATCAATAAGACAGAATAAGAATGCTAAGAAATCTGCTAGTATTTTCCAAAAAATACAAAAAATACAAATACAATAGAATACAAATGAATGTAATGAGTGAGCTCACAACTGCATTCAATTGAATGAAAAAAAAGAATGCAATCTTTCGCTGCTAATTGAATGATGATTGCATTCTTTTTTCGAAGCCTAAATGAAGTCAATGATTGCAAACAAAAAATTGCATTCATCAAAGAATGCAATCCAAAATGATTGCATTCTTTTACAACTCTGATCTTGACAACGTTTACTTTCAACAAGACGGCGCTGCATGCCACACAAGCAACGAAACTATCGATCTTTTACGGGAAAAGTTTTCGGACCGTTTTATCTCCCGAAGGGGTGATCACAATCAGCCATGGAGATCTTGTGATTTAACACCTTGCGACTTCTTTCTTTGCGGCTACGTGAAGGAAAAAGTCGCCAACAGCCCAGGTGCCTTAATGTATATATATTCACGACCAAGAAGAAACCTCAGCAGCTACTCATTTTTTCAATTGTCACTTGAAAAAAAAATTAAAACATCACCACTGCAAGACCTATGAACAGTGAAATTCAATTCATCTCTTTAAGTTGACTCCTTTACTACAGTCTTTCAAGCGTTTGTTGTTTTGTTTTGTGGCGAAAATTTGTAGAAGAGAGGTAGCTAACCCATTCACTTTGCCAAGAATTGAATGCGCTTATCTAAAATATTGCCTTCACGGAAAATGAAAAACTATCCACCCACTGTTTTGCTGGCCGTAACTAAGGATCAAGCACCGAGAGGGTGCATCACAATGAGAATATCTTCTTTCAAAGCTGGTTACGGCACTATATAAGCCGCATGGTATCTGCTGTCGACGATGCTATATGATTTTGCAGAACTGTCGCTCTGTAGCTGCAGTTTTGTATCATAAATTTAATACAAAACTAATTAATTTCGTTGGAGAGAAAAGTGTTTTCCACTGACGCAACTAGCTGGCGCGTCTGACGTGCTCCTTGGTGTACACTCTAAGCTTCTTGGAGGAGTGGATTTGCAAAGCACTAATAAAATTTATTCACTGCTCTGGCTTTTTTTACTTTCTTCCTTTTAGTTAGGCGCGATTGGACGTGCGAATCAGGGTGATAAATACCAAAGGGATGAAGAGGTTACGTATTACCATTACCCGCACACAGCGTCTTCGGTTGTACGATTGGCGCCACTTTATTTATGGCAAGTGGTATTTAGGAAAGGATTTACGCCGCTAAAACAAAACCTTATCTTGTTTTGTTGTAGACATTTTCTTTGTTCATGTTATTCCCTTGTTGTCTGGCTTTCAATTTGTGATTACCCGTCCTGAATTTATATTATATTTGAACCCGTTTATTCATTTTTGTTTTACTTACCGGCATAGAGCAATGATTTTGATTTGATGGAGATTTGCAATTGATTAAAGGCGAACGTGTCAAAATGGCTGGCTTTAGAGAAATATTTGAAGTGTGTGCGTGTATGTGACAGGTGAAAATAGTAGGAAAAAATGCAACTGAGCCAAAATGTGGTAAGTGCGGTTAAAACAATATTTTGCAGAGGACAAAATTTTCGGTTTTCTTTTCTAAATGAATTTTTGATTTTTTGCTTATATCAAGTTGTTAGCTTTACGATGTTTTCTATTTCTTTTATTTGCGAATAAAGTTTTGCACGGCAAACAAAAAGCTGTCAGACCACAACAGTGTCCTTACCATCACATACTTATGTTAGTTAGTAGAGCTCCAGATTTTAAACGTGTATTTAATTACACGTGTACATGTGACACGTGTTGTTGTGTTACATGACACCGTACACGTGTAGTTCATTTAAACACGAGTGCGCGTGTACGTAACTAAATTGCGCAAGCAATTATGTATATATTCCAAATTATATATACAATTTATATTCCAAACCACTATAAAAAAATTACTAAATTACATATACAAAATAAAAACGAAAAGACCCAGTGACTTTTACACAAATTATCTAACTAACTCAAAGACCCAATGACTTTTACACACCTTATCACAAGTCGCAAAGAATTCAACTGAACTTCGACTAAATGACGAAGGGAATTTATTTTAAAGTAGACTCTAAGCGGACTGTAACTAGCAAAATTTAATTTAAGGTTTGCCACATGTCTGTGATAACATCTTTAGATGTAAATATATATCCTTTATTTTAACGTATGTATCTGAATGCTGAAATGCTAATCTGAAGAATGATTTTCTTAAGCAGGCATAACGACATACGATCCTTGCTTACATGTTCAAAAAGCAAGCAAATCTACTAAATTTTTTTTTTGTGAACACCTATCATTTTTTGTTATTCCAGGACATATTTGTCAAGTTATAAATTTACCTAGTAGATTAAAATCTACCAAGGGTTTATATAACAGAGGTTTATCTTTACACGATGAAACTTTTGAGGAAACACTCGGTTGGCAATCTTAAATGACGGCAGTGGTTTATAGTTTTTTATCCAACACTTAAGAATAAATTACTTGAGATTCCCAAAACATTCGTCTAATCTGAAAATAATTCATGACAAGGCCGCACCGTCACCTTTTTACAGGTGTATTGAGATGACGCCCTATTTCTTTTACGATATGGGCAAATCCCATCTTCCATCGTCTCAGATTCAATCTTATTTAACTTATTTCCATGTCATCGCCCTAACAGCACAGATTTTTTTCACTTTTAACGTTAGTTAGGCACATACCGAGTACACGAAGAAAAGTGCTAGGGGCACCGTCTACCCCGAAAGGACGGTCAGAGATGTGATGACAAGCGGACACCATCAACAATGCGGCGTCCCACCCTATTTAATCTTATTCAGCAAACACAACATTGTAATAACATATTGCACAACCCTAAAGCCTTAAACGAGATCTCACAACAGGAGGTGTGGTGGAAGTGGATCCGTGGGGTATTCCCATGATGTTAGCATTAGGGACACTCAGGTAATCGCATAGGATAACGGTTCATTCACGGGTCAAGCAGATCTGCCGTAAATGGGAGAAAAAAGTGTCAACAAAAAAAAAATCGACTCCTGATTTAAGTGAAAATTAACTTTTCTCTATGGAGTTTGTTGTTTCTTTTCTTTTTACAACCTATAAAAAAACCGAAGGGAATAGTATTTTTTGTATCTACTGGTTACCGCTTGCTTCTTTTGCCTTTAATCTATGCCGGGTCACATTGTTCTTTAAAATAGATAGACCACGGTGATCCTTGTAGGAATTTTATAAAAATTGAAAATAAAAATAAAAATCTATGCAGCAAATTTCAACTATATAAATGTTTAATTAACCACGTGCAGAAAAGCTTTTGCTTCATAATCAGTTTTCTGCGAAAAACGATGAACTGACGACAGTCTCAAGAAAAGATTCTCTTTTGCTTAGTTCCATTCGAAAAGAAAAGAAGAATTTTCATGAGGTCATGAGTATTTATTTGCGGCAGAGAACGAAACCCTCGCCGTCAGGGTAAACTCCAAACTCAAAGTTTTTATAAAGGAATTAAAGAAAAGTTTCAACCAATTTTTTTTTCAAAATTTTTAAATGTGGTGGTAAATTGTGGTAGATGTGTATTTTAATTCTGAAGCGAGTCTTATAGTTTTTGAGAAAATTGATTATTACTATTACTGTCAGGTAGGCGAGATTGTGTGCAGAAGGGGGTAGGTGGTTTAGAGTCTAAACCACCTACCGTGGCGCCAAGCGTGAGCATGCATAAAGAGGTGGGCTCCAATGGTTTCTTTGAGCGGGTAAATGCCAAAAAAATAAAACAAAACTTTTATTTTTCAATGTTCTCAGAAACTAGATTACATAAAGGCATTCGGTTTTTTGTGTTCGACTCAGAACAAATATAAAACCAATTCAGCAAAACAAAACTAGTGTAAACATTTTTTTTGTGGTTGCCCACTTTTTCGTAAAAATGTTGAGTTTACATGCGAATTTTTCAAAAATTGCGAACATGAATAATTTAAGCTAATTAAAAAATAGGCTTTAATAATTTCTTTTTTCATGTTAATTGATTTTTTCTTAAACTGCCTCCTAAACTGGGCGAGAAAACCCCCACCCTTAGTATAGCAAACAAAATGCTTGTTTTTGACCCCTCACTAAAAGCCCATCATACATTTTTGACGCGGAAGTTATCGTACTCTACCCTCGTACAGTATTTTTCTCATTTTGCTTGTGTAATTCGCCGTTCGGAAACGGCGATAAACAGCAGGTCCCACACGTGAATGTGTCAAATTATACCGCACACAGTGGTTGCGCGAAAAATCTAAGCTCTGCCGCTCAACAGAATGTTGCTCCACCGAATTATTATTATTATTTTTATATCTTGAGGTATTCTACATGTGCATGAACTTGTCGCACTTGATTGAAGCCAAAAGTCATAAGCACTAGTTCTTATTGTTAATACGCAGTCGGGTGATTGCCGTCACTGGCGTTGCAGTTCGATAATTCTAGACAAAAGAATCCAGTATACGTGTGCACCATAATTCAGCTGCCATGTTTTCTTGGCAGGAGTGAATACGGTCTTGTCGTTTCCAATTCGATTTATCTGGGAGTACCGGAGTGCATCCATAATTTTAGATATAATCCTTTATTGCTTTGATGTATAATACCTACATGTCCGGGTAGCCGTGCAATAAATATTCATCCTATAGTCCTTTTATTAGACATACCGTTTATAAAGAGTCAAGAACCTTGTTTCGTGAGAGTATTCATCCTAATAACAAAACCAACAGTGCCAGAGCAGTTGTCGTTCTCGATTATATAGTTACTCGTGTTCGTTTACAGGTTCAGTATTTCATTTGATTTCAAAGCTTTGTCGCTTTAAGCACGCACTAAGAATAGGAATTTCTAGGAAAAAGTTATTGATCACGTATTGGAGCGTGACGCGGTAAGAAAACTCCGAGTTACAATATTAACCAATTGGTTTGAGTCGTAGAAACAGGTTTAAGTTAGGCGTTATTACAGATGCATACGTGTAGCTTCCTTCAGTCTGAGAGATATGCGTACGCGTATATATGTATATACATATGTGTATGCATACATGTACCGCCGAATAAGAAAATACAAAAGTAATAAAGCAATTTGTAAGTCTAGAAGCAAGTCAAGTGCATCGAATCTCTTTTGACGCAGAAAAAATTGTTGGGTATAAAACGATTTACAGAGACTTTTATTTCTCATGAACATTTTTTTCGCGAAAAGTCATATCAATTGTATTGTTGTGGAACGCACGTACATATTATAGCACTAGTGAATGTTTACACTTACATACTTGTTGTACTTATGTAACAAGTCTGTTGTAGTTTTGTTGAAAACAAAAGCGCTTGTTCGATTTTGTTCGATTTTTTAAAATAATTTTTATGTCAATCTCATTTACGCTAGTCAACAAAATTTTTTTTTATAGCTTTTATTTATGTTATCTGAACTATTGTAGTGATTGTAAGCTGGGTGATAAATTCTCAGAAATTATTTTTGGAGTTCAACATCTCGAATGAAACTTTTCATATAGTAGCTATATATGTATATATTTTAGTCCAAATGTAGAAATACAATATATCAACCAACAACAACGATAAATAATTTTCCTAACATTTTTCTTTATAAAAAGAGATTAAAAAATGAAACTTTGTGTTCAGTTTTTATGAAAAGTCAGTTAAGTCATTGATTTCATTTGTGTCAATATTCATTCACTTTTTAAGATGGAGTCAAGGCTCTATGCTTGACTTAAATAAGGTAGAGTTTTGTTGCAATTAAACTATAAGATGCTAGAAATTATTTCAACACTAAAAAAACTCAAAATAAATAAATTATTATTATTATACCAAACGGTAAACAATAATTAGAATCTATCCGTATACTCTCTATATGGATCATTTTTCTAAACTTTCTAAACCTCGTGAATTCTTAAATTTGTTTGAGTTCTCTGGATTTACAATATAATCGCAAAATTGATCGAGCTGAGTAAGTTCATGTTTTCTTAGTGTATATAGTTCCTTATGAAGCAAATTAATAAGTATTTAGTAATAAATAAATGATAATTCAAGAAAAATAATATAACACGCATTAATCACGAATTAAAAATCTAAAAACAAAACATATCACTGCCTTTATGTTCAAGGACTAAATGTAAAGGGCATTTTGGTTGTTTGTACTTCCAATATGCATCAACAGTGATCCACACTTGTTAAGATAATTTTTTTTTTTGATTTTTAGTATGGCTTGGCTATTAACTCCGGTCCTTATAAGTGATATTTTTTAAAAATGATTCAATTTCTTTTTTTTGTAAATTTTGAACTTAGCTTGACTTGCGGCGGACTAATCTAATATGGTCATGTTTGTTACGTCAGTTTTAAATTTTCAGTTAGACTTTGTCGCTTTTATTTTGATCACCTATCTATGACCGAAATCGAACGAAGATTTATATCCTTTTTATATGGTAGCGATTATTTTGCAATGAAAATTTAACAGACGAATATGGATGAAGCTATTCAATTCAGCTCAATTATCACTTAAGGCTGACGGTAAAGCTTTCGTCAGGTGTCGCTTTCGCTGTCGGCCCCAGAATTTATGGTGTCAAGAAAAAACATTTTATGTAAACATATACACAGATTAGTATTTCATATAAAAAACACTACTCAGACTCGCTTAGTTCTAGTCAGAATCTTACAGATGAAGAAAACGTTTAATGGACGGTTCCTCATATTTCGCGCTCTATTCGATATTTTTATCCTTATTATTTCTCAATGCCTTCACCGATCTACAGCATTGCGTTTTCGGATTTTCGAAATTAGCCTGGCGAAGTTTTACTGTTTTTTTACTGCACTCATCGAAGCCAATTTATTGTAATTTGTTCGTACGTTTTGATAAAGCGGTATTGAAATTAAAGTAGGGATTGGTTTTCCGACTTTTTACAGAATCTTAAAAATGTTTAATGTTAAAAATGTTTAATGTCTACTTTATTGATGTCGCGGACTTTTTTTTATAACTTTATGTTCATTTCCCCCATACATATTTTATTTGTGTCTATAACTGTATCGCATTTATAATATTAATAGGGATGTGATGAAATTACTTTTGCATATCCATGCCAAATGGCTTCTGTTGACACCGCCCAAAACGTTATTATAAGATGAATCGTGGTCTAAGTCTAAAGAACACTTTTAATGTGCAGAGCAGATTAAATTATAACATGAAGAGCGCGCACCTGCCCATAGAGAGAGAAACAACTAACCGTAATTAAGGCTATAAGTCGGTTTCATCTAAATGCAATTGGCTATAATACCATACAAATTTTAGAATTTTGTATTGCATACTGAATCGTAAATCTATGCTTAAGTGCCTTTGAAGGCAACATGCAGCATGCTTTATTTTAAAATGAATTAAACTGTCGTCTTAGTGGCAAGTGAATGTGGAGACCAAAGTGGGACAAGGAAATGCAGGTGGAAAATTTGCAGTGCATTTTCTCTCATTTTTGCTTTCATTTCTCGTTTCGTAATGGTACATTTTAATTAAACAAGCATATAGTATTCGGAAGATGACAACGCAGTGCGGTATCTCTTGGAATAGATGGAGTACTAGGTTTACTTTCGTCGTTTAGTAATAAAGGGGTGTTCATGTTGTGGTCCTTGGTCAAGGCTATTACTAAAATTAATGTTTTTTTTTTCATGGTTACCAACGTCGAAAGGTGGTCTACTAGTTCACTTGCCAAAATTCGATATTTTAGGTATTTTTAATTGATTTCTTCGACACTTAATTTTTCTAAGAGCACACGCGACTGAGGCCCGTTAGCGACAGATCCACAATAGTTCGTTGGAGTACATTCTTATCATTCTCGCGTCTCGGACGTGTGGCAAAAGTCAAAAACATTGACGCCCAGTGCGGGCGTTGTGGTCTGTCGCATCTGTCGGTGTGGGCTTACACTAGTAAAAAATATGTAGTAAATAGTAGAATATGTAGTATGAGGAGTGTAAAATAATTTAATCAGTAACTACAAAATTCTCTTAGTTGATACGACAAACTTCGTCCAATATATTACAAAAGTAGAATAAAATTAATATTTAATTCTAAAGAATTATTTTAGTTTTATTGTAGTTTATATATACTAGATTTTTACACCTTGGAGTACAGTCATCATCATCGTTGGGGAGTAGCACCCCGCGAAGGGCCAGAGCCTAGCTTTTCACGCCTCCACTGTGTAGTGCGCGTTATAATTTGATACATGTGGAAACGACGAATCGCGAAAACTTTTCACGACTGAAAATACTACAGGAGGATTGCCAGTCGTTCGATGGCGGTGTAAATTGGGATGAAATTCTGATGATTTTTTCTCCGTGCTGGATTCGAACCCGTTTAAATCTCGCTTAATACACCGACGAACTAACCGATTAAGCCACATTAATTTTTTCTAGTACTAAATATGATATTATAGTATTTTAAAAGTAAAAGACAAAGACTACTACTTTGTTATAATTTATATTATGAATAAAATTAAATTAAAAATAAATAATAAATAATAACAATAATCTTTCCTTAGTTATTTGTTTATAAGTTTAGCTATTATGGTTTGAAATAGGGACTATTTAAAAAGAATTTTTTTTTTTAAATCGTCTTAATCTTGAGAACAAGACCAAAAATCAAACGTTGGACGTGAAATATCTTGTGCTCTATTTCTTTCAATAAGATCTGAAGAACTGCGTTTTCAGATCTAAAAAATTTACAAGTTTCCGTTTTACCTTTTTTTTTATCAATAACTTGAAACTATAAACTGATTTCGATTTAACGAGGTTGAAAATATAAAAATATGAATTAACGGGGCTTTTACATTTCATATTATTTTGCAATACATATTGTTTAACTTTATTGAAACCAAGCGCTCACAATGCCGAACATAAATATTGGCACAGCAATGATTTCTGAAAGAAACCACCTGGTATTAAGAAAACAAATTAGGCAACAGCGATTCTTTTTTTACAGTTTTATTTAACAAAATATAGACTTTTAATTTTTGCAAATTGTCTGATATCATTAAAACATATTTTTGAAAAACAAAAAGAAATAATTGCATCGCATTTTATCTGAACAAAAGTATTAGCACACTTTATTGGTAGCACTCGAAACAACTCAATAATGAAAATGCTAGACTGAAAAAAAAAACTGTTACTATGCACAAACGTTTTAAATTAAGTTTTGTTAAATATTTGAAGATATGCTTTTGAATCGGCTGGAATTGCATGCCATTCATGTACTAAAATTTGTTTGTAATCCTTCGTTTATTGACCTGCCTATCAAAATATTCCCATAAATTAACACTCAAATTAAAGCCTGGTAATAGTAGATGAGCATTCATTTGTCCTTACCTTTTTTTTAACTGTACGTCTTTCTTTGATCACTGACTAAATCCACACTTCCTCGCTTGAATTTCATCGAAAATGTATGGTGTGATGTCAAAAAATATATTGCCGATGCCAAACTTAATTTCTGTTGTTTTATTATTGTTTTTTGCCTAGGTTTGTTGAATAATGTGCATTCTTTATTGTAAAAAAAAAAAACGAAAAATAGTAGATGTATAAAAACAGTGTACTTTTTTCCATTTATTTAATATCGCTCCCATTGTCATGAACACAGCTGTATATAGACGTACAACTGTATTTTAATTTTTTTTAGAATTCTAATTTGAAAATGTAAATGAGAAAAACGAATCATTTTGTAATCGTTTATGTATTTATGTTAATCGTCTTTCAAAAGCCTGCTGCAAATAACAAAGTTTTCAGCTGTTATTCTATTTTAATTGGCTATAAATATCAAATTGTTGATATGCACTAAATAAATATAATGAAACAGTTCACTTGAAATCCCACACACTTTACTCTAAAAATATCCCACCTGAATGGATCAGCTGCATTAGTTATAACCCTGTGTTAGTTAGAACCCAATATTCTATGAATTATTCATATAAAATTTAAAGAGGATTCATAGAACAGAAATTAGAGCATATAAGATTGGGATTTGAGCTACGCATCAAAGAGACGAATTACGCTAAGAGCTTTTTGCTGCTATCATCTTATTCTTGAGAATCTCTAACCTATTTTTGAGTTTCACAGAAAAATCTTTTCAGGAAAATTAAATGTAACATGTGCATACGTATGCTCGTGCCAGTAATGGCCGTTAGCGTGATTAAATCTAAGTAAATGCATATGGGAAGTTTTTTTAATACAGTAAATATTTCACAAATATTAAGCTCTGCGTCGGGAGACTGGAACGAAAAGCACAAGTATATATACAAATTAAGGTATGGTATATATACATATATATGCATATGCTATGAACTAAGTTCTTGATAAAAAAGAAAATGACTTTAAAAGGGGTTTTGCAGAAAGCAAAGGGAAAAACTAAGCCCATAATTATCATCCATTCGCAATCAGATTCATCGCAGGAGCTAACTTCTTTGTGCATCTTGGATGGTTGGATGATTATTTGAATATATATATATGTTAAAGTCATTGTCGGTACTGTAAAAGCTAATCTTATTTATAAAAAAAGGATTCTAATACTAATTGGGTCTCATAGAAACAAAAGGAATTTTCTCTCTGGCCATATCATCAGGCGCCACAAAGAAACTGCAGAATAGATTTAATATTATTCAGTGAAAAGATAAGCAAAAAATATATTTTCATTTTAAAAAATTTAAAAAAAGATCAAATTAAAGCATTATACAGTGAGAGTCAAAGAAACTCTACCCATGTTTCGAACATTCAGAATCATAGAGTAGGTTCTAGTGTTTGATTAGAGTTTAGCTTTGAAATGGTATGTTGGTGCAAAGGTCAGTTTAGTTACGTGGCACGAATGTCCCCATCACGTTATTTCGTAACCGTTAATGACGAATGTTCAAACGTTTGGTCTTAGTTCTTTTAGTCTTAGTCAGGAAGAGATTCTTCTTTTCTTTTTGTTTGGTTAAATTTCTAGTTTTCACATTACTACAACCTACATACTTTATAAATCTCTTATTATTTGAAACATGGGTGTACACTTCCTGTTGACTCTTACTCTAAGATGAAACGATTTCATCGATCTGGGTGTAATACTTTGCATTTGTAATACTTATAAATACACAATTTTTCTTTATACTACAAGTACACAGTTTTTTCGATGCATCAGACATCTTAGCATGATTTACTTACGTTTCACAGACAGAAAGCACATGCAAGAAGTCACTTCGATGGTTTTCAAATTTCATGCTTAAAAATTTTATATAATTTATGTAATGGGAGAATTTTATTACGACTTTTAATAAAATATAAAAACAGTAAATTATTACTATTTAATTTCTCCTCACCGACTTTAATTTTCATAATCAGTATGACCCATACCTATTTATACCAAGACCCGTCAAAATGATGGGTTTAGCAGTTTCAAAGTTTATAATAATTTACGTATCATCTATGCAACGATAGACATTAATACATATTTACATTCATTACATCGCTTCCAAACATTTGTATTGAATGATCCGAAGCCGTTATAACGCCGTTAGTTTAGAACTTCAGGTCTAGCCAAGTGGCATTCCACAAACAAATTCGTTAATCGATTCGTTCACAATTGTATGAAAATTACATCTAACTTCGCTTAACTGAAAACTTCAGATCGAAAGTCGAATTTATTTGTTCAATGCCAACCGCTATATTAAATATTGTTATTGCTAAATTGTATTTTTTTATTTACTTAAACAAAATCAAAGGTTACAATGAAAGCCATAATAAAAAAATCCGTTAATTTGACGGGTGCGGTAAAACTAGGTATATATTTAACATCGGTAGTTATCGGTAGTGTTAAATATTTTTCATGCGAAATATATATCAAAATATTTAGATTCTATTTCCTAAATATTTTTTGGTCGAACCCATCGAGAAATTTGGAGTAAAGATAGGTGAAATATTGCTTTCCAGTATTTAAAAAATTCAATGATGCGTGTCAAAAAGGACATTTTGAACTATCCTTCGTCCTTGCAAATACAAATTTTATTAGTTACCGAAAAGTTCAAAATTTTCTGAATTAAGAAGACAATAAGACATAATTTACAAACTTCTGATGAGCAGAACCAAAGTTATGATTTTTTTAAATTTAAAAGAAATTTTAAATTTTAACTTTTTTCCAATTTTTGAACCCTCATTACTCGCGAACTATATTAAGTTGAACCAAAATGTTTTGTCCCGTGACTTGAAACACTCAATAAGTAACTCCACCAATTTTGAGCCAAATCGGAGGGGGTCGTTCAGAGCTCCCCATAAAAGCTAATGTTAATGTGCTAAAATGTCTAAAGGATTTAACGTAATTACCTAAAAATTTCCTACAAAAGTTTCAACTCAAACCGATTGTCTGAAATTCGGTAACTAGGATCATTTATGTTGTGGACTGTCCTCTGGTATTTCTATTCGGTAATAATTTAGATTAAGGACATCCACACCGCTTTTGATAAAATTTAGATATGTGAAACTACGCTTCACTAAGTATGCGAGTATATAAAATGACGAACTTTCCTTGTTTCAGAGATATAAGCTTTCAAAGTTTCCACACAAAACTCAACTTGCTTCACTGAAATCCATTCAGTAAGGTACCGTTCAAATTAAAATTAGTTTCAATTTTTAACTTTTCGTTTAGAATTTAGGTTTTCGAGAAAAAGACATCCTAAAAACGATGAATTGACGACAGTGTCAGTGTCGCTTGCGGGCATTTCAACCCTTAACTGCACCAAAGTAATTTTCACACGTCTGGTCAGCAAATGAGAAAGGATTTCCTTTTGCTTAGTTTCATTCGAACTGAAAAGAAGAAGTTTACTACTTTGATTTGTTAGTTTCTTTGACTTATATTAAGTCGTAAGTATCATACTATTTGGCGCAGAACGAAACACTCGGTGTGAGAGTAAAACTCACACTTGACCGTTTTTTTACACGGTGTAATCATAATCGTTTCAGAATTAATGGCATTTGTTTTCGAGAATCACATTTGTGCCAATACTTTTTTTTATGAGTACATGCTCTGAATTGAAGTTAAATTCTAGCCACCAAGAAAAATTTCATTGAAGCGGCTTACGCCGATATCCTCTAACTTTTAATAATTGTTATAGAGCATAGCAGTCATGTGTCAATCAAGGATACCATTGCGAGCAAGCTTGTCTGTGGTTAAGTAAAGCAGACTCGTTTCGTTTGTAATGTAAGGCAACAATATGCTTATTTTTCATATTGAATTCTGGCCTAATGGACTAAAAAAGGGAAAAAAAAGTCAATGATTTTTATATTATATAATGCTTCTAAAAATTACCCTCAATTTACTGACTGCCGCAGAACCCACGGTCAATTGAATAAAGTAACACATTTAGCTGGACCGTATGCCTAGTCTAATTTCCTTAATTGAATTGAATTATTCCCCTCCGTCTGCATTGTGGATTTTATAAATTAATTTACTAATGGGCAATTATATAAATGAGTTTAAATTTGCAGCGATTCATTGCGACAGTACTTTTATTTAATGCCAGCCAAAAGGGACCGCAAGGCCCAAGAATTGTGATATACGAGAGTTTCTTAAACATTTAGTTGGTACTTTCAGCCACAAATTGTTATTGTACAGTTTCAAATATCATAATTCTAAGAAAATGCCTTTGGGTGGTTACATTCTTTTAAAGATTTAATTTGACACGGAGAAAGAAGAAAATCTTAACGATTGTTTTAGTTACTTTGAGTGGCCCGATAACCAACGGCCTTAATTAGAACGAATTAAGGCTGATAATAATGCAATTTGTCAGGTCGTAGTGGATTGAGTATGTCCAAGATAAGTCGGTTTGAATACCCACAAATTGTTTGATACCCCAGTCCATTCGAAAAAAAATTATTGGTTTATTTTGGTTATGGAATAATACAACAATTTCAATTAGCAGTTATAAAGAAGCGATCTTAATACACACATCTCAGTTGACCTATTTGGCGCACCAAAAATGAAATGGTTTATTAAGATACAATTCATCTTTGAGTCAATCACTGGGCTTTAAATTATACTGTGATGATGGTATCTCTAATTGAATAATAAAACGTATTGTTGAATATAGTAGACGTTCCCGTTTTTCTTCTTAACCTAAGTGTTTCTACTACCATCTTTTTAGATATGTAGGTTAAATCTCATCCCTTACTTTTTTGGAAACAAGCAGTCGTTTCTTTTCAAATATCTTGTAAAATATTAGACATACCGTTTTGAAATTAAATAACTTTAGTTTTTGTGTGTAATTAGCACTTTTGGTAAAAACAAATTTAAATTGATTATTAGGTTCGCCGCAGTAAAAATAGTAAAACTACAACCGCTCGGATAAAGGACAGATAAATGTTAACCTTTTCATGCCCAGTGTTGTTGGTGAACAACATGAATTTCATTTGTTGTAACCTCGAAAGTATTGGCTCAATTGCAGTAAAAGCGTGTTAAGCTCAGTTTAAAACCGAATTTCAGTTCATTTATTTCTGTTTCAGACGTTTCTTAGTGCAAAAAACATTCGAGATCTCTTATTTCGTTTTAGGTGAACTGAAAACATATATTTTTTTGTGGCTGAAATTATGTGTGGTTACCAGTTTTTAAAAAAAATAATTGAGAATTGCTGATATTAGCTAAGACGTCCATCTACTGAAATCATAGTTCCCTCATGATAAGATAAAACTAACGTTTCGGCTGGATGATGTTCCGTGCGTTTGATAACCTTTTCTATGCTGCCAATTGTAATCGCTTCAAATTGTCGGCTTGCACTTGCTTACGAAATTCACCCAGATATCTTTTTAAAGACGGTACAGGGTGCCACGTTAACTGTAGTTCACTTTAAAGTGCTACATAGTTTAGGATATTGTGGCGTGGCTGCAAATAAATCTAGCGCTTGCTTGTGTTGCACCTTAAAAATAATCTACGTTGGAGCTCTTTCAAAGACTGGAAAGTTTGTTATTGTTTGTAGATACCTAAGTGTACAATTTTAATTTTTCTGATGAGAGGTGGTTATTTGCAGAATCTTTGAGTAGTACCTTCATTCCGAACTACGGAAACATGAATTGAACTTGTCTGTTAAAAATTAACTTAAATTAAGGAAGGAGATGATATGTATTGAAATATAGAATTCACAGTGTGGCATACTCATAATATATAATAATATCCTAAAAGTAGTCTTTAGTTTATTGTCATAACTCGGATAGAAACAAAAGATTTTCTAAAAAATACAAAAATAGTTTCATTTAAAAAAGGTTTCAGTTCCACTTAAGAAAAGAAATATAAAAACTATTGGAAACTGGAAAAATCATGAAAAATAAAACAAAAATAAATAAGTATTTTAAAATAATCATTATACATGGAAAAATCAAATTTTTAATTAACGAAACCTTTTAACAAATCAAAATACATCTTGAATTATAATTAATTAGAAAATGTACTGTGTGAATGTGTAAGGCCGTTTGGCAACGCGCTAATCGACACATACCAGTGCGGCTTCCATACTAAGGCAAATCCTCGAGAAGACCAGTGAGTTTCAGGTCGATGCACACCATCTTTTCATCGACTTTAAAGCTGAAAACAGCAATTATGGAGATCTGTTTAGTGCGCTGGCAGAATTCGGGATCCCGACAAAACTGATCCGGTTGTGTCGTAGAATCACCTTCGACCGCTGCTAGTCTGTGAGGAAGGCTAATGGAGGAGAACACATTACCTCTGACTTTATGAGCAGTAAAAAAATGTGGATACAGCCCTAAAGGGAAAAATCCGTCGAGTACAGTGGCTCGGCCATTGGCAGTTGGTTTTGATAGTTTTTTTTCATTCGGTTCACAAATTTTTGTATTGCTTATTAGAAAATATACGTTGCTCTTTTTTAAGAATTTTTTTTTCTTATATACGTTTATCTCATAAAAGGAAAAAACGGTTAAAAGAAAAATATTCTTTGGAATTTAGTTTTTTTATATCCGTTAAGTACTGTACAGAGATATAGTTTGTTTTTGTTTCTTTTTTAAGAATTTTTTTTTCTTATATACGTTTATCTCATAAAAGGAAAAAACGGTTAAAAGAAAAATATTCTTTGGAATTTAGTTTTTTTATATCCGTTAAGTACTGTACAGAGATATAGTTTGTTTTTGTTAATCTTACTGCTGAAAAATTATTTATTGGGCTAGAGGACAGAATAGAATGAAAAGAGAGAAGAAAAAAGAAAAAAAAATAATCTGGTTGTATGGGCTATACAGGACCAGAGCATAGCTTCTTCGCGCCCCTCACTGTGTTGTTCACGATATAATTTGACATATGTGAAGGGGACCGGTTCTAAACGGTGAATTGCGAAAATTTCCATAACAGAGATTACTCCTAGATGATTGCCAGTCGTTGGCTAGAGGTGGGGCCGTGAAAATTGTTTGCGGTGTTCCTTCCCCGGGCTAGATTTGAAGCCGCTCACTTAACAGCCCGACGCACGAACCATTAAAGCCACGGCGCCCATAAAGGAAAAAGACCTGCGTAAAAAATTAATTAATTAAATTCTTTTTTGTTGCAATAAATGCACATAATTTTACTTAAATTTTCAACAAGAAAACTTTGCCTATTTGCTCTAAAGACATTTTTGTACATAGAAAAACTTCTTTCTATCTCAACGGATGAATTGGCCGTAGATTCAAATGACACTATATCAGAGACTGCGTATTCATTTGCTGTTGAATTTTCAATACTTCACAAATATGTCCAATATGCAAAAATATGCATTTGAAACCTTAACACGCACAAATATGCTCCAACGGGTAGGGCTGCTTAGATCTGTATAAAACGTATATCTGTGTAATACAATTTTCAATACGACCTCAAAACTAATTTTGATATCCCGTGAAAATTCGACTTATAGGACTTCGACTGTATATTAAATGCTCTTACTGTATTAAAAATTCACGTTTATTGGAGCAATTTTGTATCGATTCCGACTTCGCTGAATTTGTTTGGATTGGAAAAAATATAAAAAATATCATAAGTCATTGTGCCCATCTTATAAATTCAAAACTAATACGCAAACTACTTTGTCGATAACAATGCATATTTGAATGCCCAAAGGGATATAAAACACCAATAACAATCATAAGAAGCTGCAGAATGAATAAAATAAGCATTTTACTGTCGGGTTCACTAATAGTCAAATTATTATGACCAGTCCCAAAACATATTTATACATATATTACATGTATGTAGACCTTGCCATAAGGGTTGTTTTTATGTGGGCCGATATCCATTTGTATCTGTACAACATATTTCGCCTGAGAACAATAAAGCATAATTCGTTTATCTTTTGAAAACACAGTCAATAAATCTGTAAGACCAAAAACAAATATCAGGAAAGGCCGAAATAGTTTTAGATACTTCAAAACTGTTTAAGATGTTATCTGTAGATTAAAAGCTACCTTTCTGGCATGGATGATGTAAATGGTGGTCTTTTACTAAAAGTAACATAATTTATACATATATTTTTTTATTCCTATATTCTATATACAGTTACTCACATCATTCATATACCAAAATCATTCCAACTAACGATGTTAAAGGATGAAATAACTTTTTCGAAAAACTACATCACAAAATTACAAAAGAACTTGTAAGTGGCAAAATAAAATTAATATTGGATTTTTCTTTGTTTGAATATTTAGTAATAGACGTAAAATACGTCTACCATCAAGTTGTCAAAAACAAAAATAAAGACACAAATTAAGATTGAAAAAAAAAATCATGAAATACAAGAGGGTCTTTCGTGTGTTCGATGTGGACGTCAACCAATATTTAAACCTTTATTAGGTGCGTGAGGAGTGCACGACGTACGGCGTCGTTGTTGACCCATTTTTTTTCTAACAGGGTTAAAGCTCTAATGTTATATAAAAAAAATAGAACTTTTATTTCGAAATGTACTTTTTTTTCAAAAAAAAAAAACTAAAAAAAGGCTCTTCTTCGTCGAGATTCGATAGAGAAAACGAAGAAAAATGAGAGCGCTGAACTGAACATTTACACCTACCTTTCTTTTGTTTTGAAGTCACGGTGACCCCATATACTTAATTAAGGTTTAGAGATTGTCGTAACGCGATCTTTTTGTTATTCGTCTGCTCTTCTAATAAAGTCGTTGAATTTTGCTTAACGATTTTTTCCACTCTTTTGAACAAACACGCGACGGCCGGGAGTGTCGGAAAAAACTTGATAGCTATAGACATAATATTTAATGATTCGAAAGATTTCTCGTCCACTAACGTTTTGAATCCTCTTCAGAAAGTATATCGATTGCTCAATCCCGCACCAAGAAAATTTAAAAATGTTTCAGCTGGAAGTATACAAACACACATACGTATGCGTGGTTATCTACATAAGCCTTTGCACATAAATTCATGTATAGCATTTTCGATGAATATACTCGCATTCATAAAAAAATTTTACTGAACGTTGATTCCTTGCTCTGAAAGTGTCATAGTCACATGCGTGAAAAAATGTTGACGGCTATGAACTGAACCTATAAAAATTACACACATACGTTTAATGTACATAAAAATAGATGTATAGTACATATTATTCCTTTCCTAGCAAGAGGGATCAATTTCATTTGATTGTTTCTTCTATGTGAATAATTCATTCGGCCTTTGGCTAGTTTTTCTCACTTTTACTTATCGCCAATCCCCTCAATATAAACAAAACACACATGTGTATACACATAACACACATACATCCATACATGGCTACTATATTTTTTGCTTGGATACTTAGCTTTGAATACTTCTTCTTGTTTGTTGTTTGGCAATGTCTTACGCTCCTTGCTATAGATTTGAATATATTCTTTTTCCGGTTGATTTGAAGCCACTCGCCAATTTGTTTAACTTTAACAGAACAGAACTCTCATATTCGGATTTTGTAGAACACTTATGTGATAAATCATTGATTCGAGCCGATGACAAAATGGAGTTACTAGAAATAATGTTAGTATGGATGACTGATATTATGTTATGAGTTAGTAAAGGCTACATGTGTACTAAAGTGATGATTGCATGTGCTGCTTCGAGAGAGTACGATAACTTTGGCGCCAAATATGTATGTTTACTTATTTATAAATGTATTATAAAACCACGGGATTCAAGTATGGGGAACATACAAAAAAAGCAACCTGTGTATAATTCAAAGACAACAGAATAAAATTCTTAGGACGATTACCAACGCCGAATGGTATATCTGTAATAAAGACATTCATTGCAACCTGCAAATAAAGGGATGGATGAGGGATTTGTATAAATTGGCTGAGTGAAATTTCTATTTTAAATTTTCTAACCATTACCTAATTTGCATATGTATTTGCATTTCTGGCCATTTTACCGAGTTATTGCATATTTTTAAATATTATAATGGAAATTTAGTTCTGATATTTATTAGCCTTTTCCTTTCTATTTGGTGGCCAAAAGAGTTGGATAAGGCCAATTATTCTGTAATTGTCAGATTTGCGACTATTGTGAATGGATGCTGCGTCCTTTATGATGCCAAGGTTCTTCAAGTGCTCTAAATAGGTACGAGTAACATTTAGTAATGTAAATAGACGTAAATCATCGACAAGGAAAGTGTTTATTAAGGCAACTGTTGCCGTTAACACCTTTAAAGAATAGCTACCAAATGTGCTGTGTTTTCCTCCTGAGCCGTTAATAACTAGATGGCGGTCTTGGATTGAGGCTGTGCTGTTTCACAATGGAATTGTAGAACACGAATTATAAAGGAATGTTGGAAGTTTAGTTAAAATAAGATCGTTAATTTCGTTAACAATACTGTTGTAACAGCCAATATAGTCCTTTGATAATCTATTTTCTCTACTTCGACTAGGGGTTGGTTTTTCGGTATTGTTCATTGATTACGTTCAACTTCAAAATAGTTTTCAAAATGAGGTATTTTCCTGTCTCTTACTAAAAGTAAAATAACTTTAAAGGAAAATTTCTACTGCTTCTATTTATTTATTGTGAGAACCATATGTAAAATTATGATACACAATATGTGCCTCTTAGATTTTTGTTTCTCTTATATTACTTGTCTTTGGAATCTGCATGTTTCAATCATCCTACAGATTGCAAAGAGTAACTTTAAGTGATCTTGAATAGTTATTGTTGTAAAAATAGCATTATTATCTGCAAATTGTTGTTTGGTTCCTTTTGGACGAAGGCAATTATTTTAGTAAGTTAATTTTCTCAAAAAAAAGTTGTAGAGTTTTAAGCGCAATGATGGTTTTGTTTCGCATTTCAATGCATCCATATATCAAAAATATAATTGGTTGACATGCAGTTGTAAACTTAACAAAATGTTTTGTTTTTCTTGCTTTCTTTTTTCGAATTCCGCTGGTGTTTGGGGCCGTACGGGCTACGCTGATACTAACAAACTATCAATATCGATTTTGACGAAATTTAGTATGTTACTAACACAACACAACGACAATATTGTTTAACCAAGAGGAATAGCTGATATTCACGCGGACGAAGTCGTTGCAGCAGCTACTAAATGAATAAAACCAAGCAAACATAAGCCAAAGTTTGACAATTTCGATTTGCACGACCAAGCCACCTGCTGAGTTTTGTCATTGAAGAGAAGTATTTGAAATATACTAGGTGTCTTTGGGAGGAACGGGCACAAGATTTTTTAAACGAAGTTCCGATGTGGGTTACCACTTTCATTTCGGCCAATTTGTAGAATGTGAATATAATTTTGTAAGGTCACCGACAAAAACGCAACGCGTGTTTATTTTTTGGCCGCTTTATTGCAACTGCTCGTCTTTCATTTGAATTACAAAAATTATGGCTAACATAAATTACTTATCGTAGAAAACGTTAACTTAACTAGGTAGGTAGGTAGGTCGTGTGGTGGGCTACGCAGGGCAGCCAAGCACTTAGGCCAGATGAGGCCCATTGTGATACCACAAGGAGCGGATGCAAAAGCATCCCACTACTCTGGAAACCAATTGGAGCTGTTAATATAGCGGAGGATACGGCTTATGCTGGTGTCAGCAAGTTCACCGAGGTTGTTTAGAAAGTAGTAGCCAAGATGCCTGTTTCTACGGTTCGCGAGGGCGCTGCAGGTTCCTAAAAGGTGGAGCGAGGTTTCTTCCTCTTCTTCGTCTCTGCAGCTTCTGCAGAAGTCGTTGGCCGGGAGGCCTAGTCGGGTGGCATGTTTGCCAAAAGTGGAGTGCCCAGTTATGACACTGATCAGGTTCCTGACCTGAATTCTGCTGAGTCTTAGGAGACTAAGCGAGCGTTCAGGATCCAGCCTAGGCCAGATTTCCCTGGTAACGCGACAAGTAGTACCATTCGACCACCTAAGATTGGTTGCCGCAATGGTCTTGGATTTGATGTGGAGGAGCGCGGTAGCAAGAGGTGCGCAGAGACCGACCTTATCCGGTTGGATGGCTTCACTGGTTCCGCGCTTGGCAAGATCATCGGCCAGGCAGTTCCCCGAGATGTCACAGTGTCCCGGCACCCACATGAGGTGAATGTTAAACTGCTCTGCCATCTCGTCAAGAGATTTGCGGCAGTTAAGAGCTGTTTTTGAATTAAAAGTGACAGACTTCAGGGACTTTATCGCAGCTTGACTATCCGTACATATCGTGATAGAGGTATGCGATACCACGTTGTACTTTAGCCACGACAAGGCTTCCTTGATCGCCGTTACCTCTGCTTGAAATACGCTGCAATGGTTGGGAAGACGAAATGAAAACTGGATTCCCAAGTCTTCGGAGAAGACTCCTCCACCGACTCCGGATTCAGTTTTTGATCCGTCGGTGTAGATCACCAGAGATTCATTACTTATAGGTATGCCTTCACTCCAGTCAGATCTGGAGGGCAGGCTGAAGGAGAAACTTCTTTTGAAAAGAGTTCTGGGGCGAGTATAGTCTAACTCCCTGAAGGGGAGATCTATAGACTCAAGAATGGTAGAGTGACCCATGCATCTAGAAGGCCACGATTGTGCGGCTCTGATCCTTACTGCTGCACAGGCTGCGACCTGCTTGCCGAAGATATCTAGGGGTGGCAGGTGAAAGATGATTTCAAGGGCAGCTGTGGGTGTGGTTCTGATTGCGCCACTGATACAGATGCAGGCAGATCTCTGCACACGGCTGAGAAGTTTGAGGTTAACACCCTTTTCCAGGGCATTCCACCATACTACGACTCCGTACAGCAGTATGGGTCGTACAACAGAGGTATATAGCCAATGGGCAATACGAGGCTTTAGACCCCATTTACATCCGATTGCTCTCTTACAGCAGTAGAGAGCTGCTGTGGCCTTTTTGACCCGTTCAAGGATGTTGGGTTTCCAGCTTAGCTTATGATCAATGATGAGACCTAAATACTTGGCCTTATCCGTTAGGGAGAGGCTAGTCCCGAAGAGTCGGGGAAGGTCGAAGCGAGGGATTTTGTACTTCCTAGTGAAGAGTATGAGCTCAGTTTTTTGGGGGTTTACCCCGAGGCCGGATTCTAAGGCCCATGCTTCCAACTTGGAGAAGGCATTCTGAATCAGTTCACTGAGCGTATTAGGGTATTTTCCGGAGATGGCTATTGCAACATCGTCTGCGTAGGCGACAACAGTACAGCCCTCCCTTTCAAGGACACAAAGCAGCTCATTCACCGCGATGTTCCATAGTAAAGGGGAGAGTACCCCTCCTTGAGGGGTGCCTCTGCTCACATAACGCCGGATGGTGGCTCCACCCAATTTGGAGTTGATGACCCTGCTCAGCAGCAGTCTATCAACTATTGCACAAACGTATGGGGCCACACCCAGCCTAGAGAGCGCGCCTGTGATGGCGCTAGGCTTAATGTTGTTAAAGGCGCCTTCAATGTCGATGAACGCTGCGAGCGTGAATTCCTTGCGCTCTAGCGATCTCTCAATGGGGCTTACTAGCGAGTGGAGGGCCGTTTCTACCGACCTACCCTTGCTGTAAGCGTGCTGTGAGGAGGATATCAGTGAAGGGTTGATGATATCCCGAATGTGAGTGTCCAATAACTTCTCAAATGTTTTGAGGAGAAAAGACGACAGACTGATGGGTCTGAGATCCTTGGGACTGACGTGCGAGCACTTGCCCGCTTTGGGTATGAAGACCACATTTACCTCTGTCCATGATCTAGGAATGTGGTTCAGTTCCGCACAGCTCCTGAAGATTGTGAACAGCCATGGAAGTATGAGGTCCAGGGCCTGCTGCAGCTCAGCAGGGAAGATGCCATCAGGACCCGGTGTTTTATAAGGCTCGAATGAGTTGACAGCCCACGTTATGGCATTCTCTGTCACCCATTCGGCGGATCCGGTTATCGGCAAGTGAGTGGGAGCTCTGCCTAGATCTGCAGAACTTCCTGGAAAGTGAGAATCCATAAGCAGTTCAAGGGACTCTTTACAGGAGATGGTCCATGAGCCATCATTTTTCATGAGAAGACTAGGGTTCGGTGGGGTGGTGGACAAGACTTTCCTGAGCCTGGACACCTCCTGGATGCCTTCTATTTTCTCACAGAAGAGCCTCCAGGATGTGCGTTGAGCTTTCCTTAGGAACGTTTTGTATTTGCCTAGCTTCCTCTTATAGGCGTCCCAGTCCTCTGCCTGACGAGAGAACTTAGCTTTGTTAAAAAGCTTACGACAATCCTTTCTTAGGAGTCCTATTTCCTGATTCCACCATGGCGGGCGAGATTTCCGGCCTGGTCTGGTTATAGGACAGGATGCAGACAGCGCGTTACATAGGACTTGAGTTAACTTGTCAACAAGTAAGTCAAGGTCAGAATAGTTATTTGGAGGGGAGCTTGACAGGTTACAAAGTCTAGAACTCACGGCTTCCCTGAAAAGTGCCCAGTTGGTATTCCTGTGATTCCTATAGGCAGGATGTGGGGGCACAGATTCCAACAGGCTGTAAGTGATATAGCGGTGGTCCGAAAAGGAGTGCTCATTCGAGACCTTCCAGTCTCTTACCTTGAGGGAAAGACTTTCGGAGACAAGGGTTATATCGAGAACCTCTTGTCTGTTGCTAGTGATGAAGGTGGGCTCACTGCCCCTATTGCAAACTACGAGATTAGTGCTAACTACATAGTCGAACAATTGCTCACCTCTTTCGTTGATATCTGAGCTGCCCCAGATGGTGTGGTGGGCGTTGGCATCACAACCCAGAATGAGCGGTTGCTTCCGGTTCTCCGCTTCTGCGATCACTCCCCTCAGAATGGCCGAAGGGGGAGGCCCTGGATAGTCGTGGGCCAGGTAAGCCGAGGTCACCCAGAATTTACCTGAGCTAGCCTCGATGCATACCGTTGTAGTGTCTTGATCGCTGAAATTGGAGATTAAAAATGGTTTGAGGGACGCCTTTGCGAGAATACAAGATCTGGGTTTACCTGCGTTGCTCACATGCGCGAGTATGTATCCCTTGGCCCTTAGACCTCGCACCAGATCGCTAACGACCCAGGGCTCTTGAATAAGGACCAGCTCTTCTCCGGTGCGGGAGATCCGGAGAAGGAGGGCGGCCGAGGCCGCTTTGGAGTGGTGAAGGTTAATCTGAAGTATCCGCAGCATTGCAGATAGCTTCGATTACCGTGACATTTCCCTCATCCGTGTCGGAATCCATAAATGCATCCGAAACGACGGGACTGCCACGACCACTGCGATGTTCCAGATCCGATAGCTCGAGGCCGTCCAGATCCGGTTCGGATGTCGCATGCGACGTAGTGGGAGAAAGGGATGGCAAAGTAGGATAGCCAGGAGGGAACCGAGGCGGAACGGTCGAAGAAGACGGGGGACAGGAGACGTCCGTCCCAGTGCTCACCATGTCTGACACCACCAAAGTGGGGGCCGCTACACTACCGGCCTTATCGACATTAGTGGAGGAAGCGGGTTTCTCCCTGTTTGCGTCCTCCTCGTCCTTTTTGTAGACGTTCAACGTGACATTCACAAAGCCGAAGCTAATGATGCCGTTGGTACGTGCAAGAGGGGCCAGGGACTCCGTGTTGATGACTATTACCGCCGATCTGGAGTCCCCGACTGGTTCCCTTAGCTTCGCCACCTTCCAGTTATGGGTAGGAAGCTCAGGGTTGCAGTATTTAATTATGTTGAGGATAACCTCGGGGTTATCCACCCGTGCAGGGAGCCAGGCACGAGTCCTTGGCCTGTTGGGGATCTCGTCTCTATTTACAACTTCGAGACGAGAGCCTTTCCAGGGTTCGCCGATCCTGCTCAGGGCCATCTTGTAGATATCTACGGACCTCTGATCGGCGAACGCAACGAGCTTGACGTGGCCTTGATGCCAGCCAGCATCACAACACTTGCGGGGGGGACCTGGGTGCTCGAGAACTAGAGTCCAATAGAGCTCCGTGACGGCAGACTCCACCTTCCTCCAGTTCGCCGGGGAGATGCTACCGTCGATGTCACTGCGGTCGATGACAGCCAAGACGATGTCACCCTTAAGCACCTCACTATAGGATGTTCCAGCTGGAACGGAACTACCGCCGCTGGCCTTCATCCTTTTGGGGTCCGTTAAGGACTCCTCCGCAGACCTTTGCCTCTTGGACGTGAAGTCACTAGACCTGGGGTCCGCAGGAACTGCACTGGCAACTTCAGTTGCCCAGGCGAGCGACTTCTTTCTTTGGTCCGAGAGCTGATCAGGGTTGATGCCCTTGAATCGCTCCAGGATCCGCGCAGCCGCTCTACGTGCCTTGTAGACGGAGTTGGAGGGGCCAATGCTTCGAGTAGCCTTAACAGCACCTCGAGATGGCAAGCGAGAGTCCTTAGAAGATGCTTTGCTAGTGCCAGGTATGGGCGCCAAAGCACTAGCTGCAAGCATGGCAGAACTCGGGGTTTTAGTCTTAGGGGGCTCCACGCGGCTGCTGCTAGTGCCAGGTACGGGCGCCAAAGCACTAGCTGTCAGCACAGCGAGGGATGGGGTTGAAGAGATAGGCCGCTCTTCACGGCTGCTGATGTTGCTAGTACCAGGTTCGGGCGCCAGAGCACTAGTTGTCAGCGAGGTAGAGGATGGGGTTGAAGCAGTAAGGGGCTCCACGCGGCTCTTGACATTGCTAGTGCCAGGTTTGGTCGCCAGAGCACTAGTTGTCAGCACTTCAGGAGCTGAGGTTGAAGTAGCGGGAGAGCCTGTAGAGGATGCACCGCTTGATGCCGAGGCATCGGATTTGGTTTTTTTTGTTTTTGTTTTTGTTTTTAGAGGATTCATTTGGTCCCACGAGTAGCGGAGAAGGGAAGGTCCGCCTGTGCAGAGATCCGCAGTACACAGGTAAGGCTGGCTAATCCGGAATGTCGCCAGGTGCTCCGGATACTCCGTTCGCGACTGGGCTATTTTTGAGATGGGCCCCCAGCCAGGCTGATCCTCGGCACGGGTCGTATGACACCTTGATCCGGCCCATCGGAGAGAGAGGAAGTTAAGGGAGGGAGAGAAAAGGGGGGGTTGACTATTGCTTAGCTTCAGGCCTCATCTTCAGCGCAATCCTCCCCGAAGGAAGGTTGCTCAGAAGACTCATCGACCTTACTAAGCCCCCGCACCACGTCAAGGTGAATAGTCTCGCGGGAGTTAACTTAACTAAAGCTATGATCATTCGACATCGTATGATTATACTTTATATATTTAAAACAATGATTGTGTGGGTGCATCTGAAGTGTATACCGGGTGTAGCGATTTCTTAAGTTATTTAATTTACTTTTTCTTTTGTGTAGAAAATGATCTCCTACAATTTAAAAAACAAAAAAATAAAAAATAAAGGCACATTAAAATACCGTTACACAATACCAAAGCCGAATATGATTCGGTTGGATTTAGCCGTGGCAATTCAATGAATCAATTAATGACGATCAGTTAAATTGAAGCAGAATGAATGTTATAAGGCCATGGATGTGAGGGTGAGAATCAATTCATGACGATCAGTTAAATTGAAGCAGAATAAATGTTATAAGGCCATGGATATGAGGGTAGAAGTTTTGATCATACAAATATATTGTGCGAGGGCGTTCAATATATTCTCGGTATTGATATGAAGGAAAATGCGAATTCAATATAAATTGTTTTATTTTTCAATATAATCTCCCATAACATCAATGCATTTGTTACATCTTGAGATAAGCTTTTTTAAACCCTCAAAAAAATAAATTTCCTCTTTCTCTGCTTATTGCCGACTTGAGTTCTTCATCATCCGAAAACTTTTTCCACGAAGACATTTTTTCAAATCCGGACATAAACAGGAAATAATCACTAGGGGCAAGGTCTGGACTGGGTGGGTGTTGGATTTCTTAGAAACTCGCTCTTTACAGCATGCGATTCTCACTTTTTTCTGAGGCGCTGTGAGCATTCGTGGCACCCACCTTGCACTGACCTTTGAAAGGTTAAGATGGTCATGAAGAATGGTGTGAATGGTACAACTTAAAAGCTTGGTGATCTCTGCCATCATTTTCACCTTTATTCGGGCATCCTCAAGAACAAGTTTTTCGACTTCTTTGATGCTTTCTCCCGTACAAGCAGTAGTCGGGGCGCCGGAGCGGGGGTCGTCTTCAATGCTCTCTCTGCCTCTCTTGAACTCACTTGACCACTTTTGCACAGTTAATAATGAAGGTGCGGAACCCTGGTAAACAGCCACCATCACTTCATAAATCGTTTTTCGACTTTTTCCTTGCTTAGTGAGAAATTTAATTACAGCGCGATGCTCAATTTTCACCATTATCGTCTCAGTTGCCATTATGATTCTGTTTAACTAGAGATAAAAGGCGAATTAATAATCACATTTATATGGAATTTTACATGAATGCACTAAAATAATAGTATTGCTTGATAAATAAGTCATTTTATATATACAACCACAGCTTAACCCCGATACCGAAAATATATTGAACGTCGCTCGTACCTAGGCCAGTTATTGAAAAACGTTTTACGAAGACATTGTTATTAAATATCGAAACTTCTCTAGAATCATTTCGGCGTAAAATAGGTTGTATGTAGGCAGTCCAAAAATTATTCGTGTGTTTTTGAAACAATTAGTATTTTTTATTATTTTATTTTATTACTACGTTTAGTAAAAGTTAAGGTATAGTGTTAAACGTTTAGATAAATACTTGTCTATCTGCCATTGGCCTCAAAAATTACTGACTGGTGAACTACTTAGAGTTAAGAAGTGAGATTGTGTCATCTAATTTTTTTAAGCAAAATCCTGAAAAGAATAAATATTAAAAAAAAAGTAAAACTAGTAGTAAATTCAAAATATATTTTTTGAGTATATAATAATGCCTACTATAATCTATACGTAAAAGGACCTAGTATGAACTTTAGCTATTACATCCATGATTAACTCCATACTCAGTGTTGAATATGCAATCGAAAATTCTGGCCATCAAGGATAAAACTTACATCTTGTTATTATGAATATAAAATCAATGAGTTTTTACTTTTGACAAGATTTTAAGATATGTTCATATTAGAATAAAATCAGAACGTTAAAAGCGTTGGTTGTACATATAGCGCATATACTTTGCACGTATCTTGTCATAAAAGAAATTTAATTTTCCATCCGCCCATTTAGAATAAGCGCGTTGTTTGCATATTTTACAGACTTTTCCACTTTATAAATTGAACATATGGTGTCGCGCACATGTGAAATATAATCGTCAGCATAATGTTTATACCCATACATCCACAGTATGTATGTACATACGTACGCACATCTGAGTTCATTTCATAAACGAAATTCTAATTTTGTAATGGCTTTGTAACCATTTTCAGTCAAGAATATTTTTAGTTTTTTTCTCCACAAAGGATCCTCTGCGGGCTATAAAAATGTTGTCATGGTTAGAAGTTTACTGAATGGCAGTGTAAAGGTGCATACATATATTATATAAGTAAATAGTAATTTTTTCAGAGTTTTTGGCGTACATTATTTTCTACCGTGATAAAAATCATATTCTTCTATACTTTTATTCCATAAATGTACAATGTAATCAAAAATTCAGAAAAACAAACTTAGTTTCGAACTTTTATTTAATTTTAATATCATAATTTTAATATCATAGCTGACCTCCTCGTGGTGGGGCTCGCAAAAGGTTTAGGGTATGCGAACTAGTTTACGTACGTACGTCTCAAACCTGACTAACGAAGCGCAACCGCCCTAAAAATGACGAAAAAACACAGAAAGAAGGCTCTCTTTAATCTACCATACTAGATTATTTTCTATGAGAGCCTTCAACAGCGTCAGCTCAGAAGCTATTACAAAAGCACTTTACAAGCATAAAATAAACAAAAGCCTTTGCGGATGGATCAAAAAGTGTTATCCAGCAGGATCGTAACCGACCGCCGACTTAGGCAACTATCACACCAGCAGAGTGACCTGTAGAGAGACTCCACAAGAAGGGGTGTTATCGTCGCTTCTGTGGGTACTGGTTGTGAACGATATATTCTTGGAGCTCAGTTCAATCGACTGCAAACCACGGATAAGGTAGGACTCGACCTGAGCCTACTGAATTTTTAAAAGTAAAGAACTCGATATCTCGAAAATCACTAAATACCTTGGTATCATTCAGCAAGCTGAACTGGAAACCTAACCTCCGAGCGTGTTAAGAAAGCGGCAGTTGCACAATACATTTGTAGGAAAGTCCTTGGCTCCAGGTGTCACGCCTTATCACCCATTAGGTATAGACTTATTTTTTCTATGGCAACATCGACTAGTGGCCAGCACTAGGGGCAGGTTATAACATTAGTAACATCGGTAGGATACAGAGAGCGGCATGCTTGTGCATAACTGGATCTGTGAGATTTACACCCTCTTCTGCCTTGGAGACAATGCTACTTTTGCTAACCGTAGAAATACACGGGAAATACGTAGCTACAAGGGCGCAATAAGGCTAAAAAAAAGCAATAGGTGGATAGGACACCAGATAGTGGGACATGCGAAAATTCCCCGGAACTCGAAAATCTCATCTCACAGACTACCTTTTACCGTATGAGGATTTTGATATAGATTATCATGTCAGGACTCCAAATGGAGATGACTGGGAGAGTGATAGAGTGAAAAATCAGACTGGCTTTTAGTTTACACAGATGGATGGGCGTGGGAGTTTTCGCTGATCGACAATAGCGACGTCCCTCCGCCTCCTGGACTACTGTAGTTTCTTCCAAGCAGAAATAACAGCAATTCATAAGGCAGCGCGTTTGCTGTCCATGTGCGATAGATTGCTAGTCTACATAGAAAGTCAGGCGACCATTTAGGCTCTGGAAACACCGTCGATAAGATTAAAGATGGTAAAATAATGTCGCTAATCTCTTATGGAGATGGCGGACAGATGTAGTATCGTCTTGTGATGGCTCCCTGGACACACGGGTCCATATCGGCAGCAAACTCCGGAGTAATTTACATTCCTGCTCTCGATAAACAGAGCTAGCATCAGTAGACTAGTTGGTGATCTAACTGGTCACTGCCTCTTCGGCAATCACGCCAGAAAAATTCATACCCCCTTCAATAACTTTTGCAGAAGGTGCAGAGATGAGGAGGAAGAAGAGACCCCACTTCATCTTCTTGGAACATGCATGAGTTTACAACTCAGCAGTCTATGTATTTTTTATTGGCGTATCGAACTGTGCAGGCGTACAACTCAGCAGGCGATGATTTTTCTGTAAAGTGAATATATATAGTGAAGATTTCTTTAGTCTAAGATTGGACTGCGTGAAAGTGTTTGACAGTGTTTTTTTTAACCATAAAAGTGATAGTTTTCTTACTTAACTTTCTTGGGTTGCGTATTAACAGTTTCATCAACAGCTCCAAATGGGCTTAGCCCAAACATGGAAAACAGATTACAAAATTTTGATCGTCATACAGGTAGTATAGTAGTCTTTGGGAATGCAAAATTTAACACCGAGCTATCTTTTAGAAAACTTATGAGAATGAGTGCTAAAAAAATAAATTTTGGTATTATACATTACGCTCTCAAAAGTATACTATGCGCTTTCATATAATGTTGAAAAAATGCAGTCTTAATACCGATACTTTTTAAGAAAATATTTTTCTCCGAAAATTTAACAATATTTAAAAAAAATTAACTACAACTTTCAAAATATAAAATTTATTACAAAGATTTTTATACCAATCGAAAGAACTTTTTAATACCTTTAGGTTATAGGGTTTCCATTTCTTTTTTCACGATTTTTGAACTTTGAATGTCCTTTTCGTCCTTTGTAGTCATTTGCGGTCAAAACGGCTTTGGATTTCGGTTTCTAACGCATTAGACTCAAAAAATGTAAAAAAAAATCAGAGGTGAGTGACTATTCGGAACTTCATCCATAGAAACTTCCTTCTTCCTACCTCTCACAATGCTAGTAATTGTTTGTAAGCTTTAGTACGCACATATCATCATAATACGTATAATGTAATAGGAAAAGCACCATATTGCTGATAGCAGCATCTTTTAGTTCCTAAACAGAGAAGAACCGAATTGTCATGAGGAAATGGTCTAAAAATCACTCAATTAACGAACTGAATTACGGGTTGTTCTTGTTCTTGTTGTTCTTTTTTTTTTCTTCGCTTTCGATACAAGAGTCACGTATCAAACTGACTTCATATATTTTTATATCCAACCAGCGGATGTTAATTCCACACATCAGTTACTCCATTCACAATTGATGTTCCACTTTGCCACAGTTTGTGTTCAATGACCACAAAATTATATTTATACACATTTGCAAGAACATATAGTATCTATATGTACTATAAATATGAAGAAAGAGACGATGATGTTTAATCTATCCAGTGCGTACAATTTAAATAAAACACTTTACCAAGAACTTTGCGAGGTAGTAGAAAACCTTACTTCGATAAAACGTCCACCATAGCAGAATGTCCGTGCGCAGTTCTACCGCAGCACGCTTCATATCACTCCCACGATGATTGATGCAAACAACTAAGCACGTACGTGTGTACGCAAGAAATCAGTGAACGTTTTTGGTCGCTTCTTACTGATAACAAGAATTGCCTTGAACGAAGACAGAACAAATGGTATGTGTGTATATACAGTTCTAAAGTATTTCATTCTTTTCAGCATTTTTTTCTACCTTACAAATTAAATAAGAGAAAACTTAACGAACTGTTCATTGGCAGATTATTAGACTTAATTCATACTTTTGGCAAAGACGCTACATCGAAAAATAAAATTAAGTGTAGCTGAGATTTTAAAGAATCCATTGTCCTCCGAATCAACACATATGTCGAACGCCTTAATCTGTATTGAGTTTTCAAAATAATCCGTTTAAAAAAAGAAACACATGGAACCTTTCTTTCCGCCCTGTCTGATAATTCATCAAAAGGGGAAAAAAAGATTTAAAAGTTTAAATCCTTTTAAACAGTCCCAATCTCGATTTTTATCCCCTTTGACATCACACCTTCAAGATAAATGGAAGTTTATCTTCTTAAATTTAATAAATCATCAACCATGCAAAGTCTTGACAATGATTATCTCCTGTACAATGAAAGACACGCGTATATTAATATACTCGTAAGTGATTGCACCTATTAACAAAAGCCAAAAACTCACGCATAAGCCATTCAACGCAACCACCAAACAGTATAATCTGTATCCGTCAACGTAGCAAGGCAAACAGGTTCGCCCATCATAAACAGATTATGTCAAGAAAAATCATAAAATCATCCAGTTCCCAAATACATCAAATCCAGAAGTGGGACGCGATGCTATCTGCTATTTTTTTTTCTGCTGTATTGGTTGCTAAGCACACCTTCTATTTCTTATTACCATGCCCTTAGTTGTAAAAGAGTGAGAATAGTGCTTCCCTACACGTTGTGAATAATGGTCACATGAAGGCAAGCACGCAACGTCCTCTTTTCGCTATGTCATCCAATAAATAATCGGATTTTCACCATCGCCATGGGCCAATGCGGAAGGGACGAATAGTATGTGATGTCTATGTAACAGGGCACTGAAAGATATTGACGATATCATTGACTTGGCAATGATTTCTATCTACTTGAATAATACATACGGCTCAAAACCAGTATTTCGAGACTTTCATCAAAAATCGAGCACAAGCAATTACTCAGGGCCTGATCATGTGTCCCTCCCCACTTGATAATCTGCCCCAGTTGACGAGTTGGAAATGTAAGACCAACTGTTACATTCCGCATATCGGTGTAATCTACATCCCTCGCAATATGCATTTTTGACACATGTAATGGGATGTGGAACAAGAGCTTTATCCAATTTTATCTTTTAGCTATCTACTGTTTTATATGACGTGACATGATTGTCTTAAAGCAAAACGAAGCCAGAATGTGCAGTGCCGAGTTTAATATTTCTGACCAAAAGTGTCAAGTCACACTCCGAAAAATGTTGTTTTTAAAATAAAACTCATCAGAACAAAGTTTTACGAACTAGCGTATACCCCTCAACACGCTTAACGAAACTAAAGCCTGGGGAAATTTTCGTCGTTTCGTCATCAACATACACTTGGGTCTTTATGTACCTTATGAAATATTTATTTAAGGTTTTATTTGAAAGACCAAAAGACGTCCTTTTTGCTGGTATATTAAAATTAACTGAATGTAACCTATGTCGCCAATTGTTGCACTAGCCAATTTACTTTGTGGAGCAAATTATTAGCCGCCGTTGGAAGGTGTATTTGAATACAGAGAGTTCAACAACATCTCATTAGCTGTATTTTTGGGTAAACAGATTTCCCTTTACTAAGATAGGAGAACGAAGGGAAGAAAAGCTTGTTTCGAAAGCTTTTTCAAACAGGTTTCGTTAAAGAAACTTTGCTTGAAAGACTGATTGTAGATTTTTGATGCAACCGCGAAAAGGCTGCGTGAATAAAATACATGGAAGAGATAAATTATAGGAGTTTTAATCTGGAACAAGAGACTGTTTTGAGTTCCTAGCTCAATCTTATCCCAATCTTTAAATATTAAATAAGCCGAAACACACGTTTCTTATAATAATGCGTATTGATCTATTTGGACACTATATAAAAGAAACACTTAGTTCCGCAATTAATTGTAGCCTCGGATACGGACGGAAACACTGTTGGCGGTGTGCGTCACTGGAAGCAGCTGGCACGGGATCGTGCTGGATAGAGGTGATTTCTAAAGGAGGCCCAGGTCTACCCCGGACTGTTGCGCCGCACAAAGAAGAAGAAGAAGATCTATTTAGAATAAAATCCAACAATCTGAACCGTCTTTAAACCTGGAAAAACCCTTAATTTGCCCTGCAGCTATAGGACTATTAGTCTACTAAACTCTCTAAGTAAGTGCTTAGAAAAGATAATCAAGAAAAGAGTAGTTTCCTTGATTGATAGTAATTCGATATTACTTGCTCAACAATTTGGATTCAGAGTCTTCCATACCACTACCTATTAAGTGCACCATCACAAAGGATATTAAAAATGATTTCGCTGAGGGTAAGCTGGCATGGTAATCTTAGACATCGGAAAAGCATTCGATATTGTTTGGCATGACGGTCTGTTACACAAGCTAGTGAATTTTACGTTTCTCTTGTATCTTGTGAAAATTATTCCATCATTCCTTAAATCCCTAGCGTTTAAAGTATGTTTGAATAAAACCCTTTCGATAATCATCTTATCAATGCTGGAGTTCCACAAGCATCCGATCTTTGATTTTGTTTAATTTTAAATACAGCTGCAGTCAAAATAATAGCAGTGCATAGCAGTAATAGTGTGACAGAATATTTTTTTCTTGGGGACTTTGGGAATGTTCATGCCCGATGTTATTTGCGACCCATTCATTGGTTCCATTCATTAATAATGTTTTGTCAAGAAATAAGTATAATTTTACAAATACTGTTAATATTTTTCGAGATATCGATAATTTTAAATGACACTTGCTATGCATCTCAACAACTCAATATTCAACTACTATATGCAGAATTATGGCTATTAAACATCAACCCTAATGCAATCGAGGGTCTTTTGCACTGCATCACTTAATTTATTTGTATCTTTTCACCTTTACTTGGTTTGAACAATATCTGCTCTGTACAATTTAATCAATCATCCCACACAATCGATCACAAGTTATTATTAACAAAATTGGAGAAAGCCGGCTTCAGAGATTTTATGCTCAATTGGTTTGCCTCGTACCTTGAAAATAGAAAGCAAGTGGATAAACTAGATGGTAGGATAAGTAATAGTCTGATCATTGGAAAAGGTGTTCCACAGGGATCTGTTTTGGGCCCTGTCCTATTTCTAGTTTATATAAACTCAATCTTTAATCAACAACTGAAAGGGCTACAAACTGGGTTCGCAGATGACATAGCTTGTTCGTATTCCAGTGCGTCCACTTTTGATTTATTTGTAGATATAAACCATGATCTAGAAAAGCTGAGACATTGGTTCAGCAGTCACAAACTAGTCATAAGCGATAAGACCAAAATCTTGATATTCAACCTATCGTCGAATCTAATACTCTTCCTCGCCATAACCTACCATAGTACAAATTGCAAATGTATGCTAGTAAGTTCCAATACTTGTGGAAAAACCAGTGCAAAAACAATATTCAGCTCTAACTTGAGCTGCTCATCAAAATGTTTTGCAATTGAAAGGGTATCTACCTTTATATACCTGGGAATCGAGTTCGACAGTAAATTGAATTGGAGTGCGCACACTTCCATTCTTAGACAGTATTTGCTTAGAACTGCCAGTATAATGTATCATTTAAGATTATTCTGCTCGCGAAAACTCTTGGAAACAATAAATTACTGCCTAGTGCAATCAAAACTGCAATATGGACTTGTCTGTTGGGGAGGTACATATAGCAATAAAATCCAACCTTTGCTAGTAGTGCAAAAACATATTTTCAGAATCATTTGGAGAAAAAAGCGATATGAACATAGTTTTTTACTTTTCCATAACTCACGAATACTTCCTCTTAAACATCTCTACTTTTATAAAGTGCTTAAGATATTTTATCTAAGAAGTGGCTACTCATTAAATCGTAATACCACTATTTATGGGCTTCGTAGCACTGAAAGATTCCAGGCAATGATTCCACCGCATAACATTCGTCACTTCCTAAATTTTTTCACGACAATGGCTTCTAGACTTTTTAACTCTCTACCGCTGTATATGCATTGTAGTCCCAATTCTTTTTCTTTTAATCGAGAAGTAAAAAAATGGCTTTTTAATTTTGATTTCGATGAATTAAAAAATCTAATCAAGATTATGGTCTAAAGTAATTTCAATATTATGCATAAAAAATGATAAACTTTTTCTCACCTCTTTTCACCTTACCCTTTTTTTTAAATAATTTTTTAAACAATATCTCTTTCACTTTTTATTTAACTTTCTATATAGTATGTAACTCATAGATACATTCGACACTAGCTGTCTCAGCTATAGAATGTACCTACAATTTGTTCAATACATAATGAAATACACTTTAAATAATTATATAAATCCTGCAATACTATCTTTACTATATTTAACGTAATTTAAATAAATTTGATGTTATATAACTGTATATTTACATTTGAATCCTTATATTGTAACTTTTTATTGTAACTTATGAATTGCATTTTATTTGTATTGAATAAAGTTCTACTACTACTACTACTACTACTACAATTAAGACATACATATGTATGAAAATAAATAATTGCAATTAAGAACACTTTTTCAATGTTTCGAATTAGATACACAAGTCAGTTTGCAGTTTGTTGGCTCATAACTTCTTACCAATAAGAGTATGGCGATTACCATACTACAACTTTTGGATCTAACTATTATCCTCTTTCCAACGGTATCCATATCAAAAAACCAATAAAAGCAATTTGGTTTTCGTGTTTAGTATTGGTACTAAATTTTTCGCTAAAATGAAATTTTCTTAATTTTTTTTACCTGAACTTTCTTTGGGAAAGTAAAATACCTAAAGTTTTATTCCTTAATTCTAAGCAGACCTGTAAGATAATTAAGTATTTTTGTACTTAAGTACATTTCAATTACAATTCCTTGTACTTGAAATTTTTTAAGTACAGGTACAATTCCTCGGTACTTGTACTTAAAAAATTCAATTACCCAGTCCTAGTAATTGTACTTGTACTTGTAATTCCTCTCAAAGTAATTAAAATCACAATCTAAGTACCGAAGTACTTGAAAAATTATCTTAAGTACTTTTTAATTCCTTAATTCCTTTTTTAATTCCTTAATTCCTTTTTTATTCCTGTTTTGTTTTTGTATAACAAGGAAAATATTAATGATCCTTTTTTTTGATAAAGAGGAAAAGATATTCTTAACCCATTTGTTTGTATTTGTAACAGTAAAAAAATCCTTTTGGAGTCGAAAATTTCCTGATACGAAATTGAGCAGACCATTCCGAAAATTCAAAAAAGTTGTATGGCGCTTGCAAAAACGCGCAAGAAGTCTACACCTACAGAAATCTTTATCCGATCCACTTGTATCACTAAATTTTTGCTCCGCTTGAAAATTATATTATTTTTTGTAAGTCAAATTTTCAATAGCTAGCTAAATGTGCTCTAATAAAAGCTGTACATTTATGACATATTTGGATTACTAATAAACAGTCCTTTTAAGAAAAAAAGTTTTGTTAAAATACGCGCATCGTAACACTTTTTACAACTTATCAAAGTTCAACAAAAAATGTCCTTTTGTTTCCTTTTATATTAAGAAATGAAAAATATCAATTTCGACCGAATCGCATAACTTTGATTTTCGCATTTTATCCAGCGAGATTGGCGTACCCGAACGCTGCAGTAGTCGGTCACATTGCACTGTGAGGTGGCATCGGTGAATGATCGGTGCATGGGAAAGTATTATTTTTTTGTTTTGTCCTCTGTTATTATATCAAGGCGACTGAACCAATTTGTTGGCGACGGAACATTCGGCGAGTGAGTTTTCTTAAAATGGCAATCAAAAAGTCAAAAACATATATTTTTTGCTGTTATACTATCCAATTTGACTTTATCACACTTTTCGTTTTACATTTTAATCTTATTCTGAGAACCCATCCAAACTCCCAAACACTTTGTGAATGCGCCCAAAAAGCAGTTTCTTTCACAAAACTACGACTAATATTACAAGTCCCTGCTTTGCATTTTTTTACTATTTTTCAGAACATGCCCTCAATTACCCATGAGAAAACTACAACCGTTTGGTCTTTGTTTTGAGAATAAAATTGTCTATGGAATACCACATTAGTCATTTCTATATTCCTTTCATAGCTCACTTTAAATTCATGAAACATAAATTAAATGAGGTCTATCAACTTTATGGAAGATTGCGCACATTAAATAAATTGCTGCAGAATGAGCGAAGCTATGTATGTATATGTACGTAACATGTACATACATCCGTCTATATTTAAATTAATTTTTAAAGTTTTGACCAACAACGAAAGAAAGGAAAATATTCAGATTTCTCCATGCCTGACCTTGGAAAAACTGCCTTCAGGACAATTTGTGGTAATTGAAAGTAATTCGCCCAGCAGAGTGAAAGAGAGTGAATACATTGTCAATGTTATCAAGAGATTATACTGCAGATATTCTATCCACTGCTTTCTTCATGACTAAAAAGGGAAAGAATACATTTATAATGATGTTTCACTGTCCTGCGAGCTGTATGTTTACCCAACCAAATTGAATGCCTTTGACCCACTGACTCAGTGACTGATATACCGATTCCCGCCGACGCACACACAGACAGTTTTCAATTTCCAATAAAAAAGACGAAAAATTTACCTATTTTCCCCTCCTTACTTTGCTCTCATTGTTGTTATTTTCGAAAGCTTTATGCAAGTTGCAAAATGTTTCGAAAACATTTCGAAGTTCTTAAATCTAGGGGAACTGGAAAATTATGAAATTCTTACGACTTTATTTTTTGTCTCAGTTTGAAGAACATATAAAAATACGATATAATGCATTTATGTAATCGACGAAGCAGAACTTATGGCTTTTTCGTCGGTTCAAGTGGAAACGTCATAAAATATTTAAAACGGAATATCTTGTTTTAGTGTTTTGGAATGTCTTAGAATAAATTTAATTTCAAAGGTAATTTAAAAGCAAAGCAGCGAAATAAATACGCTTGTTCACGCTTAGTGGATATTTTACCTCACTTTTTAACAAACTGCAAACACAACGGGCCAGAAATAGATTATTAATACTTTTCGAAATGAAATATGGACGTAAAAATAAAACGTAAAAAACGGTAGAGTGAAATAACGCCAAACGAAATAAGACCGAATTTCGAAATTCGGGGTTTTTTCGATTTCATAATGTGAAATAAAGCCGCATTTTTGAAATCTTTGATAAAGTTAAATAACGCCCAGTCAGCCTTTTTTCACTTTTGATTTATAAAAACATTCACTTTTGATTTATAAAAACATTCAAGAAAGCATGTCAGCTTATACTTATTGTACAATTTTATTTTATGAGACCTTTTTAATGATGTTTTATTCAACGGGTTCCCGGATTCCTATTATTTTTGGTATTCATATTGCCACCAGACTCCATTTTTTTTTTAGATTTTGTGGCCAATTATTTAAGAAGTAAGTAATTTTTTTTTCAGTTTGTTGCGTAGTAACCACAGACGGCCCAATATCTGCCAGCTGTTATTTCAGCCAGCTGTTATTTCCCCTTGATCGATGAATTCGACAGTAATTCATGTATTTAGCTGAAATATAGAAAGCATTTTGATAGTAATTCAGGAAGCATCGATCACTAGCTCATCATTTTTATGCACATCTGGTTCGTTTGCTGTTCAAAGCTCTTATACGTATTCACAGACACAGAATGTTATAAAAAAATTCTGTAAAAAAAAATTAAGGGGCAAGAGGAGAGGACGTTGGATATCTGTTTTGGGTCATTTGCGGTAGTAACTCCTTACCAGAGAGAGTGAGGTGGGACTTATATAATTACACAATTTTTTGCCTAGTAAGAACAATGTGTAGCACGCGCAGCCAATTTCTGCGAAAAGTCTACTACATAGCTTGTATAGTTTGGCCACTGTTGCTTTAGAGAGAGTAAATCAATGCCTAAAATTTGTGCTGGAAGACACAAAAAAAAAAAAAAAACAAAAAAATACACAACTACAAAAACTTTTAAAACAAATCGACAAGACAGAGTTACCAACAACAGAATCCATAAAATATACTCTCCAGACAGAGGCAATACAGTGGCTTTAAAAAGTTACAAAAGCTTTGTGGAGATTTTATAAAAAAAAATTTTACATTAAAAAACACAACATCATGAACATTTTTCTCTTTCTGTTCTCAATTATTGCTTCTTCCTCAGAATGCCTAATGACAAAATGCCTGAGCATAGAATCCATTTTAAAAGTCGCACATCATGCAGGTTAGAACAAAAATTTTTTAGGGTCATTTCTCATAATGGCACAAGTACATTTCATGGAAGTAAGACACGGTAAGACCTCGTAAAAAAGCTCAAAAGAAAAACCACCAAAAATATATTATTCTTAAAAGTTTTATTCAGAAAATGAAATACAATACATCTGTCTACCTATAATCATTCGGTAGTAGCAACTTCAACGGAAAAACGCCTTCCGACCGACTGTAAAACTTTAGCCGAGACTTCCTGCACGTGATGAAAGAATCAGCATTTATACAACTTGGCTGAGTATGAAAATTTATGGCTAAAGATACATGTAATGGAGGATTCATTTCATTCTCTTTTTTGAATTACATTTCAACTTGAAGTTTGCAACGACTCAGATATATATACATGTACTATGTAATATATAAGCGGAGTCATGCGTGTGATGTAATAAATTTAAAAGTTTGCATGTTTAAAAATTCAGTTTTGCGCGCAGCTAAGTACTTAATAGAATTTTAGTCTAAATGCCAAAAGTTAGCAGCATGAACTAAGTGCAGGCTATGCATTCTCTATTTCAATCGATGTATTGATAAGAAATGCATTTGAGAAGGGGAAATTGATGCACATCCCAATGAATTCAGATAATTTTAATTTGTGGTGGGCGTTTAACCATGTATTGTAATCATGTTGTATTTTTTGTTTATATTTACAAAACGGGTTAAGTTGGTAGTAAAGTAAGTTTAAAGTACATTTGTTTTGTATTTATAACATGGTATCGAATTGAGGTTTTGGATTTAATAAAATTTGAGTTTGTGCTATGTGCAATACAAGTTTCTTTTAAAAATTAAGTAACATCAACAAAATTAAATTTTTTTCATATGCTGGGGCTTATTAGTAGGAGCATACATATCTATTATTTATGAATCACAACGTCATTCACTTGGCTCTACTTGCTTCGCAATCGTGCATTCTGTGGCTCCAATTTTGCAAAACCTTGTTGATGGTTTCCGGCCGTGGCTCATTTGGTTTTAAGTGTTTTTGTCGCTCCAGGATTGTTGACATAATATCGTTCGTTCTCGATTCCCTACAAAAAAAACAAATCCAGTTGATATACAACATCACCAGTTGTTGAGTTTGTTGGTGCATCTTTTAAAATGTTAAGGTATGCGGTTTTCTAACTTTTATTGCGAAATTTATAGAGGCATCTCGTTTTCGGTGATGTTTTATTTTTAATGGTGCAATATAAATTATTTCGACCACTACAACATTAATTTCAATGTGTGCTTTATATGTGGACAGCGGAAACAAACTTTTTAAAGAAGTAAAAAAGCCAAAATAACCGCATTTAGCTATTCAAACCAATAAAAATTTGTTAAAATCTGATGGTCTGCAAATGTTGCTGATGAGTCTATAGGCATTTTTATTTTGACTTTGAAACGAAACGCTAAAAAGAATGAAATAAAACCAAAAGTATACTGTCTTTGTATTTATTTTGCATCACGTTTTGAAAACGACTTTTTTCAAATTACTAAAAGTCACAACTTATTTATGTTCAGTAGCTTTGCGCATTCAATCAACTACTTTAAATTTTTAGTTATACATACATCATATCATTCCTCTATATTAACTTCGCTAGGTGTACGCGTGAATCGGGCAGATTTTCGGCAAAAGCCGATTACGTTATTGCAGATTACGTTATTGCATGTAGTTACGTCCTAAAATAAAGTTTTCATTCCTTAAAGACATTCATTCTTTGAATCACAAGGTTTCTCCTGTCTAATGTTTGTAATAAGGCTTGGTTTGCAAATACTATGAATACGAGTTTATACGGTATACGTGAATTTTGTTATTACTAGTAAGAGTCCTCGATTGCTTTTTCCTTATTTCGATAGCAGTGTATTTTTTCGGGGTATTCTGTACGTCAGGCTTAGAGCGATTGCAAGTTTTTGGTAACAAAAATTAAAAAAAAATTATGTTTTTCTAACTTAATCCTAGCACTAACTTTTTTGCTAAGACAGTGCCAATACCCATTAAACGACTTCCTCCATTTAATGAATTTTTGCAAAATTTCGTAAAACCCATTGTAAGAGTTAATGAAAAGTTTACCTCTACAGTTTTTTAGAGGCGACAGACAGACATTTATCGTATAGGTCTATCCTCCAGCAGAAACTGAGAAACCTTATCTTCAACAACGAAAATGCAATGCTTTTAAGGAAAATTGTTTATATTTAAAAAAAAGAGCAGATGTTAGCTTATTAGTTTCGTCCAACTGGTCAATTATAATACAAATATCTAAACTTCATTCAACCTAAACAAAAAATCTCTAGGCGATTTGAATAATAAGACTGCATGGCCTTTTTGTCGTTCGTATAACTTTGTTATCCCGCTATTCATTGAGATGACTTGAATTAGTTGGTTTCCTTTTCTTTGGCGAACAAGGTCCTTTTGTGAGTATTTGCATTTTTCCAGTTCCTTACTTGCGTTCTATGACTTTGGCATAAGGCCAATATTAGCCGACGAACAAGGAGAATTTTATATTTAATAGGCTATGCAATTTCTCCTGATACAGTTTCGTTGGAAAAAAGTGTTTGTTGTTTAAATTAAAATCTTAAAGGACAAGATTCTATTCTAGGAATAAAGAAACTGAGTTTCTTTTACATACAAACATGTCTCTATATAGGTACTGCTTCATCTGGTAACGCCTTTTTTTGACTTGTCACATTTGGAAGAAGAAAGCGATTAAAGGTTTTAATAATTTAATTTAATTTTCTGGCTTATAAAATTTGAATTTAAGGCTACGAAACAGATTTGAATGAGTATTGTATAGGACTTAAAAATAAAGGAAGTGTGTTTTTATCCAATCTTTACTTTGGAAAGCAAAAATACAATGTTTTCGGATGGGGAGTCAACTGCAGCGGGCGTTCAGCAAAATCCAATTAATGAATCCCAAAATCCAGTTAATGAATCAGAAAAATGCATGAAATCTTTATTTGAATCGATAGTACGGTCCATATAATTTAATGTTTGAAGATTATATGCCCCACAAAAAATAGTCTAATGGCGTTAAATCGCACGATCTCGGCGGCCAATTGACCAGTCCCGAACGTGAAATAAAATGTTCACCGAACTCGCCTCTCAATAAGTCCATTGTTGCGCGTGCTGTGTGCCATGTGGCACCGTCTTGTTCAAACCACATGTCATGCAAGTCAAGCTCTTGCATTTTAGGCAAAAAAAAAAGTTGGATATCATCTCACGGTAGCGCTCACCATTCACAGTTACGTTACGATTCGCATCATCTTTGAAGAAGTACGGTCCAATGAGCCCATAAACCGCACCAAACTGTGACTTTTTGTGGATGCATTGGTAGCTCTTGCTATGCTTCTGGCTGATATTCACTCCAAAATCGACAATTCTGCTTATTTACGCACCCATTGAGCCAAAAATGAGCTTCGTCGCTGAACACTTTCTTAACAGAGCACGCATTTTGATAATAAAATTCAATAATTTGCAAACGTTGTTCGTTTGTAAGACGATTCATGGTTAAATTATAGACCAAACTGAAGATGTTTGACAGTGAAACAAAACACGAAACGTGCGTCAGCTGTTTAAACCAGTGTTGCCAAAAAGATGATAGCTAAAAAATCACACTTTATGAGGGTTTCGTTATTCCTTTCTAACGAAATCCTAAAAGTAACTAGAAGGCCAAAATGTTTTGTTTGTCCCATTATTTTTACTCTAAAAAGATTTCTAAGAATTCTTTGATTTTCAATGTCTTATCCAAAAATGAATTATTTTGTTAAGCTGTGTCCTTTCAATATGATTGAGTGATATTTTTGTGTGCTTTGAATTATAAGCAAATTATGTCATTGACCAGTGGTTGCAGTAAATAAACAAAAATATCAATCATATGAAATATATCTTGCCTAGAGGCATAACATATGTGTGCGTCATACGACAGTTGAAAGCATTTTCTTTTTCCTACTTCTTTCCGTTTCTTTTATATTTTTTTTTGACATTCGGTCAGTAAATTATGTGTTATGCAATTACTTCTCCAGCTGTCAAAAGGGTAACTTGTTAATTAATTACCATAGATACATCGTCATAACTTGATATATATCTGCGGTAATGGAAGACGAACTACAGAGATCACTTCAAAGGGCTACAATTTTTCGAAAGTGTATGGTACTTTATTGTCAGTACCATTGCTACAAGGGCGTGTGTGCTACAAGGGCGTGTGTGCTGGCATAAAAATAACAAGTAGATATCATGTATACATCTCATGAAAATTCCTACACTTTCAGGATATTACATTTTTTCGGAATCATTGCAAAAATTAAATACGATATTGTGAGCATTTTTTGAGCTTGGACAGACTTATTGAATCAGCAACCGCCATGAGCTTGATTATTGGAAGAGTTTAAAGATTCAGTTAAGTGCATCTAGAAGATACACAGAGAGGATTGTTAACAAATTCACCGATTTTGCAATTCCATTGCACTGCTTCAATGAATTGCAGATGAAATGCTGAAATGCCTATTATGACTGCGACACTAGCGGTACAATTTGAAATATCTAGCTTTTTGTTGAGGTAAATCATTCAGCAAACATCAAAGAACAAACATTATAGATTAAAGAAAAAGTTAGTATTGATACTAATACGCGAACATTTTTTTACTAACTTTGGTGGTCGATATGAGTGTTATTGGAAAGATGGGCAGATTATGAAAATATATATTTCACCCTTATTGATATGGGAATCATTAGAAAGAGAATGAAAAATTACACTACAGTAAGTACCTCTGTCTTATGGGTGAGAAATTATTAGCCAACAAACTGCCAAAAAATGGCTTGCGTACCGTGTCCCATGCCTTATTTTTTTAAAATAGTGGGCCAATAGGACCCCGTCATAGAAAAATTTTCGTAAAAGATTCTTGTATTGCGTCATAAAACTTATAATATGGTTGTCACACAATTTACATACAGAGATTCGATATTAATCTTATATCTTTCAGCTGGATTATAATTTTTGGTTCTAAAGAGTATATTAATAATTACAATTATTTTGAAGGAAATCACGACAAAAACCTTCAATTTAGTTTAGGTGTATTTCTCAGAAAATAAATTAATAATAAATAAATAAATAAATAGTTAAATAAATAGTAAAAAAATAAATAAGTCAATAAATAAATAAATATACTAAATAAATATAATAAATAAATAGATAAATAAATATATGTAAGTAAATAAATAGATATATGTATGTAAAAATAAATAAATAAATTAATTAATTAACAAACAAATAAATAACTAAATAAATTAATGATTGACAAATAGAGATTTATGTTAACGAACTAAATATATCCACATGTATGTGGTTATGTGAACAAATAAATGATGGCGTTATATGATGTTTAAAATTAAAAAAAAAAATGGCGATTCGCCGGGTCAGCTAGTGTGTATATTATAAAAGCATGAATTCTTACAGCTATAGAGGAGTCTGCTATAACGTCGTTGGTCGAGATTAGGTGATTACCCCCATCTCCTGTTTGATAGAAACTGATTGATTGATTCCACCACTCTATTTCAGGTTGTCTAGGGACGATATAACTGCACGTCGTTATTTTAGTATAATATTATGTAAGTATTTTCCAGATTACAACAAGAAATAAAGCAATACCTTTTATAATACATTGGATTTAAAGTGCGGCTCTAATCTTAGTAGCAGTATACTACGGATTCTAACTCCGGGAAAAGAAACTGATGAGGAGCCGGCAGAAGAATTAGAATGTCTGCAATACGACCGTTTGAAGCACTTAGCCGGATATATTTGCACCTGGATCTTGTAGTTTAACCACCTACGATTTCTGCAGAAACAAACGGACGAAACGGACAGAAACGGATGACGAACGTGGCCAACGATATTCGAAAATTAAAGATTTTCTTTTGTTCTCGCATGCACGCTAGAAATAAAAGATTAAATAATGAAATTAAAGATAATTTAACGAAGAAAAATAGAAAAATGGGCAAGTATGTAGAAGCTTGTTATTTTGTAATTGGACGTCAAGGGGAAAAATTCCATGTCAGAAAGCCATCATCTTGGATTTCTCCGTTGTTTATTTTTTTTGACACATATACAATATTACCTGTAATGTCTGCACCGTGAATTGTGGGTGTGGAAATCAGAATAAAATTGCAATTTGTAGCTTTCTTCCATTACCGCTATTAAAAACGCATTACTCACTTATACAATTGCAATATCGGAACTAAATCCTTCATTATTCGAATCTTTCCCACGTATGCCAGAAGACGCGTCTATGCACATTGGCTTGTTATTTCTTAGAAATGCGAAGAGAGAGAGAGAAGTGGTATTTATTTTCTTCATTTGGTAGATACTTGCAATAGTGTTGACCTCATCCTTCCGTTCCTATCGTCACAGAACTTTGAAATCACGGCATTGGGGCACCGTAATTCTCTTTACGAATTTAAATGACTTAAGTTTAACATGCCGTAAAAAAGAAACAACAAACGTTGAAAAATAAACCAGAAAGGTAAAACGCTGCGCTACGCTCCTGTGATGAGCAAAAGAAAACTTTTTTTGATTCAATATTGATCAAACTTTTTTAAAAGATTTCTTAACGTAAGAAACTTCAGTAAAGTTTGATCGAATTTTTACCCGGTTCCTCTATTAGAGATGGATATCTGCGGCAAGTGCCAAGCCAAGTGAGAAAACAAAAAGTAAAAAAAGAAATCAAATCAAACAAAGATAAATATCCAGAGACAATATTTTAAATAAACGCAGTTGAATTTTTTGCATACTAATGCTATTTTAAATCATGATGTTTTCTTTTAAATGTTTAATTTAGCGATTAGTAAAACTTCTTACGCAAATAAATATCTGGTACAGTAGGAATATTACGCACGATTTAGGACATTTTCTTTGATATCTTCTTGCAAATTTATAGTCCGTAACTTATATGGGTGGTGTGGTGTTGAACTGGGTTGCAGTATAGAAATTGTAATGGACAATCTGTACTAATATTATAAAGGTAAAAAGTTTGTTTACACGCGCTCATTTCAGGAACTACTGAACAGATTTTCATGCAGTTACCACCAGTAGTATTGTGGACCTTCTGGGAAGGTAAATAGCTATTTTCTTTGGACATTTGGACATTTGGACCTAAAAAAATACGTTTCACTGAGGGCGTTGGACTTCGCCAAAGGGTGCGTCTTGCCACCTCTCCTGTTAATTATATGTATCGACTAGATGTTAGAACGCAGCCGAAGCGAGGAATGTTGTACACTGGGATGAATGTTAATGTGGACAAATCTGAGATTATGATTATTTCCAGAACGCCTGTTCAATGCGAGCTTAATGTAGAGGCCAAGCAAGTAGCCTTTAATTCGTTATCTGTTCCAATTCATGAAATTCGGGTAGTGACCAAGAGAATAAGATCGCGAATACAAGCTGCCGCGATGAAATTATCGTGTTGTGGGGTAACTCGCTGGGATAGGGTGAGAAACACAACGCATAGTGGGGCAGAATACCCTAAAAATTGTAATTAAATCAGGCGTTAAAGATAAGAACTAGAAAATTGACGTAGTTGTTCTTGGGACCAATTTTGCGAAAATGCATGTTTCAGGCCTAAACCTATTGAAATCTTAATTTTCCCTTTCAAAGGAAAAAAATTCAAATAAAAAGATTTTTTGGAAATAGTCATAAATTAGCAAGGAAGTTAGTACCAGAGCTCTCATCACGTAACACGACTATCGTGCGATAGCTGTGCTTCACGTAAGCATAAAAAAACGATATCGTCAAAACGATATCGTTTTCTCTGCTTCACGTAAGCCGAGAACTGTCATTTGCTATCGTCTCGACGATGCTTTTCTGACGATACCTAATTCACTATCGTCCTAGAGCAAATTGTAAAAAACTTTGTAAAATTTTTGGCTTGAATAAATGAAATATTGTATTGAATGCTGAAAAAATAGCTTTGCTAATGTTTTTTTTGCATTATACATTGTTTTTCACAGAAAAAATGCCTTTTTTATTTCTCACATTCGACCTGCAATCATATATCTAACCCATATTTTCTTTCCAAACCATGGAGAACTTTGGTTTGAGTCCTTGTCCAAGCATACGTCAGTTGTGGGGAAGAAATGAAATGCTTATAAATATATGCTAATTTAATTAATTCAAGCTTATAAGTTATTTTTATATAAACTGGAGTGCCTTATACCTCCTTAGCACTCATTACCTATACTTTTAATTCGTTCTTGGACTTGAAAATACAAAAGGAAATTGAAAGATGACAAGCAGCTTTAATTTTGACATAAGGAATGTAGCATTTAGTAGCGCTCAAACTGTGACGATAGACGAGACGATAGCGATAGTGATACGTGCAGCGAACTTTTGACGATAGCGTTGGCGATAGTCGTCTTGACGATGATCGTCTGAAAAGTTACGTGATGAGAGCCCAGTACTAATTTCTTTAAAAAAAATCCATTGGAATCAATCGAATGATATATCGTTAGATAGGTCTTAAGAAATTAAGCATAGGTTTCATAATCAACTTTTTGTTAAACAGTTCCGTTTTCAAGATATTAAACTTCAAATTTCGAAAAAGTCTAATTTTTGAATGCACTTGACTTAAAAAATTTCAAATAGAAAACAGAGGCGCACGTCGGCGCACCTTTTTTTAATGGGTCCTACAGTTAACATATTGTAGTATCTGAATAAAAAAAAATTGGAGCGGCACAACGCGGAAAAGATTACTTTTGCTCAAAGTCAAAATGAAGAACTTAAAATTATTTTTCCTGCTTTTTTAAGGGCTCGAAAATTAATGCTAAAATTAAGGCTACGACGTAAACCGAAAATCCTAATAAAGTACAAACTTCAGGCTTTCGATTCCACTTCAAAGGAAGAAAATTAGTCTAATAGAACCAAAGTTATCGCAAAATGAAATACCACCGAACTCGAAAATTCGGCCTTATTTCGCTTTCATAAAGTGAAATAACGCCGAATTTTGGAATTCGGCCCTATTTTGTTCGGCGTTATTTCACGGCAGCCATTGCAACCTATTTATTGTCTGGTGCACACTAAGTAACTAAATTTTGTTTTTCTTTCTCTTTTTGTTTACTATTCACTACATTTAGTTTCTATTTGTTATACAGTTCTTATTATTTGTCATCTTTTGTTTTTTGGCTGTTTTCTTTGTTTAAACCTTAAAGGTTTATTGCTTATAGTTTTTCCGCTATTACTGTAATACAGTAGATGACTGATATAAGTACATTCTATAAAACTTATGTACTTAAAAAAACCTATGTAAGAAAATTGTTTATGAGAAAAACATTGATTAAGAAACGTATTTTGACACAAAATTCTATGCATTACAGAAAAAATTAAACGTTTCTGTTTTATAAGTTTCTATACTTTTCACATGAAACGGCGTATAACATATAAACATACCCTTGCACAAAACCAATAATAATTATTCATAAAAAAAACGATGCCAATAATGTGTCTATTAAAGCTAAAAGATCTTTTATTTAAAAGCATTTGTAGTGTTAATAGAAAATTTTCTTTCCTACATCCGTGTTATTGGTATAAGAAAATATCTTTCTTATATCCATTTATTGTATATAAGAAAACACGGTTAAAAGAAAGAAATTCCTCAGCTTTTCCGACTTTCTTATATCCATCATCTACTGTATACTGTGTTACACTCTTAACTCTAACTCTTATAATATAATCATATACATACTGCAATTACATTATTGAGTAATGCTTACAATGTAATTGTTTTTATTTAGTAGTAAAATTAGCAAATTCTATGATATCTCTGTGCAAGCCATGGTTAAAAATTGTAATCATTAAATATCATTACACTATACAAAATAAAATATCTATCTATCTATATCTAGCAGTCAAATCATAGCCGTAGTAGTAGAATTACTTTAAACCTGAATAATAAAAATAAAAAATCCACACGAATAATACTACCCCTTCCCTCTTCCTAATTTTAACATTTGTTTGTTAGCATAAAAATAAAAACCTTAAAATTTCTTTTATTGTTTGTACGTAAACTCCCTAAGGCCTTTTATTAGCAGTTGTGTTCATTATCGAATGTCGTTTATATCATCACATAAACTATTAATTCAAATTTATTGCTGATTATCTTTTTTTGTGCACACATTACCGCAACCTAACAAAAGGGTTACGAACGCCCATGTTCGGGAATAAGTTGGGTGTGAGCAACACGACAAATTTACGAATAGGCTTAAGTATAACAAAACTAAAGCGTTGAAAGGAAAGGAGGAACAATTTTGCTGTCAGAGCGATTTATTATCATAAATTCAGGGCTTTACGAATGTCAGCACAATAGTTTGACACCTGAACACGTACACATAGGTGTAGCGTGCAGTTCTTGTACAGTTTCATTTATATTCAGCTAGTCGTTTCCTCTAAGGTTCGCCGAGTCAACTGTAACACGTCGTGAATCATGCTATCCCCGTAACCATGCATCGTTCCCTAACAGGCATGTTTGTGCCAGTAATCAACTCGAGTGTATGAACCTCCTAATTCGAGTGTGTGAACATTGTCTACTTGATGATTATAACTACATGCCCATGTACTGTTGGAAAAGGACTGTGCAGTAAGACGTCACAAATGTGCTGCCACAGAAAATTGGCAATTGGCTAAGTGTAGTTACACTTTCAGCGACTTACCACATGCTTGCAAAGTTAAGCAACGTGATGTACTATGTTCTGTGTCTATTTCACCTGTAAACTTACTTTCGACTGGTGCTGACAACATTTTGATTAGCTGTAGGCACGTAACATCCCCAAGAAAATCGATTGATATACCAGCTGTTTCGGATATCCAATTAAAGAGAAAAGAGGGAGAATGGTCGACCGCGAAGGCATTTGCAGTAGATATCTCACAAATTATCGAGTCACGAAGATCTATAAAATGGCGTTTTCGGATCTTTGAAATTGGCATGTCGTTGTTCTTTTGGTTTTTGTATTCAAGACTTACTTTCAAGTTTTTTTTTTTTTTTTTCAGATTTTCTTTTTTAGAGACTTTATAACTGAACTCAGAAACTAAACCTTTAAACAAAAAGTTCAAAATGAAACCTCTGTTTTACACGGTTATAAAAAGATAAATAAAAAAAATGTTATTAATTTATTTTAGCACGAAAAGAACTCGTGTAAGATTTTGGACGCCGGATACCTACAAAATTTCAGATTTGTTGGTCTCTTATTTTAGAAAACATGATATGGAACGCGGTACGCAAGTAATTTTTTGGCAGTTTGTTGGATAATAACTTACCAGTAGTTACTAGCGGTCACCCCAGTACCACCTTTTGCAGCCTGAATCTTGCTCAAGGCGCACGAAGATAACCTCATGCCGTAGCCGAGCGATCGGTATGATAGTCCGAATTTGAATAAGTTCAGCTCCCAAAAATATATTCTCATGCTCGTAGTCAGCATGTAATAATAACGCGATACTTAATATATATGTATATATATATGTATATGTTGAAGTCAAACTCAATGCATCGAATTGAAATGTAGCTTAAAGCCATGTTTGCAAGATAAGGAGTTTACCTTCCAAATCTCAACCAGATCGGTCAAGCCGTTCCAAACTTGCAAATTCTAAACATTAATAAAGCCGATTTGAAAAAACATAGGTTTTTTCAAACCCTTGATTCCGAAAACATTTGGAATATAAATTTATGTCCTTCACTTAAACATTAACTAATTTGTTCTTGGATGTTTGAGTTCAACTCAAAAGGAAAAACTAGAACATAGCAAATTCCAAGAAATTTTGGGATTGCGCAACAATAGAATCCCTGGCGACTGCTGCTAACCACAACCCAAAGTTGTTCCAACCCTTTTTCTTTAGAGAAACAAAAAGTATAGGGAATACGATTGCCGAATAGAAAATTAAGCAAAAAGGTAGTTCGAACACCCACTACCTTTTTATGGTGCGTTGCATGCACTTCAAAATTGAAGTCAAACGCATCTAGACAAAAAAATGCACTAAAATACAGCACACAGCATAAGCAATTTACACAGCACACCTGTTCGCACACATGTGTAAACACAAGTATGGTGTCTGTGGGCCCTTTCAGAAAGCACATAGCAGGCCGACGTTTCCATAAATTTCAAGAAAATCGGACCGATCTACTGAACCCTTTGGCTATTGCGCACAAGTGTTCAACTATAGTATCTCCCACAACGCATAAGTTTACATGAGGGAGAGAGAAAGTACCATTATGCTTTTCGTAACGCTCTCGTCTCATATAAATCAGATTACCCCCAACGCGCGAGTTACAAGAATAACTAACGCATCGTCATCAGTCCACACGCCCAGCAACAGAAACAATAGTGGAGTGTAGTGGATGTCCTTCTCACTCCTGAAGAAAATTTAAAAAAATTAAAAATAAGTTCACTACTGATATTGCTCTTAACACCAATAATTCTATTGTCTCTGAACCTTTTGAAGCTGCTAACATCTTCAACATTTTTTTTTTCCCAACTTAGGTGCTCGTCTCAACACGTCAAACGACAACAATACTTCATGTAATAATAATATACTGGAATCTCGTTTTCAATCTCAAAGTTTTTGCTTTGAAGAGGTTACTTCTTCTGAAATCCACAAAATAATTGGGTCACTTAAAACATCAAACTCAGCAATATCTCTAGCATAGTTCTAAGAAAAAGAAGAGTTTTTCCGGAGGCACTGAAAACAGCACCAGCGATTCCACTCCACAAGCAAGATGACACAAAGTCATTGAATAATTACCGTCCCATCTCTCTTCTATCAGTTTTTTCGAAAGTCATTGAAAGAGCACTTTGTCCTTACAAAACGATAATGATGGTTACCATATGGTAACATTCTAAAACTCAACTTTAAAATAATTTTTTTTTCAAGCAGAAATGCAGTTCTGCCACACAATTCAGATTTTTTTCCATTTCAACATCAATACTGAGTTTTGTACTGAAACTTACTTGTTCATTAACCCGAACAAGTGAATTGTAATGATGATTGCTTCAATATTGCGCTCGTGGATACATCAATGGTATTATATAAGACAACCAGCTCTCTTGGATTGATAGGATTGTCAGACAAATGTATCATATCAGCCTGTTTTGCAACCCACAAGATTTAATAATGTTATATAATGGTTTACTATAGTCGAAGCTGCACTATGGTATTGCTTGCTTTCAATAAATTAGAACCCTTATTAATCAAACAAAAACATGCTATAGAAGATTAAAAGCTAAAGTTATTCGCAGGACACCTAGTTTCGAACTGTTCAAAATCTAAGGATTCTTCTTTTAAGTCATTTGTATTGTTATAAGGTCTTAAAAATATTTTTCGATAATTTCCTCGGTTCCTCGACACTTCGGTTATTTAATTCAATCCTTGATAATCTTAGGTGTGAAAGGAAGAAATCGGTGTTTTTAAGATGTGTCAAAAATGGCTCTTTTTTTATCATTCCTCGATAGATTTCTTTTTAACGTCAATCCTGTAATCATCACTAATCTTTTCTCTTTTTAACTTGAAAACAATTTGCTTTGTTTATTAATTATTTTTCCCCATCAGTTATACGCTAAATATCTAATTGTTTATATTTTTTTGCTAGGTACTCTACGTAAGTGCAAATGAAATCGTAAAAGAAATGAGTTTCGTGTATGTTTTGGGATGGCTTCTCCGAAGGTGTCATGAAAGCCATAAGTGCAGATTACCATTATTAACTTCAGATACAGCGCAACCTTCGTCGAGCTTAATATTCTTCATCTTTAAGCAATTTGATGATTGTAATATAGTTGCGCCACCTCTAGCGTTCGTAGGATATATTCGCGAACTCGACAAATTATTTTGCGAATTATTCTACGAATGTTACCACCTGAGAGGTGCAATGAGTCGATTCATGGAACTAATGCGCCCCAATAAGAACTATATTTGCTATGAGAATTAGCCGGAGAATCTCGTTTTACAATATTTTATTAGAATACGCCTCCATTTTTTGATTAAATTTTGGAAAAGGGATTTATGTAGTCCAAATTTTAAAAATAAGATCTACCGGGTAGCATATTTGTAAGAATTATGTAAATAATTAAATATTTTTTAGGACGGGTGCAATAGGCCTATTGGGGAAACCAAACACCCGGAAACAAAAAAACGGTTAACGTCCCAAAGGCATACCTCAAGGGTGGTGTGTAAATGCCAATAAATTATAAAACTTTTGTATACAAGTTAATTAAATACATTAACATTACAATTTTTTTTAAATTAATTCTAGTTAATCTTTTTATTGAACTTAATTTTTCTTGTGTTGTGCGCTGTTGAATTCTTGCTGAAGCAGTTGCACAAAGCAATATAGACGTTACTCCAACAACGCAACGAAACTGATTGATAGTTATCAATCTGAGAAAAAAAAAGTTTCAATATTACAAATGAATGGTATTTTAGTATATCACTTACCTCTTTGTTTATAATTTATATTTTCGAACAATATCTTTGGAAATATAAGAATAAAAAGAAAAATCAAACTTGATTGCGCTAATAAATAAAACGCCGCATATCAACAAACGCGAAAAACTTGAAATGCCAAAGCACACGTATTCACAGACAGGGGCCGAAAAGAGACGAGGGAGATGGATATCTTGTTTATCTCATTTGTGGCGTAAATCACCAGCAATATTTAAAATAAAATATTTGTGAACAACCTTATACAACATACCAAGCCATTCTGTGTAAAATACTCTTAATGTCAGTTATCAAAAGCCAAAATTAAAATTAAAAACAAAACAAATTAAAAACAAAAAAAAAAATACTTTAAATACTAAATACTCTTAATTTTCTTAGTTAATTAAGCAATTTAACACTAGTACAAATATACTGACAAATTCCTGTTGAAATATCTGATATTAAGAAACCCTAGCATTATTCAATGAGAACCATAATACACACTTACATTCCGCACTAATGACATGCCATTTTCACAAAAGCGAACAAATATTTTGTTGCCAAATTTATTGAACGACTAACTAATGACATTCTGATACCAACTCCAACAGCATTTTGCCTAAGTGAGCGTGTTTGTGCAGTGAACTCAAATACGTTGAGTACGTTGAAGTTGTAAACTTTCTAATGCACGAAGGCCGATGATGATGATTTGGTGAATACTTTTCAATTATATCATTCTCTGTAAGTAATCTATTAAATATATTACACCTCTAGCCCAACGCGGCATTAAAAGAGGACAATAGCTGATTATAGATGACGGTATGATGCATCATGGTGTACCTAATTCAGCATATATTAGTTTGCGCATCCAAGGATCGTTACTACTTTCATCGTTTATGGTAGGTGAGTCCCATTTTGCATTTTAGTTTTCAATTTGCCTCTTTTTGTTTGAGCATCATATAGCTCTTGAGGAATGGTGAAAACTAAGCAGCAAATTCGAATCTTTTAATGCTATAACTTTAATGGTCCCATAGACATGAAATGTGATTAATGGATCAAGTTTGGTGGTGTGCGTTTACATGCAACTATAAATTACAATTTTACGAAGATGACGTTAAAGTTTACCGAAAGCTCAGATATTTCATATGATAAATGAAATTATGGTGTTGGGACATTTGTATGTACATATGTACATTTGCATGTATCCTATTTCAATGCGTTTGAATTTAAATAATATTTTATTTAAAATTGCTGTTGTTAGAGCATAGTCGCTGCATCCGCGACTTCGTTCGCCGCGGCTTAAAAATACAGTCGAAGCCCTCTAAGTCGAATTTTCACGGGATATCAGAATAAGTTCGAGTTAGAGGGATTTTTCGAAAAATTCGAGTTAGAGGGATTAATATTTTTTTGTTTTTAAAAGAGTATACATGTAAAGAAAAAAGAAGGCAATTTACTTAAAAAAGCTTTTAATTCATTAATTCACTAAATGAAGCGATTTTCTCATGTTCTTTCGGTTCGGCCCGAAATCGGGCCATATATGGCTGCAACCAAAAAGGTGCCATGTCTTGAATTCCACAGTCACAATCAAGCTTTTAACACTTGAATTCTTTTAACCAATATTAAATCTAACTAAAAAAAATAAAATCGCCCCTAAATTATTTTCCAGTCATTTTTTAAATATCTCAAATGGTTTGCGTTTTATTAAAAAAAAAAGTGCCAAGATCTTATTGGAAAACCCTTTATAATTGTAAGAATTTAGATATAGCATTTTCTATGTTTCGGAACGTAATTGATCACGTATTTCTTAAATTTATACCTGAGAAAGCCATAAGAAACTGTATAAAAGACGCAAAAATTCTGATTCTGTTCGATTAGAATTTAATCGTCATCGATAAGAGTATGAATTTCTAAAAAGTTTATTTACGAACAGTACGTTTGGTCTCTGGAGTCCAAAATTAAGAGCAATTCTAATACCTTTTGGATTTTTCTTTATTCTTAATTTAAAACGTAAATCTCTTGGTATTCATATCATAATATGTCATCTAATTATTTAAAGAGATATGTAGTCGTTTTGCGTCATTCTTTCAATCAAACTTTGATCTATTGATCTAAATATTAAGTGCCAAAAATTGGCTAATATAAACTTCATAACAGATGCTGGAACATTACTTATATATATTCGAAGACGAAGTCATTGGATAATAGCACTAGTACTGCACCGGATAATATTGCTCCTATCTTTCTAAGGCTTTGCAAGATTAACTTATTCAAACCGCTTTGTTTTATTTTTAATCTGTCTCTAAAGCAATTTCTAGAATCATTCGTATATAACTCCACTTCACAAATCAGGTTTGAAGGAATGTGTTGAAAACTATAGACCCATTGCTAAGCTTGAACTTATTCCGAAAGTGTTTGAAGCTATACACAAGAAGAAATTATATAACACTAGCAACCCGTCCTGGCTTAGCACTATACATCTAAAGTTATTGGGTAAGATTATTAGCTTTAGCTTATGCGGTGTAATACCAGGAAGTATTAATGAAAGTTAAAATTATTTGGGGTAATGCACTTCTTCTTCTCCATCTAAAACACTGTCAACTAAATAATAAATTTTTTATGATGCCTCACATTTGGCAAGAATTAAGTTTATTGACTTGCTTATTTTTATGTTAAAAAATCAGCGCTCTCACCCGTACCGATTTTGGCGGGACGTCTCAATTTTTAGCCCAGCCACAGCCCCACTTTCAATACATTTGCTAGTTCCTATCTTTCAAACTTCATTTGGCATTCAATTAATATATTATATTTTAACAGCCACAAAATACAGTCAAAGAAAGTCTCCTAAGATGGCTTCCAGTGCCCCGATTTTAAACCTTTTTATTTAGTTTAGGGTTATTTATTATTTAGAAAAGAGTTATTGATTTTCTAAAAGACGTAAAAGAAACTAAGACAGACGATATGATAAGATCAACCAGATTAACCAAAATTATTTCAAAACTTTAGAGTAAAAAAAAAGCAGTGTACACTTTAAATACTAAAACCAAAAACGCAAAACTAATACGAAGCCTTGTACATATTTGTGTTAAAAATAGCTTTTAAAATCGTTGGCTGCTTTGAAACGTTACTTTGATAAACTAGGAGTATGTCCAAAAGCAACTGAAAAGGTTTTTCATTCGGAAATGATATTGCGCAGCAGAAATGCATCAGTCATTATGACTCTTCCGCTCAAAGATGACTCAAAAGCAAAAGTATCAATTTTTCGGTTACCACAAAAAATAGATTTTAACAAATTTTTAATTGTTTGAATCTTAAAAATTAAAGCTATCGAAAACTTCAATAATTTTTACGCAAACTGTCAAGCGCACAAAGGCAAATATTACAGTTTTTCAGATAAAAATATTTTCACTAAACTTGAATTCTTAATCCGAAAAAAAAAAATTGAAATGGTTAAAAATGTTGTATCTGTATTAAACTTGTTAGGCGATGTTTCAGTTGATAAATTATATTTTGAATATAACTTGTTAAAACAATTCTTTGATGTGCTAGTGAAAAATTGTAAAAAAACAGTTTCAAAAATTATAATTCCTTTTATATTACGTTTCTTAATAGAATTTAAAATGGTCAGACGACAGAAATATATGTTCCGAAAATTTAAAGAAGGCTAAATTACTCATAGCATATTTTGAAGCTATTCAGTGCGAATTACCAGAGCTGTAGAAGAATGCAATCTTTTGATTTAACGAATCAATGACTTCACGATTTGTGTTGCATTCAATTGACTTCATTAGATTAGTGTGACTTCAATTTTAAAATCACCTTTCTATTTCGAAGTCTTGATTGGACCAATCTTTCGGGACACTCAATGGATTGAAATCAATTGAATGCAAGTCTTTAGAATTATGTGCATTCTTTGAAGTCACTTTGAAGTCCCTACCATTCACTTGAATTCACATTGGGAAGCTACTTCATCAAGTCGCTGAATGAAGCAGAAAGCACAAAAAAAAATCAGCTCAATTAGTAAGTTTCGCATTTGCATCCAAATTCTTCTGTCTCGTGACAGGATGTTACAAAATTTATCAACTGTTTGACGGTGGTTACACTATGGACGAACATTGGTTTATGCGTTTCGCCGCCACCCCCTATACTTCACTAAATTACTCATCCAATTCAATTTAGACCCATTCTATGCATAGCTCTTCAACTATATAAAAGGAAAAAAAAAAACTTCAAGATTAGTTATGTAAGTCTTCACGGAAATGGTCTGTTCAATTGCGTGTAATAAAACCTTTTTTATCCTTCAAAATCGAAAATGGCACTGATTGCGAACGATTGATCAAAAGAATAATGAAACTGTCACAATATATCGAAGACAGTGCTCTAGCTATGACAAAAAATGGCTAATCGAGAAAGGCGATAGATAAGCAGCTTGATACAAGCCAAGTTTCGATCATTGGAGGTCATAAGGGGTGAGGAGCTGCGTTAAAACCATAAGCTGGAGCCCGTGAAAGGACATGAACTCATGATATTATGATGATACAAGTGAAAACAAGCAGCAGCGGTAATACATTAGTAAATACGCCTGTCTGCACTCCATCCAGTGCAAGAACAGCTCCCTAGGACAATTACCATATCTCTGACGAAAAAAACAAAAACGTGTATGTCATTAGTCTACAATAACAAGGGGAACATTTTTTTTCTGAATGCTCCTGGAGGCAGCGGGAAGACTTTTGAATAAATCTACTGCTTGCACAGATTAAGCATGGTAGCGTGACTGCTGTTGCTGTGGCATCGTCTGGTATTGAACCCACACTTTTAGTCAGCGGAAGTACTGCTAACTCTGCCTTTGAACTTCCATTGAAATTTTGTAGTGCCGATATTTTAAATGCTTGCTCCAAAACTATTGGGGCCAGAATGCTAAAATACATTTTTTTTGAATGTACTCATCGAAACCTACTTCTGTAATTTTATTAGATTTTTTGACAAAGTAATGAAGAAATTAGAGGGAAGATTAGCTTCTGGACTTTTTACAAAACTATAAAAATGTTTTTTGTGACTCTACCTTAAAAGATAGACCTATGCTGCCGCGAACTTTTTTTTTAGAAATTTTTGAGACCTATCTATTCCTCCATATTCTATTTGTTTGTATCTACCATATAAAGGTTTAGGCAGTGCCCATTATACACAAATCTCATTATAGCGTTATTTTTTTAGTTCCAAATATAGCTATTCTATTCCCAGAAAGTTCACAATACTACTGGTGAAAACTGCATGGAAATCCGTTCAGTAGTTCCTGAAATGAGCACGTTTAAACAAACAAACTCTTTACCTTTATAATTCTAGTATAGATTCATTAACACTTTCTGGCATTCCACCACATAAGCAAATCTTACTAAAAAAAAAAACTTTAGATATATAGGGCTACCTGCGCGAAGCCGGACGGGTTGCTAGTAAGTACTAAAGTGAGCATTGTGCATGAACGTTTGGAGACTAAGGTTATTTCTCCGGGGAGAGACGTGAATTGGCCACTAAAGCCGTGCGGTTTGGCACTATTAAACTGCCAACAATCCGTAATAGACAGTTGCGCTAGAGTCAACATAGGCCACTGCTCAATTTCTGCTGGATCTTGTTACACAGCGAACACTAAACAATGCCATATGCCATATATGAAGGCATCAGAGGCTTTTGTAGTGAAAAAAATTTGTTTCTCTAACGTTTTCTACAGCTTGTTTGCTTTCATTTCAAAGTCGATTCGCTCTTGTGGGAAACAGGTCACCATATACATATGCATTAAAGTGTGTTGTATATAACGGTAGCCATCCTTATATGAATACAATATCCAATTACGATATAATGCTCAGAGAATAACAAACTTCATATCAAAACATTTTCACAATTACACGGCATTAACCTTGTAACGACATTCCTTGTTATGAATATAAACAATTAATTTGGATATTATCTGACAATAATTTGTTGTATTTATGCCACAAAACCATTCTGTCACTCGTGTACAAAATTCAGTGTGTACAAACAACTAAAAAATACCGAAAAAGTGTACTAAAATGGTGGAGTAAAATACACAGTCAATGGTGATGCTGAAGTGCTCGTAGTCACCCTAGTAGAAGTGTGAGTGTTCCGAAAATTGACACAAATAATGTAATTTATTACTTTGCGGCATCAGAATTAAGCACGAGGTAGTGATGGTGGTTGCGGTATTAGAAGATACGCCTTAGGCCTCACAATTAATTTGCTTCACAAAAGTTCGCCAAGAGTAATCTTGTTGTGCTCCTTTGTGGAATGAGTGACATAAGATCTCCGAAGAGATAAGAGAATTTAATTAACAATGGTGATTATGTGTTGAAAAGAAAGTGAATATTAAAAAAAAACGTTCAAGCATGAGTTTTACTCTCACGTCGAGGGTTTCGTTCTGCGGCAAATAGATTAATACCTACGACTTAAGCAGAGTCAAAGAAATTAACAAATCAAAACAGTTTCAGTAAAATTCTTCTTTTCATTTCGAATGAAACTAAGCAAAAGACGTGTGAAACTTGCGTTGGTGCATTTAAGGGTTGAAATGCCCGCAAGAGACACTGAGATTGTAATCAATCCATCGTTTTTAGCACAACACTGATCCGATTTAATCTCGAATAATTTTGCGTGAGTTTGATTCTTTTGCCGAGATCTACAAAATTACATTTTCGGATCTTTAAAATTTGCATGTCATTATTTTTTGGTTTTTGGTCAATAACTCGAAAACTATTTGATTTGATGCTCAAATCAATTTTAAACTAAAGTTTACATCAAGAGCTATGTATATTCCATATTTTTCTTTTTTTCAGATTATTAGACATATGGGTTAAGGTGTGGGGGTGGGGGGACGACTTTTTTCGACTTTAAAGTTGAATACCTCGAAAACTCAACTTCTAAACAAAAAGTTCAAAACGAAAATTCTATTTTATTTTTAAGACGTAAGCAACGATGTTCCACTCAAGTGATTTTTTTTAATTTAGTAATCAATTAATTTTAGTATGAACAAAAAATCGTACAAGACTTTTCTGTATTTGAGGTTTTGCGATGACATTTTTTTTTTTTTTCATATTTTTTGGTCACGTAAGTAATTTTTTGGCAGTTTAATGACTTATAACTCCTAACAATAAGAGTAAGGTGATTACTGTAGTACAAATTTATGATCTTATTTCCAACGATATGCACATCAAAAAAATTCAAAAGTTAATTTGTTTTTCGGATTTAGTATTAGTACTCACTTTTTCGTGCTATGCAATTTTTTTTAACTTTTTTCTCTGAACTTTCTTTGGGAAAGTAAAGTACATCCCTTGGCTGAATTTTATTCCTTAATTCTAAGTGGTTCGCTAGTTATCAAGATTAAAACTTAAAGACAGACGGAATCAGCGCCCCAACCCTCAAAAACTTATAATCGTTTTTGTGAATCGGACAGACAGACGAACACAGAAGTGATTCTATAAGGGTTTCGTCATTTCTTTGGAACGAAACCCTAAAAATATAGCATGGGAATTGGTAGAGTAATGGTGTCGAATGGTGTGTGCATGCTGACTTTATTTTTTGTACATTATCTTGAATCAGGTTTACTAATCAAAATACTGCAAATTTTTTACTTGGAATTTTTTGTCACTTTTTCAATATTTTTGGATATAAATTTATCTACAGTAAAACCTGTCAAATTGTACCACCCTTGGAACGGATGAAAAGTGGTCGTTGATCCCATTATACATTATTTCGTTTACTCATATTACATTTTTTTTTTCCTTAAACATATAACATTTACCAAAAGATATCTATTCTTGTAAGCTTTTACAACATAATTTAAAATATACAGAAATTGAATAACCCTAAGAAACTTCATGTTGCCTTGGACAAAAGTACTTTGTGCTTTTGTTTCAAAACTGTTATTATCTTTATATCGTCTTGATATTCTGTGCCGTTGTTTTACTCCTTTTGGCTTCCGGTATTAGTATTGGTAGATGGAATCATGAAAAAAGAAGTATTTAGACATCCTGAAGAGAAGCTGCCAGGCAGGCGCCTGCGTGCGTAAGGGGGCGGTTGCACATCTTCTTTTTTTTTATAATAATTAAATAAATTTTTTTTTAAATGTATTATTAATTCGTATATTTTTTTAAAAACAATAAATTTGCATTTATTGAATTTGAACACCAGCCCACATACGATACACCTAAATTCGTGTGGCACATAGTGCGGCACAGTGTGTGACTTGTATATCCCTTATTATCTTTTAAATAATAGTTTCCATGCTGTAAAATGGGATGGATAAATCTTTGTAGGTTTGTTGTTTCTTAGATATCATTCGTTGAAAAGTTGAATAATAAACCCAAGTGCAAAATTTGCAGTATTTTCCTGATTGGAAAAGTGCATTTAAATTAAGGAAATATCTGTAGGGAACTAGTAAAAGGCTTGTAGCCATTGGAAAATAAAAGGACGCAACGCTTCGTTTAAATATTAGCAATGGAATAACACTTTTCAATACTAATCTTAAAAACTGTCATAACATAAAATTGAACTGCTAAAATGAGTGTGCGCACAACTTAAATTGGGTGAATTCACGTAGCTACATGTCCTGCAACATATTTGAGGAATAACAAATAGACTACATTGTTCTTTAAGAAAAACTTCATTGGTTATTAAGAAGAAAATACACCGGCAATATTACAGTCACCAAATTTAATTTCTGAAAAGTGTTTAAATCTGGGTGTAATAAAAGTGCCCTTGACTAGACTGCATTGATTGATTGAAAAAATCAGAATAACCGTTATTCCTATAAACGTACCGGAAGCCGGATATCAAGTCAAAACTGGTCCGTAATATAGGTAATTGTCTATAGAATATAATTACAGCGAAAGAATGAGAATGTATGCAAAATTTTTTGACATTTATACACAAATTTTTGCTTATAGTATATACAAATTTTAAGTTGGAACCTAAAACTTTTGATGGATAGTTCTTGAATTTATTAGAAGAAATAATATTTAAAGCAAAACATTTCGACAAACACACGGGCTTAGGTACAGTTTCATAAAATACTAAAAAAGACTAGAATTTCAGTTGCTGTATGTACAGTTTTTTGATGTAGTAAAATAATTTAGTTTAAGTGCCTTAAGCTCCAACCTCAAGTGCAGATTTCGCATAGGTTTTATTTAAAATTTTTATAAAAAGGAAAAAAAATATATGCATATAGAAAGGAAGGAAAATGCATGTTACTCGTCTTCAGTAGGGGATCAGCAAACGGATTTCTGTATTTTATTCAAGGGTGAGGTGGCCATTTGTATGTAAATTTGAATGTGATTACGAGCAAGAAAGTAACATTTACTTTACATACATATTTTTATACGTATTGTATTGTGTATTGACAAAATTTTTATATGAAACTTATGGTAAGCATGAGAACTTGGAGATCTACCCGTTAATCGATTTAAATCATTGACTTATTCTGAGATTCGAACGATTTCCTTATTCCATTCGATATATCTGTGAATTTTCCGTATAATATTATAGGAACGAATAGTATTCATTGTCGAATGATTGTATAAAATAAGCCCCAATGAATTACACTTTTACAATTGGCTGTGTGAATTTTACTGACATTTTTATTTGGTTCAGTATGACCAGACTGTAAGTAACAAAAATTAGTAGTTTTAGATACCCGATAAATGCTACTTTTTAAACAGTATCACTCAAACCTAAATTCGTATTGGAGAAGAGAAAAACAAGTATGCAAGAAGCAACTGCAAAGCCTGTTTACACACCAGACTGTCAATTGAAATCCAAATATGGGCATCTTCATCTCTTCATCCAACTTACGACTACTGTTTTTCCTTACATTTCAGTTTGACATCTCTTTTTATGCAACTATAGGGCTTTCCAATAAGATGTGCTATTTTGAATAGCCTGCCATTTCGGTAGATGTCACTTTAATTATAATAATTTGTGACATTCGACAAGTAGAAACTACGCCATTAATTAAAATGGAACCTTACACGCTTCAACAACTCACTGAAATTATTATTATATTATTAATTATTTTAAAATTTATTACATTAAAATTCACTATAAACATGGTGATAATTTGGCAGAGATGGTTCGTAAAACTAAAACATTTTTGGGTCGTTGTGAAGCATCTTGTCGGGCCACCCAAGAACAGCTGAGAATATTGCTGCTGTAGTCCAAAGTGTAGAAAACCCAGGTTTGTCCATTCTTCGTCTTCTTTGTAATTGGGCATTCCACAAACGTCGAAGGGGTTATCACAATTGGCCACCGAGATCTTATTATTTAATACGTTGCGACTTCTTCCTTTTGGGCTACGTGAAGGGAAAGGTCTGTGCTAACAGCCCAGCGTCGATTCAAGACCTCAAAGATTGAATTTGTGAAACTATTGAGGGCATATAGCAGCCACTTTGCGATATGGCGATGGAAAATTTCATGAAAAGGACACGGTTCTGTAAGCGTAGTCGAGGTGGCCATTTGACTCATATTTTCCATTATTAATAGTGTAAGACCATAGAAAATATTAAAAACAAAAGAACCAAAATGGTACAACTTTTTTTAAAAATATATTTATTATTTATACAATGGTCAGACTCGTGCCAATAGGATGCCGGGGCGGGTCTCCTGGTCTCGGGCAAAGGGGACTGTAAATAAACAAAAAGAATCCTATGAGCTACGGTTTAACAGGATCAACTACTAGGCTGAGGAGGCGCGTCGCTGGGTTAAGCCCTTACAAACTAAACAAAACCGGATGTTGCCGATCACCAGCACCACAGTCTAACAACAGTTTTACCGTGCATGGCCGATCACCTGCACCACGTACTTCTACTAATTTTAACGTACATGGCCGATCACCTGCACCATGTTCTTACGGTTTTACCGGTCGTGGCCAATCACCTGCACCATGACAGTTGTCGGTGTTGTCGTCTGTGGCCGATCACCTGCACCATGGACTCGTCACCTGGCCTTCGGGATTACACCCCGGCCTTGTCACACACTCACTAAACTACAATACAATACAAGCAACAATAGAACCAGAAATCTCAGAAACTCAGTTGCTCACTACTTTAAAACAGACTTCACAACTCACTTCTTAATGAATGAATGGTTACGCGCTTCCTAAATAGGAAAGCGCCCACCAAACCAGATCGCATATCACCCTTTAACGATCACTATCGGAAGGGCAATAGATGCGCAACCTTGCTGCGACAACTCTTTGTCTCCTGCAGCTGTGCAAACACCGCACCGCCATAAACACAGAAACACATTTCGCACCCTCATAAACAAGACCCGGACACATGGCAAGATCGCCAACGGTGTCCTTTTTTTATCATCGGCTGTTTCTCTATTTATTGCCGATGACGACTGCGATAACGATTTACTTGCGACAGGCAAGTGTCCTCGCGAATTGCGCGAGTGTTTCTTTGTCTCAGAAACACGTCACAAATAATGGCGTCTTACAATAGCATACCTTCCTCTTGAAATAAACATCAGATCATTTGTCTCAAAAAATGTGATTTTTCTTTCAATATCAAAATAACACCTCTTATTGGAGAACCCTGTACATGAATGGTGATGCAGAAGCCCGGTTCCCTACCTTTAATCCCCCTGGCTAAACGGTCAACGATTATCCCTCACAGCTAGCGCTGGGTACTTAGACATCTATCTAGATCCCCAACTTAGGTGGAAAACTAATATAGAACAGTGGACTAAGAAAGCGTGCACAGCTTTTTATGCCTGCAATAAAACTTTTGGGGTCTAAAACCAGACCTCACGCGATGGATGTACACAGCCGAGGTTCGTCCTGCAGTTACATATGAATCCCTAGTTTGGTGGCCAGCCCTTAAGAACAAATTTAACATTTTAAGCTCAGTAAGATACAAAGAATAGCATGCGTAGGCACAACAGGCGCGCTAATTACAACCCCTTCAGACGCACTGACGGTCATGCTTCATCTGCTATCCATTGACCTTCACATCCAAAGTATAGCAACGCAGAGTGCTATCAAGCTCAGGGCATCGAGACCATTTGGCCACAGCTGCATCCTGAATTCGATACCTAGAGAGCTCCTAGGGCTTCGGACAAACATCATCCCTCCTAAATCAAACTTTTTAAAACATGCCGACGTACTTATCCCTACTGGAGCACGAAGACGAACTTATGCTGATGAACTGGCCAAACCCGGCTCTACTCTCCATAGCTCGTTAGCTATCGAGGTACACACTTCAATTGGGCTAGTAAAAACTCGAATTAAAACTCACTTCTTGGAAAGGGCTAACCTCAGATGGTCTCAGTTAACCAACTGTGCAGTATCTGAGAAGACTTGACCGGAGTATAATAACGACCTTCTAAATAGGACTCGCACAGACATTGCTAAAAATCGGCCGATAGCTGGACTTGGGATCCCATATTTTAGTGACCCCTATCGATCTGCTGGCCTCAGAAAGAAAGTACGCATACGGCCATAAGATGGAAGCAGGGATCCCAACGGCAGTAGCAGTTGCGAAAGAAAGAACGAGGGAGCAGTGGCAAGCAAGCTGGCGACGGGAAGATGGACAGCGCGACTGATCAGAGATGATCAGCGCAGGGAAAAAAATGAAAAAGGCCGTCTAGGCTGGTAATACGAAATACTATGAAATAATACTCTGGAGTAATACGAAAGCGGTCCCCGAGAGGATGGCGCCAAGAAGAAGAGGTCAAGATGTGGTTCTAGTGGGCGAAAGTCCATATTACTTGAAACAGAACGGGCCTATTAAAAAAAAAAAATCGCATAAATAAATGTTGTGTAAAGGCTCTCTTGACTCGACGATGTGGGGTAGTTATATAATCACTATAGTAGCTTTGTTATTTGCAAATAGACAAATTGAAATGATTTTTGTTTGATGTTATTTGAATATCAACAAACGTGGCAGAGTGGGACAACAAACACAAGTGTAAAATTAACAGTATATTTTCTATTAATCAAGTACGTGTATGTTATTCAGTAGTAATGTAGCAGTCTATCGGTGAATGAATTTTAGAAATACATACAAATCTGTCCTTGTTGGAGTAATAATATGATTAAGAACTGCGAAATAAATTCATATATTAAAAGTACGGGCATGGGAAAATGTCGGTGTTAAGTTACCCTCAAACCTGGAAAGCGATTATTCTGTAGAATTTACAGTAACGTAGCCATTACTTGTTTCTTTATGATCTCGTGAACATTCCTTACTCATTATTTGAAAATGGTTACTCCCCCGTACCAAGCGATATTGCTAAAATATGTAATATGGATTAACGTAGTATACCATGTTTCCAATTAGCGTTTGAAACGAATTACGACCTGCGGCTACTATATTGCATGTTGTTTGCTGGAAATTTTGCAGTCGTATTACCGATGACCCCAATTGGAGGTGAATGAATCGGTATTCTAAAAGTAGTAGTATCAATAATACGTGTGTGCAGTTCACACGTGATAGAAGTGAAACCTTCAAAAATTTCAACTTTAAGATAACGGCACGAAAATAGAATAGTTTCAAATCTACAAACATTTGTCAAGAGTTTGCATTGAAATATGAAATAAATACTTTAGTTCTTATTTGAACCACCAGTGGATCCGTAAATGGGACGGATTTGCCTACATTTCCTTGACGATTGTAGCGTTATGCAGGCATATGTAAGGAAGCTGCGATTTCACTAAAACACAATGTGGTATCCAATAATGAATAATCAAGGTACAACGACTCGGTCACAATTAGCTCAAAGACTGCCTCAAAGTGTCATTTATCTCTGGATGAGGTGCGAGCTTCACGAGCTTCAGTATTGAACTCATTTGAATATTTCAGGGAATGAATAAATTTGCCAAGTTTCCAACGACCCTTACAACTAAGTTGCAGCTATACATATTAAAACTCTAAAACCAAACGCTAATAAGTTTTAACATGCTAAGCGGACAATCTGCCTTCTCCGGTTGGCCAGACCGATGATTAAGGTCATAATTGACACCATTGGGATAAATGCCATCAGACTGGAGCTCCCTGCCAATGACTGTTGGCCAAAATTACTGGGACGTAGAGAATCTTCGTATCTTCGACCTCCTGTAGGCATTAGCTTTTCCAAGAAAAGCTTATCAATGCGAACATCCGTAACTGCATCGGTCATATCCGACACTTTGTTGAAAATTCCACGTTGCGGGCCTAATCTCACCTGTGTAAGTATGATTGCGGATCTTTTGCTATCAGCCAATCTTGTTCAACCTCCTACTAAAATGTTTATTTAATACAGTAGAGCGTCGATATAATGAATCTGAAGAAACACCTTTTTTATTTCAGTATGCAGTTTGGACTTTGTCATTAAGTGTGAAATACAAAATGATTCAAATGACCGAAATAAAATCAAACTACGAAATAAATGACTCTTTACTTTTAACACCTCTTCTCGCTACTTTTCTACTCTGTGCGTGCACGTAGCCTAAGCATCACGACTGTCTAGCGAAAAATTTAGCGTATCCGAGAGATTGTTGAGATAATTTTTTTGAAATTGAGGGTAATCGAAAAAATTCGTTATGTGACGGATACAGTTTCCCAAAAATTCATTATAAAGGTAAACATTGATATTTTGCAATAATTGAAAATGTGTCATTAGAAAATTTGTTTCTTACAAGTAGCTTTAGAGGATTCCGAAAATAGAGGAAAACGTTGTATTGAGTTAGCACTCTAATTAAGGGAAAGCGACATCAGCGTAAACTATAGCTACAAAATCAGCACGAAGACCATGCAACCACTTTCTCACATCACTTTTTGTATTAAAGTTAAGATACAATCATTTGAGCCATTCAGACCACACATCGATTAGCTCCATAAAACAAAAAATTAAGAAAAGCAATGAAATAGTTTACATTCGCTGATTTGAAATACACTACGTTTTCAAATAGTTGTCGTTTAGTGATGGTAATCCTTATTATACATGAACATTATTGTAAATATAAAAAGTTGTGACTGAGCGGCTCATCTGCAGCTTTGATTCAACTGACTTGATGTTTTGCTCATAGCCGTTGATTGTTCTTTTTAACATGGGAATGATTATAGAATGAACAGTGTTACTATAGAAGTATGACCTATCGCTTTTTTTAATATTTTCGCACGACAACTAATAGAATATTTTTAGTTTTTCAATATTATATTTTTTACTCAAAAGCCCCAATTTCCCCACTTATCTTCGCCCCCTTCGATGAAATAAACTTTTCGAACTGATGTCAACATTGTTGTTTCGTTGAATAAATACCCCAAGTTGGATGCGAATAATCCGAAAAAGGAAGCGTCATGCGCACACGATCATATTCAACAACAAATTTATTCGGAACAGAGGCTATGGAGCTCTTAGTTGGTTTCTAGCCGCGTAAGGATATGGCGGTAGTCGCGCACTTTGACTTGAAAGTACAATGTTTTATTTATCAGCGTCAAATCGCTAGTAAAACATTTTCAACTACTCTTAGTCTTTAATACCTTAAATTAATAATTGGATTTAGTAAACATTGAATTTTTGTATTAAGTCATTGAATGTTGCAGTGTAAAAAATCATGTCTAGTTTTACCGGGTCAAAGTCGTTTCATGCGAATCTTTTGTGATGGAATATATATACATACATCCGTATATCACCTGCATACAGTGCAATTTCACACATTTGTTCAGGTATTTTAAATTCCTGCGACACGCGACGTTTGATACAGTTGCCCTGTGAATAAATGTTTTTAACCTTATGTGAATACAAGAGGCGCAAGCGAAAATTCATTTTCAAATTATGTTGATTCCGTATATTTTATAAAATGATACTGTTCTAGTGCAAAAGTGCGTATGTTAATATAATACAAGTGATGAGCATGGTCATGCACTTAATTTCAAATTTATCTCAATTTAAAGCTACGATTTTCTGGCAGACTTTGACAAGAAAGTAGTTAATAATTTTCTTGCGAGCAACATATATCTAGAAAATAAACATGAGTCATGAGGATTACGCCAGTTTTGATTTTTGCTCACATCTCGTGAATCCAGAAAACCCGTTCTCTAGTGAACCTTTTAATTGAACGTAATTATTTCATCATTTGACCAGACATTCATCTATTTAAAATCCACTTCCATTTATGGATATGAAGTGATTGTAATTTGTCGAAGTGTCGAAGTCACGGTAATGAGATGTTGCTGGAATACATTATTGTGTTCTTTTGTGGATTACTTGTCTACAGATCTACAGCAAATAGTAAGTATAAAGTCTTATTGAATCCTAGTATTATATTCTGCTAATGTGTCTAAAAAGAGGCAAGGTATTCTTTCCCTTAACGTAAAATTAGTTACTTATGCTATGATCTGATGTTTAATTTATACATGGTTAAAAAAGCAGAAAAAGAATGTGTTAGTAAAATGGTATCAGTCCTTGTTTTAAGATGCTACTCTAATAAGATAAGGTTATTTGTTATTTACCTTAATCGATAAACTGTTTGTTAAGTTAGCAAACTATGCCCAATACGCTATTAGAGGTGTATGAAAAGCAGTCGCAATCCACTTTTCCACTACGATAAATAAGTATACTTGACAAGTTTTCATTTAGGGGCTTACGAGCCTTTATATCTTTCTCAGTTTATTAACTCCTTGCCTGTGATATGAGCTATTTTAAACATGTATGTATATGCATACAGATATTCGCATAATTTGTAGCTTTTTGCCAGTTAATAAAAAGGGGCCTATTATGGAGTCGCAAGTGAACGAAGGGTTGTTAAGCTTATAAATGAGATTAAAGCACTGCACTAAATTCGTTATTAAATTTTGTGTAGTCATTAAGTAATTCTTTTTGTTTGACTTTTTAAAGCGTCATGTATCCACGTACCAGTAAATTGATTATTTGTGTCTCTTAATCAATAATCATATCATTTTGGAAAAATCACAAATGAGCAAAAATGTTGTTGAGCGTATGAATGACTTTGAAGTACTGCAATAAATAAATTATTCGCATTTTAAGAGGCACTCATAATTTTTTTCAATCAGTACCTTAGAGCTGAGCTCTACCTCTCAGTTCATTGTTGCGCAGATTAATATATGTAATTTGATTCTAGAGTTTTTCAAGTTTCTGAAATACTTACGTATGCATTCCAGAAAAAGTTAAAAATAAGAATAAAATATGCAAGCAAAATGTTTATAAAATACATAATAACATTTTTCCAATACCAAAAAACAGAGTTATACCTATTCAGATTCAATATTAAAATTCTACCCCAAAGTTATTTCATATAATAACGAAAATCAGAGGAAAGATATCGGTAGATTTTATTTAAGTGTTTTTCATCTATGCCATGCCATGCATTCGACAAAAACTAAGAAGTTTAAAAAAATATATAAAAAGAAGAAAATGAAAATTCATCGTAATAAACAATCTACAGTAAACATTTTACTAAAATTTCATTCATGAAACTAAACTCTCGATTTTTTACTCAAGTCAAGTAAATGTGCAGTGGCCAATCACAATCCGTTTAAATTATACCAGATTTCGAAAAGAACAAATTTCTTATTTTTAGTTAAAAAAAAATATTTTTTCGAATATCAAAGTTTGAAGGACAGAAAATAGCTAACGAAGGTAATCCTGTTCCAATCGTAAAATACTATGGGGTATTAATTTGAGGGAACGTTTAAAAAACTTGAAGAGTAGAGTAGAAATAAAATGATGAAAACAAAATTATCAAACGGAAATAAAATGATGAAAATGTGTATTTTTTCATAAATCGTCAACGACTTAGAGATAATTTGACTCATTCAACATTTTATTTTCCAAAATATGGGACATAAAAATATGAAAAAAAATGTGGTGCAATACCTCAAAAATACAGAAAAATCTTGCATGATTTTTTATTCATACTAAGACTAATTAGTTACTAAATTTTCAGAAAAAAAAAATCACTGAAATTCATAAAGTAGGGTATCGTTGGATAGGTCTTGTAAAATAATACAGTTTCCATTTTGAACTTTTTGTTTGGCATTTAAGTTTCCGAGCAATTAAGCTTCAAAGGCAAAAAAGTTGGAAAACCTGGAATATAGGTCTTGGTGTAGGTAATCTTTAATTTAGATTAAATCGGTTTAGGCATTCTGGTTCAAATAGTTATCAAGTTATTGGCCAAAAAGCAAAGAACAATAACATGCACATTTTCAAGATTTAAGAACACCACTTTATAGATCTCTTTACATAAAAAAGATTCAAATAATTCGAGATATGAACGATTAAAATTGCATCAGTCTTCTGCTAAAAACGATGAACTGACGGCAGCCTCAGCATTGTTTGCGGGCATTTCATCCCCTATATGCACCAAAGCAATTTTAACAATTGGGCAAATGGAAAAAAGGTTTCATGTGTTTAGTTTCATTCTAAATGAAAAGAATTGTTTTACTGAAGCTATTTTGATTTGTTAATTTCTTTGACTTATATTACGTTCTTAATATTATTCTGTTTGCGAGCACTTGACCAATTTTCGTCTTTCATTTTACTTGTGCTAACTTCTATTTTAATTTATCTGCAGAACCTCGGTCAGTGAAAGGTAGTTTAGCTTAACTTTGTTTAAGTTACGTTTTAAGGAAAAGTCGTTTCGGCAATATTATGAGAAAATTGGATTTAATAAATTTTGAAAACTCGTTTTTACCTGCTAAGTTCTTTTGTCGGTAAATACTGTTGCTGGTGGCGAAATAGTTATATTTTATTTATTTTTCAAGATGAAAGTGAAATAGCTTTAGAATAAATCAACCGATTAATCAGTGGTCCGTTCGTTCTAATGTTATGGAATTTAAATTTTTTTGTACGATTTTGGGTAGGATATTTTAATAGAATAGGCACTATACCCAAAACATAAAAAAGGAGGGAGGAGGAGGAGGTAAGTACTATTCCGAACTGCCGATGCCGAAACCAGTAAGACCCTATTACGAGATGGGTGATTTCGCGCTCTTAAAATATTACCAATAATTTGTAACAGTAAAGTACATGTACAAGTTCTTAACTTAACTTTTTCATGAAAATCATTAGTAAAATTTATATAATTGTTTTATTTGGAAAACATAGACTAATTTACTTCCTCATCTTAGTCATTTACATATCTCATATTCAAAAATTATTTGTTTTTCATCACCCATTTGCAAAAATTTAAGAACTGCACGTGCAGTGCACGAAGCACGGAACTTTTGGGTTTTTTTTAAGGGTCTTTTTCTTTAATACGAGAAAGAGGTTCTCACGTCTGACTTTGGTTTCTAAGAAAGGACTATCTGAAGTACTAGAAAATGTAGCCACCTTCAACAGCCAGGCCAAATTTGAGAAATTTTGATTAAATATTTTGGGTAACTTTTTTTTTATCAGCAACACATATTTCTCACACTTTATCAATCTTTCAGTGCTTAGACTGTGAAGTCCAATGCAACGTCCAAGTTTAACAACTTAATGAAGAGTTTTGTTTTTCCCAACGATACTATTCCTTTATGTTAGACGCGTATTTTAAATTTTGATTTGTGAGGATGCTTTCCATCGTCAATTACATCGTGCCTTTTCTAAAGAAAGAACGAAATAAAATTTTAGGAAAACCAAAAAGTCGGGAAATTAGGAAAATTGAAAATTAATTTATTGTATAGAATTTTGTGTGCAACTGTACTTACTGATCTTGGGTAGACGAAGATAGTAATATTATAAGTGTGAACATTTTAATGTTTGAATACTTGCTTAGATGTTTGAAATATTTCTCTTGTCAGAGTCAATTTCTAAACAGCTTGACCGATTTAGTTGAAATTTTTGACAATTAACATGAAAAAAAACTACTAAAAACACCGGCAATACTCACTCCGAAAGTCAGAAACTTGAATAATATTGCACCGTCAGGAATGCGCAGGTGCATTGAACACGCAGTCAGCGAATCTACGGAACCAAACAACTCGGTTTGCAGTTAAAGAAAGCGCATTATGTTGCTCAGTATTTTGTTTTTTGGGCCTGAATGGGTGACGGACGAAAATAAAAAAGTTACTACTCTTGAAACACGATCAATTGTCAAAGGATTCAGTAGATTGATTCGACTTTATTCCAATTTATCTTAAAGTCTGGTTGTTACGTACTTGTTTTGCTTTCTGAGTTAAACTATCATAAATTATTGCATCCGAAAAGAATCTCTGGGCTTTCAAATCAGCACCATTCATATTTTAAATTTGAAAAATTTCTTATTTTACAAACTTGCTTAAAGCTTCATCAAAAAAAGAGTGACTCCTTTTTCTGCTTTCTCAAATATCCGATCTGCGATCGATTTGTCTGTAATTTTGTTTCTTAAAGCCGATAGGGGGTGACCAACTTCAGTGAACCAGGAGTTTCTTAGGTGTTTGCTGTTGTTTAAGTGAAATGATGGTGAAATAAAAGTTATTCGGCGATTCATGCAAAGAGTAAAAGAGTTACTTTTTAAGCTAGTAGTCGTTCAACGTTGCAATAAGGCTGTCAAAATGCAATATGGCCAAATTTTTGCTGTTGGGCCTTGTTACGTTTTACAAAACATTGTAGTATATGGCATTACAACAGTAATTTGCAACAGATGAAGTCGTGGGCATATATTATGTATAGATGCATAGGTGGTAGGTGTGGATGATTTTTAGATCAAAGTTCAAGGGTCTACATGGTTTAACACACACCAAAGCAGAAGAGCCGTATTTTTATACGCGAAATTAAGCCTTTAAAAAAACATTTAATTTTTGTTCGCTTTGTATATATGTTTACTGTTGACGAAATTAACATTTTTTGCATATTTTTTTATTTTGTGCCAGTTTTCACTAAACGGAAAATCCTTGTACATGTCTCTATTTGTTTTGTATGTTTATAACTGCGGTAGGTATTGGATGCACTTGAATTTGTACAATTTTTATACCATCCATCTCTGTTTCGATCTGCACAAGGCTTGCCTAAAAACGAAAAGAGCATTACAGCTTCACCACAGAATTCAATCGGAAATCGTAACTAAGATACAATAAAGGGTTAAAGAAATTAAAGCTAGTACCCTTATAGAATGAACAAATATTTGGTTGAATATGTGGTTTACTTCAAACGCATTTTGTCAGTAGTAGATAGAATTTATATTTTGAAAGTAAAAACAAAGCAAGTGAGGCAGGGATATTTGTATGCAATTTCCGCCCCTAAGTGAAACAAACTGGAGATGCTTTGGAAGCATTGGATAATAGAGTTCTTGATACACACCCTTTTAATGTAATTTGCTATTCTCGTATAATATAAAATATTAGGCTATAGTTCGATCCACTTGTATGCAGCAAAATAAGAATGGAAGATTTGTTAATGAGAACTCCCACGAAAAAACCATCCGAAATGGAAATGGAACGTACGCAAAAAAATATTTATTTTATTTGGTCTCTGCTATTTGATATTGAATCTAGTCTCCTCTCATCTCCACGTTTCAAACAGAGTTGTGAAAACCCTTTTACATAACTCTGTTTGTTGTGGGTGTTTTTGACTGTGGCTGGTATTGGATGCACTTGGATATGTACAATTTTTATACCATTCATCTCTGCTTCGATCTGCACTAAAACTTGCAAGGCTTGCCTAAAAACAAAAAGAGCTTCGACACAGAATTCAATTGGAAATCGTGGACAATTAGAAACCAGTCAGGGCTTGCGGTTAAAAAAACTATGATATATTAAAGGATTAAACAATTTTAAGGTAGTACCCTCATAGAGTGAACCCATATTTGGTTGAATTTGGTTTACTTCAAACATTTTTTGTCATTGTTTAGCTCGTTTTCGCTTAGTAGAATGACTTGGCATTTTGAAAGTAAAAACAAAGCAAGTGAGGCACTTAAGGGTGAAATTGCATACAAATTCACGATTCCTATGTGAAACAACCTAGAGATGTTTTAGAAGCATTGGATAATCGAGTTCTTGATACACACCCTTTTGATGTAATTTGCTCTTCTCGTACAATATATTAGGCTTTAGTTCGATCTACTTGTATACAGTAAAATAAGAATGGAAGATTTGTTACTGAGAACTCCCACGACAAAACCATTCCGAAATGGAAATGGAAGTAACGTACGCAAAAAAATATCTATTTTATTTGGTCTCTGCTATTTGATATTGCTTCTAGTCTCCTCTCATCTCTACGTTTCCGAAGAATAGAATTAGCTTCAGTATTTATTGTTTGGTTGTTTGTTTGGAATGTGTGAAGGGTTCATTGAATACAAATAGATTCATTAACGAGCTGATAGGATTCGAAACTGTCGCTGAACTTTGAACTTGTGCTTAGGAGCCTCAGTACAACGAATGCCTTACTTGCGTTGTATTTTGTCCTCTAAGTAAGATACACACGTTCTTACGGAAAACGGACAAACGCTGACACAACGCATATTGTTGAACAAATTACTTTTAAGTTAGGAGTTAACTAACTCGTCAGCAATTATTGTTATAATTTTATGTGAGTTATAATTGTTTTCTACATAAAAAAATTTGCGTAAAATGCAAAAACCTTGCTATAGTGGCCAATGCTTGTCTTCCCCGGTAGGATTTGTCCTTAGTAGCTTCCCCTTGCGGTAGACTTTTTCGGCCGGTAATTGTTTTGAAAAGTGCTGCCCTGCATTGAAATACACAACATTTCCAAAGTTAAACAGCTATTTTGTGAAAAAAAGGTATCGATTTCTTATGAAAATTTCAGTGTTTCTAATTATATGCTCGGACATTTCGCGCTTTTGATTTTGTATTGCGCCTAAAATTATGGTACTTGATGAGAAATTTGAGATAGTTGGACCTAGGTTAGGTAGGAGTGGCTGGGTGGGGTTACAGAGATTAGACCAGATCCTCATCCTCATCCCGGCAACTTCTGGAAAAGTCATTGGCTAGGATTCCCAATCTCTTGACATGTCTGCCAGCGCAGTGTTCCGTAATAACGCCTATCATGACACTTATCACCGGTCTGCCCATCCGAAGAAGGCAGATTGCGCGTTTAACAACCAGTGCTTGCCAAATTTGTTTGGTGGGTGAATATGTTGAACCTTCTTGCCATCTGTGATTGGTGGTTTTGAAGCAGCAAAACCTAAAGGCCAGTTTTGTTGTACCTACTGGCATGGCCGGTAATTCTCGTTGGGGTTGTAATGGAATTGTGGACGTGTGCCTAGCGAGTTAGTCAGCTTTGCAATTTTTTCTCTTTTTTTTTTGGTATTTGTTTATTTGATATTTATAAAGATACAATGAAATAAGTATTTTGCGAAGCCCTGAGGCTTATGTGCAAAAATATTTCATGCTATCTTTATGCATTCAAAGATTGATTTGAATCTGACCGCCATGTAGACTGCTTCCTGTGTCCTGTAGATGTTAACTGCGAGGATCTAAAATTATAATTTCAGTGCAGCAGAGGCCGTGGTTCAAAGTGCTCCTCCTACAATAATGAATGCCGACTCTACACTCGACTAAGGAGATCGCGGTAGACTGCTTTGTCTAGTGCTGTCCACCAGAAAGTAACTCCGTACCAAAATACCAACGTCCTAAAACAATTTCCGTCAGAAAAAAACAGAAATGGCCTCTTCAAAATTCCCCAACAGTAAGTCCAATTATTAAACTTCGCAAATAAGTCATTTTTTGTTTTTTTTTTAACTCGAATAACCTTCCATATGATACCAAATTTATCTAATACCTTTTAAATATTTACAATGAACTTGTACTTGCTAAGTACTTCAAAACGTACTTGCTAGTATCATTGTACCTAGTTAAAGTACTTGGAAAATCCTTGAAAATGTACTTGGTATTATGTAGGTACCCAGTAAAAGTACAGTGAGGTGCACAAATGACAATGAAATGAAATTACATGTTTTCTGTAAGTGTAATTTACACTTAATAGAAAAAAGCGGAATGAGGTAATCTCACTTTTTTTCACTTTACTACTACATTTAAAAGCGAACAGAACGGTGTATAATACAAGACGGAAAACCTAAAAGTTTAAGAAATAAAAGTTCAATAAATAAAAGTTTAATAAATAATAAAATTTTGCACCCAAATTGTGTTTGATATTTTAGCTCAAAATAAAAAAAAACTGACAAATGTACCGTTATGATCGTACGAAATTAATTTTCATACAATCAGTTTTCTGCTAAAAACGATAAACCGACGACCGTTTTAGCTTTGCTTGCGAACATTTTAACCCTTAAGAGCACCAAAGAAATTTTCACACGGCTGCACACTGGTTTCGCCCAAATGACAAAAATGCGAAAACGAACGTATTTTCTTTGAGTGTGAAATATTTTTTCTTCATGGAGGATGGGTCAATGTTTACCATTACAAGCATTTTAACACTTAAATCATATGTTATGAACTCGATTTTCAGTTCTAAAGCGGATTTATTAATTTTTGTGAATAGCAAGAAACCCATTTTAATAAGCGAATATTTCTCGATTAATTAAAAGAAGATGTGTAAATTATTTTATTAAAATAATGTTGATGTCTGCGTTTTTAGGTTCTTTAGTTATTGTCGTATAAACATGGCCGACTAACGCATTTTTTTTTTAATTCGGTCTATAGCAAAATAAGCTTTTAAAATATTTCTTAACCTGGCTTAGGCATAAAGAGTAAAGTGTCAGCTTTAAGAAAAAACGTAGCCTTAGCACCCACAATTAACCACAACCACCGCAATTTATGTTAAAGTTTTCCATTTTTGAGCATTATTTTTTATTTTCTTGTACATAATTTTCTTGATGTATTTTTGCTCGCTGTGTATGAGAAACATTTTGAACATTTGGATACCGGAAGACGGCGAAGTTTGTTAAGAGAAAAATCAAGTTTTTTATTCTGTGATGGAAAATATAAGTTTAGAAAACAAAACATTTAATGTAATGTGTACATGTGGGCGTGTCAGAAGGCGTTTGTTTCAATACATTCTTCTATATTTAAATTGTTGATCATATCTGAAAGTTTGACTACGCTCTCTCCATACAACGTAAACGAGTGCTGGCGCGATAAGGTAAGGAAAAGAAATTTCTTTGACTTATATTACCTCGTAAGAACTAATCTGTGAAACCCTCAGCGCTTGAGTAAAACGCATACTTGACCGACTTTTTGTTGCAAAGTTTGCATGTACCGCACCCTCGATTCACGATTCGCACATCGATTTCGTGTTGTTAGTGTTACCACGATTAGTGCAACTTCTTGGGTTTATCTATTAGGGAATTTTAAAATATTTTGCTGTTTACCAAGAGTAATTGGGATGAGGAGGATGAGCCACCACTATCTACATTGGCTACACACATATTAAGAGAAGGATTATTAATTTCATCCATTTCGAACATTTTTATGCGTGAAATTTTTTTTAAAGATATCATTTAATTTAATTTAAATAATAACAATTAAAATTAACTTTATTTCCCGAATGATGTTTTAAGACTAAAATCTTAATTCTAGTTTTTCAACTTTATTACTCAATTGAATCTTATCTAGCATAGGTGTCATATTGAATTCCCATTTGCTATTTATCATCATCATCACCGGCGCAACAATCGGGGTCCGGTCTGAGCCACCTGCAGCAAGCACTTTCACCTATCCCGATCCTTTCGACGCCATCAAATTATTTTCGATAAATTCAATAGAATTACCATCTCAAAAGATTTAATTCTTTTTAAACTCTGGGTGACATAACACCACCGTGCGGTGTTCCCCTGCTGGCAACTTTGGTTAGTTCGTAATGTCCTTGCAAGGACTGTATTCTATTTCTGAGCATATTGATATTCTACTGAGTCATTATTTCATTGCAAGACATTTCTTCCTCTACGTACAGAAGCGTAACATTTAGACACGTAGACATGTTCATCCGTGATAGTATATGGGCCCAACTCCAAGTTAGAAAAATCATCACATTTTTAAATCTAATTTCTGTCTTCAACCACCGATGAATATCAAAAGAAGGGTTAAATGAAAAAAAAAAACCAAACTGAGTAAGACACGACAGCTTACAGATTCTATTGCTACAGATTTCATTTTGATATGTACACGTTGTACCAATTGGGAGACTGTTACACCTGTCGATCTAAACAAAAAAATACGTATTTTCTCTATAAAATTATATGCTGAGTATTTAGTTTATGATGTTGTACTGTTGTTCTCTATTTAGTTAACAATGGAAAAAGAGTGGAAGTTTAAAATAGTAGCCAACTTCAGAATTTGATTTTTAGCCAGGTTTTAGGAGTTTTGCCCCACTGTGCGCCACGCTTAACCACGACATGAAGAGTTCTCTTTTAAGTTAAAGGAAATAATTCAAATTTTTCAAATTAATAAAGAGAACCAAATCAATAAACGAAAACCGTTCATAAGTCTACGAATTTATTATTTCGTTCAACCGTTCTTCGAGTTTTTAAAAACGCTCTGGAAACCATAATAAAATTGAAATCCCTTTTCTCCTTTCCGTAGTTTGATTCAAACGACGAAGCTGAGTTCCATTCAGAATGGAATCAGCGAACGGTGTAGTTTATTTTCGCATTGAAAAAAACGTTGCAATAGTAATGGTAGTAACAATTTGTTATCGCACATTTTACAGTTAAGACAAATTATCTTTTTCTAAAATATTATTTTTTTGTAAACATAATGTGATATTTTTGTTTAAGGATTTCTTATTTATAATTTATAATTGGGAGGAAAATGCGATAAATAATAATAAGAATAATAATAACAAAAAAAAAAAGAAACTGAATAAAAATACACATAAACAAATAAATTAATAAATATATAAATAAATAAATAAATAAATATTAGGTTGTCAAATATCTCCCTTCCGCCTCTTTGCCTTTTGAATCTTCCGGCTATGTACAAAGCACTACAGAGCTCGTATCCAAACTAATCATGCATAGCGTCGTTTTGTAGGTTATGTCAAGACCTTTCCAATTATGTATTGCCAGATACGAGCTCTGTAGCACTTTGTACATAGCCGGAAAATTCAAAACACAAAAAGGCGGAAGGGAGATATTTGACAACCTAATATATATATATATATATATAAAAAGGACATTCGTCCTTCCTGGTACAGATTAGTAATTATTTGCCTCTGATATACTGATATTTATGGTCTGTTGATACCATATTTATGGACTATTTTTACATTTCGTAAACACAAGTTTGCAAAGGTAATGTGCATATTAGATATAGTTGTTTAAATGGTCTTTGGTGAAAAAATTTACCCGCAAACTTTTGTGGATTGATTTTTGCAACATTGGCTTTTTAGTTTGTTATAACTTTTAAATGGATAAGAATTACTTTTAATAATTTCTGAAGCCTTGGTGCTTGTTCTTTTCAAATACCCTTATCAAAACAAACTGTCTCACATGGTTTGGGAATAAACGCCCTTTTCCCCAGATTTCTCCGTCGCACGCAAACTTTTCTGGAGCACTGTAATGATAATTGTAAACAGAGGTAATTGTAAACGCACTTCATTCTATAAAAACAGTTTTTCCATTTAGACATACCGTGCCATTATTTGAAAATATGATATGATCTCGTGTGGCAGGCATGTGCCGCACGCAATCTGTATCTGTATCTGTAATATGTAAGTTGCAGTTTGATCGTTGACGTGAAAGATTACTTTTTCTGTGTTTTTGATTTTGTTCACTTTTACCCCAAATGTTTTTATTCTACAGCCTTTAGAATCTGAGTACCCTGTTTTCATTTATCCCATTCTTATCTTTTTCCTTAAAAAATGGCGGGTGTAAATGTAAACACGGACTTTTATAAAAACTAAAAAGCTTATACCTTTACTTATATTTATTTTGTCTTATATTATTCCAGGTACGGAACAATCGTGGGCATCTTCAAATGAGCTGACAACCGTAATTGAAGCGCGAGTTCAACCCTACTTTGAAAACTTAACACAGCGATCAATTATTGAGGCTGTAGGTCGTACTGCGCAACTACATTGCAAAGTTCGGAGTTTGGGTGACCGGGCGGTAAGCAAATATCAAAACGCATTAAAAGGGTGTAAAGGGTATTGAATATTTTTACTTTACTATGGTGGTTTAGGAATGGAACTATAGCTTTCACAAATCACTCGTTGATCACCTTAGATGCACACTTGTGCTCAGATAATTAAGACACTATGAAGGCCGTAGATAAATTAAATACAATTTCACTTCTACAATAATTAAAGAAAACAAAAAAATACAGCTATTATTATTGACTTATATTGAAACTAAAAACAGATAATAAAATTCATCAACATCAAATTCATAGCAGTGATGGAGGAGACTTCCGGGCTTTTTTTTAAGGAACAGTAAAAAAGGCATTACTTTTTTACAAAAAAAAAAATGAGAATTTATCATGTTATAAGCGTAGTAAAACTATTCTTACTGTAGAACTGCAACTTGTCCTTTTGAGCAAGGTTGACCATTTTTCAATGTCAGCAGAAAAAGGGCAATAATATTTAAAAACAGAATGTAGTCAAAAATCATGCGAAGAAGATTAAAAGAAAAAATTAACGGACGCATTGCCAAGAAAAAGCTGAACGTGTCAAAAAAAGGACACTGAAACGGTTGCAATTTGGACCATTTCTCCAAAGACCAAAAGTTCTGGCGTTTGATTGTTTGGAGCAATGAAGTAAAATTTAATTTATATAGAATCGATTATATGTGGGCGCCGTTGTCTCTATCGGTTAATGCGTCTTGTTGAACGAGATTACCCGGGTTCGAATGCAGCTCGGGAAGTACTACTGTAGTACTACTGTTATGAAAAGCTTTTGCAATTCGCTGTTCGGAATCAGCATTAAACAGTAGGTCCCCTTCACATGTGTCAAAATTATAACGCGCACAACACAGTGTAGGCGCGAAAAGCTAGACTCTAGCGCTCAACGGGCTGGACTTTGGTCGTCCACGGGTGGCCAAAAGCCTTAGAACAGTGCAAATCTTAACAAGTCTTCCTTTTCCATAGAAGGCCTTCCTGTGAGCAATCAAGCACATTCCAGTTTCAAATATACATCTAATATAGCAACTCCCTATTTACTCATTTTACAGCTGACCCAATAGGAAACATAAAACGAAATATGGGAAAAAATGTTAACGATCCAGAAATGTAGAGAAGTCAGCCAACAAAAGAACTCCTTTTTTTGAGATGGGGGGAAAAAACAACGAACCCTAATTACACAGATTTACGTTGGCTTTACAAATAAAATTCTGTAGGTGAATTCGTGTTGGAAATAATAGCGCAAGGCTGCACTTAAATAGTTTAAGGCGATGTCGCATTTGTTTACCACATTCGGGAGAAAAGTAACCGCTGTTATAGTGCACTGCAACGAGAACAAGTAAAACCAACCAAAATTAATTTGCTGTAAATGTTTTTGCTTTGGCTGCAGACCCGTTATTTCGCACTTAAGTACCCCCACTTAAGCAATTCAGACTTAAGATGTAAGTACTGCAGTGCTTTTGTGCAATTTCGTATAACTCACATTAAATGTATGCGAACTCTTGTAACACTTGCTTTCATGTTTTAGTGTGTTTCATCCACTTTTGAGTTCAACACATATTCATGTACAAAAAAAATATTTTGTCTGTTTAATAAAATTCGATAGGAAAAAAAAGCGAACGGTACCTACAAGATATAAAAATACCTTAGCTATACTCATAGATCGAGGGTTCTGTTGTGACAATATATCAGTTTCTTTTGACTTCGATGTGACCTTAAGACGTTAATTTCAAGTACTATCGATCCTTAAAGTAAGAAAAATTATACAAAACTACACGCTCGGCTGCAATATATGAAAGTTTTCTGTACCTATGTCGACGCTCCAGTTGACTCCAGATCAGTTCCAGAAATTATGTAAACTAAATAAAGATTAAAAAATTCAGAAAAAAGTGAAATATTATCGTTGAGATTTGCACTTGGTGTAGTTAGCACAAAATACTAACTAACTAAATAACTATTCAGCCCAACCATCGCTACCATTCAGAGTTGGGAAAGTAATGATTATTTTGTGTAATGATTACAGGTTAAATTACAATTGAAAGTAATTGAAATTGAAAACATTTTCAATTACCATTACCAGTAATTGAAATCCTTTCAATTACAATTACAGGTGATTGTAATTGAAATTTTTCAATTACAAATTACAAGTAATCGAACATTTCATTTACATATTAAGAGTAATTGAAAATTGTAATTGATTTTTCAAGTAAGTAAACGATTATGCATTTACAATATTGAAAACGCCAAGTGTTTGGTATTCTTCAAAATCACATATGTATAGGCGTTGTATTTTTTGATGCTACTCATTGAATGCACACATACATACATAATATGTTTTCTCTTATTTATTTGATTTAAAGTATTGAATTACATTATACGTAATGATTACAAATAAATGTAATCATTACAATATATTTGACCATTACATATTGCTTCAATTACATTAATGTAATTGAAAATTTCAATTACATGTAATATGTAATTGACGATTTTCAATTACAATTACAAGTATTTGTAATTGAAAAAACCTCAATTACAAATACATGTAATGAGTAATTATACTGATTTGTAATCATTACATCCCAACTCTGCTACCATTTTCGAAAATTAGTAATTAAAGAGTTAATTCTCTTTGCATTCATTATAAAGTTGTTTTTGTTTTGAACTTAGGTTTGCGTCCACATTTTTTTAAATGTAGTAGTTACTGCATCTAATAATAATAATCAGAGCTGTGACGACTGCAGTCATTTAACTATAGAGTCCGATAAGTCTCAAACAATTAACTAAATCCTTTGATCATAAGTTATTGCTTAATCTTACGACTTTGACTTCAAAATTACAGTCCCCAGGCGCCTTCGATATTTTGACTAATAAAACACTTATCTTTCCACTGTAAGTTCAATCTTCAATCTTTATTAGTTACTCTTTTTAGTCATTTTTTTTTATCTTTCAGCTAGTAGTCCTTGCAAAGCAAAGTATTTTTAGCAATCATTTCAATAATTAGCTTTCTTGTCTTGTTTCGTCCAATTTCCAATTTTCAATTGCAGGAGAGCTGTGTCCAGATAAAAGTTATAATTTGGGCTCTCTAGTCCTATTCCAACCGTCAATAATCAGAATTTGTGACCATCTTAGATTATTTTTGATATGTTACTAATACTAGGTACTAGAATGGCTGCAAAAGTACTTTAACTGAAACAAAGCAGTCAACACAGTCAGTACTAATTTGACTGTTTTCATTCATTTCTTATGAAAATCACAGCGTTTCTTATTTTCATGATTTTGATGTTGTTGATGCGAAATCCATGGCTTTTCTACAAGGTGTAATCTGTAGCTGTAATAAAAACTAAAAACTACCTTTCCGAGGTAAAAGATAAAGCCCCTCCCAACAACAAAATACCCGGAATGCAAATAAGCACTCCAGATCATTGAAGCATTTTTATTTCTGTTCCTCGTGTTCTGACTCCTGTCGGTGCTATGATATTTGCGGACAGTGTTTCCATGCCAACATAGTTTTCCTTTTTTCAGAACAAGTGTTTGCACATCTTTTACGATGATGATTACAATTTTCACCGCCAAGCACAAAACAATTGTGCAAATCACACAAAATTGTTAGAAAAAATTATTTATTATTATTACGTTGTCATATATCTCCCTTCCGCCTTTTTGTCTTTTTAATTTTCCGGCTATGTACGCGCTACAGAGCTCGTATCCAAACTAATCATGCATAGTCTCGTTTTGTAGGTTATGTCAAGACCTTTCAAATGATGTATTGCCAGATACGAGCTCTGTAGCGCTTTGTACATAGCCGGAAAATTCAAAAGACAAAAAGGCGGAAGGGAGATATTTGACAACCTAATATTATTACTTTATTTAAGGAATAAAAGTGAGTACTAAAATGTAGTTCAAAAAAAAAAATATTTTATATATTTACTTATATAGCCTTTTAATTTAATTAATATATAAGCAAAAAAAATTAAAATAGTGATTCAGTGGACAAATAAACAAAAAAAAAAACAAATGATCTGAGTACGTAAAGGCTCTAACAAATGAGTGTTTAAGTGTTCAATTACATACATTAAATACATTTGAAAAGGAAACTCGAAACTCCATTTTTGCTACGTAGTATCTATGGTAACAATCAAAGCAATATTTTCAATAAAAAAAATTTTATAACGCCCATGGTTATAATATTTTTTTGTTAATTCAAAATATCTAACAATACATGATTCCACTATGCTTTAGTCTATGGGTACATAGAATAAAAATAGAAACGGATCTGAGAAAAAATAGAAACGGATCTGAGAAAAAGAAATGTTCTATTTTCTCGTCGTTTGCCACAACAATCGTTGTGCACACGAGTTCAACATTCGTACATTTCATATTTTTTTCTATCTACTCCTTTTATGGAAACTAAGTATTTGGAATGATTGTGTTTTTTTTTTCTTTTAAGGTGTCCTGGATACGAAAAAGAGACTTACATATACTAACTATTGGCATTATGACATACACCAACGATCAACGCTTTCAAGCTATGCATCTAGACGACACGGACGAATGGATATTGAAAATTGTCTCCGTTCAACCCAGAGACTCAGGAATTTATGAATGCCAAGTGTCGACTGAACCCAAAATAAGTCTAGCTTATCGTTTATCAGTTGTAGGTGAGTTTTTATTCACATGGTAAGAAAAATAAAAAAAAAAGTTGTGGAGGTCTCTTGCATTTTGGTTTCACTAACTCTATGGCAGAGTTGTAAAAGAATGCAATCTTTTGGGAATGCATTCGGTGAATTCACTGAAAAGACTTCATTAGATAAGTGTGACTTCAATTTTAAAATCACCATTCTATTTTGAAGTTTTGATTGGACCAATCTTTCGGGCCACTCAATAGATTGTAATCAATTGAATGCAAGTCTTTAGAATTATGTGCATTCTTTGAAATCACTTTGAAGTCCCTACCATTCACTTGAAGTCTTTGGGACTTCAACCAATTTCGTTGAAGTCTTTGGGAATGCAATTTTTAACAGTGAAGTCTTTGGGAATGCGACTTTTAACAGTGAAGTCTTTGGGAATGCAAATTTTAACAGTGAAGTCTTTGAGGAATTCAACATTTTGCATTGCAGTCTTTGGGAATTCAGTCGACTTGTAGAGTCATCATCGAGTAATTTTTCAGACAACTAATGAGTATGAGTGCGAAAAAATGATTTTTTCGGTTACCTTACCAAATGTTGACCTCAGCAAACAGACGTACGAGTATGTTTGCCCGCAAAGATGACGCTCGATGTCGTGACGCCAACGCAGTGTCCACCTGCTTGTTTGCACCACTCAATTGATTTGTGAGTATTGTAAGACGTTAAAGCGGGTCCACACGTCAAAAAAATGCTTGTGTGCCCTGCGTCTCTCCTCCTGCTTTCAGTTTGTTGTTACATAGAGTTTAAATTAAGTGTAATATAATAATAAGCAGCTTATTTCAAAAGCTTCTTAAAACCAAGTATGAGTACCAGCTCACGCTACAGTACCTCGTTACACATGTGATATTCGTTAAAGGTACTTCAACGATACCCTCAAATATTTAAAAAAATATTTTATTATTTTATTTATTTTTATTATTATTAGGTTGTCAAATATCTTCCTTCCGCCTTTTTGTCTTTTGAATTTTCCGGCTATGTACAAAGCGCTACAGAGCTCGTATCCAAACTAATCATGCATAGTGTCGTTTTGTAGGTTATGTCAAGACCTTTTAAATGATGTGTTGCCAGATACGAGCTCTGTAGCGCTTTGTAGACAAAAAGGCGGAAGGGAGATATTTGACAACCTAATATTAAGAAATTTGGATGACATTCAGAATTTAAGTACAGGTAATTGTGTTAAATGCCACTTAAAAAAACAATTGCTTAATTGAATCATGGCAGTGGGGTACCATACAACAGATGCAGATATACAAATAAAATAAAATAAAAATAACTACCTAAAAAATAGTTCAAGTTCTAGTGTTTAACATCTAGTGAATATTGAAAAACTGCTTGCAACAATGGCTTATGGAGTAACTAAAGCGTTGCGTCAACTCTGAAGTATCCACATTGATGTATTCAACACAAAAGGATAACCCAACAACTACTCTCTGTGTACAGACAAGAAAAAAAATTCTTTTTCTGTGACATGAATAAAACAGTGTTTCTGAAGTAAAATTACACAAGGAAACAGAATGTGATATTGATTTTCTCCACCCATAGACTTTTTACTACAATTTATTGTGTTTTACACTAAATTTAAATTTACTGGCCAAAGCCCTGGTAGCTGGTGCCGTAATTTAAGATTAGTCAAGTAATTTACTTTTTCATTAATAAAGTTATAATAATAATAATAATAAATGTATGTCAATATGCCAGGTTATATTTACTTCAAAATATTACAAACAATATTTTATTTCTGTAGAATCTCAGAGTACTATCCATCAGTATTTATTATAATCGAGCCGTTCAGAGCACACATTGATTTACTCCATAAACAAAAAATTGAGAAAAACGAAATAATTTTCATTCGGCTCAGAAATACACATGTTTAATTCAAATAGCTGCCGTGTAATGGTATTGTATTGAGCGGCGTAACAGCCCGTGGAGATCCAGAGCCTAGCTTTTTCGCGCCTCCACTGTGTTGTGCGCGTTATAATTTTTTCACATGTGGAGGGGACCTATTGTTTAATGCCGGTTCCGAACGGCGAATTGCGAAAGCTTTTGATGACAGAAGTACTCCAGGAAGGTTGTGAGTCGTTCGCTGGAGGTGGGGCCGTGAAAAATATTTGTGGTGTTTTTTTCCCCGAGCTGGATTCGAACATTCAACAGTCCGACGCACTAACCGATCGAGCCAACGGCGGCCGCGTCCTGTAATGGTGGTAATCTTTATTTATAAGGCAAGATATTGTAGACATAAGAAGCTATGACTATACCAAGTAGAGATGTAACGGATATTCGGTTAGTATCTGTTATCCGCCTATCCCTCCACTTTTTTTCTATCCGGTCCGATGCCGGATAGGGTACCAATATTCACCAATTTCGAAACGAATGCTTAATGCTCAATAAATTAGGTGTTCTCGAAGCGTTTTTTTATTTTTGTATGTTCCTTATTAATGTGTGAACATGTGGTACAAGATACATGAGAGCTCAGAACAGTTTTGTCGTTATTTCTTCTGAATGTTAAAGAAGTCGTATATGCTGTTCCATTATATGCCACTGGGCGTCAAATTGTTGATTGTTTCGTGGTCAGTGATATATAAAGAAATGGCTCGTTAATGCCAAATTTTTTATGTGAGTTATTTGAGCTAGAATGCATCGTGCTGTACATATTTTGCAGCATATTCGGCATTATAGCCAGATATTCGGTCAACGAATAAACCGAATATCCGGTAACCGGTATTTGGTCAAATCACTATTCGTTACATCTCTAATACCAATTGCTTTGACACTTAAATCTAAAATTTTTCAAAAAGTGGAGTTAATCAATCTGTGCATTGAGCGGCTCAATTACTAATTGTAAAATGTATTCTACCCCTAACACAACACTATAAATATGTATTTCAATAAAATAAATATGGGTGATAAGCAGATTATGTTTTCATATTAGCTTTGAGGGTGCCGAAATCAATCTTTAACACCCACAAATTTTCATGTCACGAAATACGTGTTGAACAGTGTAGTTAGCGATGCTTCGACTACTAGGATATTGTTTTAATTTGTGGAGCAGATCGTTTTGATCCGTTGTTCTAAGGTTCGCACATCAAACTTTTAACTTTAACAAATACATTGGGTAGCGTAACAGCCCATTGAGAGCGCACACACCGTGACACATGTGGAGGCGACCTACAGTTAATGCCGGTTGCGAACGATGAATTGCGAAAGCTTTTCATGACAGAAAATACTCCAGGAGGATTGTTTTTTGCTTTGTTACTTCCCCGAGCTGGATTTGAACTCGGGTACTCTCGTTTAACTATCCAACGCACTAATTGATCAAGCAATGGCGCCCACCCCACTGGACCTCTAAGGTCCAAATAGGGTGGTAAAAACCTTCAAGTAAAAAAAATCAATATACTAAAAGGGAGAGAGATAGAGAAAGAGAGAATGAGAGAGCGAGAGAGGTTGAAAGGGAGAGTTAAAACAAATAGGATACACTTTTGCAAAAAGAATTAAACTAATTTTTCAAGTAAAGAAATAATTTTTTTCTCTTTTTTTCAGTTTCCAAAGCAAAAATTCTTGCAAATCCTGAGCTTTTCTTCAAAAGTGGAAGTGATATAAATTTAACTTGCATAGCAACACAAGCACCTGCCCCTCCTTCATTCATTTATTGGTATAAAGATGGAGATCTCATAAACTATTCTCAGCGTGGAGGAATCAATGTTCTGACAGAACGTCAGACAAAAACAAGCAAGTTAGTGATCTCCCGTGTAATACCTTCAGATTCTGGAAACTACACGTGTAGCCCCAGCAATTCCAGTGAGTACCTAATCATTTATTTTCTACCCATGTCAATGAAACACCAGCATAAGTTTTGTATACAAACAAATTTAGTTTTTGGCTCGTTGGTTTGTGTGTTTAGCTTAACTTGCTCTTTATACTCATCAAACTATTGTCAAAACAACCCGTTGTGTGGGTCTTGTTATCTTGCCTTTCTGTCCTGTTTTTCTGTTTCGAAAATAACACTTTCAAACAAATAGTTCAAGATCAGGCTATCATATTTATTTTGCAAGATATTTCATATTTCATTAGTGTATTCATTTTCATAATACAAGACCTATCCGACGATACACATTTTCTTAAACAGATTAGTACTAGCATTTGAAAAGAACTTATACTTGATAGTTTTCAAATATCAGGTAGGTACATTCTATTTTCTCTTTTCAAGTATTGGGTGTCCGAGTTCGGTAACAAATTGTGGATGGATAGCTCTTAAATGGTGGCAGCTTCAGTTTGTTAGACGACGTTATTATTAAGAAGGAAAGCGCCGGCTGCTGAAAAAATTTGTGAAGTTTATGAAGAAAACCAACTGCGTAGTGGTGATTCAAATGTGCCCCGCTCTGGTCGAAAAATCAATTAAAAATCTGTGAAAATGAAGATCGTTTCTAGCAATTCATCATCAGCCAGTTATCAACAGCTTGAAGAAGCTCCATATTTTAGCACCACATAAATTAACAAATCACGTCGCAAAAAATTCAATGAATCAAATTTTCATTCATGATTTATTGTCAAAAGAGGAATGAAATCGAACCTTTTCTAAAGCAAATAGTTATCATTTACTTCGTTGTGTGCAGAACTCTCTATATGGTGTAGTCTGAAATTTCGTAAAGGTCCGCAAAAATATTTGGATTGCCGCTGAGAAATACCAGAAATGCTACACAGATGAAATAATGACTTTACCCTAAAAATGGTAAAAAAATTATTGACCAAAACGTAAGTGTCGTTTTGGTTTAATAACGTCCATTTAGAATATAGTAAAATGTTTCTTTTGCTTTAATTTGTTGCCGAGCTTTACCGAACTATCGAACACCCAATACAAGTGTTTGGTACAACTAATAAAAAAATTCTTCGTTTCACATGGGCTAACGTTTGACTAATTGGAGGTCACTACTTAAAGCTAGAGTTAACAAGTTGGAGAAGTGTTTTATAAAGGATATGGATATTAGACCTAACTCTCCTTTGCAATTTTTCTCATTATTTTTTTACTCGAAAGGAGCAATTCTTTTAAACCACGAGAACGAAAGAAAACGAAGACTATTATAAGAGCTGCTTCTAAAAAAATTGTATTTAAATGTTCTCCATTGTACTTTTTTTCCAACTGAATTGTAATACTTAATATAAAGCTTGCAATTCCTTTTTACGAAAAATAACCTTTAAAAAAACTTACGACTTATCATATAAGAAAAACACGTTTGTTTTCCAACATTTTATTGTTAAATACAGACCGTTATGAACAGTGTATGTTTGTATATACAATCTATCTTAGCAAGTACATATGGGTCAGGACGCTCAATTATATATATGTATGTCATTGCACAGCTATGGCCGCTGAACACAAAATCAGAAATATATTTACTGGCTTTCAAAAATTCAAATTGCAGGAACACACTGACTGATATTAAAATATTTAACAAATCCTTAAACATTTAGGAACTGCGTAATCGTTTATGGCGTTACGAAAATAAAAGTACATATGCATCTGTGCTTGTATTAATATCGAGTAAACAACTTTTCTCTTTCCAGATTCTGACAGCGTTTATGTTCATATCATTAAAAGCGAACACCGAGCAGCAATGCAGCATGAGCACGCTAGCCGTTTGAATGTACCTAACTTAATGCTCGCCATTTCGGTTATATTTTATATTGGTCGGAGCTATCACACTCTTAAGCATATAGGAACCTTTTCAATGAGGACGTACGTCGATAATCAGTTAGAGGCTCAATCTCAACCGGTTACAAGTAGATAGCATATAACGAATTTATAATAAGGAATTGTAAAAACAAAATTGAATGAATGTTATTAGTGAAAAGGTTTTTTTTGTACAAAAGTAAATAAAAATAATGTAATATTATAAAGACGTACCATCTACATGGATGTCTATGATGTTATGTACATATATAAAAAAAAATTAAAATATTAGGTTGTCAAATATCTCCCTTCCGCCTTATTATCTTTTGAATTCAAACTATTCATGCATAGCGTCGTTTTGTAGGTTATGTCAAGACCTTTCAAATGATGTATTGCCAGATACGTTGTAGCGCTTTGTACATAGCCGGAAAATTCAAAAGACGAAAAGGCGGAAGGGAGATATTTGACAACCTAATAGTAACGAGGAATAAAAATCGAACAAATAATTTAATTAGTCATAATACAATTAATCCAAAATTCAAGGGAGAAATGTAAATTAATTTTAACAAATTAATATAGTTCTTTGATTCTAGATAATGATAAATACGTACTTTACAACTATAAGCCTAGTTTTAGAGCAAGCAGTGTAGTAATTTGAATAATTGAATGGCTATGAGGAAACTTATCTCAAAGTGAAAAATAAAACTTGGACACTTCCTGTGCGTAGCAAATGAGGTTATATAAAATAAGCTCTACTTGGGACAGATGCCTGGATTTTTGTATAATAGTACAATAATAAATACAGTAAGACCTTCTTACCAACATATAAAAGCAACCGCATTTTTACATAACAAATTTTATTTCACTATTGAAATTCGTAGATATTGCAAGATAATAAGCGCTAGTCTTAATCTTAATCTGATTTAATGATTGGGGAGTCTAATCTCAGAAACTACTGAACGGATTGCCATGCAGTTTTCACCAGTAGTATTGTTAAGTATCTGTTAAGGGTATAGGGTATATATTTTTTTTATTTAGATATTTTGACATAACAAGTTAACGGTATGTCTGAATGAGATTTCTAAATAAAGTCAAGCTACTAAGGCGAGCGTTGTCTCAACATTTATAGATACAAGCAAATAATGTATGGGGGAGTTGATTCTCAAAAAGTTCTAAAAAAAAAGTCCGTGATAGGATATGTCTATCAATCCAATCCCCACTATGATTCCTACGCCGCTTTCTCAAAAAAATCTAAAAAAAATTACAAACAACGACTTCGGTGAGTGCGTTCAAAAAAAATATTTCAGCATTTCTGGCCCCAATAGTTTTCGAACGTCGTAAAACGTCTATAAGAATTTCAAAAGTTCAAAAATGCAGTTATGTAGATCTTAGCATTAAGGAAAAATAAGTATAAAAATATCGAATAGTGGGCAAAGTCTGAGAGAGATCGTTTGTTAAAAGTTTTTTTGAATGGATAAAACTCTGGCTGAAACTGACGGGAGTCTCAGTGGTGTTTTTCCCATTCATTTCAGCTCCTATTTGCTTAGCAAAAATTTTCACACAGCTGAAATGAAGTTGTTCGCGCAGAAAGGGTGTTGTACGGATAGAAGTACAGGATACTCTCGATAATTGGAACCTCTATAATTCAATAGCCTCTATAAATCGAAGCATTCTCACTCCCTTGAAAAAACCTATATAAATCGAAAAAAAAGTATGCAATTTGGTCCCCTCGTTAGTTGGAATTTTTTTAGTGCAAAAATACGGGAAAACCTCTATAATTCGGATTTGATACCTTATTTACCTCTCCAAGCCAACTTTACATATTTTTCCAACAACCATTAGTTGAAATGCGTACGTGACGAAATTGAACAATATTACAATTTTTAGAAAGTTTATGTTTATTTTACTGTGTATGATATGCAAAATACGGATCTATTAGGTTTATTACTTTGCTCCCGCCGTTTTTTCCGAGATTCAAGGCTTTATTGTGATAAACTGTTTATACATTTATGATTTGTTTTGCGTTTGATTCGATTGCGTTTGACACGAGTCTTGTTCAAGTAATGCCTCTGATTCTGCATCTTCGAAAACTTTCTCTCTTCCACCGCTTCGACGTCAAAATCACCGTTCTTAAAGCGTTTCAAGCAACCTTGAAACTATACAATCTTTCCAAAATGAAGTAATACGAACAATCGTGAAAGCTCCCTGGTATATTAGGAACAATGACTTACATAGAGAACTATGGATCGCTACAGTAGACGAAGAAGTAACACACGCTCCAGACTCGCATTTATGGTCATTGCAACCATGCTATACTCCAAACCCTGGACGAAAGAAACCTTTTGCGCCGTCTTCAAAGAATGAAACCATTCGACTTACTTATTTCCGCGTAAACTACTTATTAAGGGAACTCAGGCAAAGGAATTTAATAAAAAAAAAAAGAGAAGGGTGAGTTTAGTCAGCAGAAATCTCACAGTACTGTGAGTACACGGCAATCCATGGTGTCTTTTGAGGATTCTCACCAACCCACGTATGCTCTAATATTGACATCCCATGTGCTCTCAGATGAAACTCCTTACTCCTTCCAATACTTTTTTCGCTATAAAAATCTGATTGAGACTGGGAAATGCATAGCTTCAGAGACGTCTACTATATTAGGATTCTCAAATTAGTTTGCAACCTTCTTTTACGTGTTTGAATGCTGTCACAGCATTTCGGAGGCAATGCTCCAGGCATACATCTGAAATAACAACACCATTACTGCAAGTGTTTTCATTTTTAAGCTCAAGGTGTGCGAAAGTGTGAATTAAATGTTACTGAAACGAAAGTGAAATTTAAATGTTACTAAATATTTGCATAAGCGCTGCATTTGGGTTCGCGCATTTTTCTCTTAACCAACAACTAGTCACACTCATTGGAGACTTCAAAGGACAGGTTTATTCTGCTTGCACTTCACATTTTACAATGGCGTTGCCGTAAACTTAACAGTTGGAGCGAATAAATGACCAAAGTGCGCTGGGCAAATCATAAGTAAGCGAAAACTACAAAAAAATAATACAAACAAATTTTTGTTATATGATGTAATGAGAGAAATAAATCAAAAAATTCTGTACGAAAAAAAAAAATATAGATTTTCTTTCCGGCTTGCAAAACATGGCCTAAGCTGAAAATAATTACAAATTAGGAGAAAGCAGATATTTTTGCGTAATGATTTTGCTTATGCGCTGTATATAACCTTTTTCCACTATAATCTCTTCAACATTTTTAATAAAACAAAATGGGATTATCTACCTGTCCACATAACAAGAGAGATACGAAAACGGGGATAATCGTAATACTATGTGCACACAACTTTTTTAGACTTTACCCTTCTTGTTAAATAAAAATCAATGGAAATTTTTGAGATTCTTAATTTTGACCTAAAAAGTATCTGGGTTATTGGGCAATCCATTTCTATATTAACACGGTATTTACCCTTTCATGATGAGATTAAAATTACGGCAAAAAAATGCGCGAACCTTACTAATTTTGCTTGTGAGAAAATATTTTCTCTTATATATTTATAATACAGCAAATTATTTTCAGGTGCAAAATTTGAAATCAGACAAAAAATAACAAATAAAAATAGACTGACTTTTTTATATTCTTTGGAATCACGTGGGACTCATATTAATACTATACATCTATCATCCCCTTTTTGCGACAACTTCGTATTTATATCTTCGTAAGTTTTTTTCCTTTTGGTTTTATTTAACAATTCTGTGCACCACTACGAAAAGAAAAAAACACTGTTAAAAAATTTAATAGAATGGACAATTTCAGTAATGCGAATAATGGTGGAAGCTATTAATACTTACGAACATATAAATGCTACTTTATTTTAAATGCGAAAGTAAGGGGAGACTTGGCGAAAGGGGGCGCCAAAAAAGTATCATGGGCTTTTGTGGAAAAAAAGCAGTTTTTTTTTTCCTGTGGGTGTGAGGCTCCTAAACGGGACTACCCCTTCAATAGCAAAAAAACCGGTCAAGTGTGAGTTTTACTCACCCGCCGAGGGTTTCGTTCACAAACAGATTAATAGTTCAGACTCAATATAAGTCTAAGAAATCAACAAACTAAAATAGTCAAATCAAATTAAACTTAATTCACTGTTCATTCACTAAAATTCATCTTTTCATTTCGAACGAAACTGAACAAAAGATCGCGCCAGCCGTATGAAAATTTCTTTGGTGCATTTAAGGGATGAAATGCCGCAAGCGACACTAAGACTGCAGTCAGTTCATCGTTTTTTGCAGGTAACTGATTCGATTTAAATCGTTAATATCTGGAAAAATTGTATGAAAATAATTTTTTTTACTTATTGTAATATTTTATTGTTCTTTCGCCGAGATCTGCAAAATGGCGTTTTCAGATGTTCAAAATTCGAATGTTGTTGTTGTTGGTTTTTGGCCAATACCTCGAAAACTATTAAAGCCAGAGTACTCAAACCAATTTTAACACAAGGATTACATCTAAACCTACATTCCAGATTTTTTTTTTTTCAGATTCTTAGCGGTTGTGGAAATGAGAGGGGGGGGGCACCTTTTTTCGACTTCGATACAAAAGTCAGTTTTTGGCCGTTTGTCGGATAACAACTTCTTACCAATAAGAGTAAGGTGATTAGCATAGTACAGCTTTTTTATCTAACTATCATCCTCTTTCCAACGATACCCATATCAAGGAAGTAGTAAAAGAAATTTGTTTTTCAAATTTACTATTGGTACTAAGTTTTTTGCTAGTATGGAATTTTCTTAAAATTTGTTATCTGAAATTTCTGTGTGAAATACATCTTTTGGCGAAGTTAATTCTTAGTGGTTCGCCAATTACCAAGAATAAAGCCTTATGACAGACAGACAGACATTTTCATAATCAGGACACCGCCCCCTTTCCAATGACACCCATATCGACCGTCAAGGCTAATTAAAGTTTTTTCGTTTTCTTTAATCTACGACTAATTCCAAAAATAAATCCATGATTTGTTTTTGGGTCGCCTAGATACATCTTCAGTCCAAATTTCATCCCTTAACTATAAAGGACTTATAAGTTATAGTCAAATATGTAAAAGGCGACAGACAGATAGACACCGAAGTGATTCCATAAGGGTTTCGTTATTCCTTTGAAACGAAACCCTAAAAATGCTTGTTTTTGACCCCTCTACAAAATACTGCTATAATTTTTTAGTGCCAAAGTTATCGTACTCGTGCCGAAAGTAACTCTCTTTGTGTGTTTATCTGAAAAGATTTGTGAACAAATTCGAGAAATGAAGCTTCTAAAGCGGGCGCTGCCTAAACAGTTAAAAATACAAAAAAATGATGTATAGGCGAATGGGTCATCTCAAAAAGCTATAACAGAAAGTCCGTGGCAGCATATGTCTATCTATGTCTATCTTTGAAGGTAGGCACACAATAACCATTCTTATGGTTCTGTATTTTATTGTATTGTATTGGGCGGCGTAACAGCCCGTTGAGAGCCAGAGCCTAGCTTTTTCGCGCCTCCATTGTGTTGTGCGCGTTATAATTTTTGTCACATGTGGAGGGGACCTACTGTTTAATGCCGGTTCCGAACGGCGAATTGCGAAAGCTTTTCATGACAGAAGTACTCCAGGAAGGTTGTCAGTCGATCGCTGGATGTGGTGCCGTTAAAAATGTTTGTGATGTTTTTTTCCCCGAGCTGGATTCGAACCCGGGGTTGGTTCTGTAAAAACCAAAAACGGAAAGCCAATCCGCTCCAACCGCTTCATCGAAAAATCTGAAAAAACTACAAAAAATCGGTTTCGATGAGAGCATTAAAAAAAACATTTTGGAGCTTTTGGCCGAAAACGATAATACGTCGATATGCGAATTCCGAAAATTCAAAAATGCAGTTTTGTAGATCTCAGTGAAAGCATTCAAAAATAATAATTACAAAATTATCGATTGGTGGGCAAAGTCCAAGCAATTACCAGTTAAACGTTTTTTTAATCAATAAAATTCTGGCGGAAATTGAGGCGTCTCAGTGGTGTTTTTTAAATTTGTTTAACCCCTATTCGCTCAACTAAAATTTGCACATAGCTGGCATGAAGATGATCGCACTGAAAGGGAGATAGAAAATAGACGCATATGAGATTTGAAATATGGATCTATGTGTAGGTTTACATATAAGGTTGTCAAATATCTCCCATCCGCCTTTTCGTCTTTTGAATTTTCCGGCTATGTACAAAGCGCTACAGAGCTCGTATCTGGCAATACTATACAACGAAAGGTCTTGACATAACCTACAAAACGACGCTATAAATGATTAGTTTGGATATTGCGTTCAACAATTATAGACATGTAAACATGGAGTTCACATGTAAACATGGAGTCACACCAAAGTTTTCCTTCGTTGAAGGCAAATCCGCTAGAGAAACGTTCCGTGAGATTTATGGTGTTTTGGGGGATGGTACTCTATCACTTCGAACCGCAGAGGAATGGTTTCGACGATTCAGAGCCGGTGAAAACGACACCATGGATAAGCCAGCCGGCGGAAGACCTGTGACGACGAATACCGATCGAATCATGGAAAACATCGAGTTAGACCAGCATGTAGCATCTCGTGACATCGCCCAGGAAATGGGAGTTAGTCACCAAACCATTTTAAACCATCTGCAGAAAGCTGGATACAAAAAAAAGCTTGATGTTTGGGTGCCGCATGATTTGACGCAAAAAAACCTTCTGGACCGAATCAACGCCTGCGATATGCTGCTGAAACGGAACGAACTCAACCCGTTTTTGTAGCGGATGGTGACTGGCGACGAAAAATGCTTGAAGCAGGCGATCGACCAGAAGCGTCCAGAATTGGCCAACAGGAAGGTTAGTGTTCCACCAGGACAACGCCAGACCACACACTTCGTTGATGACTCGTCAGAAGCTACTCGAGCTCGGATGGAAGGTTTTATCGCATCCACCATATAGCCCGGACATGGAGCCAAGTGATTACCACCTGTTCCTGTTATGGCCAACGCCCTTGGTGGTGTGAAGTTGAACTCAAAAGAGGCTTGTGAAAAGTCGCTGTCCGAGTTCTTCGCAAATAAGGAAGGGTGCTTCTACGAGGGGAGTATTATGAAGTTGCCGTCTAGATGGAAACAGATTATCGAACAAAACGGCGCATATTTGAACTAAATCCGATCGTTCGTTTTATTGGTTATTTTGAATCTGATTTGGTCCAGGCTTGGGCAGGTGATTAGTAGGTTTCTTTAGACTGGTCACAGTGCCTGCAGATATTCGTGCTTGAGAGATCCATTTTTTGTAGGTGGTTGTTAGTTCTAGAGCTTCTTTAGCTCGTTGGGAGTTGTGATTGCTTTTCATGAATTTCCTACAGTGTGATACCCTCCTGGTGTGTCCAGAATACATTTTTTTTTAAATAATCCAGTTCTTAATGTGCTGGTTTGTTGGATCGCCATAGCGATGCTCGATATATCCATGCTGTTTAGTAAATTTCCTTCGATTTTTTTACTGCCGTGTTTTGCCTTAAATTTCAATTACTAACCAACGACCGCAATACAGGCCTGAGTGATATGGTAATTTAATCGTTTTAATTTTTTTTTTTTGAATTAAGAAATTGACGATGCCTTGTGTGCAGATCTCATCTTAAAGGCTAAATTGCCAGCTTACTAGCCTGGGCTCTCATCACGGACGACCATCGTCCAGACGACTGTCGTAAACGCTATCGTCAAAAGTTTGTCTTAGCACTATCGCTATCGTTTCGTCTATCGTCACAGGTTGAGTGCCACTAAATGCTACATTCCTTATGTCAAAATAAGAACTACTTGTTACCCTTCATTATCCTGTTGTATTTTCAAGTCCAAAAACGAATAAAAAATATAGGTAATGAGTTCTAAGGAGGTATATCGCATTCTAGTTCATATCAAAATAACTTATAAGCTTGAATTAGTTAAATTGGCTTCTATTTATAAGCATCACACCTCCCCACAATCATTTGTGTACCTCACTGATCGGCTGTTCCTAGCTTTTCTCTTAGTCTGACTAGATCGGCTGTTCCTAGCTTTTCTCTTAGCCTGACGTTTATCCACTTTGTGATTAAGGGGTCAACGCCCTTTTCATAGAGTGCATTTCTTAATGACACGTGGTCATCATTGGCAAATGCCCCTGCCATGTCCGTAAAGACGCCAAGTGCGATCTCTTTTGCTTTCAAGGATTTTTTTTTTACCATGTCCGGTACTTTATGAAGTCCGGTAACTCTAGATTTACCTTTTTGGTAGGCAAGCTGCAGCCTATTGAGTGACGATTTTTCTAGTCGTTCTAATAACTTCTCAGTCATCTTTAGTGAAAACGAACAAAAACTGATTGGTCTATAGGATTTGGGGTTGTCAGGCGGTTTGTTTCCTCCTTTGGGAATAAGTACGTGACCAATCTCCATTTAAGTGGTATGTAGTTGGTTTGAATGCTATGTCTTATGATTTTTAGAAGGAGCGTCTTTAATTTGTTGTTCGCCCATGTTCAAGGTGAAGCCAGTTAGAGGGCTTTGTGTATAACTATTTTCTATTATACGGCACGCCTTAAAAATAAAGTCATTAGTACTGCTGATTCCATCTAAGGCAGCAGTCGTAAAAATCGGAGCGACTGGTTTGATGATGAATGTAAACTAGCGACTGAACGTAAGAATACTGCATACCGAGCAATGCAGCAATCCCAAAGAACGCGGGCACGCGAAGCGGAATACAAAAGGCTCAGAAAAGAAGAGAAGAAGCTTTACAGACAACGTAAAGCAGCCTGGGAGAAGAATTTTGTCTGCGAAACGGAGCGCAATAGAGAGCGAGGTCCGTACCAAGCGCGGAGACCACCGATCCTAAGGAGCGATGGGAAATGCACTTCAATGAATTGCTCAACGGTCAGCTCACCGAAGAAATGAGTGCTCCATCATTACATGAAGACACCCTCAGGCAGGCGATATAAAAATGTCTAGAATTTCATATTCCAACATACCACCTGTTTATAGACTTTAAAGCCGCCTACGATCTTCAATGGACTCCGACAAGGGGATGGGCTGGCCTGCCTCCTCTTCAACCTGGCGTTGGAGAAAGCAATCCGAGACTCTGATCCATCAAGAAGAGGGACAATCGTCACCAAGTCTACTCAATTACTGGCTTACGCAGATGACATAGACATCTTCGGACGAAGTGAACAAGCTGTACAAAACTCCTTCATCCAGATCGAGCAGGTGGCAAAAAACCTGGGGCTGCACATAAATGAAGGAAAGACAATGTATATGGTGGCATCGTCTGCGAGAAATGTTAGAAGAACAATTAAGCTAGCGGAGCACGAATTTGAAATCGTGCAGTCCTTCAGCTACCTAGGGTCAGCAGTAGCCGCGGATAATAACATGGAAGAAGAAATACGCGGGCGGTTACTCAAAGCGAACAGAACCTACTACAGTTTTGCAAGGCTTTTCAAATCCAAGAACCTTACCATGAAAACAAAACTGCTACTATACAAAACACTTGTATTACCCGTACTCACATATGGATCCGAGACTTGGGTGCTTAGCCAAAGGCACTCTGACCTCTTAGCCACGTTCGAGAGGAAAGTTTTACGGAGAACTGTTGGCCCCATACGTGAGGAAGGACAATTCCGGAGACGGTACAACTATGAGTTGTATCTACCTCGAAGCAGATGTTATAACGAAAATAAGGCTCGGTAGACTCCGGTGGGCAGGGCACCTAGCTCGTATAAGCGAAGAGGACCCTGCTCGGAAAGCCCTTTGCGGTACAATTCATGCTACAAGACAGCGACGCAGTCCGCGCTTACGCTGGAAGGATGGCGTAGACCAGGACGCCCGAAGCCTTGGGATGCCCAACTGGATGGCGTCGGCAAGCGATCGGGATAGGTGGAAGTGCTTGCTGCAGGAGGCCCGGACCAGACACCGGTTGTTGCGCCGATGATGATGATGATTATACGGCCAGGAAAGTGGGTTCTAAGGAGAATGTTAAGGGCGTCTTTAAAATTGTTAATAAGATTGCCATCTGTGTCTTTGAGTAGACTGAAAGAGTCATTGTTATCCCTGGAGAGCACCTTTAGACCTCTGGCCGATGCTGGAGTCTGTAAGGTTTTCACAGAAGTTCGATGATAAAGTATTTACCTTTCTTTCGACAAAATTTAACCAACTCTTTGAAAGTTCTTGGTGGCGCTTGGTAGGTAACCAAAGTAACCACTGAGGTAACAACTACCTCTATGTCAGCTACCTTTAGGAGTACAGAATACGTATCCGTAAATTCTGAGAAAGATATAGATAATATCGTGGTCTAAAACATTAGCTGCTCTTCGTGTTTTGGCCGATTTATCAAAAATTATCATATAGTTCTTGCTGCTAAGTCCTCCGATTTTGTTGTTGTTGATCCAGCATTTTTTGATGAACCCCAGATTGATCAAACCTTCAGCATGCCTTCTTCGGATTTCTTCAGACGGCAGCTTCGTATGCTGGAGATTACCTAGGATAACTTTAATCATTAAGTGCACGAATTACGATTTACCGTCATCGGGGGGCTCTATCTCCTCAGGTGGTTCGTCGGCTTTGTTTTTCATGCGCCTATGAGGCTGACTTGACCAAACCGGAAGCAGATATTGTTACTTCTCTCCTCCAGGATTTTAGTAATGGTTTGGTCCATTACTAAAATCCTGCACCAACATGGCAGGTATGCCTTTATTAACCCGCTTGAGCGTTCTCCAGGAGCCTGCTTTAATCCCAACATTCTGACATTGATTGTTCAAAATCGCGTCCTGAATAGCCGTTATTTACGCAATTGCTAAAATTGTGAAGGGGGAAATCTTTGACCAGTACTGCCATTCGAGAACTCACGCATGCCTCTTTGTGGGTAGTGTCCGACCTTCTCTTGTTGCGTAGGCTCGACCCTGCGACATTAGTTTATTCCTCTTCTGATAGAGATTTGTCGTGAGATCTCTGTCTTTTCGGGGCTGATTTAGTAGCGGCCGGTGTAGACTTCACCGGCCCTGGCTCAAAGCTCATCCCCTTTTTAAAGAGATGGTATAGTCTTTTTCTACCTGCTCCGCTAAGGCTTTTGTGCTTCTCTTGGACATTTTGTTCTGAATCTCTTTGTTTGAGACTGTCCGAGCAGAGTTACTTGGCTCTACGCTTTTATTGACGTCATTATTTCAGGTTTCTTCGACATTTTGGCAGTGTGAGACTATTGGAGCTGTCTCCGCCCTTGGTTTCTTTGTTTTTAGGGTTTCGTTCCAAAGGAATAACGAAACCCTTATAGAATCACTTCGGTGTCCGTCTGTCTGTCTGTCTGTCGCTTTTACATATTTGCTAATAACTTCTGAATCCTCTGTAGTTAAGGGATGAAACTTAGAATGAATATTTATCTCGGCAACCCAAAAATAAATCGGTAATTTGTTCCAGAATTAGTCGAAGATTAAAGAAAAAGTTAGTACTGAAACTTGGAAAAACTTTTATTAACTTTGACAGTCAATATGGGTGTCATTGGAAAGAGTGCGGGGAGTAGATTACAAATGTCTGTCTGTCTGTCATTAACCCCTATTTTAGAACCACCTGGGATTAAGAAATGAAATTTACACAGAAGATATGTTTCACTTGCCCAAAGAAAGTTCCGAAAAAAAGTTTTAAGAAAGTTACTTATTAGCAAAAAAGTTAGTACTAATACTAAAATCAAAAAACAGATTTATTTTCTTAGATATTTGATATGGGTATCGTTGGAAAAAAAATGACACTTAGATCGAAAAGTTGTACTACCATTAGCATCTTAGCCCTAGTGGTAAAAAGTAATAAGCCCGCAAACTTCGAAAAACCGACTTGTGTACCGTGTCCCATACCTTATTTTCTAAAATAATGGGCCAAAGAATCTGAAAAAAATTGGAGCTATGGGGCAACTCATCGCAATATTGCAAATATACCCAGTAATCTCATATGATTTTTTATTCGTACTAAATTGAATTAATAACTAATTTCTTAAAAAAAAAATTTTACCAGAATTAACAGAGTTAGGTACCGTTGGGTCTTGTAAAATAAAATACAGTTTTGAGATTGAGCTTTTTGTTCCGAGGTTCTGAAATATTTTTTGGCTCTTTTCAAGGCCTGTGAACCTGAGCGAATATTTTGTATGACAGTTTTCTTCTCTCTCAGTTGTCTTAAAAGAACAAAGCGAAGTAAAGAAATGATTGGTCATAATAGTTTTGTTATTGTATTTTTTTTTTGAAAAAAATAAGAGAATCAGTTATTTGTACGCGCATGTGTGCTCAGACCATTTCCTGATACGCTCAGATTGGTTGCTCTATTGGTTGCTATGTATATGAATATGCTGTGGGAAAGATTTTAAATTTAGCTGATGGTGATGATGTAAAATTTGATTTTTTTTTTAAATTTAAATGCGATTTGTTAATTTCTTGGGTGTTTGTGGCTGTTCCACATTAAGGTTTAAGTGGCTATCTCCTAATAAAAATACTGCCGAATACTTTATGATTCAAATTGCTTAGCTGTTTGGTTAGCTAATTGTCATGAGCTGCCGATTGATTGTCTCAATGGACTAGCTTGAGACCATTTCCCTTAAGTTCACTAAAGCAATTTTCACACGGTTGGCACGATCAGCAAATGAGAACGATTTTTCTTTTGTTTAGCCTTATTAGAAACAATAAGAACTACCAGAGGGTGCTAGTTACTTTAACTTAAATTATGCCCTTACTTCTAATCTGTTGACGAAAGAACGAAACCCTCGGCGTGTGAGTAAAACTCACACTTGACCGCTTTTATTTGGTATAGTGATCCCACGAATGACCTTACTGGGGTGCCGTGTAATAACGCCGAGCGAAATAGGGCCGAATTCCAAAATTCGAAGTTATTTCACTTTATGAAAGCGAAATAAGGCCGAATTTTCGAGTTCGGTGTTATTTCACTTTTCACTGACAAAGTGTCAGAATAGCATCAGCTATCAGGAATAATTCGGTTTTAAATAATTAGTGTTGCTTGGGCGAAGCCAGGACGGGTCCCATAGTTTATTTATAAAGCCATGAAAATGGAATAGATATAGTCAAAAAATCGTCATTTGGAAACAGGCGAATAAGTGATCTGATATCTGCCAAATTACGTTAACCCTCTACTGCACAAGCAGTCATATATGGTTTCTGAATTTCCAACTTGTGTTACTAGAACTTATTATTATTATTACTGCTATATTGAAATATTAATAAATTAAAAAGAATTAAGCTCTACCTGCAAGGGGTTTAAGCTTGCTACTAGAAATCTGGCCATTCTACGAGAAAACATAGCTTCAACAGCTTATATTAGATATTTGATTGTGTTTTTATACATTTGTTGTTTCTTTTTTTTTTGCTTCATTTTCGTAAACAGCTTGCCACTAGAAAATGGTGCTTCCAGTAGAGGGTTAAATGGCACGAAACTCTAAATATACTATAATATATAGCAGAATATATGGCTGAATATATAGCAGACAACAATAGATTGAGACTGACCTGTGTGCCAAGACATAAAAAGCACGAGGTCAAAATAAACTCAGATACCGTTTATATCCTCTCCTCTCTATGGACAATAATAATAACGTAGACATAAAGCAGCACCTACGAAATTGGATCATTAAGCAAACCAATCAGTTCTCGAAGTGAAAAGATTGTATTTAGGTCTAAGGTCTTAGGTACTTGTGAAATCACGAAGGCCATCTGTTGGCCCATTGTGTTTTCACGCATCCGGATTGCTCCCAATGCTCGGACTCGCTATCTAAAAGTTTTCTGCAAATATAGCAAACAAAATATTAGCAGACATTTTATACTACCTGTTTGAAGTGCAAAATTCGTAGTCTGATATCCCTTGGGCTATAGTCAGTTGGATCTGTTGATGAAACCGCTGATGCGCCTTACATTGAAGTTAGTGAGTTCGCTTGGATCCTCGAAGAAGTATGCACCTAGAGTGTTTTTAATAGTACCGGAGAGTGCTGGGCAAAACCAAGAGCAAAGCTCTAGAACTAAGCAAAGCAGACAACCACCTTTCTGTATTGAAGATGAATCTCAGAAAACTTGCAGACACTATGGTGACTATACAACCCTATTCTGCTGTTCACGTGAAACATTAGAATTTGTGAGACGTAATGAAAACTAATTTACAGAATAGTGGTGACAATTTAGGCTTGTGGAATAATTACTATTTTCAGCATGACACATAACATACTTCAGAGATCATTGACATATTAAATTAGGTTGTTAAATATCTCCCTTCCGCCTTTTTGTCTTTTGAATTTTCCGGCTATGTACAAAGCGCTACAGAGCTCGTATTGCCAGATACGGAAAATTCAAAAGACAAAAAGGCGGAAGGGATATATTTGACAACATAATATATGGACCGCTAGTAACCAACTTCACACTGGTTCCAACTCATATATATGTATAAGTTTCTCAAAATCGCCACGTATGAAAGAAACATTAGACAAGCAGTCCATATAAAATATGCCAATGGCAGAGATTATGCTCCCATCATCATATTTCTTGGACTTGAATTCGTTGCTTAGTTATCTGTGCTTGTCATAGCCAATTAACAAGCCAATTGCAACAGTGTTTGACTTCAGGATCTCATTTAGGGAGGTTGTAAAAATTAAGAGCACAAAAAAATGGTTGCAATAGATCCTGAAGGTCGCAGTACAAGCGGTGGTTGTCTGTAGTGCTTTGTACATAGCCGGAAAATTCAAAAGACAAAAAGGCGGAAGGGAGATATTTGACAACCTAATACAAGACAGCGACGCGTAGACCGATGGCGTAGATGGTGTAGATCAGGATGCCCGAAGCCTTGGGATGCCTAACTGGACTAACTGGCGTCGACCAGTGATCGGGATAAGTGGAAGTACTTGCTGAAGGAAGCCCGAACCGAACACCGTTTGTTGCCCCGGTGATTTTGAAGATAATGTAGTATTAAAAATAAAACTGAAAAACGATGTAACACCCCTGTGTGAGTCAGCGCCCTCTGGGGGTTAACGAAAGCAACGCTCAACTGAGATCCTTCAGCTGACAAACTCCATCATGACAGATCTCTCTGTCACTTGCCTTCCGCCTTGAGTAAAGATAAGTTGTTCACGTAAATAAAAGTTGTTCAGAAAATATTTAATTGTTAAATAAAGTAGTTTTTGTAAAAACTTAAAGTACTAAAATAATTATTTTCTTTTATTTACATTAATTGAACGCATATATATAAATACATACTTTTTGTGTTTTCAATTTTCAGATTGCGAAATTTTAGAAATTGTAGTAGAGCACGAAAAATTTATTTCAATTATCGAACATAGACTTTACTCGAGAAAGTTTAAATTCATTATTCCTGATATAACTCAGTCATAACAATTTGAATAGACTAAAAATAGCTGTTCTTACACCTTGTTGGCAGCATTTAAAGTGTATAACAGACAAAGATATTTAAAGATATAAAGTGAAAGGGTATATTCATAGGTTTTCATAGAAATTTTAAAGAAAAAATGGTTTGTAAAAAAAATTATGATAATTGTCCATAAATCATATCAATTATAAAAATTATTTACTTTCTTTGCAAGCACTACTATATACAATACAATACATAGTTCATTTTTATTTGTACAAGAATATTAAACGATGTTAAAAATGCTATGCGCCTTTAGAAGTTATTTCCGGAAAGGTGCTGAAATATAAATAACCAACAAATATGTTGATACCGAAAGTATGTTGAATTCGGGTTGCTTTTGTTTACTGTTGGATGTAGTGAAAGCTATTACTTTTGAAAAATCAGTCGAGCCATCCAAAGTTCTTATTGCAGCTCTTATACAGTACAAAGTTCTTCTTTCCAAATGTCTAATTTCGTAGCGTTCTGAAACATAAAAAAATATGCGTTAAAATGATTCATTACTCAACGACTTACATAAATAATATTTTATGTAAGAACGAAGCCAATTAATTTCTTCTATTCTGTTAATTTACTCAGGCAGCTTATTCTTGTTAAGATTGTATCGTTATACGCCTATAATAGCATTTAGTGGAAATATTCTTTGAAGTCTTTCTCTAAAGATTATCAATTAGACATTCTTAAAACTAGATGTCTATAGATTATTTATTAACCTCAACAGCATGCTGTACCATTCTCAAAACAGTTAAGAGGTAGGCTAGTGTATGTTATATTAGTTCCCGAGTTTAGATGACTGTATCAGGATGGCTGTAAAAAATCGCCTAACGACTTTTGAGAATAGTCGTTGCACTAGAGGATCGTGTTTCGGAAAGGACTTCTTAGCAGAAAAGGAATCTGTATGTAAAAGTAACTAAGTTGTATAAATGGTGCGAGATTGTTCTAAAATATAGAGCAAATATTGTATAAGAGAACTTTGGAAATATTTACCATCATACACACTTAAATAGTCATAAATACAAGTTTTTTCTGTACTATAGTCATTCATGCAGACGGCAAAGCCATATATTTTTTTTTTTTGATTTTTGTATTTTACTTTAAGAAAAGAAATAACTGAAATTTAAATCTAATCTAATCTTCTCATGCTGTTGCCAAAAAAAGCGTTAGATATAGCCATAGCCTTTTTTTGACTCGCATCGTGCTGTGTCGTTTGATTTTTTCCAAGCCATGCTTCCAAAATGAAACTCAACCTTAAACTTACTTCCTGAGTAACTCTAATATATGTAAGTTTGAAGTAAACGTCATCAATTTGTGATATCATTCCCCAATTAAACTACCAGTCATCCCCAAAAGAAGCCCGAGTGGAAGAAGAAAAACCAAAAGTTTAGTAAGACACTGAATCTGCTCTACACATTGGGCATACCTAGGTCAACCAACTCGATGCTAGCTACATTCGCAGACGACATTGTTATTCCATCTTCCATAATTAAAAATAAGTTGAGCTCTTACGATAAAACTCTAAACTATCGACTTTCTGTCGATAGTCGACAAACAGTTAATTTACAGGACACTAATAAAACCAATCTGGACTGACGCATCTCAATTGGCGGAACTACCTGTGCGAACAGTTTAAACATTATACAATGACTACAAAAAAATACTCCGAACGATAATAAATGCACTGTGGTACATTACCAACGAAGAGCTGCAACGCGATCTAAACAAACCCCCAGTAAAAAAAGAAATGAAAAAAATTATCAGCAAATACCTAATATCACTCTGTTATCACTCTAACGGCAAAGTACGGAATTTACCGGAACAAGAACGAAACACAAGAAGACGGCTAAGAACCTCACCTCCAATTCTCCAAAATATTTAAGTACATGATTCTCCTTGTATTCGAAGTCTGAACTTTCTGTAACTTAAATAGAAAAACTTTTAAAGTGTCAGTCGACTCTTTTATAAGGCAATGGCTTTAAGATTAAATTATAACACACTTTTCTCTTTAACAAAAACTACTAGGTGGTAATGGGGACTGAAATAAAAAAAAGACTTTACTCATCACTCGCCAGCTAGCTGAAATTTGGGAAGCTGTTCTCCACCATTCGGTTAAATTTAGGCTATTTAGTTCATTTCTTAAAATCTTAAATTCGCGCAACTTATAACTTAGATATGTTGCAACGTGTCGAGGGAGATGGTATTTACTTTGAACTCTAGTATGTAAACGTTTTCACACGTTTCAGTCAGTTTGGAAATCTTTTGCTAGTTTTTTTGACCTCAGAAAGTTTACATACATATATACAATATATTTCAAGTTAGATTTCAGGTAATATAAGTTCGATAAGAATAAAAATGTATAGATATATCGATTGACTCGATTAAATGATAATTTGAGAAAAGCATGAAATGCTTTACATTCGCCTTTGAAATACACTACATTTTATTCAAATAGTTGGCCTTTAATGGTGTTAATCTACAATTTTTTGTAAACATAAAAGTTATGGCTATACCTTTACTTATACTTTGACACTTAAATCTAAGGCTTTTCAAAAAGTAGAGTTAATCAATCTGTGCATTGAACGGCTCATTTGACATTTCAGTTGATTGCAATCAATTGTTTCATCCATTAACCGTCTTGCAATAATTTGCAGTATTCTCATTATTTTGAGTCAATAAATCTATTAAGCTTTTTTTATACAAATTTGTTAAATTTTATGCAACAATTACCATTGGCTTTTTCTTCAAAACTTGTTTTGTCTGCTAAACTCCAATTACACCCATTCTTGGAGTTATTTTGTGCTATGTACTCCACGTAGAAGTTATTATAATGGCCATACCTTAGAGCGCTACTTTCTCCTATTGTTGTACGAATATCCACAGCTACGCCATCAGCATATATTTCAAGTAATTTCATCGTTATGGGATCCGCTAGATAAGAAAGAAGACTGAAATTATTTTCTGATTCTAGCTAACTTACAATCGTGGAAAACTAATTAGAATCAAAAAAATTCAAATGAAAAAAACAGTTTATTTTTTTGTTAAAAATACATAGTATATTTTTGTTTGACTAACGACAACTGCAATATGTCTATGCTTACATAATCAAAGAGAATAAAAAGAATTTTATACAAACACAATCACATATATATACGCTAAAAAGGTCCAAAGAGTCTGTTTTTTGTTGGAAATATAGTTAGAAACAAGGCTGAGAAAGATTAATAAAAGGACAAAAAGTAATAAAAAATCTGAACATTATTATCCAAATTTCTTTATTTGAATAAAAAAGAATAATATTTTGTAAGATATCCCTTATTGGTGATTACAGACAAGCAGTGTTTCAGTAAAATGGCTAGGAAGTCTTGTCATCGTTTCGGTCAAATGTTGTACGACAAATTTACGAGATGCTTATAATTCTTTGCAGATTTTGATGCTACACTTCTCCCCGCATAACATCAGCCAACATCTATCTATATTCTATCTATCTATAATCTATAATCTTCTATAAATATTATAAAACAAAGTGTAAATAAATGTTTGGGGAGTCTGATCTCAGGAACTACTGAACGGATTTCCATGCGGTTTTCACCAGTAGTATTGTTCGAATAAAGCTAAACAAAAGAAAAGTCGTTCTCATTTGCTGATCGTGCCAACCGTGTAAAAATTGATTTAGTGAACTTAAAGGAAATGGTCTCAAGCTACTCCATTGAAGCAATTAATCAGCAGTTCATGAAAGTTAGCTTACCAAGCAGCTCAGCAATTCGAATCATAACGTATTCGGCAATAAAAAATAGCCACTTAATCGTCTAGAACACTAATGTGGTACAGTCACAAACATCCAAGAAATTAACAAATCAAGTACTCGTGTTTGAAATTCAAAAAAAAAAATTCAAATTTTGCACTAGGATTTATTTTGTTTTTTTTTCCTTAGAATTTTTTATGTTCACTTTTATTCAGAGACAAAACATAAAATCTTTCCAACAGCATATTTATATAAATCGCAACCAATAGAAAAGAGCAAATCAGGAAATTGTCTGAACACACATACACCTACAAATAACTGATTCTCTTATTTTCTTCAAAAAAATTACAACAACAAAGCTATTACGATCAATCATTTCTTTGCTTCGCTTTGTTCTTTTAAGAGAACTGAGAGAGAAGAAAACTGTCAAACAAAATATTCGAGAAACCCTCTTCGGAGAAGAAAAAAAATAAAAAGCAAAAAAAGCCAAATCGGACAAGTCGAGGATTGAACCCGGGACCCTCAGACCAGAGCGCGAGCGCTATAACCACTCCACCAACGCCGCTTCGAAATTTTATTATCTTTCTTTGTGTGTGTGAGATAATCACTAGTTGCCCTTTTTTAGCAAAATGCTCACATAACTTAAATCGTTAATATTTCTAAATATTGTGTGAAAATAATTTTTTTTTTGTATAACATTTTTTGATTCTATTGATGCGATCTACAAAATGGAGTTTTCGGATCTTAAAAATTCGTATGTCATTGTTTTTTGGTTTTTGGCCAATAACTCGAAAACTGTTTGAGCCAAGATGCTCGAACTAAATTTAAACTAAAGATTACGTCGAGACCTACATTCTAGATTTTATTCAGATTTTTAGACCCGCGGGTGTGGAAATGCGAGGGGGGGGGACGCTTTTTTTTCGCACTTAAAGCTTAATATCTCGAAAACCGAACCTCGGAACAAAAACCTCAAAATGAAAACTGTATTTTATTTTACGAGACCTATCCAACGATACCTAACTCAATCAATTCCGTTAAGAAAACAAATTAAAAAAAATAGTTATTAATTAATTTTAGTACAAATAAAAAATCATAAGAGATTTCTGGATATATTTGCAATATTGCGATGAGTTGCCCCATAACTCCAATTTTTTTCAGATTTTTTGGCCCATTATTTTAGAAAATAAGGTATGGGACATGGTACACCAGACGGTTTTTTGAAGTTTGCGGGCTTATAACTTCTTACCAATAAGACTAAGATGCTAATTGTAGTACAACTTTTTGATCTTGCTATAATTCTCTTTCTAACGATACCCATATCAAGTATCTAAGAAAAAAAAACTATTTTTTGATTTTAGTATTAGTACTAACTTTTTCGTTAATAAGTGACTTTCTTCCAACTTTTTTTCGGAACTTTCTTTGGGCAAGTGAAGCACATCTTCTGTGTAAATTTCATTTCTTAATTCCAGGTGGTTCACCAGGTACCTAAGATAAGGCTTAGTGACAGACAGACAGACATTTTTGTAATCTCCGCCCCGCCCCCTTTCCAATGACACCCATATCGACCACAAAAGTTAATAAAATTTTTTTCAAAGGTTAGTTTCAGTACTAACTTTTTCTTTAATATACGACTAATTCCGGAAAAAATTCCTGATTTATTTTTGGGTTGCCAAGATACATACCCATTCCAAATTTCATCCCTTAACTACAGAGGATTCAGAAGTTATTAGCAAATATGTAAAGGCGACAGACAGACAGACAAAATAGAGACGGACACATAAGTGAATCTATAAGGGTTTCGTTATTCCTTTGGAACGAAACCCTAAAAATCGGCTTCGATGAGAACATTAAAATAAAGCTAATTTCAGCATTCTAGCCTTAATACTTCTGGCGCTTTTGGCCAAAAACCATAAAACGTCAATATACGAATTTCGAAAATCCAAAAACGCAGTTTTGTAGATCTCGGCGAAAGCATTGAGAAATAATAACTATAAAAATATCGATTAATGGGCGAATTCGGAGAAATCGCTGATTAAAAGTTTTTTTTAATCTATAAAATTCTGGCTGAAATCGACGCGAGTCTCAGTGGTGTTTTCTATATTCATTTCAACCCCTATTTGCTCAACAAAATTTGCATACAGCTGGCATGAAAATGATCGCGCAGAAACGGTGTTGTACGGTATGAGATATGAAATATGGATATATGTATGTATGTGTATAGGTGTACATAAATGTAAATGTACACAATAGGGATATAGGCAGCGATACCAGAACGCGTATTTTTTGTTGGAAGATGACAGCCAATGGGAAAATTTCATGTGTGATGCGTTTTCTGTTCTACAGAGAAATAATAAAGACACTTATTTACTTTGATAATTTGGTTGTGTAAAATTACTGAACCTTTGTTGCTGTGGCGAAATCACCGCAAAATAAGATTGAAAATATGTTGCACCGCAGACAATTTTAGTCAAAGTACATACAGTCGAATTTTCACGGGACATCAAAATTAGTTCGAGTTAGAGGCAGTTATGGAAAAATTTAAGTTAGATGGATTAATTTTTTTTTTGTTGAACATCCTTTATTTTGAACTGCAATATTTACAGTCGGAACTATACTGGCAGATGTCTTTATTTTACTTTTTTAGAGTAAGCTTCCAACACAACTTCTCGACAACGACCGTGCTCGCTCGGTTCGCGTGCAGGGCCATGTTCGCAAGCAAATCCAGCTTGAAATGAATATTCGCGAAATGTGTTCGTCGTTTAGGAGATTCAGAGTATACGAGTGTGCGTACTTGATACATTTTTTTTGCCTATTTTTCAGCCAAAGAAATAAAATTCGACTTAGATGTATTGAAAATTGACCAAGGCTGGAAAGAATATATTCGGGTTAGAGGGATCTTCGACTTTAGGGGAGTTTGACTTAGAGGATGGTTTTTGGAAGATGGAGGGGAATGCCAAAATATGGCGAAAAAAATTGTGTTAGAGGGAAATTCGACTTAGAGGAATTCGACTGTATGTTCTGTGGAATTTTATTTGAATACAAGCTACCGAGATGAGATTTCTGCGTGCTGGTGTAGGAGTTACTCGCCGAGATAGGGTGAGAAACACGACAGTACGGGGAGAGCTAAACGTTGAGCAGTTTCTTCTTCGAACGGAAAGATCCATACTTCGGTGGTTTGGCCACGTGGCACGAATGTCCCCTGCAGTACGACTTCCGAGACGTGCCTTGAATGCGACTCCATCAGGTAGGCGACCGCACGGTAGACCCAGGATGAGATGGTTGGATCAAGTCCAAAAGCTCGCCTGGTTACGCTTGGGCATACCCGCCGAGGAGTTAGAGTCGGCGGCGGAGGATCGGGATGCCTGGAGATCTCTTTTGCGTGCACTCCCCCCGCAACCCCTTTAGTGGAACATGCGGGATAAGAAAATGATGATGATGATGATGATGATTTAATTATATTTTTAGTCTACAATAACAAAGGGGAAAATTTTCCTTTTGAATACTCCTGAAGGCAGCGGGAAGACTTTTCAATAAATCTATTGCTTGCAACGATTAAGCATGGTGGAGAGACTGCTTTTGCTGTGGCCATTCGACAAGGGATAGTAGTTCAACAATTTAGGATGAGACTTCAATGCCCCACAAAACGTCTAGCAAGACGCACTAGAGCAAAGTCAATGCTTCACTAAAAAAACTTATTGGTGAACATAAAAAAACATAGCTTCAAACTAATAGAAGTGTTGCATATGGACGAGACAACGTATCACTTTCCAATAATGTACTTAAAATAAGAGCAGACAAATTTGAAGTAAGAAATGGGAAGGTAAATTTCGGAAATATCTTTGTTTTGGTACCGAAAGTTTTAGAAATGCTTGAGAAGGTAGATCCGGATATTAAACCTTATCCACTAACTCTATTTTGCTATTTTGTCGCAGACAAATAAGCAAGTCAATTAAGTTAATGATTTAATTCTTGCCAAATGTGATTCATCATCAATATCTATTATTCAGTTGACCGCCTTTTAGATGTAGAAGAAGCAGTGCATTACCTGAAATTATTTCTAAATTCATTAACACTTTCTGGTATTCCATTACTGGAATACGAAAAAACTTCAGATATACAGTGCTGCCTGCGCGAAGCCAAGACGGGTTGCTAGTATTTTTATCAAGATGTTGATCCATTCGCTTGCTCATGGGTACAATTGGACCAACGCCACACCAGAAACAGACTGCCGACTCCATGGCATTTCCATCCTCATCCTTGATGGTGTTGATAGTATAGTTCGGGTTGAGTTATATATTTGCAGATCGGCTCACGTACCTCTTAACATTAGATTCAAACTTGTTGCTCTTTTGCAGATTCCAATAAACGCTTACAATTTTTTTTAAAACATGCGGCGATTTAGCGCAAGCTCAATAAATCGCAACGGCTAAGTGAACGCCCTTACTATTCAAAAAACATTCGCCAGTTCAGCCGACTGCGGTTTCACTCGAGTCTTTCTTTTGGAATTTTTCATTCGGCCTATTTTAAGGTTGATCTTATTTGTTTGGAGCACTTTAAAGCTATAGCAACAGTATTTATGAGAATTTCTTTGCAATTTTGTTAAATAATATTTTTCAAAGACGTTTACTGAGATAATACTACAGAACAAATATGCTGCGCTAAAAATTTACGGGAAAATGAGAACAAAGTTCCAGTATCTCTAATTTTATTTCCAAAGAGTATCAAACAAAAATACACAGACCAACAGCAACACAAGGTATAATGTTAGGTGTAAAATATGATATATGTATTTACTAATGCTTTTATCTTGCGTATAACGTGCATAAAACAAATAAGAAAAACAAATTTCTTCGGTATTTTGCTTGTTTCTAATAAGTTGTCCATATATTGTATGAAATTTAAGATTACAATTTAATAAAGAAGTTTTTTTTTTGCTAAAGCATTTTAAAATTTCTAAATCAGCTTAAAATCTTTAGTGAGACACAAGTGTTTGGTATCACTGTTGGATTTTGATTAGAGTCGGTTATACAAACATTTTCTTAAAGCCGTTACAAAATGTATAGTTTTCAATTTCGCCTTTTCTATTTGGTCTTGTTTCACTTCATAAGAGTAATGTAGCTAAAAATCTGAAAAAATATGATACGTTAGCCTCGATGTAATATTTACTTTAAATTAGGTTTGAGTATACTGGCTTTAATAGTTTACGAGTTTGTATTAGTTTGTATTTACTTAGTGGATTAGTTGCGAGCATTTCAATCCTTAAATTCGAAATAACTATTTTCACACGACTGGCACGATCAGCACATGGAAAGGATTTTCTTTTGTATATTTCTATTAGAAATGATGGGTAATTTTGTAGTTGTACAGTCTACTCCCTCTAAATCGAAATCTATTTAAGTTGAATTTCCCTCTAACTTGAATTTTTTCGGCATATGTTGGCATTCCCCCTCCCAATTTTCTATACAAAAACCATCGTCTAACTTGAACTGATTTAGATGCCCCGCGAAAATGTGCCTTAGAGGGAGTCAGCTTAATTTCTCATGTTGAATGCCACGCTAACATTACTTCGCTTGCCCGTCTGGCCAAAATGATTGTCTCAGTATGCGTTGCATATTTTGATGAGATATTATTTTAAATGAAGCAGTTAATTTTTGTAATCATTTGAAAAAAAAACTATTTTTTTGTGTTCTATATTGCATTAATTTCTTAAAACCGTTTTGGTAGCGATAAAATATTTAAAAACTATGAGCCTCAAAATTGTAGTCGAATGTGTTTTTAATAATTTTGACTCCTCCGGTTCCTAGAGTTGCCTGATATAGTTCCAGCCCCAGAACGAACATGGGACGTTTCTTTTCCTTGTCGGAACTATGTCCTGGAACTAACTATGCCCTAGGAACCAACTGGTTCCCTGAAACTAGCTGGTTCCTCTGAACTACAACACATAGAGTATGGAACTATCACCAACAGGAACGGGCAACAACATGCACATGTTAAGAGAGACACCCATGTCCAATCCTGCATATTTACAAGGATATTTTTTAGATAGATATTTATTTTCTTTTTTAACATATGTACAAAGTTTGCCACCACACAATTTACATACAGGAATATGATATTTATTATATATCTTTCAACTGAAAAGTATTTTACAAAGTTTAAGAGTTCTTCCATATATAAATGTTATTCGAAAGGAAACAACGAAAAACCCTCATTTAATGCAAAAAAAAACAGTAAACATTAGTTTATAGATGTTTGTCTAATAATGGGTAAATGTAATATATAAATAAAAAAGTAATATATAAATATATACATGTAAATAAATAAATAAATAAATAAATAAATAAATAAACAAACAAATAAATAAATACATAAATAAATAAAAAATAAATAAATAATATATAAATGAAATAAATATAAAAATAAATAAATAAGTAGATAGTTAAAAAACATACAAGTAAATAATTAAATAAATAAATAACATATAATTATTAAAATAAATAAGTAAAAATATTGAGTAAATAAATAACACGAAACAAGTAAAGAAATAAATAGAATTATTTCATGGTTAACATATAAATAAATAATAAGAGGATAGCAATAACATTGATAACAGATGCGTTTACATTTGGAACTCGTATTCTACCTCAGGCTAAGTGAGATTAAGCTCGTTAATTAGGGGATACATCTTAAAAGAAATGATTTGGTTAGCCTTTCTATTCTGTCAGAGACCAATTCAACATTTGTTTGGCGATGCAACTCAGATGTAGAATAATGCCACGGTAAATTCAGCATCAGTTTTAGCAGTTTATTTTGCTGAATCTGTAATCTTTTTATGTGATATTTAGCACAATTCCCCCACGCAGGACAGCCATAAAGTAATAGTGCTTGAAAAATTACTTTATGTATGATTTATTTATTATCCTGGGATAAAAGGGACTTTCCATTTCTGAAAGGATATAACATTTTTATTGCTACACTTATTTTTTCCAAGGTATTCTATATATGTGCCTGAAACGTTAGTCTCTTGTCGAGGTGTATACCCAGGTACCTTACTGTATTTTCCCAAGCTATCGCGTGCCCAATTACCACAATTTGATTGGATGGGAGAAAACAGTCTTTTCTTTTTCTTGAGAAAAATATAGCTTTTATTTTTCCTATATTCAATTTAATTTTCCATTTGTTGAATACTTCCGCCGCATTTTTGAGATTCGTCTCAATCTTAAGACTGAACTTATGCGACGAAAGTATTGCTGTGTCATCAGCATAAGTTGCAAATTCGCATCCGGATAGTTCTGGGATATCGGATGTGTATAAATTATACAGTAGTGGTCCTAGCACAGAACCTTGGGGGACACCTGCGGGAACACCTAACAAATTAGCCGAACTATTGTTTACAAAAACTTTATAAGCACGATTTGACAAAAAGCTTTGAATAACTTTGCACAAAAAAGGAGGCAAATTATAACTAAGCATTTTGTATAATAGCCCTCTAAGGCATCACTTACCATTCTTTTTGTATCCGTATCCCCTAAGCTATCTGAAACAGTGAGGTTTTTGGCAAAAACTTGGCTAAGTCCATTAGCTTTGTCATTAACCGTGTAGTACGTATTATTATTGTCTTTGAGGAATTGAATTTGCTTTTTATTGGTATTGACAATCCTGATAATTTTCCAGAAAGGTTTCGAAGCAATATCGAGAGACGGTAACTTCATATTCCATGTTTTCTTTCTCTCATTTTGGATTAACTTCGAAATCAATTTGTTAAAGTATTTCACCATACTATGAGAAAATGTGTGCCTTTACCTTTGCCAGTCTCTTTTATGCTTATTTTTCAATTTGATAAGTTCAATGACCTGATCTGGAAGTTATACATAGCTGCGTTTAATTTCCTTTTGGGGATACTACGGTTAGCACAGTTTAGAACATCTTCAGAGAGGGCACAGATAATGTTATCCACGTCGTCTTTGGTAGATACATACTCCAAATTAGTGGAAACATTTTGAAGCTTTCTTTTCAGTTGAGCTCGGAAAATTGCCCAGTCTGCGTTTTTTGAATCTAGCAGGTAGTGTATTTTTTTTTGCCACATCTAGGGATACGATAAATAACTGGGTTGTGATCTGATGACAAATCATTAATCGATACAGGTGAAGAAATTTGACTAGATATATTTGTTATAAACAGGTCAAGTACAGATGGACAACCACGAGAACCAGCTGGAAAATACGTAGGACTAGAAGGAAACAGAACACAAATTGGCAACATACCAGACAGACTACTTAAAACGTTGCCCCAAGAATTAGCTCTTGCGCAACCCCAATCCCTATGCCTACAATTCAGATCACCGCCGATTAGAAACTCACCACTCATAGTAAAAGGTTTCCTTAAATCTGACCTGAGTATTGTTTGGTTCGCAATGGAAGATGCATTGCCTGGGAAGTACACACAAAAAATTTTGATAGCCTGGCTGTTTTGTAGCCTTACTTCAATGCATCTATTTTCCACGAACTGTGTTTGCACGCTTTGCAAAAGCTCACCTCCACCTCTTCTGTTACTTCTATCTATCCGATAGCATTTAAACGCGGAAGTAGAAATATTTATTCCAGATGTTAACCTATTTAAAATACCTCTGGCATTCCATGTAACAATATTTAAATTAGTATCTGCTATATTACTTAACATTAGAGTACAAGAACTTAGTAGCTAATTGTGTGATGGCATTAAATTGATCAAATTTTGTTTTACAAGATGCTAACTTGGTTATCATTTCCATAACTAACACATTCAATTCTTCCATAGAAAAAAGCGCATTATTGCATTTACCCTCTATTGATTGATGTTTATCATTTCCCCAAGTGGCTGGTGGCTGAACACAGCTAATGGCATCCGCATGATGATTGATTGCAATGATAACATCAATGATCATTGGTTATCATTGGTTCATAGGTAGGACAGGGGTTGCTATATGTGAAAAACTACGTTACCTACAGGGGAAGGAGAGGCGGGAGTTGTGCATCATGTTATCATTGATTGATTGTTTGTCTCCGGTGCGAAAGAGATGAGAAGTCCGTCATTGATTGCAAGTCAATATGCAAGTCGTGGACTGGTGCAGCAGCTGGAGCTTTCACGTGGGAAAAAGCTTTTTTTAAGCGCAGGCGAGAATCATTTCGCCGGTTAATCATATTTGCTTTAAGCTCTAAGTATTTGGCTCGGCTTAAACACGATGAATCATTTGCCCTATGATTGCCGTTGCAGTTTGCACATTTGGCAATTGCATTATTGTTGCATTCGGCAGTCTTATGTGAGCCCGCACAAATACCACAGAAAGTCTTAATGTAGCAGTGTCTCTCGCCGTGTCCGAACATTTGACAGTTGTGACATTGTGTCAGTTTCCCTTTCATCTATCTTTGAAAGCTCCAACTAACTTGTGTGTGGAAAATTGATCGGAAATTCTTTTATAAGTTAATTAATTTTACAGAACCATTTTCGAGAGAAATTAGATAAAAAGTGTCTGTGTATCTATCGTAGTTTTGCACGATTTTCTTAATTTCGACCACGTTCCACTAGTTCATTTTTAAGTAAATCCACTTCGATATTGTCAAGGTCAAACAAAACAACTTTAAATGCTTTTTCGTTATTTTCATCATGTGTGAAAAACTGGCAATTATTTTCTTTAAGGGTACGAACAACCAAGTTATAAGATTCCACTGTTTCGCAAAGAATTTTTATGCCGATAGACATTTTTTTCACTGAATATGTAGCGATATTTAAGGTTTTCATTAAATTATGAACAAATTCACTTGTCTTTTGTAAAAGTTTGATTGGGGGAATATAAACCTTTTTGTTTACAATCGGCGAGATAATTTCATCGTATATATCATCACTATTTAAACATTGTAAGGGACTCCAGTAGTTATGGCTCGAGTCCCTTTTTCCCGAATTTGTACTCATACTGCGAGATTTCTTATCCGAGGGATTAGAAATGCCCTCGGACTTCGGTGATCTACCGCGTTTCGGAATTTTGAATGTTTTATTTGACACGTTTTACGAATTTGCAGACAAAAGCTGACATGGATATTTATTCGCGTGTTTCATTTAGTGTTCTTTGTTTTTGGTTTCCTTTGAAAACCATGTGGATTGAGATATGTTTGGTTGCATTTGTCTCCTTGTCTGTTGACGACAAAAGAATTGTTTTCATGTCTGGAACGATGGACATATTTTTCTTCAGTTCCGATTGAGGGCATAGTTCCCGGAACTATACATGTCCGGAACGACAAAACTCTACCGGTTACCGGCGACCACCGCGATGCTACAAACAAATTCAGTACAGGTCACGGTGACCCCTATGGTATTAACGTGTCAACTTTCATATAATCTTAGCTATACTAATCTATTGACGAAAGAACAAATCGGTCGGCGATTGAATTAAACTCTCACTTGAACGCTTTTCTTTTTATGACTCATTTTTGTGACAAAATTTTGCTCACTCTCTACCGAGAGCGAACTTTATTGCAAATGATGGTTCAACACCATTTCCCAACATTGAAATCTTTCAGTCTATTCTGTATATCTTCATATTTTCAAGATTTATATTATAACTACTTACACTGTAGACGAAGTTCAATAATTTTGACTTGTTCTTCCGACACTGTTGGCGATATTTGAATAGCGCGACATATATATTCACCTTCGTCCGTTTCCATGACATTCTTAATTAAAAGCGCATCGGATAAACTTATATATTTTTTATGGGGAACTGCAACGACAATATTGTAAAAATACATTATTTATTGTATATTACCCAAAATACAAGCAACTCTTACATCGCAAGCCATTTCTTTTTTTTTGTTTATATAGATAACAAATAAAGGGTTGGAGAAAATTTAATCAGTTAATCAGTAATCAGCAGTTTTCGATTCAATTAAAATGAAAGGGAGGAAACCCCTTTATGGAACAAAACTGAAGATCATCCCTTTTTCTTCAGCAAAATTTAAGTAATTGCATCACAGATGCCGCACTCAACTGAATATCCTTATTCAGTATGCTAAACAATTTTTAGAGCTCCGTTTTGAGCACTTTGGTAGTGAACCGTGAAGGGCCGATGCGATGTTATGCCAACAATCCGGAAACGATTCAATCAATTAAGCAATCCATAAGGTAGAGGTATGCCAACAATCCGGAAACGATTCAATTAACTAGGCCCAGTTATGATCTAAGCAATCCATGAGGTAAATCGAAATCATCACCAAGGTTTTGGAAAATTAGGGTGACAGAATGCGCTACTATGAAGCAAGCCGAGGCAGCCACTTAAATGACGTTGTATTCCATAATTAATGCGAATGGCACGTATTTTTTTTTCAAACCTCTGCCGCATTACTCGTTGTATAATATTACTTATCGTTTAGCCGCAAAGACATGAAACAGTTGCTTATATTTTTTGCAGTATAGTGTTTACTATCTTCATCATATCTTTCAAATCTTTTAAGAGAAATTACATTTTATAAGAAACCCATCTTTATACCACAATACTAGTGGTTCCGGGTAGCCCTCAGCTTTGCATTTGATTGTTACATCCCTATTCTTCGGAACAGCAACTACTCCCTCCATTTGATCATCGCTAAAAGTAATTCGTTCTAAAATGAAAAATCAATAAAATATATAAAATAATTGCAGAAAAAGGCTCACCGAACACTCGTAGTTCAAAAGCTTTTTGCTGTTTCGTATGTGTTTGGCATGTCCATGTCCCTCTATCGGTTAATTTTATAGATTCAAAAATGAGGGACAACTGATCTGTCGGATGGTATATGTTTCATATTAGCTAATTAAACTTAGTAGTTATAACAGAAAAAAATAAAGACCTAGTGAGACGTCATTCACCACAAACACAAATATACTCGCACCCGGTAACGCTATATATTAAGGTCTTACCTAGCCTTCGCTCTTTATGTATTCGTCCTTTTGATATTGTTACTTCCTTTCCTTGTGGATCTATCCATTGAATTTTTATAACAGGAGGATATGGATGGGACCTGCAAGTTACAATGAGTGATGACCCCACAGATTGAATAATTTCTGTTGTTGCTGGATATAATGAAAGTACTTCATAAGCTTCAATGGACGCTGAAAAAAGGAAAAAAATTGTGTTGCTATTCACGCCCGCGTTTTTTTTCCGCCACGTAGAGAAAAACTCGCCTCCTTTGTGACGAGAGGCAATTTAAAAAAAATCAATTAAATCAATTGCGCCTTTGCAAACCCTTTTAAGTGCAATGGACTAGTCAATACCCCGGGCAATTTCAGCAGCATTTTGACTTCAAACCCTTTCATGACCACATTTGATTCCAAGCCAAAGAACAATATTTTTTGCTAAAATCTATGAGGTCTCAACTAAGCCAAATTAAAAGAAAAGAAAAGATAAAAGGACGAAAGGATAACGGTATATACAATGTTGTTACTATGCAACACTGGTCGTTTATGGTTGCTAAAATTGCATTATATTCGAAACCATACATTTCAATTAATAGAGTAACATTCAATTTTTAAAATACATACATACAATCGAATTAATTTCAGAATGCTTTTGTGATATTAAGATAAGTTATGAGATCTGTTGAAATGTAACTTTTCATTAAGATTGCTCTTCTCCAAAACCAAAGTAATGGATCCCAAATATACTATATTCTTATTACACCAATAAATGTCTGAAGTAGTATTAAATGGATTAAAATAGTTTTCAATTTTTAAAATACATACATACAATCGAACTAATTTCAGAATGCTTTTGTGATTTTAAGATAAGTTATGAGATCTGTTGAAATGTAACTTTTCATTAAGATTGCTCTTCACCAAAACCAAAGTAATGGATCCCGAATATAATATTCTTATTACACCAATAAATGTCTGAAGTCTTTCATTCCCGAATTAATTGGGGCGTGGCTAAAATTTGTTTAAGGATATAGAGTTGTTAGTTTAGGCTTTAGTATGAACTGATATTAATTTCAAAGCCCTACGTATTCTGGCTTAGCCTTTATGAAATGTTGCCTATAGGCAACATTGGACATTTGTGGAATAATATGGAACCATAGACATTTTGTTAGTTTCTGCTTTCTATTAATATTTTTATAAATTTTAAATACAATTTAAGTACATTTTATTTCATACAAATAAACTTTGCATTTAGAACACTTTGAGTAAGAATACCCAGTGTAGCATAGCCTGCATCTGCCTGTCGATCCCCATCCAATCCAGTGACCGATTTGGTCGAATCGTATGGCTATTGCAGGTTCTGCAGGTTTATGTATGTATGTACAACTCATAATGTCAAATATACGCTAACAAAAATTGTAAAGTAGTTAATAAAGCAGTATAATAATAAACAAGTAAACAAATAATTGTAAATCAAAAACCTGGCGACAACAACGAGCGCTCGGAGTGAATAAAACCCCCAACGCTTCGGGTGGATTAAAACCCACCTGTGCCACACGCAACATAAGACAACAATGAAGGACATTGGTCCTGATTTGCTAATATACATTCCCCTAAACATATAAAACCTTTATGTAATGTCAAACACCAAGACAGACAATAAACAAGTTTTGAAAAAAAAAAAGAAATATCTAACTGAAAGGTCTATAGTGGCATCCACATACTTCTCTAATTAAGTTTTTCTGATCCCTGCTGTCAAACAGCTAGCTTTTGACTACTCATGAGTTTATACAGCCGTAAACGATACGCATATATCAATTTCTTCCAAGATAGTTGATAACTCCAATAGCATGCCGATAAAATTTAAGCCTCATATATACCTGGCCGAGGAATGTTTAAAAACTTATTCTCTTGTCGACAACATCATCTGCGGATTCAAATCTAAAATTGCTTGATCCCCGTCATTTTCTTTTCGTCACTTACAGTAAAAATTTGTAATGGATTGTTTCGAAGAGTTCCTACGACATATACACCTTCTTGTTTCAAACCAACTATGTTTGCTTTTGGCTTTTGGTAGTAAACCAGTTGTCCGAAAACAATTTAAAATTTTTATTTACGGGAATGTTGAGCGCCAACAATACTCTCAATGTCTCAACTAAGACAACCTTAATACCTCTCCTAATTACACTTCGTAAATTATTTTCCAAATTAATTTTTAGTATTTTTTCATCTTCTTCTTCATTGTCCTCATCAGCATTATCATCCCAATTGAATTTGCAATCTTTTTGAATTGTAATCTCTTACTGGATCCAACCTTTTGGACGTAACTCTCACGCATAAAAGAAAAAACACTAATACTATGGACCTTTATTATTTTTATTTTTCAATTTTTTTTCCTAAATTTCTTATTTGTTCTTAGTTATTGTACGTCCTTTGTTTTGTAAAAATAAATTTGTTTATATTTTTTTTCAATTATTTGTAGCGCTTTGTACATAGCCGGAAAATTCAAAAGACAAAAAGGCGGAAGAGAGATATTTTACAACCTAATATGTTTGTAATGTCGACACAGTTTTTTTCAATTGAATCTAATAAATAAAAGATTGTGTCCCATCTTGTACATACACTACTTTAACGAACAATTCGTACTCGGTTTCATGAAATAGTTCACAAGCTTAGTGCACATATCAATTAAACCAGATATTTGTGGACTTCTTTTACGCTTTTTTCAATAGCATTATGTATTAAGTGGGTAATACAAAATATATTATTAAATGAACGGAAAGTGGCAAACATGTTTGCCCCTCTAACCATTACCACAATGGACATGTCATTAAGCTCGCATTCAAATTCGCTTAAATGTTTGACTTTGGACTTGATGTTTTGGCCTAAAAATTTAACAGGACTATTCAGTAGGTTTTAAAAAATATAAACAAAATTGAATAGCCTGTACAGGATTCACCCTTTATTGATTTAAGTCCAAGCAGTCGGAGTCGGTGTACTCCGTATGTTTTGAACAATTAGACGTGTACTTGTTTCATTTGATTAAAATGAAACTCCCATATTTATATCAGTTATTAGAATTTGTTAGAATATGGTTGGTGGTCGTCGTATGGTTCAAACCGGGCGATTTGAATCCAATGGAAAATTAATGTGTTTATGGCAAGAAAAGTTTACAGAAATGGAAGACAATGGAACACTGTTAAAGCCTTAATAAAAACCATAAAATGTGTTAGGAGATACTTAGATAGCAAGTAAAGTCATTACTCAGTAATGTAAAGTACTTGCGCCTTGACTCAAACAGGAAAAATGAAAAGAAAATTGTACTATTTAGTTTCATTTTGACCTTGGGGATTAAATTGTGAACAAAGAAAAACAGAAAATTCAGATGAGTTAGTTGTACTTTTAAAATCATTACGTGATAATAGCAAAATAGCAAGACCTTATTTAAGTTCAGAATAAAATGGGTGAAATAATCACAGCCTAAAAAAGCAATAATTAATTAAAACAAGGTTTGTTGGATTATTTTCAAATACGGTAACCTGCACCAGGATGTAAACATTTTTGTAATACATATTTATTTCTTCGAAAGATAATCTTCTGGCATTATAATTTAAATATGATTTCTGGCACAAGATGTTGTAAAGTTATGACTATACTAAGTGCTTTGAGACTTATGTAAATCTAAACTTTTTCAAAAAGTGGAGTTAATCAATCTGTGAACTAAGCGACTCCTATGCAGATATATGTATCATAAATCAAAAATTATATCACATCATAACTTAACTTTTTCAAATATTTCAAATACATACATACAGACGTTAAAACCATGCATGGAATTTATTTAGATTTAGTAAGACTATTTGTACCAGCCAATCTTGAGCGATGCGAACCAGAAAACCTAAAAGAATAGTCTAGAACGTTCCCATTAAATGGGCCGTTAGACAAACAGCAGTCAGAGGTTGGAGCCTTGCGTTAAAACTAAACTTTCTAATTAACTTAATTTTAAATAGAAAAAGAAGGTAAAATATTTTTGTGAAAAAAAAAAGTACTATTACCCAACATTAATAGTAACTTGATTCATAAAAAATCGCTTGTTTCGAAATCACGTAAGTATCATTGTTGTGTTAAATGAACTAACTAGTGTTTTGATATACGTACACGTATTAGCGAATAGACTTTCCGATGTTATTGATGAGGCCATTTTTAAAAATGATGTCATCAGGATAAGAAAGTAAAAAATGATACAGAGCAACTTATGGACACTTGTCTTTCTTTTAAAATAAACACACATGTTGTTTTAACAAAATCGAAAATTACTTCGTTTAGACTTTAAACAATATTTTAAATGTAATAAGAAAGGTCTGTTCTATTGGATATCTTAAGTAGTTCTTCCGCTAAGAGCTAGAAACTGTGGTACTACGATAACTTTAGTAAAATATTTTTTGCGAGAAGCCACTATCATATCATATACAGCACAACCATGTGGTGAAAGCTATATATTGATTCTGAAATCACCCAGATTCAACCAGAACAAACGCGGTAACAACAGAAACGGGAGCCGCACTAATTGTTAAAACAAACCAGCTAAAAGGTGATGTTGAGTATGAGGTAATAGGTTTGTAAATTATTTACTAAAATATTTGAAAAATTATACAAAATTTAACAGTCAGAAATAGAAAATACAAATTTAGATCTAAGCTTTGCTGCTAAGGAGCAAATCTGAGCTTTCTGTTCTGTTCAAACTGAAAAAAAGCTTTTTTGGCAGTTCGTTTTCGGTGTGAATGTTAGTTATTGATATATAGTGGTGGCCAAAATAATAAGACTGGAGCTATTCTATTATTTTTTTTTTGTTTTCGCCTTAGTAGATATTACCCTCACTTTTTTGCTATTTTTAATATTCTTTTATTCTCCAGAATTTAAGATTTCTTTACACAAAAAAAATTCCAAAAAAACATAATTTAAATAAATATTATTTATTTAAATGTTACTTCTGCTGAAGCTAGTATGTACTTTTTTTGATGATAACTTTATTTAGATGACTGTACACTCAAAACTCGAACAAAAATTGGTAAATACTGAAAATTCAAGATTTCTTTTAAACTGCAAAAAATTAGTTCTGCTTATCAGAATTCTGTAAGTTATATTACTACATATTGAATTCAGAAAAGCGTGAATCAGTAGAAGATCAGTAACACATTATTATTTGCAAGGACAAAAGATCACCTTTGTGACATGTGGGCCGCTTAGTGCACAGGTTGATTAACTATACATTTTGGAAAAAAAATTAGATTTATGTGTCAAAGCTCTTGGTATAGCCATAACTTCTAAATGCTTACAATATCTTTCCTTAATTATAAAGATTAACACCATTAAACGACAACTATTTAAATAAATCGTAGTGCATTTCTGAGGCAAATGAAAATTATTTCATCGTTTTTCTCAATTTTTTTTTTGAATAGTTCATCTATGAGTGCTCTGAACGGCTCATGTATCCTTGAATATCTCAAAAAATGGTATTTTAATTTTTAGAATTTTTAATGTGTTATTAAACAATTAAAACATTTTGGTAGGCATAAACGATAAGAACGATAATTTTGGAGCCAAAAAATGGTAATAGGTTTTTATAGAAAGGTCAAAAACAAGAATTTTTGATTATGAGAGGAGTGGTCTTTAGAAGTTGGAAGCAATTCAAAAAAATCAATCAACATAAAAAAAGAAATATTAAAAAACAACTGCAACACTTACAATGAGGTACTTTAAAAGTTTAGAAAGCCAGAAGCCAGTTTTTTTAAATTATAATTTTCCATAGTTTTTGAAAAATTCACATGCAAACTCAAAAGTTTTATAAAAAAAAGTGTAAGAAAAAGTTTAAACCATTTTTTCCCAAAATCTTGAGATGTAGTGCTAAACTGACTTTTTCTTCCAGCATTTCAAAATTTTCGAAAAAGATATGGTAGATATTGCACCTTACTGCTGTAATATTTTTATATACTTAAGTAATGGAATCTTAATGGAAAATACTGGTACTTGACAGAAATCAAGCCATTAGTAACAGATTAAAGCCCAAATCGCAACGGCGCGTTCGGTCGGTCGGACTTTGACAGGCGTTGATACGCGTTTTATCGACTTTACGAAAAAGAATGTCAACGCGCGCCTCACTCAATTTTTTAAATCGGAAGGGAATAGAGCTCACGTGTTAGCTTTCCCTAAATCAGCTTATCGTCGAAATTTTCCATCCTCCGAAACAAAGTTCGTCAGAAAACAATTTAATTTTGGAACTAAAATCAAGAGCAATTCTTATATACTCAAATAATCGCCTTTCTGCATTCAAATTTCGTTTATAATTAAAAAAAAATACACACACATCTGTCAAACGCCCGAGCGAGTAGAAAGTAAGCCCAGTCGGTCGGGCCTACGGTATTACGATCTGCGAAGTTGTAACGCCCGACCGCTCTATTTCGATTTGTACAATGCCTTTACGTGTATTTTACTTACAAATAAATGATTTAGGCTTAAACATTAATAAAATAATAAATAATAAAATATACTGGAAGTTTGGAATCCAAGTCGCCGTTCATTGTAGATTTTATCGCCCCAGTCCCAATCCCACATAAAAACGGCAGTTACTGTGATATGTATGGCTTTATGATTTTGCTGGGCAAGGGACTCAATATTACCAAGTTTATAAGGACAGCTTATTGTTAGCCACGGAAACAGGAATTGCAATATAAAAGCTTTCTGCTAAAATTCTAGTGGTCGCCTTTGTAAAATAAACGAAAAATGCAATAAAAGCGGACCAGCTTCTGAAGCTGAAGCAAAAGCTACCCAGCAGAAAGTCACCTTATGTTATTGAGGTGAAAGCTCTGGCATCATTTTTAGGGTTTCGTTCCAAAGGAATAACGAAACCCTTATGGAATCACTTCGGTGTCTGTCTGTTTGTCTGTCGCCTTTTACATATTTGACTATAACTTATAAATCCTTTATAGTTAAGGAATGAAATTTGGACTGAAGATGTATCTAGGCGACCCAAAAACAAATCATGCACCCGTTTTGGAATAAGTCGCAGATTAAATAAAAAGTTAGTTCTAATACTAACGCCCGAAAGAACTTGTATTAACTTTGATGGTCGATATGGGTGTCATTGGAAATGTCTGTCTGTCTGTCATTAGACTTTAACCTTGGTAATTGGCGAACCACTAAAAATTAAGAAATGAAATTTCGCCAAAAGATGTATTTCACTTGCCCAAAGAAAGCTCAGGTAAAAAAATTATAAAAAATTACATATTAGCAAAAAGCTTAGTACCAATACTAAATTTGAAAAACAAATTTCTTTTACTACTTCGTTGATATGGGTATCGTGGGAAGAGGATGATTTTTTGCTCATACTAAAATAAATTAATTACTAACTTTTTTTGAAAAAAAATTTACGGCAATATATTAAGTAAGGTACCGTCGGATAGGTCTTGTAAAATGAAATAGAGTTTTCATTTTGAACTTTTCATTTGGAAGTTAAGTTTTCGAGACATTAAGCTTCAAAGTCGAAAAAAAGGCGTCCCCACCCCTCTCATTTGAACAACCGCTGGTCTAAAAATCTGAAACAAATCTGGAATGTAGGTTTGGATGTAATCTTTGTGTTAAAATTGGTTTAAGCACTCTGGCTTTAATAGTTTTCGAGGTATTGGCCAAAAACCAAAAAACAACAACATTCGAATTTTGTAGATCCGAAAATGCCATTTTGTAGATCTTGGCGAAAGAACAATAAAATATAATGTAAAAAAAATTATTTTCATACAATTTTTCCAGATATTAACGATTTAAATCGAATTAGTTACCTGCAAAAAACGATGAACTGACGGCAGTCTCAATGTCGCTTGCGGCATTTCATCCCCTAAATGGACTAAAGAAATTTTCATACGGCTGGCGCGATCAGCAAATGGGAAAGGATTTTCTTTTGTTGTGTTTCGTTCGAAATGAAAAGAAGAATTTTAGTGAATGAACAGTGAATTGAGTTTAATTTGATTTGACTATTTTAATGTTCTCAGACTTATATTAAGTCTAAGCTACTAATCTGTTTGCGAGCGAAACCCTCGGCGGGTGAGTAAAACTCACACTTGACCGGTTTTTTTTTTATAAGATTGGTATGTCGGTTTTATTTTGAGTACTAGCGAATTTCTAACGCACATTTATACAACAAAGTTTTAAATTCTTCAACTGTTTATTCAAAAGTGATGTAAAAGTATTTCACACATTGTCTGAAACATAAATGAAAGCGTTCACAAAATATTATAGTGAGTTCAGTAGTATACATATACTATCAAATCCCTCTAAGTCGAACTCCCTCTAAGTCGAAAATCCCTTTAATTTGAAAACATTCTTTCACCCTTGGTCTGATCTCAATACTTCTCGAAATTTTTCGAATTTCGAATTTTTTTCTTTTTCACAAAAATAAACAATATTCATTTTGTGTTGATTCTTGTAGTGCCAAAACGTCGAAGAAAAAAGCTCATATGATTGCTCTTATGATTGTTAACCTATGCAAGAAAGAGAGAACAGACAATATGCATAGCAAAAACTAAGATTTGCCCGCGAACGTGCCCCTACATGACGAACATCGAAGCCATCGAACCGCGGGCCTCTGTATGAACAACTGCACTCAAATTTTCCCAAAATTCCCTCTAACTCGAACTTATTTTGATGTCCGGTAAAAAACTGCCTCAGAGGAATTCGACTGTATTAAAAATTGTATGCTTCAACACAAGGTAGAACAGTCTTATCACAGAGGATGTGTGTCTGAAACATACATAATAGTAATTCTTGGATGTATGGCTGGAAGCATAGATGTTGTTTGCTGTTTATCGCAAGCAAATCATACTCAGGAATGCCTAATTTTAAAATTTCTTCGCGGGACAACCACAAAAAAAAATTATTGATTCATTATTATGTTTTATACATATAGAAATAAAATTCATATTTCATTCACAGTTTTTAGGTGAAAGCTTAAAATTCATATAGTGCCTAGCACAAAATATTGTTTTTTTTAATTTCCTTTGAACCAAAACCGCTTTTACAAAATTTTTTGAATTCTCCTCAGGTCTTATTATCGATTTTTTTTTAATCACCAGTTCTGACTTTAATATCGATATTGACACTTGGTTTCTATCTTCACGCCACGAGTTCTTCATGAAACTAAAATTTTTTCAGAACTGTAACTCAGAAAAATCAAAACGCATAGTTTTTTTAAAAATCAGGGGCTGAGTACTTAAAAACAATTACCGAGAGATTGGCAGATTCTCAATTTTTAATAACTTTTGATTTTAATATAAATGTATTTATTTTCAAAAAATATTTTTGAATGCACAATTTCTTGGAAACTTAATGTATAACATGTTTTAGTACTTAAAAAGCTCATCAATTTTAAGAAATTTCTGAGATGTATGATTCATACTTCTGTACGCCATTAACTTTTCTTGTATTGCTGTACAATTTTCTACAACTTTTGGAAACGCCCAGTTTTTTTAATGATTGATGATGATACAAAAAGCTTGTATAGAATGTTATGTATAGAAGAAAAGAGCAGCCATATCATAACACGGCTACCACAATGTCTGCTGTAGAGTAATTTATACTTAACAGTTCGGCGTTTGTCATTCTTCTATTGCGAAGTATATTTCATTTTGTAGAAATGTCTTATGTTTCGATGAAAATATGTAGTATTTTTTTGGATCCGATGGAAAAGATTTGTGTAGAGAGTTTTAAGGATGGGGCCGCATGGCTTACAAAGCCTGACTTTCATGGATGAAATTTTGAAGGGTTTTGTAGTTTTTGATATTTTTGGAATGATAATTTGGATAAAATGGTTTTCTTCGAACAGGACAAAGGGGTCCTTAAAAGGTTTTTTTTGTATGAATGGATGGAAACGATTTTGCCTCCCAATATCTGCATAATTTTTCTGTGCAAAGTATCGGTCCATATCTTTTTTCGGAAATTTCAGTTACTATTGCCATTCGTTTCGAATCCAGCACAGGGACGGAACACCACAAACAATTTTCAGGGACCCGCCTCAGGCGAACGACTAACAATTCAGAGGAATAACCTCTGTCATGGAAAGATCTCGCGATTCGTCGTTCGGGACCGGCATTAAGCACTTGTCAAATTATATCGCGCACAACACAGCGGAGGCGCGAACTAGCTATGCTTTGGCCCTGTATGCGCTGTTGCGCAGATTATTTACTGCCATTCGTTTTAATTAATTCTCAGTAAAAGTTGATATTTGGTTATTAACTATTGAATATGGCACCGTACACTGATATCCAAATAAGTCAAAAGGCTTTAGGGCTGTCAGAAGATGGCAAATGATCCCCAGAAATTGCGATCTTATTTTCAACAGGAAATAACTTAATCGCGAAATTCTAAGCTGTTTTATGTTTAAATAATCAACAAAAATCTGGAAGACCAAAGAAATCGACAACACGAATAGACAGGGTTATTATTGATCATATTGACTTGTGTCAGAAAGACCGCACTAGACTTTTCTGAAGAATTGAAAGCCGAAAACTTTGCTTTGTAAGTCGGAGAACCATTTTCAGAAAGGGTTGTTTGGACGTGTCGGTGCTAGAAGGCCATTAATATCCAAAAAGAACCAGAAGGATTGAACACCAGAGTTGAAATATAGCACAGTGGACACAAGTTCTATTTAATGACGAATCCAAATTTAATTTATTTGGAAGTGATGACAGCAGTCCACTGGAGCAAAGTATAGTCATATATACTAAATCCCAACCGAAAAACGCGGTCTCGGGATCTTTATAGTTTGGGGTGCATTTTCAGCAAAAAGTGTTGGACCATTACACAACACATTAAACGGCATTATGAACTCCACGTACTACAACAAAATTATGGAGACTATCATGCTGATGATAATTTTGAAGACGGGTGGATCTTCAACAAGATAACGACCCCAAACACACCACTAAACTTGTCCGCGAATGTGTCGCTACGAAAAGCATAAGAGTGTTTCCTTGGAGCGCAGTCTTCGGATCTAAACCCCATCGAACATCTATGCGAGGAGTTGGGAAATAAAGTGTTTGCATTCAAATAAAAATGATCTTATTGGATCTCTACGAATATGTGAAGAATGTAGAAAAATTGATTTTGGGGATTACTTAACCCTTTTATGACCACATCTAATTCCTACCACAGTTTTTTTTTCACAAAAACGAAGTAAGAGATCTCGAATGTTCTTACTCCTTTAAGAGACGTGTGAATAAAATTAAGAATATGAAGAAGATTTTATTTATATGAATTTGATTAAATACTATCGCTATCACTAAAGCTATTACTGTTGTCATTAGCATCTAAATTAAAAGATTATTCCCAAACAAATGGTTCTTTTGCTATACGTATGGTGATCAATATCTGCGTCGATATTGACTGTATTAAAAGACTTACACCGAATACTAGAAATCTGATTGCACATCAACAAATCATTAATTAAGTCGGTCATAGTATTAGACCTCGACTACGACTAAGTTTGGCCTTCCGAATTTCCTTCGGCTTCCAGGGCTTCTTTCGACAGCATACCAATAGGCAGTTGGAAAGCAGTTATATTTGGAAGACATATGTTTTTGAAAATGTTTTCTTATTAATGTTGCAGCCAGTTGCAATTTTTCTTAAAATTATGCAAAAATTGTAAATGAGCTCTTAATCAATCCTTGTTATAATTGAAATGGCGTGCTGTCTTACCATCATTGCTGGTGGCATATTCAGGTTTGGAAATATCGACTAATAATCCCATTTTTAGTCGAAAATTTTCTTGAATAAATTTGTTCCTTTTTCTAGATGTACATTGTAACAACACGTTTCCTAACAACAACACAATCAACATACTTCAACATATTTTTTCATTTGAAGTCATTAATATTGTTCACTTTTCGAGTCCACTCGTATGTTTTTCATTAATACCTGGTTAGTTAAATTGTTCACATTAAAAAAGTCAACTCATTATTCATCATTAATTCTTTACTTTTATTATTTATTGAATCAATCATTTAAAGTTTCATTCAAAACATTTTTACCATTATTGGTAATTAATTGGTAATTAATTACCATTAAACACTTAATGTTCAAATTCTAACAGATGTTCTAAGTTTAAGTTCTTAATGTAAGAAATTGTAAAAAAAAAAAAGAGGTTTTCCAAAAGCTCAGGTAAAATTCATATAAATAGGCAGCCTCGAAACGAGGCTGAGAGAGACTTACTTTTGTTTAATCAGGAGTTTGATGTGGCAAAACACGAAGGTTTTTTACCGTCTGTTGAAGCACACCACACTTCTTGCGCGTTCCCGTGTAATTCCATTGGTTTGCCTTGAACATTTTCAATTCGGTCGGTTTTCAACAGCCATTTAAAAACTCAGCGCACACTGTTTCGGTCGGTTTCAACCGCAATTTGGAAATTCAAGGCACACTACTGCTAATTTCCTTTTGCCCCGTGGCTGACAATTTGTCTTTGGCTGACTTTTGTTGGACTCAGCAACGTTATTTTGATTAAATAAAGTAATTGCTTTATTGTTTTAAAACTAACCCGTCTTGCTCTACCGACCTCCCACGCTACAAAGTTTAATTTTTGTTTACCACGAATTTGTTAAGTTTTAAAAGGTAATCTATACGAAATATGAAGTAGGCACTGGAAACATATTATAGACGAATGGAGAGATGAAAAGCCAAATTTATAATTTTATGTGTTTCGTGGTACACTTAGTACATTTATTGAGCTATCAACAAGCATCGTCAGCAGCATTGTGTTCTTTATATTTATGGCTTTCCCATTAATTTTATGTTGAAAAATATCTAATTTCTTAATTTGTTTGTCGTTAGGGATTCTTCTGTACTGACCACTGCCTTGTTTTCTTTAATGAAATTAAGCTTTAATGGTATGCAAAAAAAAATAAAGCCCGAAAATTTGCCAACACTTCTCTCCCACTCGAGGCATTCATTAATTTTAAGGGCATAAACGCAGTAACTAGAAAGAAACTGTCGGTGTTGTGACTGTCTATAAACGTCTTTGCTTATAATTACTGTGTCCGGAGCTGCCATCGAATCCCCACTTAGATATAAATTCAAACGAAGTGCTTATATCATCTTTCAAAGACTGCCTTCCTAGTGCAATTTTGATAATGCTTGTGGCTGTTTTGTTCATTACGGACTGTAAATCAACCTCTGCAACAGTATCAGATACTGTTGAACTTTTGGGTAAAAATTCTAGTTTATATTTTTGCAGTTGGTAATAGACCTTCGTGCTAGCCTTTCAACACGGCGCGTAAAAGAGTGTACTTTCTCTTGGATAACCCCAATCTCATTTTTTTTTGGCGATTCTGTATACAAATTTGACATCATAGCTACATAGCTTAGTTCCTCCGTGCTGTGCTCCGAAACAAGCTCTTTCACATAACATTTTTTGTCCGTACTTTGCAGTCTTCACAGCTGCACAATTCGATAAGCTTTTAGGTAGCACCAAACTGAGGCTAAGCCATTTTTGATTATTTTTCCAAAACCTCGCCTTATTTCGTTGTCATTTATTCCCATTTTTCATTTAATTAACAAAATTAACAAAACAAAATTTCGCAACGTTTTCAATGTCGATATTTGTACGACTCTTGACATTTTCTAACCCTAACAATTCTCGAAATTTCGCTGCAATGATAACTATTTTCCTATTCTTTGAACTCTGAATTTACGCTTGTAAAAGCTCGCTATTTTTGATTGACAGAAATGAACCTACAAGAATGCTAATTATTAGGAATAGGTGGTAAAGCACGAAACACGTAATAACTACGATATTGTATTTATGTCGCACACATGATTATTGGTATCCATAGCTTTTAGTATTGATTATTAATTTTTAATCCAGGGCACTATTAACTTGAATAATTTGAATTCACACTTAGTAACTCAAAAAGACGATTCAATAACTTCATTTGCCGGCAATCTTTGTTTTTCTTTAACAACTGATATTAAAAGGGCTGAGCTAATTTTTACATCATTTACCATGAAAGACAAGAAATGTATTAGTTCACTATTTATTGGGGCAAGTACTCTGTCATCCAACGTTTCCACAGACGATCCTTAATTAGCTGGGCTCCTCCATTGTTTTCTGAGGCATAGTTTTTCATACCCCGGCTGTGGTGTTTGTGTTGAGTTAACACATCCTAAGAGGAAATGGTTTAGCCTTAAGGGCTCTTACATATGTTTTTGAAAATGTTTTCTTATTAATGTTGCAGCCAGTTGCAATTTTTCTTAAAATTATGCAAAAATTGTAAATGAGCTCTTAATCAATCCTTGTTATAATTGAAATGGCGTGCTGTCTTACCATCATTGCTGGTGGCATATTCAGGTTTGGAAATATCGACTAATAATCCCATTTTTAGTCGAAAATTTTCTTGAATAAATTTGTTCCTTTTTCTAGATGTACATTGTAACAACACGTTTCCTAACAACAACACAATCAACATACTTCAACATATTTTTTCATTTGAAGTCATTAATATTGTTCACTTTTCGAGTCCACTCGTATGTTTTTCATTAATACCTGGTTAGTTAAATTGTTCACATTAAAAAAGTCAACTCATTATTCATCATTAATTCTTTACTTTTATTATTTATTGAATCAATCATTTAAAGTTTCATTCAAAACATTTTTACCATTATTGGTAATTAATTGGTAATTAATTACCATTAAACACTTAATGTTCAAATTCTAACAGATGTTCTAAGTTTAAGTTCTTAATGTAAGAAATTGTAAAAAAAAAAAAGAGGTTTTCCAAAAGCTCAGGTAAAATTCATATAAATAGGCAGCCTCGAAACGAGGCTGAGAGAGACTTACTTTTGTTTAATCAGGAGTTTGATGTGGCAAAACACGAAGGTTTTTTACCGTCTGTTGAAGCACACCACACTTCTTGCGCGTTCCCGTGTAATTCCATTGGTTTGCCTTGAACATTTTCAATTCGGTCGGTTTTCAACAGCCATTTAAAAACTCAGCGCACACTGTTTCGGTCGGTTTCAACCGCAATTTGGAAATTCAAGGCACACTACTGCTAATTTCCTTTTGCCCCGTGGCTGACAATTTGTCTTTGGCTGACTTTTGTTGGACTCAGCAACGTTATTTTGATTAAATAAAGTAATTGCTTTATTGTTTTAAAACTAACCCGTCTTGCTCTACCGACCTCCCACGCTACAAAGTTTAATTTTTGTTTACCACGAATTTGTTAAGTTTTAAAAGGTAATCTATACGAAATATGAAGTAGGCACTGGAAACATATTATAGACGAATGGAGAGATGAAAAGCCAAATTTATAATTTTATGTGTTTCGTGGTACACTTAGTACATTTATTGAGCTATCAACAAGCATCGTCAGCAGCATTGTGTTCTTTATATTTATGGCTTTCCCATTAATTTTATGTTGAAAAATATCTAATTCCTTAATTTGTTTGTCGTTAGGGATTCTTCTGTACTGACCACTGCCTTGTTTTCTTTAATGAAATTAAGCTTTAATGGTATGCAAAAAAAAATAAAGCCCGAAAATTTGCCAACACTTCTCTCCCACTCGAGGCATTCATTAATTTTAAGGGCATAAACGCAGTAACTAGAAAGAAACTGTCGGTGTTGTGACTGTCTATAAACGTCTTTGCTTATAATTACTGTGTCCGGAGCTGCCATCGAATCCCCACTTAGATATAAATTCAAACGAAGTGCTTATATCATCTTTCAAAGACTGCCTTCCTAGTGCAATTTTGATAATGCTTGTGGCTGTTTTGTTCATTACGGACTGTAAATCAACCTCTGCAACAGTATCAGATACTGTTGAACTTTTGGGTAAAAATTCTAGTTTATATTTTTGCAGTTGGTAATAGACCTTCGTGCTAGCCTTTCAACACGGCGCGTAAAAGAGTGTACTTTCTCTTGGATAACCCCAATCTCATTTTTTTTTGGCGATTCTGTATACAAATTTGACATCATAGCTACATAGCTTAGTTCCTCCGTGCTGTGCTCCGAAACAAGCTCTTTCACATAACATTTTTTGTCCGTACTTTGCAGTCTTCACAGCTGCACAATTCGATAAGCTTTTAGGTAGCACCAAACTGAGGCTAAGCCATTTTTGATTATTTTTCCAAAACCTCGCCTTATTTCGTTGTCATTTATTCCCATTTTTCATTTAATTAACAAAATTAACAAAACAAAATTTCGCAACGTTTTCAATGTCGATATGTGTACGACTCTTGACATTTTCTAACCCTAACAATTCTCGAAATTTCGCTGCAATGATAACTATTTTCCTATTCTTTGAACTCTGAATTTACGCTTGTAAAAGCTCGCTATTTTTGATTGACGGAATGAACCTACAAGAATGCTAATTATTAGGAATAGGTGGTAAAGCACGAAACACGTAATAACTACGATATTGTATTTATGTCGCACACATGATTATTGGTATCCATAGCTTTTAGTATTGATTATTAATTTTTAATCCAGGGCACTATTAACTTGAATAATTTGAATTCACACTTAGTAACTCAAAAAGACGATTCAATAACTTCATTTGCCGGCAATCTTTGTTTTTCTTTAACAACTGATATTAAAAGGGCTGAGCTAATTTTTACATCATTTACCATGAAAGACAAGAAATGTATTAGTTCACTATTTATTGGGGCAAGTACTCTGTCATCCAACGTTTCCACAGACGATCCTTAATTAGCTGGGCTCCTCCATTGTTTTCTGAGGCATAGTTTTTCATACCCCGGCTGTGGTGTTTGTGTTGAGTTAACACATCCTAAGAGGAAATGGTTTAGCCTTAAGGGCTCTTCATCTTCCATTGGGATATCTGTAAGAGGACGTGAATTAATAATAATTTCTATTTCAATGAGAAGGCTTAGTAAGGTTTCGACTCTAGGTGCATTTTCTTGTATGATTTTGCTAAGTTAACGCTTTTCTATTCTGATAAGACGTTCCCAGCATCCCCCTGCATTTGGATTTGATGGACAGTTAAATTCCCACTCGATATTTTAGGCGGTGGCGGTGTTGTTGTTCCTTAAGTTCGCGATATTTTGGTTGTTCTATGTTTATCTATGTGGAGGATACGTCTTGCTTGAGATTGTGATTTTGATTGTGCAGGATGTTTATTTGAAGCTGATGACACACACAATTCTGACTAGTTTACATAGCCAGTTTGAGACGTTTGCTATGTTCGGATATGGCTTGATTGTTAGCGAATGTTTGACCTATTCGTACTGTTTGTCTTGTGGCAACTTTGACACAAACTCATCCAAAATAAATGAATTAGTAAGATTATGTTCTTTGTTCGGTGATTTTAGTAAAGCGACATTACGTACCTCTGTTGAAAATTCAAGTATTTGTTCAATCTTGTCGCCGCGTATAGCGGGGAATTTTCTTATTTTGTTCAGTTGGTGCCGTACAAGAACATCTGGGAACATATCGTCAAAACGATATCGTTTTCTCTGCTTCACGTAAGCCGAGAACTGTCATTTTCTATCGTCTCGACGATGCTTCTCTGACGATACCTAATTTGCTATCGTCCTAGAGCAAATTGTGAAAATTATTGAAGAATTTTTGGCTTAAATTAATGAAATATTGTATTGAATGCTGAAAAAAATTTTCTGCTAATGTTTTTTTGTATTATACATTGTTTTTCACAGAAAAAAATCCTTTTTCTATTTCTCACATTCGACGTGCAGTCATATTAGGTTGTCGAATATCTCCCTTCCGCCTTTTTGTCTTTTGAATTTTCCGGCTATGTACAAAGCGCTACAGAGCTCGTATCTGGCAATACATAACTGGAAAGGTCTTGACATAACCTACAAAACGACGCTATGCATGATTAGAGTCACACAGCTTTGACAAACTTGTCCCTCGCAAAAAAAAGCACGAGCCATAAAGTACGCTATTACATCGTCACGACAGGACCACCGGTTGCAGAACGTGCACGAAGATTGACTGCAGAGAAACTATCCATAGCCCGAAAAAAATTCGAATTCATGGTCGAACAGGGATACTGCCGTCCATCAGACAGTCCTTGGGCAAGCCCACTTCATCTGGCACCCAAAAAGGATGGATCATGGAGACCTTGCGGTAACTATCGCAGGTTAAATGCGATCACACAACCCGATAGATACCCCATGAGGCATATTCATGACGCACTACCCGTCATGAAAAAGAAAACGATTTTCTCCAAGATAGATCTCGTGCGCGCCTACAATCAAATACCAATGGCAACAGAAGATATTCCAAAAACGGCCGTCATCACACCGTTCGGCTTATTTGAGTTCCTTGTGATGACATTCGGCATGAAGAACGCGTCCCAAATCTTCCAGAGATATATGGACCAAGTCCTCGCCGGACTGGAAGACTTCTGTTCCTGTTATATCGACGACATCTTTGTGGCTTCCGACAACATCGAGGAACATCTTCAGCACCTAAGGACAATATTCGATCAACTGGAGAAGCATGGCCTAGTCATCAACATTGCCAAATGCACATTCGGCGCAGACGAGATAGAATACCTGGGGTACTGGATCGACAAAAACGGCATCAGACCACCTCACAGCAAAGTCGAAGCCATAGTCAGCATCGAAAAACCGAAATACGTTAAAGAACTGCGACGCTTCCTTGGGATGAATAACTTCTACAGACGTTTCTTGCGAGACATAGCGATAATCCAAGGACCGCTCAACAAATATCTTTGTGGTCCACGGGACGGCAACAAGGAGATCCAGTGGACTTCAGAGAGTAGCCACGCATTTGAGCAGAGCAAAGAACTCCTTGCAAATGCAGCAACTCTGGCACACTACCAACCAAATGCACCGCTCTTTCTGACGACAGATGCATCGGACTTCGCCATAGGTGCAGTCCTGGAGCAGCTCCAAGGAAACCATCTCGTACCTCTTGCTTTCTTCCGCCGACGCTTAAGTCCAACCGAACAGGCATATTGTTCTTACGAATCGTGAACTCCTCGCGATTTTCTGTGCAGTGAAGCATCTCCGACACATGATCGAAGGCAACCACTTCACCATCAAAACCGACCACAAGCCGTTGATTTACGCTTTTTCGCAGAGAGCCGAAAAGATGCCACCTCGCCGAGCTAATCAACTTGATTTCATCGCTCAGTTCTCAACTGACATTGTCCACTTTCCAAGTGAGTTTAATACAGTTGCAGACGCTTTATCCCGCATAGCGGCAATACATATGCCAACTGAAATCACCCAAGACGAACTCGCAGCGGAACAAAAAGAAGACAAGCAGCTCAAATCTTTGTTTCAGGCGAAAAACACCAGCTTGAAATGGCAGCAGCTCGTGACACAAAAAGAAAACCATCTGTTCTGCGACACATCGACAAATACCATCAGACCATATGTTTCAGAGACCCTCCGGCTAAGTGTCTTCGACACCGTTCACCGCTTATCCCACCCTAGCGGCCGAGCGACAGCGAAGCAGATTTCAAAAAAAAATCGTGTGGCCAAGCATGCAAAAGAATATACATCACTGGGCACGCACATGCATAGCATGCCAGCGCTCAAAAGTTCACCGACACACAAAGAACAGTCCGATTGCATTTCCAGTACCAGACAATCGTTTCGAACAAGTCCATCTAGACTTAGTAGGCCCTCTGCCCAACTCAGGTGCTTTCAAGTACTGCCTCACGATACGCGATACACAAACTGGATAGCGAGATTCGGTGCACCAAAAGTAATAACAACGGATCAAGGCAGTCAGTTTGAGTCTGTGTTTTTCCTCAAATTACTGGGACTGTTAGGCTGCAAACGAATTCGTACATCTGCATATCATCCTGCAGCAAATGATCTTGTGGAACGGTGGCACCGAACACTTAAATCTGCCATTATCTGCCACAACGATAAATCACACTGGTCTGAGCTCCTGCCAACCATCATGCTCGGACTGAGAACATGCTACAAGGAAGATCTCAAAGCATCATGCGCAAAGATGGTGTACGGAACAACCCTTCGCGTTTCTGGCGAACTTTTTACCGATCAACAAGTAAGTGATGATACAGATATTTTCCTCAACAGCCTTCGTCAACACATGCGAGAATTAAGACCAGTGTCCACCGCCCACCATAGTTCAAGAGACAGCTTTGTGCATAAGGACCTGGCATCATGCTCCCACGTTTTTCTTCGTGATGACACCGTACGACGAGCGCTAACACAACCGTACACAGGTCCACATCTAATAATAAAACGAATTTCACCGCAGTTGTACACAGTCCTCATTAACTGCAAAGAAGTAAATATTACTACAGAACGACTAAAACCAGCCTATATGCCAAATGACAACAACCCGGTTCCTGGAACACTACAAACTCCAAGCAGAACAACATACACAACAACTACAACACCATCCAGCACTCCTGACATCGATTTCCAGCAGCATACTCGAGAACAATAAACGCTCCGGACTTATCCACCAGCCAAGTCCAGACGAATATTTATATTAATTAAAAGAATGTATTCCATGCTTTCAAAAAGTAACGTCCATCCACACACCGTACAACAAGCAATGGCGGCAAAAATCTAAAATTTAGAACAAAATGGAGTTGCTCGGAAGCATTTAACAATGTGTGTGAATTTGCTCAGAAACCCAAATAAGTGTGTGTGTAAAATGTGGGCGAGGGGTTTTCCAGCCTAGAAAGCTGGGTATCTTGTATGGGTGATTTGTGGTCACGAGCTGCTGCCATTTCAAGCTGGTGTTTTTCGCCTGAAGCAAAGATTTGAGCTACTTGTCTTCTTTTTGTTCCGCTGCGAGTTCGTCTTGGGTGATTTCAGTTGGCATAAGTATTGCCGCTATGCGGGATAAAGCGTCTGCAACTGTATTAAACTCACCTGGAACGTGGACAATGTCAGTTGAGAACTGAGCGATGAAATCAAGTTGATTAGCTCGGCGAGGTGGCATCTTTTCGGCTCTCTGCGAAAAAGCGTAAATCAACGGCTTGTGGTCGGTTTTGATGGTGAAGTGGTTGCCTTCGATCATGTGTCGGAGATGCTTCACTGCACAGAAAATCGCGAGGAGTTCACGATTCGTAAGGACAATATGCCTGTTCGGTTGGACTTAAGCGTCGGCGGAAGAAAGCAAGAGGTACGAGATGGTTTCCTTGGAGCTGCTCCAGGACTGCACCTATGGCGAAGTCCGATGCATCTGTCGTCAGAAAGAGCGGTGCATTTGGTTGGTAGTGTGCCAGAGTTGCTGCATTTGCAAGGAGTTCTTTGCTCTGCTCAAATGCGTGGCTACTCTCTGAAGTCCACTGGATCTCCTTGTTGCCGTCTCGTGGACCACAAAGATATTTGTTGAGCGGTCCTTGGATTATCGCTATGTCTCGCAAGAAACGTCTGTAGAAGTGATTCATCCCAAGGAAGCGTCGCAGTTCTTTAACGTATTTCGGTTTTTCGATGCTGACTATGGCTTCGACTTTGCTGTGAGGTGGTCTGATGCCGTTTTTGTCGATCCAGTACCCCAGGTATTCTATCTCGTCTGCGCCGAATGTGCATTTGGCAATGTTGATGACTAGGTCATGCTTCTCCAGTCGATCGAATATTGTCCTTAGGTGCTGAAGATGTTCCTCGATGTTGTCGGAAGCCACAAAGATGTCGTCGATATAACAGGAACAGAAGTCTTCCAGTCCGGCTAGGACTTGGTCCATATATCTCTGGAAGATTTGGGACGCGTTCTTCATGCCGAATGTCATCACAAGGAACTCAAATAAGCCGAACGGTGTGATGACGGCCGTTTTTGGAATAACTTCTGTTGCCATTGGTATTTGATTGTAGGCGCGCACGAGATCTATCTTGGAGAAAATCGTTTTCTTTTTCATGACGGGTAGTGCGTCATGAATATGCCTCATGGGGTATCTATCGGGTTGTGTGATCGCATTTAACCTGCGATAGTCACCGCAAGGTCTCCATGATCCATCCTTTTTGGGTGCCAGATGAAGTGGGCTTGCCCAAGGACTGTCTGATGGACGGCAGTATCCCTGTTCGACCATGAATTCTGCTGATGTCAATCTTCGTGCACGTTCTGCAACCGCTGGTCCTGTCGTGACGAAGTTTGTCAAAGCTGGGTGACACCTCACTAGCTGATGGAACTGCGATTCGCCTGCAATGGTCTGGATGCTCCCTTCAGATGTTAGCGTTGTTTGTGCTTGCGTTGCCATGCGCGTTGTGCCGTCGATGAGTCGCGGGTTCTTCAGATCGACGAGCAAGTGAAACCGCGTAAGGAAATCCGCTCCGATTATTGGTCGCGATACGTTGGCGACCAGTGCGAGTGCGGCGATGATTATTATTGTTATTACGGCCTGTCTCCAAGTTAGCAAGTCGTTTTTGAATTTCGTTGAGCATCATGGTGGTGTGACTAGTTTCATTCACTAGTGGCGAAGCTAACACGGAGGAAGCGTTGGGAGGTGGAAGAGTCGTCTCCATGACAAAATTTGCTGACGGTTCTATAACCTCAACGACTTTGTCGGCCACTTCTGCTAGCTTCGTTAAGTCACTTATAGCACTGGTGACTAGGACTGCGCGCACCGGTGCACTTAAGCGTTGCATCCACAGCGTTCGAAGAAACTCGTCTTGCACGTTGTTGCCTGCGAGAGTTCGCATGATGCACAAAATCTGCGACAGCTTCTGATCGCCTACCTCTGGATCCATAAGCAATTTTTCGGTACGCCTAAATGCTGACTCAATGAAAATATTAATTATGCGTTCTTTAAGTGTTTTATACTTCTCTTGTCCCGGTGGATTTTGAATGATGTCGCTAACTTGGTCGAGTGTGAAACAATCCAACTCGCTGACCAGCTTGGTGTACTTAGATGAATCGCTATGGATTCGATGCATTTGGAAGACGGACTCTAAGTGCGCAAACCACAAAATAGAGCGATGTTTCCATAGTGGAGGAACGCGTACTTGGCTGATGTCCTCTACAGTTGCTCCGTTGGTAGTGGATTTGGATGTTGAGGCTCCGCCGTCTGGTGAGTCCCCACACTCTGTTGATTTTTCATCCTTCGTGGACATTTTTTATTATTGTTAATTTGATCTTAACTTGGCATCACGTCGGGGTCACCAATGTGGGATAGAAATAACTTATAGTTTTTCCTTTGTTACACACACGTGTCCGTTTATTATTTCACAAGTAATCTTGAATATATGAAAAATACTAGGAGAGACTTTCAAACTGTTTTGTATTGTTGATTTTTAGTTTTCTCGCTGTCAGTTGTTGACATCGGTTTTTCTCAATGATAACATGATGCACAACTCGGCTACATTTGTCGGTCAGGGGGTGCATATAGTAGTGTGTGTGAAATGACGATTCACTACCACCAGTGCAAATTTATATCCGAAATGTATGAAAAAACGCACACTATTTGAAGATTTATATCCAGAGACCACGAAACTCACTCATTTACCGGTAGCAGTGCGAAAAATCAGTGCTACCTTATCTGCCTTTGTAGCGTTTAATGATGGTATACGCGGCTTAAAACTTTTAAAAACATTTACATGCGTTACAAAATATTTGTTTTTAATTTTACGAACTTCTCATATCCTTATTATATTGATAAGAGTGTTTAATAATATTTTTTTGTTAATATGATGCAAGTACATTTGCGAAATATAGAAATACATTTGTTGTGAATAGTGAGTTTCCTCTTGTCTTAAATCTTTTTTAAGTTAGTATCAACAAAATCAGTCTATCAGCATCAATACGAAATCTTTTTAACGAGATGGTTTGGAAATCCAATGCTGTCCAAGATTGTTTGATTCAAGAGGAAAATGTTTCTTTCAATTCTTTTACTAAACGTATCTAAAAGGTACTATTTTATTTTATTTATTGCACTTTAATTGGATAGTTTAAAGATATAATTAAAATACAAAAATTAAAATTTTCCAACTAAAACCTTTAAAGCATTGTTTGTCTAATTAATTTTTGTGCGGGCAATGATATTTCTATGCTTTCTCCATGTTATTTTGCTTTCCTGCTTTCCGCTTTAATTGAGTTTTCATTTCTAATGAGTTTTTTGACCAATTCTAATAACGTATGTCTTGTAAATGATAAAAACAGTCAGCCTTTGTTATATGACAGAAACGAAAATTTAAGTGGACCAAGGAAAAGTAAGCAGTAAAAGGGTTAATTGTTCATTACATTTGAAACACAAAACAATTTCACTTAAATCAAATAGTTACAAATCCTATAAATTATACTATTAAAACACCATTCAATTAATATTCAGTGTTTACAATTATTTTGAACCTTCACCATTCGCTCGAATCATTTTGTCTTATATTTTAGAAAATATTTGAAAAAAACGATCTCTGATTCAAAAAGTAACGGCCGAGTGATTGTGAAGATTATGCGCGCTTGCTGAATGAACCTTTTCTGTATTTTCTTTTTTGCTTTGTTTTTGTTTTGATGGCAACCGTCGTTTTGAATTTGGGAGCCAATAGGAAAAGAATAAACAAGAGCAGGAACGGTAAATTTAAGTTCCTTTATGTGTGTGCAGCCTGAGCAGCTGGATTTGGTAACTCACACGTATTCTCATTCATGGGGTTCATGGGTAGGACAGGGGTTGCTACATGTGAAAAACTACGTTACCTACAGGGGAAGGAGAGGCGGGAGTTGTGCATCATGTTATCATTGGTTTTTCTGCTGTCGCTACAGAGCAATGATAACATGATGCACAACTCGGCTACGTTTGTCGGTCAGGGGGTGCATATAGTAGTGTGTGTGAAATGACAGTTCACTACCACTATTACAAGTTTTATATCCAAAATGTATGAAAAAACGTACACTATTAGAAGATTTATATCCAGAGACCACGAAACTCACTCTTTTACCGATAGCAGTGCGAAAAATCAGTGCTACCTTATCTGTCTTGGTAGCGTTTAATGATGGTATACGCGGTTTAAAACTTTTAAAAACATTTACATGCGTTACAAAATATTTTTTTAAATTTTACGAAATATAGAAATACATTTGTTGTGAATAATTAATTTCCTCTTGTCTTAAATTTTTTTTAAGTTAGTGTCAACAAAACCAATCTATCATCATCAATACGAAATCTTTTTAACGATATGGTTTGGAAATCCAATGCTGTCCAAGTTTGTTCGATTCAAGAGGAAAATGTTTCTTTCAATTCCTTTACTAAACGTATCTAAAAGGTACTATTTTATTTTATTTGTTGCACTTTAATTGGATAGTTTAAAGTTATAATTTAAAAACAAAAATTCAAATAATTCAAACTAAAACCTTTCAAGCATTGTTTGTCTAATTAATTTTTGTACAATGATATTTCTATGCTTTCTCCATGTTATTTTGCTTTCCTGCTTTTCGCTTTAATAGAGTTTTCAGTTATAAAGAATTTTTTGACCAATTCTAATAACGTACATATATCTTGCAAATGATAAAAACAATCAGACAGAAACGAAAATTTAAGTGGACCAGGGAAAAGTAAGCAGTAAAAGGGTTAATTGTTCATTACATTTGAAACACAAAACAAATTCACTTAAATGAAATAGTTACAAATCCTCTAAATTATACTATTAAAAAACCATTCAAGTAATATTCAGTGTTTACAATTATTTTGAACCTTCACCATTCGCTCAAATCATTTTGTCTTATATTTTAGAAGATATTTGAAAAAAACGATCTCTGATTCAAAAAGTAACGTCCGAGTGATTGTGAAGATTACGCGAGCTTGCTGAATGAAGCTTTTCTGCATTTTCTTTTTTGCTTTGTTTTTGTTTTGATGGCAACCGTCGTTTTGAATTTGGGAGCCAATAGGAAAAGAATAAACAATAGCAGGAACGGTAAATTTAAGTTCCTTTATGTGTGTGCAGCCTGAGCAGCTGGATTTGGCAGCTCACACTCATTGATGGGTAGGACAGGGGTTGCTACATGTGAAAAACTACGTTACCTACAGGGGAAGGAGAGGCGGGAGTTGTGCATCATGTTATCATTGCTACAGAGCATCACGTGAGCTCCATCTCTTGGGAGTCAAACAACAGAGGGTGTAGTCAAAATGACTTCTTTTTTATCGTTGCATATGGTTAGGCAAAACAGTACTTGCAGCAAGTTGCATTTTGTATGGAAACTTTGACGGCTTATATCTCCAAAACTAGGAAAGTCCGACCTTTTATATATGCATCCCCATTCTACGAATGAAATCTAATTTCACATATCAAAATTTTATCAAGTTTTCGAGGGAAGGGGAGGAGCAGTATTGTTTGGTCTTTGAATATAAGCAGTCGATTAGCGTCGTGGGATCTCCAATCATAGAATTTTTTAAGCTTTTAAGAATGGAGCGTTTCAATTCAAATCAAAGTCAAAACAATTTTTACTTTTATGGTTGCATATATTAAGGGGCAATTTCATTTGCAGCAATTAGCAGTTTGTATGAAAACTTTAAAGGCTTGTACCTGCGAAACGAACTTAAATTTGCATCATAAATATCAGAATAAAGCCTAGTTTCATACACCCAAATTCTATCAAAATCGGTGAATATGGGTCCGATCTAAATTTTTACCGAAACTTATTCTAAAGAACTACCAATATTTCTAATGTTTCGAATTCCAGTAGCAGGTAGACAGCTTAGAGGGTCATATTGGAAGCGTTATCCTTTAATAGTGTTTCAAAAACGCTATCCCGAAGTGACCTCTGCAGTCCTAAGTGGTCCTAAGAGCGAAAAAGAAATAGCAAGAAAACAATAGTGGTATTTTAATATACATTAATTTTATTAGGTGTACAACTTGAAAGACGCGCATTGTTACTGACTTCATATATATTCACACGCGCCATTTTTTTGACAGTGACAGCTATTGTATGTTATAGAGCGTCGAAAAATCTAGTTAATTCCATCTGTATACACAAGTTAATTTACACATGTTTTGTTTTCATATTCAAATAAATGGTTTTTTTTAACAAAAATACGCGTCTTTCAAGTTGTACTCCTAATATGATAACACGAAATGCAACATAAACCAGTGTCTGGCTCATCCAAAAAAAACAAGCTATCAATGGAATTACGTCATTTCGTCAGCAGCCACACAGCTGAATGGTTAAAGCGCATACACTTACATCTGCCTGACAATATGGCAGATACTCCCATGAGAGTGTTGAAATATACAGCCACGCATTGTGTGTGTGGCTATTAAACTGTTTTTGTGTAGTCGCTTTTAACACAATTAATACCACCGACTATCCAACATAGACACCCATCCCAGCAGCTGCTAATTCCCCTCTCCCATCGATGAGTTTGACAGTAGTTCACGAATTTAGCTGAAATATAGAAAGCATTTTGACAGTAATTTAGGAAGCACCGAACACTAGCTCCTCATTTTCACACACATTTGTTTGATTTGTTGTTCAAAGCGCTCACACGTATTCACAGACACAAAATGTTATAAAACCGCTTAAAATCAAGCGGCAAGCGAAGAGGAAGTTGGACATCTCTTTTGGCTCATTTGAGAATAACACACAAGAGGTTCTTAGTTTATTTTTAGCACTGTTGGGAATTGTTTGCGGAGAGTGTGTAATCGAAACTTAATTTGATGTGCAATTAATAGCAAAAAAAAATGCCTTCAACGTGTCAATTTTTTTATGACAATCCTAATTCAGTATATTATAGTGGCCAAATAGTTAAAGGAAAAGTGGTGCTAAAAACGGACAAAGTGAAAAGTGTTCGGGGTATGAGTGAATTTTCATTTTTGAATTCAAAACTTTTCTGAGTTGTATGTGAGGCTTGATTTGATAGTTGTTGGGGTATCATCATCATATCATCTACATCTACAGTCTTATAGTCTGCACAATAATAAACTATTTTCTTAAAAAAATTTCGCTGCAGATTGCAATTCGAGATCATGACAAAGCTTGTCTACATTCAGGCGGTATGTTTAATAAATACTACCGGCTGTCCCGGCTCTGCATTGGCAGCACTAATAATCTGTCGCCGAATGACTTTTGAGGGGTGGATGCCTACTGTTATATCACGTCGTGCGGTATAGGGGTACACACACAATGATGCAATAATGAGATGCGATAATGCACAGTGGAAGCTGCTCTGTATTGTTCTGTTGCGATATGTTTGTCATAACAGAAAACGTTTTTAACCTTAGACCTACCTTTTTTTCGTTCTTTGGGTCTTTTTCGACCCATCATACATTCTCACATTATGTATGGAAATTTCGTTGTGATTGTATGGAAAAGGGGCTAAAAATTATTATTTATTTATTTTCGATCAAATAAAAAAAAATATGTTGGTAAAATATCCAGATGTTCTTCGAAAAATGAAGAGTTGTCTTCGGGACAAAAAAGACTTTGTTCCTGGATCCGAAGAGAAACAATGCCCCGCAAAAGTATTCGTAATTTGATTATTTCGTCTTAAAAATGTAATATACTGACTAATTTTGGGCGTAGGAACATTTATTTTTTTTATTTTTCTCCATTTCTTTTTCTTCTTAAGAAATACTAAAGACAATAAGCCTTCCCAATTTGATCGTGCCAGAAAAAAATAATGAGTAAATATCGGCAGTTTTGGGAACCGCGAAAGTATTCATAATTTTTTTAGGCCAACCGATACAACAAGTACGATAGCTTAGGCGCCAAAAAACTATGATGGGCTTTTGTAGAAGGGTCAAAAACAAGCACTTTTGACTATGAGGGGTTGGTCTATCTCGTCTCGTTCAGAAGGTAGGGGCAATTTTAAAGAAAAATCAATCAACATGAACAAAAAATTATAAAAAAACAACGGCAATACATATAATGAAGTACTATGGCAGTTTTGAAAACCAGAAACTTGCTTTGAAACTTGAAAAAAAAAACTTGGCAGATGTTCAATTAGTATAGAAGAAAATTTAAAAAAAATGTCTGCGTATGCGGAAAAAGTATTTGCAAAAACATGCTCAATCGTATTGTTTTTTAAATGTATTAAAAATGTTTAAACAATAGCAATAACTTATTTTTAGAACATTATATCCAAAACCGTTTTGTCTCTTGGAACACTTATTTTTATGAATTCCCTAATAAAACAGTCTGTATTTGGAATTGTTATGAAAAAAATGAGAAAGAAACAACGTTTATTTAAAAAAAAAAAGAGAAAAAAGCCGGTCAAGTGTGAGTTTTACTCGCGCACCGAGGGTTTCGTTCTTTCGTCAACAGATTAGAAGTAAGGACATAATTTAAGTTGAAGCAACTAACTACGGCTACCTGCCGTTTTCGAATAAAGCTAAACAAAAGAAAAGTCGTTCTCATTTGCTGATCGTGTCAACCGTGTGAAAATTGATTTAGTGAACTTAAGGGAAATGGTCTCAAGCTACTCCATTGAAACAATTCATCAGCAGTTCATGAAAGTTAGCCTACCAAGCAGCTAAGCAATTCGAATCATAACGTATTCGGCAGTAATAAATAGCCACTTAGTCATCTAAAACACTAATGTGGTACAGTCACAAACATCCAAGAAATTAACAAATCAAGTACTCATGTTTGAAATTCAAAAAAAAAAATTCAAATTTTACACTAGGATTTATTAATTGACTTTGGCATGTGAAAATCACATTGAAGCAATAACAAAAATAATGTTCAATTTTGTTTTTGTTTCTTTAGAATTTTTTATGTTCACTTTTCTTCAGTGACAAAATTTAAAATCTTTCCAACAGCATATTCATATAAATCGCAACCAATAGAAAAGAGCGTATCAGGAAATGATCTGAGCACACATACACGTACAAATAACTGATTCTCTTATTTTTCAAAAAAAAAAAATACAATAACAAAGGTATTATGATCAATAATTTCTTTACTTCGCTTTGTTCTTTTAAGAGAACTGAGAGAGAAGAAAACTGTCATACAAAATATTCGCTCAGGTTCACAGGTTCACAGAGCCAAAAGATATTTCAGCATTTAACAGAATATAGAAAGTTTTTTAAGAATCCTTTGCGTCGTCGATTGAGTTAGTAACGTATCACGCTATCATTTTTATTTGAATTGGATTTTAACAATTTTGAAAAAATAAGAAATGTGAAAATAGCGAGAAACCCTCTTCGAAGAAGAACAAAAAAAAAGCAATGAAAAGGCAAATCGGACAAATCGAGGATCGAACCCAGGACTCTCAAAGCAGAGCGCGAGCACTATAACCGTTCCACCTAACGCCGCTTCAAAATTCCTTTGTCTTTTTTGCAACAGGAAACGCGTAGAAAACTTTGTGTGTGTGAGATAATCGCTAGTTGCCCTTTTTTAGAAAAATGCTGATATAATATAAATCGTTAATATTTCGAAAAATTGTGTGAAAATAAATTTTTTTTTGTATAACATTTGATTCTATTAATGAGATCTACAAAATGGCGTTTTCGGATCTTTAAAATTCGTATGTCATTGTTTTTTGGGTTTTGGCCAATAACTCGAAATCTTTAAGCCAGTATGGTCGAACTAAATTTAAACTAAAGATTACATCGAGACCTACATTTTAGATTTTATTCAGATTTTTAGACCTGCAAATGTGGAAATGCGAGGGGCGGGACGCTTTTTTTTTCGCACTTAAAGCTTAATATCTCGAAAACTGAGCCTCAAAACAAAAAGCTCAAAATCAAAACTGTATTTTATTTTACAAGGCCTATCCAACGGTGCCTAACTCAATTAATACCGGTAAAAAAAAAAAATCTCCCTAAACCCTGCTAATATTCTTACTGGCTAGCTAATCAAAAGATGGCGAAATAGTCAGTGGACTGGCGAGTGCTAAATTGTCTTGAATCCCGTGAACATACAAGGGCCACTAACCACTAACACACGCAAGAAAAACTTTAAAACATTGAGGTCGTACTAGTGTTATGATTTTGGCTAGGTATTACGGGCTAGGGCCAGTTTTTTGTACCAAATGAACAATATACCATTGTACCAAAAGAAAAATACCATACCAAACAACGAACAAACATCAAATAGACGGCTAAAAAGACTAAGACCAACAGATTTACCAAACAGATAACTACATATTAACGATATCAGACTCTAGACAAAGTTTTATATATTATATATATGTATATATATATATATTATATGAAAAAAAAAAAAAAAAAAGTCAAAATAAAGACTAAGGTATTAATGTAAATTAAAAATAAATAAATGACGACACAAAAAAATAATGTCAAATATACGCACATAAAAATTGTAAAATAGTCTATAAACATGCATGTAAAAAATTAAACAAATAATCATAAAACAAAAACCTGGCGACAACAACGAGCGACAAGGGGCGCCCGGAGTGAATAAAACCCCCAACGCTTCGGGTGGATTAAAACCCACCTGTGCCATACTGAACATAAAACAACAACGAAGGACATTGGTCCTGACTTGATAAGGTACATTCCCTAAACATGTAATACATTTATGAAATGTCAAAAACTAAGACAGGAAATAAACAATTTGGGAAAATAAAAAAAAAAAAAAAAATGAACAATGGATCAGCATTTATAAGTTGATATCTTAGAATGTACGATGGCTTATTGTGCTGAATAGCTTCTAAGTGAGTGTTTCAACAAGACTGCGCCCTGAAATACACCAATAAATAAGGAACAAAATTGAGCTGATGCCTTTTCCCATAGAAAACGTTTGTCTGGATGTTAAAAAGTTGTTTTGAATCAAAGTCGCTCAAAAATGAATAATTATGGAAAGAAGTGCGTATATCTTGGAACGTAGAACCCCTGAATAGGTGCCAGTCCTAAGGGAAGTCTTCCGATCTAAGGCTTTGATACAAAATAAAGGCTTTACCGCAATATATTAAGTAAAAAATATATGACCTCAAATTTCTGTTGAACTTTTTGTTTTTTAAAGGTACGTGCACTACTATTATTTTGGTCGCTCACCTTGAGTTTCTTTGTTTAATTTTATTTTGTAATCTTTTTTTTCTACGTAAGTATGTACTTTGTTTGCATATTTGTTTCAAGTTAATGTTAATCTATGGAAAAAAACCCGTCGAGTCTCAGTTTTACTCACGCGCCGAGGGTTTCGTTCTTTCGTCAACAACATAGTAGTAGGGACGTGATATAAGTAAAAGAAACTATTCTTCTTATCGTTTCGAATAAAAATAGTAAGTATGGTGTTCTGTTGGCGCCGTTGGCTCGATCGGTTAGTGCGTCGGACTGTTGAGCGAGAGTACCCGGGTTCGAATCCAGCTCGGGGAAAAAATAACACCACAAACATTTTTCACGGCCCCACCTCCAGCGAACGACTGACAACCTTCCTGGAGTACTTCTGTCATGAAAAGCTTTCGCAATTCGTCGTTCGGAACCGGCATTAAACAGTAGGTCCCCTCCACATGTGACAAAATTATAACGCGCACAACACAGTGGAGGCGCGAAAAAGCTAGGCTCTGGCTCTCAACGGGCTGTTACGCCGTCCCATATATGGTGTTCTGTATTGTAATATCGAAATGTTAGGTCTTAATAGTCGCAAGCTAGTGACTCTATAAAAAGCGATTGCTTTGACGCGGGCACACATCCTCTTACTTTTGTTATACGTGTTCTGCGGATGCCGCCCAAAGTACTTCACCATTGACTCGTGAAAGACACCCCACCGTAAAAATTTCGTCCAAGCGGTCGCACCTTATACATTTTGTCGGATGATTTCACAGCGACAAGATTGTCACAGAAATAAAGATATTTTTTTTTTCCTCAAATTGATTTCTTGACATAGCTCTTGATTACAGTCTTCATCCAAGCACCAGTACAAACGTTCTCGAGGCAATGAATTGGAACCAGTCAAAAAAAGAATACCGAAGAATGTTCTGAGTTCATCGACAGATACTTTGAAGTCGTGCTTGTTTTTCTGAGCCGCATCAGTCTGCGAGTATTGAACAATCATGGCGAAAACTTCCTCGTCAAATATTTTTTCAAAGTTTGCAATGGATTTTGATTTCTCATTTCATCCAACAATTTATAGATGCATATTGTCTTCGGTGGAAACTATAGGCTCATAGATAAGTTCTGTTTTACGCCATCAAGGTTCCTCAAAATTATTCCTGCGTCTCTTGTTTTCAGCGAGGGGTTCGTCATTCATCTTCGGCTCGAGTCGCGAATACTCCGACTCTGCCTGGTATGTCTCGCGGAATAGCATTGCTTTGAATATGGTCCTCATTATCTTTTTCTTTATCGGTTATTACACTTGGTTCTGGAGGTAATGCAGAAAAATATCTGTAAAACCCTCTTCCTCAAGCATTATAGCATCATGTGCTTCTTCAAGCCCAAGGTATCCGTTATAACTACAGAGTGTTTGTTTATCCACTGTTTATACAACAATTACTTTTAAAAAATAAGAATATTTTTTACCTCTGATGTTGTCACTGCCCCCAATTGGGGACACCGCTATAAAACTTTACCTTCTATAAATGGTGTTCAAGTTTCCTCGGAAAATACAATTTTATTTTATAGTTTACAATATATTTATGTAATTTTTGTAAGAAAACTAACAGGCTTAGTGGAAAAACTTACAAATAAAAATTATTTACTTTATGTATTTGCTGATCACTGAAAACAACTCCACAAGTTGCGTGGCAAAGTCACTTCTACCTATTTCTGATTACTCTTCTGTCTAATACCACGTGAACAGCTTCTTACATATCAAAAATGTCAACAAAAAAAGACGAAAAAACAGAAATAATAAAAAGCTAACGGTATTTGTTTAGGTGCCCTCGTTTGGGCACGGCTGGGATATATATATGTATGTGTTTATTATGAATTCAAAAGTTTGGATGTTTGTAAGTTTTCTATTGTCAGAATAGGCTCCCAAACCGCTTGACCAATTTGGCTGAAATTTGGAACCTAGATTGCTTAGGCTGTGTACTCTGTTTTAGTGTATTTTTTTGTCTAGATGCATTACGTTTGACTTCAACTTTGTAGTGCATGCAACACATCATAAAAAGGAACGCAGGAAGTCAAACTTATTGCATCCAAGAGAAAATTAGTTAACATTTTAGTTTGGACACAAGAAATTTACATTCCAAATTTCATCGAAATCGGTTAAGCCATTCAAAAGTTAGGGAACATTCTATGGGCTTTTAAATCGATTCTATAAATATTTCAAATTTTAAAATTTGGAACGGCTTGACCGATTTGGTTAAAATTTTGAACATAACCTCTTTATCTTGCAAACGTAGCTTTTAGCAACATTTCTCTTCGATGCATTGAGTTTAACTACAGCATCGTATCATAAAAATAACGCAGGTGTTCAAAGTACACTTTTTCTAATTTCTCAAAGCGGGCATTGGCGATTCATCTATCTGTATTTTTTTCCAGAAGCAGGGGTTAAAATTGTTGATAATAAGGAGTTCCTTTAGGATTTTTTGTTGGTTAAGTAAAATGAATAAGAAACGATGCACGCAAAGCGTTCTTTTTGGAGTTGTGGCAGCCGCTTTTGCATAAGAAGAAGTCTCAAATTCCAATGTAATTGAGAATTATATAATTTTTTAGCCGACACGGACGAGGTCGCGGCTCCAGCTAGTTGGTTATATATTAGATATTATTCCAAAGCAAAGGTTAACATATTTAGAAGATCTTTCGCATTTTTGATATCAGCCGACATACCCCAATCATAAACACAATAAAAATCCAGATAAAACATTTTGTCAAATTTTGTTACACGGTGTAATGGATTGCAATATGTTTATTTGACCAAAGAAAAATATGTATTGTTTTTTTTTTAGCTATATATTTAACAATTAAGGGCAATGCAAAGGTGCGTTGGACAGAAAGAAAAAGTCGACACAATCATCACACCGGTAAACAGGAACACTATACTGAACATTACCGAGGGGATCAACAGTATTTACATTCACAAACAATGGTGGAATCTGATATTGATCTTCCAGCAGGAACGCATGAATATACGTTCATGACTCCATTGCCAATGCAAATACCTTCTTCAATTACTGGTGAATATGGTCATGTGTCGTATGAGGTTGAACTGAAACTCGATCGCCCATTACGGTTAGACAATGTATACTCTAACGGTTTTACAGTAATACATCCTTTAAACCTTAATTTAGACCCGGCGTATTTGGTAAGTACGCTTAGATATGAAAATTGTTAACAGGTCTTCTTACATTTACTTTTTTAAGCATCCTATTATAACTGAAGAGGAAAAATACTTTTGCTGCTGTTGTTGCAAGTCGGGGCCAATGAACTCAGAGTTACGAACAGAATTCTCAGGCTATGCACCTGGACAGAAAATTAACTTTACAGTTTTGATTGATAATGAAGCCAATAAAGATATTGATGGATGTTCCGTGGAATTAATACAAAAAATGTCTTTTCAAAGTCATACCCCGGAACACAAAACTAAGCACGTCGAAAATGTTATTTCTTCTACTACATTGGGAGGAGTTAACAGATTATCCAAAAAATTACATCAAGGTTCAATAGAAGTTCCACCACTTCCACCATCAACTATTGGATCCATAAATATAATAGATGTGTCATATGTCTTAAAAGCTGAGATTGAAACAGGCTTCTGCAGTACAAATGAGGATTTGTATGCTCCTATCACAATTGGAACTGTTCCTTTGATGGCTAGTGCCACAAATCCAAATAACGTTATAACTATCCAGCCGACAGCACCTTCAATTGATCTTAATGAAGACGGTGACAGCAAACCACCAAACTATGGGTCGCTTGGTAGAATGATTTCCTATTGGTACTAAAGAACTAGTATATGTGTTTATTATTTTGCAGTTCCTCCCTCATTCGAAGAAGCAACAGGAATAAGTGCAACATTTATTGATCCTGAAGATGATACAAAACGAGATGTTGAACCTTTCCTTCCAAAATATCCAATGTATCATAATTTTGCGATACCATCAGCACCTTATATCGAAGATAGACCTGCTACGAAAAAGACAGAATCGCCAGCAGCGTCTCCACTTCTATTGGAAACAGAATCTGTTGTCCCGGCACATGGTCTACCATATCCTGTAGAAGGATTTCATATAATGCCAAACCCAACCACTTCTACTACTGAAAATAGCTCTGTTATTGGTTGGCACTTAAAGTAAAACTGTTATATAATGTTAATGTATATGTAATGTAACATTTTTATAATAATGGTCAGATCGAGTTGACTAGTTTTTTTTTTCTTTGTGTAATCTAAATAAGAGGGATTCGAATCAGAGCAAACGATCAAGTTCAAGGCTAGCAACGTAAAGTCACGAATATGTGGACAGATATCCGATGGTAATACAGAGGAAAATAACCAGGTCTAGCGTGTATGTTCCTTGAATGTAAGAAGTATACGCTCCTGGAGCTACTTATTAATGAGTATCCAAATGCGGTGCAAACTACGACTTATAAAGTACGGTGAAAACGGCAAGACGTTTTAAAGAAAAAGGAGTGCAACATAAACCCATCCAAAGTAAGAGAATATGACCAAAATCGTACTTGTGGACTTGAGTCTTTAATGATATCATGACTATTTTTAATACTAGATTTGCCAGACTAGTCTAAATGATTGGCCTTGCAATTTCAATTTAAATTTCCTAGTACATGTAACGTTTTCTTTCTATAATGATATCATGAATTGTAGCTTTACCTAAAGAATTATTTTTATGTATTAAAAGGAATATTATTGAATTCATTTTATTATTTTATGTACTTACTTACTAAGTACTTTTCTTAAAAAACTAGTAATTTGATTTGTTTTCGTAGAAATAATTATATTTAAGTAGCTATAATCTAGTGTTAGCGGAGTAACTGCGAATCGTAATCCCATGACTGGGGCTTACCTATTTGCGCGGCTATTTTAAGTTTGAATGACCGATTTCCTTGCGAACAGATTCACGTATAAATATTATAAGTGCCAATAGCGGCGTTCACACCTTACATTTTGCTGATGATATGCTTGGCGGGGCCAAATTGTAGAGTGTAAACCAGAAATAATGACGAGATATTTATCACTCTAGTTGGAAAACCCCTTCTTCACACTTTTTCACGCATAGTTTAAAAAAGGTTGTCGGATTTAACGCGATTTGTTTAAAGCTTGTCGGAAAGTAGGGGAAGTTCGTCTTTTTCAGGAGAAGTTCGTCGGTCTACCTCCCACTGCCAAACGTTGATACATCGGCTGTAAGTCAGCCAATGGCAATGTCGAATGTGTTGTGCTGCTGCGCAGCTCGTCAACACAATTGGAATTTCCAAGTTTTGCAGAATGTAAGAATGAGAAAGAAATGGTAAAATAACTTCTTTTAAGATAAATGGTAGCAACCTTTCATATATTTCAATATTACATAATAAAATGCTGCTTATATATGAGAATTTTCAAATATTTATTATTGGAACTTAATTTCGATCCCAAATTTTTTTCTTTGAGCGGGTAAATGCAAAAAAAAAAAAACAAAAATTTAAAATTTTCGATTTTCTCAAGAACCTGAATAGATAAAGCCACTCGGTTTTTTGTGTTTGATTCAGAATTAAGATACACATCAACCACAAAGAGCTACTTTACCACTATATTTAAAAAATTAAAAATTGGTTCAAACATATTTTTTTTAACCAACACTTTTATTTGCAAGAATTTTTCAAAAACTATTAACACAATAGAAAAAACTTAAATGTGGGATTAAAGAACAAAATTCTGGAACAATGTAAGTGCTGCCGTTGTTTTTTTCAAGTTAATTGATTTTTTTTTTAAATTGCCTCTAGCTCCTAAGCGGGATGATCTAGTCCCCTAGTAAAAAATGCTTAATTTTGACACTTCTACAAAAGCCCATGATAATTTTTTGGCGCCAAAGTAATCGCACTCTCCCCTTTTATTGTAATAATCGTACTTTGTAAAGTTTCGGTTTGCGGGCAGGTTTAGTTTTTGGTTATGGCTAAAAAGGATCATTGTACCTTATTGTCCGGGTAATTTGTGTGGCACACATGGATCCACACACACTCTTTCTAATGGTTTTGGCTCTCAATAGACAGGTGGAGCTGCAGACTGCGGGGGTCCAAATCAGCTGCGACAAATGCCAGTTGACAGCTTCATTTGTTTGTGCTACAGTAACGGATACTTTAACGGTTTTGCGAGCTGTTTTTTTTTTTTATTTGCTGTACTTGTAGCGGTTAGTTTCCTCGGTTATTAATTCAGAAATGCGTTAATTTCGAGAGCGATGAGCTAAAAAATTAATTGCGAGAATAAAAAACGCGTTCTTACTTGCCAGGAATTCGTACGTGCATGTCGTCGCTAATGATAACTGAAATTAATCTCAAATTTACCCAAACATTATTATTAATAAATGAAACATGTTCATGATACTTTTGAGAAAAAAATTTAAAAATACAGTTTAATAACTTTGTTTATAATTGGAATGCTGTAAATGAAAGCCCTTCTTATAAAAATAAAAAAGACAGAAGAACTATTAATAAGCAGCAACAGAAACTTAGACACACGTACGTATATCTCTGTGGCGTACCAAGAGCGCATCCTAAGCGCGAAATATCAAGTGCTGTAAAGAATTCGTTGCTATCTGCATCTCTGTTGGTAGATGGAGGTAGCATTGGGTACCAGTAGAGATAAATTTATGCTTAAGTTTTTAGTAATTGCGATTACTAGAATATAAGCTACACCTCATCTTTTGTGGTTGCTATTGAAATCTCTTTAGTTATTTCCATTGTAGTTGGTGTCATCTCAATGTTCTCATTCATTTCATAATAAAGATATTTCGGTTGAAAACTGTTTTTATTTACACTGCTTTTGTCTTCCTTAGCATTTGAAGTCGTCATAAATACAGGTTCTTGACATGATAATGTAGCTATGGATTGAAGAAAAGTGTTCAGAGAAATCTATTCTTCTAACATATTCAGTAACTTACACGGTGCACTAGGGCTTATCGATAAAGATGGTATAGACGGAATAGCTTCCATCGACCCTGTACTTATGATTGCTACTGGCATAGATTCTAATGGTTGTTTCATATCAATATCTCCGCATTTGACATTAGTATCAACGAAGGGGATTGTTCCAATTACTACAGGTATTCTTACGAGTATTCCCCTTTTTCCTTTAACCCCAACAATAATAACTTCTACTTCATAGCTTACTTGTAAGACCTTGCAATCAGTATCGCAGGAAGGTAGTAAATCTGGTATTTTAATCCGATCAAGAAATTCAGTCTGTGATTCCTTTGTCGTTAGACAGTTTACTATCTGAACGACATTGTATCGCTCTGTCTTTGTTGCTTCAAGTGGCACCCTTGATTTATATACGACAACCTGATTGAGAAATATTTCTAGTTGTCCTAGCGGTATTTTGCCTTCATTGAGCAATCTTGAATACACTGATATAGTTTGACCAGGTACATATCCGGCTTGTGAAAGATTTACATAAAGACACATTGGAGTTTTCCAGTATTCGCAGCAACATTTCGATTCGTAGACCTCTGTATCCAGTGGAAGCTGTTTAAATATAAGTTATTATAAACGTAATATCTTAGTTACATTATTTGCTTGATTTAACCTTTAGCACTAAAGCTTGAGGCCTCAGATCATAAGCTCGAACAACTTGAAATGCTTCTGTTAGAATTTCGTCTGACCTATTCGGATATTCTAAGATAACTCTAATTTGATACCGAATATACCCTGACGGGCTCTCATACGAAGATGGACTTTTCTCGGGAATAGTACAAGAAAAGTTATATGTGTAACCACCCACTGGGATCATTATTGAAGTAGCTGAAAAACAAAAAAAAAAAAAAACAAAAAAAAAATAATACCAACTCTTGTATCTAAAATATACTAACAATCTTCAGAGCCAAGTAGATAGGTTGTTGTTGCTATATAATCCTCTCGGCCATTTACAAGACGAGTTTTTGAACCCTTTTTTGCAATATCCCATTCTGTCTGCGCATATCCAGATATTTTAAGTGCTAAAGCTGTGATAGATAATTGAATTATAAAAAAAAAATATTGAATTATTTGGGATACTTAACTTTATATTAAAAATAAGGTTGATAATAATAATAGATAGAATAGAAGCTATCATAGGCAACTGCATTTTGAATTTTAACACGTCCGAGAGGGATTTTCTTTTGGGATTCTACTGAAGATCGTTTCGGAAAACAAACTGGTGTCTGTTTATTTTTGGTTAAAACTGTTTTATCTTAGAAACAAACAAAAATAAAAAAAATACATTCGAATCCCTTTAAGTCAAATTTTCACGGGACATCAAAACTAGTGCGAGTTAGAGGGAGTTTTGGAAAAAATCGAGTTAGAGGGATTGATATTTTGTTGTTAAAAAGCCTTTTTTTTGCACTGCAATGTTTACGTTGCTGGTAGATATCTAAATTCGACTACCTAACTATTTTCAGATTAAAAGCCGATTTTTTAGAGCCCAACCAACAACACAATGAATAAGCAGTGCAGTTGTTCATACAGAGGCCCGCGGTGGTGTGCGCGATGTGACTAAACGTGGCTCTACATTCGCCATGTAGGGCCTTGTTCGCTAGCAAATCGTAATTTTTGCTGTAAATATCAATCACAATGCTTGTGACGGGCAATGAATGTTCGCGAAATGTGTTCATCGTCTAGGACCTTAAAGAGTCAGAGGATACGAGCATGAGTGCTTGATATAAGTTGCGAGAGGACATTTTTTATTTACTTTTGTGCAAATTAAAGAAAAATCGACTTTCAATTGGTGGTATTGAAAACAGACCAAGGGTCGGAAGAATGTATTCAAGTTAGAGGGATTTTCGGCTTACAAGGAGAGTGCACGAACTTGGGATCACTGATTTTGATGAAATTTGGTATAGTGATAGCTCCCCTATCCCGAAGTGAAAGAGCCCAACACTCCCCATTTCCGAGAAAAACGCCCCTAAAGTTGGTTTGGGGGCGACTGGTTGGTTTGGTTTCCTTTTTTCTTTTTTTGCTTTGAGAAAAGGGCAGATCTGTATGATGAGATATTCACCAATCAAGATAACTTGACTTAATGTTCAATACCTCTAAAATGCCCTCCACTCGCCCAACCATGTGATGTCTATTTTTACAGACAAGTAAAGTTTGATAAAAAAAATTTAAAATTGTTCTTTTTTTGGTGCAAAACGATAGAGAGATAAACTCTCGCAAGGACTGTATAAAAATTCAAGATATTATTTACCATCAGCTATTATCACCAGTCTTCTATAACATGATACAATATGCTTGGTATGCCTCAGATCTTACAAGCGACAGACATTTTTTTCGAATGTAAATGAAATCTGTTTCTCAACTAGTGCTTTGAAGGCCCCATGTTCTTGTGGACAAGCTTCTTTTATAAATTGTGCAAGATGCTCAAGCGTATGGTGCTTTAATTGTTTTTCCGATTTATTCCATTCAGGTGAATGTAATTAACATTTTCTTTTTTAACGTTTCAAAAAAAAAAATAAAGTGGATTTTCATCCACCAAAAGGTTGTTTTATTTTTTTGATTTTCAGGATAAGAAAAAATAGAAAAAGCAAACGGCAGAAATCGGGATTTGAACCCACCATTCTCAAACAAATATGCGTTAAAAATTCGCTCTAGAATAGTACTGAAAATAAAACTGTAGTAACTCTTAAAAATGTTCTTTTTTTAACAATAGACAATAAGGGAATGAATATAAAGTATGACAATTCAAAGACAACAAGCAATTACAATAGCATATAACGCAGTAGGCCGAGAATTCTTAATTTCAAAATAGTTTCAATAACAAAGTGTTATACAGCTGTTCTCATACAATTAAACAATGTGCCATATAACAATACATTCTTACATTTGATAATTTACGATACAATACATTCTTAAATTACATACCATACTGCTACATTCGGCCATCCTGACGAGGTCGCAGTTTCATTGCATATTGGGGCTCTTTTACTTCTTTGTTGATTTCAATCCATTTTCTTAAATTCGATGAATCAGAAATACCTTCAAATGGCAATCGAGACATTTGAAACCCTTCGACATCGTTTATTATATATCTTTTATTGGGTAAAACCTTCTTAACAGTAGAGGGACCTTTAAACTTGGGGCTTAGCTTCTTGCATTCGCCTGGACCAATAACATTCCTAATTACGACTAAATCTCCTTCATTAAAAGTTAATTGAGACCTACACTTACGATCATACTGAATTTTATTGTACTCAGACAGTTGTTTGTTTTTTGAAATAATTTGATCGCGAATTTCATTTAGACAGATTCGACCTATTTTTTCATTTTCAAGGAATTCAGCAAGTTGATCACTCTCTGGATGTTTCTGATTTCTACCAAATAACGCTTTACATGGTGTCGTGCCAATCGATCGATTCGCTGTATTATTAAATACATATTCTACTTCAGATAATACTTCATCAGTACTAGTAGTATAAATCGATTCTTTCTTTTAGTTAACGGTTAGGGTCCATAATGGTCAATGTGAATTGATTCAAAAGGCAATTTCCCTTTATTTACTAAATGTAATTAATCTCTATGACCCGAATCCTTAGGCTGAAAAGTAATACAAGTAAGACAATTACTAATATAATCCCTTATCCATTCCCTCGTTTTTGGAAACCAATAGCTTTGTAGAATGAGGTCTTGCGTCTTGTCTACACCAGTATGACGAACACCATCATGATATTTTCTTATTACACTCTGAATCATTGCGTCCGGGACATAAAATAACATTTCACCTTTGAATTTGCGATAAACGATTCCGTCTCGTAACTCATAGAAATGCTGTTCCTTGTTCTCAAGACTTTTTCGAAGTTCCACTATGGCTTTATCCTTCATTTGAGCGGCAATTAACGTTTTTTCCAATGTATTAGTGTTTTCTAATAACAGAACATTAGTACATCGAGACCCACCGGTTTATTCTAGGGTGTATCTCTTTCTTCTGTAAAGTTTGCTTTAAGCCATTACAATCAGTAAACATTTTAAATTTGATGCCATAAAGGTATACATGAAATCTCTCCAAAGCATAAATTATGGCTAGCATCTCCAATTCAAACTGTGGTAGCGACTTTCAATTTCTGTCCTTCGACGACTATAATATGCAATAGGATGGAAACAACCATCTGATTGTTTTTGTGTAAGAATCGCACCAAAACCTATTGATGAAGCGTCACAGTGTAATTCTGTAGATGCATTTGGGGAGTAAATGCTGAAAACTGGAGCGGACGCTAGTTTATTTTTCAATGTGTCAAAACACAGCATTTCAGTCTCACCGAATGAAAAAGGGACTTCTTTCTTCAAGAGACGTGTTAAGGGTTGTGAGATAGTGGACATATCTTTAATGAACTTTCTGCAATAATTAGTTGGTTAATTATACCACCATATACACCCAAGAATCTTCTAACAGAGTGAACATCTTTTGGCATAGGATAGTGACGAATTGCATTTACGAGATCGGGATTTGGTGAAATTCCTTTAGAAGTTATAAGGTATCCTAAATACTTGATTCGGTCAACGGCAAACTGGCATTTGGATAAGTTAAGTTCGAGACAATTACTTGTCAAAACTTGACAGACCTTGTCTAATATACGATAATGATCGTCTAATGTTACAGTGGCAATCAAAATGTCATCAAAATAACATAATACTTCACCATCCGCTATTAACTGACGATATGCCAAATTTATAAATCTAGTAAAAGCAGCAGGGGCATTGGCAAGTCCAAACGGCATGCGTAAATATTCGTATTGGCCGGATGAAGTGACAATGGCACTACATGGGATAGAATTTTCTGCCATTCGAATTTGGTTAAAACCACTTTTGAGATCTAGCAATGAAAAGACACTTTTCCCGTTTAAACGATCTAGGTGATCATCAATTAAAGGAAGTGGATATCGATCACGAACAGTAAGTTTATTTAATTGTCTATAGTCAATACACATTCGCTTTTGACCATTTTTCTTAGGAACAAGAACTATACGAGAAGCATAAGGAGACGAACTAGGCCTGATTACCTGACGTTTTAGCAAATCCTCAACTATAATATTAACTTCTTCTTTTTCTTTAACTGATAACCGACGAGGCGTAAAGTAAAACGGTTTATCTTCTTTTAAAATAATTTTAAACTCGAATTCAGTTTCTGGCTGTTTCGGTTTCTCAACGTATAAATAATTTTCTTTAATTAATTTTTCAATACGTATACGATCTGATGCCGATACATTTCCTATAATAATTTCAGCACTTTTGTCAAAATCTACGTCTATATTTAATAACTCAAAAACTGTCTGGTTTAAATTATTTGACTTACATGCATTAGGAAAATATAATTTTAATTCGTTGCCTTTTTAGACTTACTTGTAGTTCATTTTCAATTATAAAATCTCGCCCCAATATGCAATCATGCGATGTCGTCCAATCTGGTACAATTCTAAATTTAATTTTACATTTCTCGACATCGATTTCTACATAGTTTAATGGTTTTTAAATGCTGATGACTTAAGTTTGACTTAATAAGCTGGATGAATGCAATTTATCTCCGTAGATCGCTTTGGACAATCCTTGATAAAATGTCCTAACTGGTTGCATTTAAAGCATTTGTTGAGTTCCCTCGGCGAACGCTTGCACTCACTAGATTGGTGACCTGTTGCATTACAGTTGCCGCATCTGGTTTTAGATGACATTTCATTCGCTCTTTTTGGTTTGCTTGAAGACGCACGATCAAAATTATCCTTCACACCATTCCTTTCAGCAGCAGTCAGCTTGGACATTACTGATAGCATTTCGTTCGGAGAAGTAAATCCTTTAATTCGCACTTGTGTTTGTAATGTTGGATTATTCAATCCATCGAATAAATATTCAATTAATTCATCATTGGGAACTGACAATTGATTCCCGAGAATCACTTTCTCACGGAAGTACTTAGCAAAAGTCTCATCTTTGAACCACTTTCTATTTTCAAATGATCTTCTCAGTTTTAGCTTTTCAATTCTGCAATCAAATTTTTGCTTAACTTCGCAAAACAATTGCTCAAAAGCTAATTCAATAAACTCAGGCTTTGAATAAAACCAATGTTTTACTATGCCACTAAACTTGTTTATCATTAATATTTTCATATCTCCGTCAGGAATATTATAAACTCGTTGCACAGTTTTAATTTGTCCAATCCAACAACTTACATACGATGTACCATCGAAATGTGGAAGCATGTCGTTAATTTGCGTATAGTTATTTCTCACTTTAGCAACACTATCGTTTTCGCCACTTTTATTCTCTTGACTCTCTTTCTCTTCTCCATTCAATAGCTGTTCTCTTTTTAGTAATTCATTTTCTCGAACCAATAGATTTTTCTCATTCCGCATCAATTCAAATTCTTTTCTTAATGCGACAATTCCATCCCCTGACTCCATATTAAAATGCGTGGCAGCTGTTTGTCGCTTTTTCGCAATTTTCCTAGGTCTCTTTTTATTTTGTCCAGTCCCAATACGGAACGAAGTGTTCTTTTTAACCACTGGTTGTATAGACTCATCGAAAATTATAGTATTATCTGTTTCTTTCCCACCTTCAATTTCTTCCTCAGAAGCAATATCTTCATCGCTGTCGTTTTCAAGTTGAGACGCCAGTAACGGTTCCTTTGAGCGGAGCCGTTGAATCCAATCCGGTAACGGCAAATTAGCAGAAATAACACGCTGAATCAATTCTTCTTTTTTCCCCTGCACTGATAATGAAAGTTCTTCCAGTAAAATCTGTAGATCCTTAACTTTTAATCTTTCCAGTTCTTTAATTCCAACACTTGCACATTCCATTATAAATCAAAATAAAAAAAAACACGATACAATAAACTAGAAATTCAGTCAGTTCAATTAAAACAGTTTAAAACAAATTAAAGGTACTTCAATACAATAAAAAGAACAATATTTCAATAAATAGTGCAAAACACTGCAATCTTCCTTTTTTTTATGTACATATACACATGGACACAGCAATCCCATTTCTGATCTGTAGTAACTCTTAAAAATGTTCTTTATTTAACAATAGACAATAAGGGAATGAATATAAAGAATAAAGTATGACAATTTAAAGACAACAAGCAATTACAATAGCATATAACGCAGTAGGCCGAGAATTCTTATTTTAATTCTCTATTCCAAATAGTTTCAATAACAAAGTGTTATACAGCTGTTCTCATACAATTTAATAATGTGTCATATAACAATACATTCTTACATTTGATAGTTTACGATACAATACATTCTTAAATTACATACCATACTGCTACAAAACCAACATACCAATCATTTAAAAAAAGGATGCCGGAGTTTTCACCTCAATAGCATGAGGTGACTTTCTGCTTGGTAGCTTTTGCTTCAGCTTCTCTGCTGTTATTGGAGCTTCCATTTATTTTACAAAGACGACCATTGGAATTTTAGTAGAAAGCTTTTATGTTGCAATTCCTGTTTCGTTGGCTAAACTGCCCTTATTGCGACTAAAAATCCGCTTATCAACTAAACTCGGTAATAGTGAGTCCATTGCTCCTTATCTTTGCAATTCTACTGTATTAATAAAAAATAAGAACTTCACACCGGAATTAGGAAGCTTATAAACGAAAGTGCAAAAAAGCTAGGCTCTACTGGCTGTTAAGCAGTTTATTTATTCATTTATTTTGTTATAATCGAAAGTTACTGCCAAGAAAGGCTTACTTGATTCTGTTGCTGGAGACTTAATGTGCTCCAAAAAGATGGTCTTGAGCGCAATTAAGATCTTCACGGAAACGGGCAGCATGGAAAATCAAAAAAACAAACCAAGCGAAGAAAACCAAAGTCAGAGAAGAGTAAGGCGAATTCATTTCAGTAAAGTAAAGTCTGCTGGAATTTGCAAAAGAGCATTGAAAAATAACCATTCCTTTTACGAAAAAAAATTTATATTAGAGTTAACGTGCTGGGTCTGATGGTACGAGGTGCCTGAGACGGTCTGCAAACAAAGAACTCGACCCGAAATATCTCGTACCATCAAAAGTGGAAATGTACTGTGGTGCTTTTTCTTGGTTGGTATGGTGTTGGTTCAATCATACGCATAAATCGGCTAACGGATCAACATGTTCATAACAATATATTGGCTGATTTTATGGAGCCATACGGATTTGAGCATTTGCCAATCTTTTTGAGCAGGGCAACAATCCCAAGCACACTCTACACTTTGTAAGCATATTGTTTAAATAAGGAAGTGTAAGTGTAAGTAAGGTCTCAGCCAAAGCGGAATCCCGATCTTAACCCCATTTAGAACTGTTGGGCTCATGTGGAAGAGGTGTAGCATCAAAATCTGCAAGGACTTTAGAGCGACTCATTAATTTTTCGCCACTAATTAGTTTTCCTATTAATTTTCTGTATGTTGCTTACATCATGACAAAAAAACGTAAGTGACGTGTCGAAAATTGCTGGAGCTTGTTTGAAAAGTTTTTTTAATCGTCTTATCCAGATATAGCACTCTCTGACTATCACTTCTAATCTCTGCAGAATTTAGTGAATGTAATTAAGCTTCTTTAAAGATATTTGATTAAGTTGGTTTTAATCAAAAACCTAATAAATTCGTCGCTGATATACATAACAGCTTAATCTAAAAATTTGCGATACAGTAAAAAGCTTTAAAGAAAAAACTGTCGATTTTTATTAAATCAACTTTCCAAATCTAGTTCCACGACAACTACAATAAAATTTTTAATGAAACTTTTAATTTATTTCAAAAGACTTATCGAAAGGAGAAATATTTTAAAAAATTTAATATTCAATGTTTTTGAAAATCTAGAAAGAAACTTTGCTGTATCGCTAAGAACCTTCCCCACCCCGTCGATTTTCACCTCCACCCCTACTGATGCTTTAAAGGCTTGAACATTGCCGATTCTGCCGAATAGAATATTCAATTTTGAAAAAAAATACGACGTTATCATCATCATCTTCCTGACCGCGTGATCCACTAACTGGGTCGCGGGGGCAATGCACGCGAAAGAGATCTCCAGGCAACTTGATCCTCCGCCGCCGAGTCTAACTCATCAGCGGATATGCCCAAACGTAGCCAGGTGAGATTTTGGCCTTGGTCGAGCTATCTCATCCTGGGTCTGCCGAGTGGTCGCCTTTCTGACGGAATCGCATTCAAGCAGCGCCTTGGAAGTCGTGATGAGGTGATGGGGTTCGTGCCATGTGACCAAACTATCGAAGTATAGATCTTACCATTCAAAGAAGCAGCTGCTCAATATTGAGCTCACCGCGCACCGTCGTCTTTCTCACCAGTCGAGTAACTTCGACAACAGCACGAAGGAATCTCATCTCAGCAGCTTATACTCGCGATCATATTCTTTCGGTCATTACCCCAATACCGATACCGATAACTTGACCCGAAGCTCGGCCTTCCGGATTACCAGCTTGGCCGATCCTATAGGACATCACTCGTGAAAAAGACCCCGAAATACTTGAACTTCTCCACCAGGTTCAATGGAACTATTTTTTTTTTCTAATAGATAGGAAAAGAATTTAAGAGCATCAATTTGACGATATCTTATATTTTGCTGCTAATGATTCATTACTTTTTTAATTTTGCCAATTTTCGATTACGCATCAGCAACAATATGGCAGTTTCGACATTGTATATAGTATTAATACGAAATCTAAATTTTTTTATTGATAACACAAAAACCACAAACTTTCGCAGATATTCAAGGTTTCAAAAATTATAATGGCATTTGATTTAAAAGCAATATAGACTTTAAACACATACCTTTAACTAATATTCGTTCGTCTAAGGAAATGCATATTCTTCCGTCAAGGGTTTGCCCCGAAAAATAAACTCCTGTTTTATTGACTATAGCTTCACACTTAATCACCATTTTTCTCGTTATAACAATTCGGTGAATCAAAAAAACAAAAAAAGGTAAGAAAATCGAATACCAGTAGATCGATTTGCTGTATGGATCGAAACTGGACGCAGCTATTATACGACTAACTGGAGAGCTACCTCGTGTTTTCATGATGGTCGGTGAATTTTTTACCTTTATCTTATCGGTCGTTTGTATATTACGTTAATAGATTAGTACATCACTTCAAACAAAAATAAAGTTCAAATAATAAAAGTGCTCAGCACTGCACATAATTTCATACATATATATTTTAGTAGAAAATATCTCCTTTAACTCCAATAAATTTATTAAGTATTTTGCCTATTCACATGCATACATATATACGAAACATTTATTCTACTTCCTGATATAGAAAATAGATTTCCTGAATTATGACCTAATATCGATATTCTAAAAATAGAAAAAAATCATTAAGTGCTAAGTTAAGCTCTTATCTCTTCTTCAAGCTTAAGGCAAAAATGACTAATAATAAAATATTCAAATTTTCAGCTGCCAAAACGTTCGTCAAGAGTTGTACACATATCCTTCATAGAAATTTGTAAGCATATCTAAACGTCCTCACAGCAGGGCAGTAGCAGCAGCGCCATCTACATAGGCAGCCCAAAACAAATGCATACATACATTTTCTGTGTCGGCCAGGTGCACTAAAAGGGTTGCGGGGCAGTGCACGCAGAAGAGATCTCCAGGCAACCCGATTCTCAGCCGCCGACTCTAACTCCTCGGCGGGTATGCCCAAGCGTAACCAGGCGAGCTTTTGGACTTGGTCCAACCATATCATCCTGGCTCTACCGAGCGGTCGCCTACCCGACAGAGTCGCATACAAGGCACGCCTCGTAAATTGGGGACATGCGCCCATATGAAATAGAATTGAATTTTCCCAACCTGTTTTGTCTTTCTTTTACATTCGTAATAGACATCTGTTCATCAAACTCCGCACATTAATTTTTTGACGCCGTTGCCCTATTGTGGTTAGGCAATAAGGCTTGCCCACTAGAGGCAGTTTATTAAGATCAGGAGTCCAATTCCGTAGTCGTGAGTATTATTGTGTACACAAAAAAATGTGTACACTTTAATTTTCCGATTCCGCAAGCGTGAAAGTGAGTGTACACAATTGCTTGACTTCATTCACCCTCTTTTCGGCTATAAGTTGATGTGAGTAAAAGAAATCCGTAAATCCGTAAATCGAAGAAAACCTATGCAATTTGATTCCCTTGCTAATTCGAGTTTTTTTTGTGCAAGACAACATGAAAACCACTATAATTCTAAAATGATGGCTTGTTTACCTCTATAATTCGAAGTCAACTTTATTTCTATTTCTTTAACAACAGCTAGTGCTACGTGACGAAAGTGAGGAATATGTGTTCCTGGTTCCATGAAATTGGATTTTTTTAAGAAAATTCAAAATAAATGCGGGAAAGGAAATAAGTCGATAAATTACTGTTTACTAGTTTGCTCAAGTGAATTACGAGTGGTTCTTGTATGTCTTCTGCGGAAATATAAATTATTAGACACAAAACAGTTTTAATAAAATTAATTTCATATACTGATTCTGTCGCCTAATATGTGTTCTTGAAATTACGTTATATGCAGACCTTATTTTCACTTTTCGCACTTAATTGACCACCCGAAAATATAACAATTTCTACTGTATAGGTTTTTTTTCAGAGAGGGTAAGACGTGCAGGACCAAGTAGGATAAACCCCTCGCTTTTTCCTTTTTTTTCAACAAAATAAATTTAAAAAATAGCGGTTGATTTGTATGTGCTGCTGTGAAAAAAAGATTAGTCATACAACGAAACAATATGCAGCAAAATAACAAAAAAAATATTCCACTTTTTTCGCCTCACTAAATTTAGAGGAGCTTTGAAATATCAAAAATGGTCATGGTCTTGTTTCTTAGTAATACTAGTTCTGTAGGTAGACGGTGCGTTCATAAAAATTAAACAGCGGCAGTCCTGCAAAGCATTTAGTTCATAAATGCCGCTGTTTTACTTTGATGATCTCACCCAAAATTTACAACCACAAAAACATAAAAGCTATCAGATTTTTGTGTTCGACGTTGCTATTTGTGGAAAAAGGTCAATAACATCAATAAGGCAAGTTTATGTAATGTTATGTTATGGTGTAGGCTAGTCGCCAATCACATAGATTTTTACTTTACTTCATGTACTTTATAGAAGAGCGAAATATATTGTATATAATATACAAAGTATGGATACACTTGTCCTCTTTACTTGTTGTTTGTCTTTAGAGCTTATTGAGGTATATTATTTCTTCGCTTTCTTTAAATTTTGTCTCCATGTGAGTTAACTACTGTCTGATTTGTTTCGGTATCTGGAACAAGCATCCCGTCAACATCAAATACTGGAAATCTGGGTGTGAAACGAACTGCCTCATATGTTTCATTTGGTGATTGCACATCCTCATCACCAATGTCAGTGGTCATAAACATCGCTTCCTCGTAGGTTGGTGGGGCTGCTCGTACAAGAGTAAAAATGAATAATTAACTTTAGCTTTAGAGAGTAAAAACACGAAACTTACGGAGGTCTTTTTCAGGAGCAGACGGGAGAGCTGACATTTGGCTACTTCCAATTTGTGGTGCTGTAGCGGCAGTACTTGTTGATGGAAAATCCATAGCTTGAGGTATCTGATTTGAAACACATTGAAGGGGAACGCTTCCAATCGTTATTGGTATAACAGCTTTCGGGTTTTTGACTAAACCATTCATGACGGCAATCACCGAAATTTCGTAGGTTATACGCACAATCTTGCTGATATGTTCACAAGTTGGCGCTGTAGCTGGAACTCTAATAATTTCCGTAAAGTTTCTTCTAGTACGGCGTGCCACTGGACTTGACTTTTTTTTTACTAAACATATTTTTTCCGTCTTCATATTAACGCGGGGAAAATTTGATGTGTAGGTCGCTAATAAGTTTAAAAAGACGTAGATTTTTTTGGCATCACAGTTAGATTGATTATTGACATCACCACTAACCAATATCATTTGGCCTGGTACATAACCCGTCTGTGTGATGTCAACACTAAGCAAAACTGGTTTTGCAGTGCTTAAACAAAATCCTTGCATTGCTTCATTACTAGCTGGCATCTGCAAAAGATTCTATAGATGTACATGTCTCTTAAATTATCACATCATACCTTTAAAATACTGGACTCTCCATTTAAGTCCAATTGTTTTAGCACTGTAAAGGCATGATTGAATGTCTGATTCTTCGAGATTGAATTAATCATAACAACTTTAATAACATAACGAATATGGCCATATGAGCCCTCGAATGATGAAGGGCAGTTCTCTGGAATAAAGCTTTGAAATGTGAAAGTGTGCGTACCGGCATCTACAGTAATGTCCTGACCTAATAACATAAGAACAGCATTAACAAGGGCACACTTTTGAGTTTGCAATTATACCAATGTCAGAACCTATTAAAAATGTATTAGATGCTATATAATCTTCTCGACCACTAAAGCGACGCTTTTTGTGATGGTGTTCCCTTCGTGGACCCGAACGGCGATCTTTCCAGCTTGTTGAAGAATATCCACATATCTTAAGTTGAATTCCTGAAGAAAAGATTTAGGTATTATTTCACACATATTCTTGTTACAAATTTAGAAGTTTGTTCTTTTGAATATATCTACGACGCCTTTGCTACATTCACCACAGTTTTAAATTTAACAGAGAGCATTAACCAGTAGCTTGAGCTAAGTGTTATCATATAAGCTTGTCAATATTCTCTTACGCAATATTCAATTCTTTGTATAAATACGTGAGACAAAACTAGTGCGTACTTGAAGGGTTAAAGCATGTTTCATGTAAATAACAATTGACTGGCTACAATACATCAAGTTAGAATTATGAATTATTAAACATCAAAAGCCCATTATTTTTATATGAAATTCATGGATAGTGTTTCTGTAATGAGCTAAGCAATATTTGTAGATAGTTGTGAAGATAGATGACTACTCATTCGGAATTTCACATAATAGATAAAAAAACAGATAAAAAGTAAACTAGTACTTTCGTTTTGAATTCGAAATTTGGTAGTCTATACATATATTAAATATGGGTCTCAGAATTGATTGAATACGTATAATATGAAAGCGTACATCTTTAAAGACGATATGCAGCATATCGGCTTTACCAACCTCTAAGCTTTTTTTTCTTATTGAAACTAATCACCACTTTTCCAGTTACAACTTGACCGGCGAAATAAATTCCATGATCGTTCTGATCAAAAGAAATCTCACAACTTGTCATATTTTTGCAATTTGACTACGCGAAACTTAAAAGAAATTAAATTGAGATACGTATCAACTTTTTAACATGATGCACAAAAACACTCACGTTGTTTATCACTATTGATCGAGCACTGGCGTTGAAATGACATTGGCTACGTTATTGGCAAACTGGTTTTGTTTACCTGTTGATTTCTGTTGTTGGTTGCTTCTTCATCTATATTAAATGAAGTAATCTTATCTGAATTTGTGATAACTTGCCTTTTTCGGTTGTAGTGGTTATATTTTGATTTGTGTGTACATCTGCTATCTGAATGTATAAGCATACTTTTACGTGTACTTGTGAGCGATAAGTATTTGAAATTCGAATATAATTATTACAAAAGCAAGGACGTGACAGCGACAAATCGATGGGAGTTTTTCTTATTTTACTTGCTTGTCAATTATAATGCTCGTGAATACTTGAACTTGTTTTTTCAAAATAAATCAAAGAATTAAGATAAGTTTGTTCCGGAAATTCCACTGATACTAATTTATTTTTGTTATAGTATTGAAACATGTACATTCATATTTGCCATCGAGATAATATTTGGTTTCTTTTGGTGCACTTTTTTTTTAATTAATGTACCAAAAACTTTTTATGTGCCTATAATTTTAGAAATGGGCATTCGATGTATATTAAATATACACTTGAATGGATACTTGAATAAATATACAGACACAATTTTCTTTAAATGCATTCAGAATATTACACCTATCACAATTAGCATTTGATTGAATTCGTAACATACATAAATCGTTGTATATTTAGATATAATATGAAAAGGATAAGGATAAGAAAAAACATTACGGTTTAAAACTTATACATATGTACTTCATTTGATGTCTTCGACCACGTGATCACGAGCTTAATATTTTTGTAATTTTCGGTAGAAAGCTGCTCAAATGAGAAACGCTATTATTCGTTTATATTACAAATGTTCGCACTTCGTATATCTGCAAGAAAATATAATTCTTATCTATCTATCTTTGTCATGAACTCTGTTGTAGTAGTGAAGTAAAAAAAGATAATAAGAATTTAATGCAAAACAACATTGTCAGTTAATTTGAAAACGACTCGGAATAAAGCACAACATCGTCTATTCTGTTATTGATTACATATTAAAAGAAAGATGGGAATAAAATTTGAAATTATTTACGATCAAAATCCATATGGACTATTCTTTGCGGGACAAGTGGTTCGCGGCCAGGCAACAGTTATGTTGGATGAACCCATACCTGTTAAAGGTAAAACAATTAATAATAATATATGTCAAGGTTAAAAACAACGAAATAATTTAGGCGTTAAGCTAAGGATTCGTGGATATGCTGAGGTTAGTTGGGATGAAACCCAGTCTTCAACGAATTCGGATGGCTCTACTTCTACCACGACTGACACACACAGTGATGAAGAGCAATATTTTGACACTACGACGGAATGTATTGAAACTAAAGGTAATGTAGCGACAGTTTTTTTTGAAACCTAATGAGGGCATAGAAAATATATTAACTATAATGAAATTTATTTATGGTTTATTTTTTAGGGTTTTGTTCCAAAGGAGTAACAAAAGCGTTATAGAATCACTTGGGTGTCCGTCTGTCTGTCTGTCCGATTCACAAAAACGCTTATAGTTAAGGGATGAAATTTGGGCTGAAGGTGTATCTGGGCAACCCAAAAATAAATAATGTATTTATTTTAGAATTAGTCGCAGGTTAAAGAAAACATTAGTAGTAAGACTAACGCTCGAAAAAATGTTTACTAACTTTGATGGTCAATATGAATGTCATTGGTAAGGGGGTAGGGTCATTAGGCTTAAATCTTGGTAACTAGCGACCTACTTGGAAAGAGGATTGCACCTAGGTAATAAAGTTGTACTACACTATTCACCTGACTCTTATTGGCAAGGAGTTATTAGCCATCAATCGAAACAATTCGAACAATTCGCCCCGCCCCCCATTTTCACACCCACGTGTCTAAAAATCTGAATAAAACGTGGATTATAGGTCCCGATGTAAACTTTAGTTTAAAATTGGTTTGAGCACTCTGGCTTATATTGTTTTCTAGTAATTGATCAAAAACTATTACTACAATTATTTTCTTCATTTATTTATAACTTTTAATTACTCATTGTTCGATAACTATAATAGAAAGAATTAAGGATTGTTTAGGTTTTTATTATTTTTTTTTTTTTATCATTGATATAAATACAACTATTTTTCTTTTTTTTTCTAAGCACACCTATTATTTTGCACACCACTGTAGATATATTTAATTTTAGGTGTGGAATATCTATTGGAGGTTGGAACCCATACCTATACCTTTGAGTGCCTAACGCCAGAGTACTGCCCTAGTTCATTTGAAGGTAGCTATGGACGCATTCGATATGAAACAAAAATAACACTCGTGAGACCTCGAAAGTTTAATAAGTCATACTCACTGGGTTTTAGTATCGTTAAAGTCCTCGATCTTAATTGCTTCCCAGATTTAGTGGTTTGTATTAATTCTTATACAATTTGCTTATTAGACTTATTCGTACATTACTGAAGAAGTATAATGTAACTTTCATTTCAGGTGCCTGTTAAAATGGAAATTTTCAAAACATTTTGTTGTGGACCATGTGCATCAAGACCACTGCTTCTGTCAATGAATATCCCTGAATCAGGTTACGTCCCGGGAGAATTTATAACTGTCGGTGCAACATTAATAAACCACAGCAATGTCCAAGTAGAACAATTAACAATTTCCTTAAATCTTATTGCTTGCTATTCTGCTCGCCACCGCATAACAACAAAAACCGAAAAAATTCCTATTGCAACCAGTAAATTTGGTAGGTTTTCGAAAACTACGATAGAGGTTAACGACAAAATTCAGGTTCCGCCAACCCCGCCCACTTGTGAAAACCTATGTCCGATTCTTAAAATAAAATACGAAGTCGAAGTTTGTGCAAAAGTGAAAGGTGCACACATATCACCTGTCGTTTCAATTCCAGTGATGATTGGAAATATTCCTCATGCGAAAGAGTCGATACGGATGTCCACAGAAGCATTAATTGAACATTTGAAAAACGAAACAATGACTCCAGGTAATGAAGTTCGTAAGTTTATAATTTTTGAAGATTTAAATAAAGTATGCCTGTAACTTAAAAAAATATTTTTAGCTCCACCAAGCTATAAAGAAGCTACATTTGTGCAGTTAGTTCATTCCGCTATCCCACAAAAGGATGATGAGAACACCGTTACTGAATTCGAAAAATATTTACCCAAATATCTTTTTTATAGCATACAAATTCCACAACCAGGAACAACACAGGTCCAATCACAATAAGGTATATGTAAATATATATAGCTGGTATAGTGGTTCAGAAAACAGCAGTAACCTTCCCAACGATAGGTTTTGCTTTTATTGTATGTGCATATTGCCTAAATCCTTGGTCCATAGCGCATAAGCCAGTATTCTAGTCTTATTACTTTTCAATAAAATTATATAATAATAATTCTTATTGCAAACACATCTAAATAATAACTTTAAAAAAAAATAATAAACCAAAATACTGCAAATTTATAATATTAGATACTGCAAAGTCTGTAATTTATTTTTTTGTTTTATTTGCCTTTCAATTTCGTTGATTATTTTTTTATCCAGTGATCTTCTTTTGTGGGCACTACAGTCCTGGGTGTACCTGGACCCGGTACTTGGGCTAATTGGAGGAAAAGACCAAACGACGAAATCTACGATTTGTACAATGACATTGATCTAGTCAAATGGATTCGGACAACGCGATGGAGAAAGACTCGCCTCTGGTGGCGTAATCACTGTGCAAACTGGACCAAATATAATCCGATGGACTTTCCTCTCGAAGCAACCAAAAATCTTTTCATCCGTATTTGATATCGCCATACAGAAGAACTGGGACTATTAAGATCTTATAAATAGATAGCTTGGTCCTTCGAGAGAGGTATTTGTTTTTCAGTTGCCGTCTAAACCCAAGGACACATCGATTGGCTAGGGTTATCCTTTGTTTTATCTCCGGGGTCGTATCATTTGCGGAATTTACTTCTGACCTTAGGTAGGCGAATTCTTTTACAGCTTCGAATTCATATCAGTTTATTGTGACGTTTTGCTCAAGACGTCGGTGTTGTTGGGCTCTTTTGTAGACAGCATATATTTCGTCTTACCTTCATTCACCGCAGCCCATCTTACCCGCTTCTTTCTCAATGCTCGCCAATGCCCCACGGAGAGTACGTTGTATCCTCCCGATGATGTCAATATCATCAGCATTTGCGAGTAGGTGCAGTGACTTGTGCCTCTGGAGTTGACGTCTGAATTATGCATGATCTTTTCGAGAATGATGTTAAAGAAGGCGCATGACAGGGCCTTGTCTAAAACCTTTCCTGACATCAAAGGTCTCCGTAAGGTACCGACATTGACAGAGCAACGGGAGTTCTCCATCGTTAATCTGCAACGACGGACAAGTTGGCAGGAATGCCAAGACGCAGCGGTCTGTGATGGAGCCCTTAACCTACAAAAATTTTACAATATACCAGTCAACTGACGAATTTTAAAGGCTAAACTGGAAGCTATTTAAAAAGGAACTAAAATACGTACACAAATCTTTTACCAACGGTGTTGCAAAAGTCTTTACAGAAGCTATACAACTGTATTAAAATTATAAACTTTAGTGGACAGTTAATACATGATATAGAGAATAGCACATAGTGGTTGTACATAGTTCTAAAGCAATATACATTCAAAAAAACATTAATCAGGCAAACTGAGTAAAGCCAGTCCTTCTTGAATGGACTGTGTGTACTTCATTGAGAACACACCATTTGTTTGGTAACAGTCGATTGGTCGTGGAACTCGGTGACTCATTCTTAAGTTAATACTTCAAATACTTCTGTACTTCTGTACGAGTATCTGTACACTGATAAGATATAGCTCAGATATCTATATCTGTAAAAACTTGTTCGATTGCTATTTTCTTACCAAAAAGTAAAATGAAAACAGTAGAAAATGAAATTCTTTTCTCGTTTGAACAGTTCAATTCTTACTGTAAACTAAAGTAAAAATGACTACAACCTGGACTATTGATTTTGATCAGAATGAACATGGAACATATTTTGCGGGACAAATAGTTTCCGGAAAGATTATTTTACAAACAAGTAAAACGAAAATTGTTAAAGGTTTGTGATAAGTGTGCAATCTGTAAATAAAATTTAAATAGTTCTCACATGTGCAATTTTTCTTGCACTAATCTGTGTATATTGTCGAATGACTCAAAAGACATATTAACAAAGCTTCGCTTTAAAGAGTGACGGTATCAGTGAAAGCGCGATTTCGCTTCCACTTAAAACAAGTGCCATGTTGGTTTTAAATTTACTTGGATATCATCGAAGTGCAAGTCTTCATAAAAGAACAAATACTGAACTCGTGCTTCGAAGAATGGAAGAACTAAATATAATGTTTAACTAAAACTGCGAAATAACGGATAATGTTTCGATTATTTGCTTACCAACTTAGCACTCCTGATTTTGTGATTTAAATTGTATTCATATCGTATTGTCTTACTATTGCTCTTAACATTTTCTTGGATTTTATCATTTTTTTGTTCCAATACATGAATATATTTACATAATTAACACATTCATTTATTAACTTTGTTGGTCGATATGGGTGCCATTGAAAAGGGGTCGGGGCACAGACTATAAAAATATCTGTCCGTCCGTCATTACGCTTTAATCTTGGTAACTGGTGAACCACTTAGAATTAAAAAATGAAATTTCCGCAAAAGATGTGTTTCAATTGCGCAGTAAAATTTCCGAAATATTATTTAAAAAAGATAAAAATATATATCAGCGAAAAAGTTAACAGTGGATACCTACAACAAATTTTTTTGAATTTTGTTTTTATTGGAACTAATCAATTGTTATATCATTCGATGGACTTTTGCAACTATCGGCGTAATTACTAATATCACTGCAATTACTGCCGCTAGCTGGCAAACCCTGCTGTATTCAAGGCCCATCAAATTTAGACTCCTATTATTTCTAATTACCTACATTATTTTTCCACTGTGCACACAGCTGTGCCTGATGCTGACAAGAAGTCTAACTTCAGTTAACTGCTTTTCGGTCACATTTTAATTTTTATAATCATGATGGCCATCCTGTCACTGTGTGACTGTTTTAATTGTTTTGTTTCGCTCAGATGCTCGTCACTCAATCGTGCTCCTTGCCAATCAACGGCAGGTGGTTAGTGTGGCATAACCTTTTTATCTGGCTATCATCCCATTTCCAACTGTACCCATACCAAAAATTAAAAACACAAAGTATTTTTTTTTAATTTAGGCTTAGTACTAATTTTTAATTAAAATTTTTCGCGAACATTGTTTTTTTTTTTTCAATATCTCTTCGGAACATTCTTTCCGTGAATAAAACACATTATCTGTTTGAATTTCATTGTTAACTCTCAATGGCTTACCGCTTAGTGGCAGAGAAACCCAGTGACCGAATTACAGATACTTTCGTTATACCCTTTTTAAAATAAGCACGAGCATAACTGCTCGAATTATCAAATATTGTACATGCAACGTGGACGTCGTGGCTTAATCGTTAGTGCGTCGGACTGTTAAGCGAGAGTACCCGGGTTCGAATCCAGCTCGGGGAAAAAACACCACAAACAATTTTCACGGCCCCACCTCCAGCGAACGATTGACAATCCTCCTGGAGTACTTCTGTCACGGAAAGCTTTCGCAATTCGCCGTTCGGAACCGGCAATAAACTGTAAGTCCCCTTCACATGTGTCAAATTATAACGCGCACAACACAGTGGAAGCGCGAAAAGCTAGGCTCTGGCCCTTCGTGGGCTGTTACGCCACTAATGATGATAATGTACATGCAACGTAAAACAGACAATCCGATTTTCGAAAATTGTACAAATATTTTTAATATGGCTTATCAAGGGGTTCCTTTGAAACGAAAGACAAATCCAAAGTTGGTATTATGTATTCTGTGCCCTTTAGTACAGAAATAAAATTATAATCAGCTATATAACATGCAACAGATACGACGGATACAATGAACTCAGTACACTTTTCAAAGAACGTTTTACCATTGTAATTTTTTTATTTGCAGGTTTCATGATTAAAATAAGTGGGTACGCTCGTACGAGATGGCATGAAAGTACTGGTACTTCTTCGAATAGGAAGAGAACCACTTTTCACGGCAATGAGGACTACTTTGCAACAGCGACGTATCTTCTAGGGTCTGATGACAGTAGGTAACTGACTTCTCTTCTGAGTTCTCTTATTGAACAGTTTCGAAACTAGGCCAAACAGTGGAAATCGCACCCGGAACTCATGCATACTCCTTTGCTTGTTCATTGCCACCGCATTGTCCGTCGTCATATGAAGGAGAACTGGGATATATCAGATACACAGTTAAAGGTATACTTATTCGCCCATGGAAATTTGATCAAACGTTTACAAGAGGATTCACTGTATTAAGATTTACGGACTTAAATTACGAATCACCTATAATAAGAGTATGACCATTTATAAATTATTTTAAAATATTAAAACACTTATGAATCATTTCAGATGCCAGTAGTGCAAGAAATAAGTAAAAACTTTTACTGTACGCTCTGTGCATCCCAACCTCTTAATATGCATTTGACAGTACCACAAACAGGCTTTGTGCCTGGTCAAAGTATTAGGGTAACGACCAGGGTAGCAAACGAAAGCAAAGTATTGGTAACTGATATAAAAATGTCACTGGTAATGATGGCTGTATTGTTCAGTGAGTATCCAAGAAGACATACACGTATAGAACGAAAAAACCTAGTGAAGGTAATGGCAGGACCAGTAAAAGTCCACAGTACACGAGAAATTACTGAATCAATTCAAGTGCCAGCCGCTCCTCCTACTTGTCTTACATTTTGTAGCATTATTCAAGTGTCTTATCAAATAGAAGTAGAGGCTAAGGTTAAAGGTTGGCATGAGAATCCTATTATAACCATACCTATTACGATAGGGACATTACCCCTATATAATGTGATTCAACAGCAGCCAGCTCCAGTTCCAAGCGAATTCCATTATGAAGGTGCAACTGATACTGGAGACTCAAACGCAATATATACTGTCTCGAACGGAGTTAATTCGCCGGTCAACGATCAACCGCAAGGACTATCGAACTTAACCGAATTTCGTAAGATAAAACATCATAAAATAATGTAAATATGATAAATTGTTATAAATGTACGTACAGCACCGCCATCTTATCAAGAAGCGATTTTCATGGCAAGAGTCGATTGCAACAAGGAGGATCAACACCCGCTAGGGGAAAGCGATTTTGTTCCAAGATATCCCGTTTATGATATGCTAGAACATGATAATGAGCAATTGCCAAGCACAGATATAAGCAAAAGTACCTGGTTGTGAAAGAAAATAAACGAAATGTTCAAATTTAGTAACTAGTACTCGAATTTTTTAGTAATGATTATGAAAGTTGCAATTCCTTTCCACGGAAAAAATACATACACAAGTTTTAAATGAATAATAATTGTTTGTTTGTAGAAACGACTGTTTATAATGTTTTACATGAAATAAAGTATCAAATAAAAAAAATAAATATAAACATTAAAAAAAAAATAAAAAAATTATTAAAATTATTCGTATCATTTCAATTAAAAAAAAACGGTCAAGTGTGAGTTTTACTCACCCGCCGAGGGTTTCGTTCGCAAACAGATTAGTAATTTAGACCTAATACGAGTATAAGTCTAAGAAATCAACAAACTAAAATAGTCAAATCAAATTAAACTCAATCCACTGTCAATTACTAAAATTCTTCTTTTCATTTCGAACGAAGGAAAATCCTTTCTCATTTGCTGTCGTGTGGAAATTGCTTTGGTGCATTTAGGGGATGAAATGCCACAAGCGACACTGAGACTGCCGTCAGTTCATCGTTTTTTGCAGGTAATTGATTCGATTTAAATAGTTAATATCTTGAAAAATTATATGAAAATAGTATTTTTTACATATAATTCATGTGTTCTTTCGCCGAAATCTACAAAATGAAGCTTTCGGATCTTCAAAATTCGAACTTTGTTATTTTTTATCGAAAACTATTAAAGGCAGAGTGCTCAAACCAATTTTAACAGAAAGATCAAGATAATATGTAATTGTTATATGGTCTTTGATTCAAGTCAAGTCATTCTATTATTTTCTCTTTTTGAGAAAATGTATGTAAAGCATACTGCAGTCCCTCTTTAATGCACGTTTATGGCACGCTCGTTTGATTGTTCCTTTGAATTGTAAATATTTTTTTAGATAAATCGGCATTTTTCGTAGTGTATGTTAATTTTAGGCACGGCCGTTCATAAGTGGTTGAATCTACGACACGTATAAGTTTTTTTTTGGAATGAATTATTTTTAATTTTGAATATCTGACACTAAGAGTATATTTTTGTTATATGATTACAATTTTTTTAATTGTCTCAGATCTTGAATAAAATTTTTTAAACCAATAAAAAAAAAAAAACGCGAACGTGTTAGGTTTTACGCTTATTTTTTTGTGTCATTAACTTGTACTGCCGGTGCTTAGTTCATACCAAACCTGTTGTGACGAATCAAATAACAATACAGGTATATTTAATTAATTACTTATTCAAAACAAGTTATCTTCGAGTTTTGTTTTGATGTTATTAGCCAGTTACAAATTTCATTTCGATATGACTGCCACTGTACAATTTTTGATAACATTTCCTTTGATATTTTTCGCCTTTCACTGCACATATGCAGAAAGTAAGTTTTACAGATTTGTGTAGAGTTTTTTTCTATGTTTCTTTTTCTCCTAGATAATTGCCTCAATCCGAATCATAATAAAGGGTATTGCATAACCATTGGAGAATGCCCAGTACTCAAAAGGCTGATATCAAAAGCCTCTCTTACAGATGAAGATAAGAGATTTTTAAAGGAATCAAGTTGTACAGATGGCTTCGGAAAGCCTCCTCTAGTTTGCTGTGGTGTAGACTCAACTTTTAAGGATGGAAATTCGGCAAAATTTAAGTTAGACAACGGCATTTTGCCAGGCTTGGAGGATTGTGGCGATCAACCGAGCGGTAGTAAAATTTATAGTGGAATGGAAACAGAATTAGATGAATTTCCTTGGATGGCGTTGTTAAATTACGGCAAGTGTTTTATGGAAACATTAGTTAAAAGACAGTTCCAAACTTATATTTGGCAAAAATTGTATTTAAGAGGTGTTGTTTCGTCGAATTATATACGCGGCTCGAAATCCGCGCCAAATAGTAATTTTTTGTGTATGCATTACTATATGTGCGAATTATGAGCAATGCTGGTTAATTCTAATACATACATACATTGATTTTTTGATTCAATTATGCTAAGCACCTACTATTAGGATCGTAAATACAAACTAATGAAATTTTTTTTAGGTAATGACGACTCGCCTCAGTTCTTCTGTGGCGGTAGTTTAATTAATTCTAGATATGTATTAACTGCAGCCCATTGCTTGGTTGGTAGAAAACTGTACGCTTCTTACTGAATATCTAAAAAAGAAAATTTACAAAAAAAATTTTTGTTACAGGCATAGCGTACGTTTGGGGGAATATGACACAAGCAAGAACATTGACTGCATTGAATCAGATTGTGCAGACCCTGTAGTAGATGTGTACGTTGAAAATATTATAATTCACCCAAATTATAACATTGAGAGTATTCATCGGCATAACGATATCGCACTTATACGACTTAAAGACGAAATCCATTACACGAGTTTTATTGCTCCTATATGCTTGCCTTCTACAATAGGACTTCAACGCAGTGACGTGGGAACCAACTTGGTAGCATCTGGATGGGGAAGAACCCTAAACGGTATTTAATGAAGTAAATTATGAACAGCCATAATCTGAAATATTTTGTTACATAGAAAAAAGAAGTAACATCAAATTAAAAGTGTCCCTGCCTGTAAATGATCTCAATCAATGTCAGAAATCATACATTAAAAAAGGAGCTTTTTTGTTGGACTCTCAATTATGCGCTGGAGGTAAATTTATTGAAGATGCCTGCGACGGTGACTCTGGAGGCCCCTTAATGTTCTTTAAAGGCAAATGGGCAATTGAAGGAATCGTATCATTTTCTCGAGGTTGTGGTCTGGAAAACTTACCAGGAGTTTATACGCGAGTGGCGGAATATGAAGACTGGATAAAATCAACTATTATGTAGCATACACATTTTTTTTCTTTAAAAATGTTTATTTTTAATTGTTTATGCTATAAATGTACACCAATTCAATCTAAATCTCTTCTGTCCACAATTCAAATTATCAACTTGCAAAAAAAAAGATGACAAATTTCTGTAAATGTTTATCTGTTGAGTTATATTTCTAGTGTTGATTTAATAAAATTTACATACATACATATATACATTACATATATACATATTACATATATACATATATACATATGCACATACATATACACAAAAGGGGTAGCTGGGCAATCCACGCAGAAGTGATCTCCAGGCAACTAGATCCTTCGCTGCCGACTCTAACTCGTTAGAAGGTATGACTAAGCGTATTTAGCGAGCTTTTGGACTTGGTCTAACCATCTCATCCTGGGCCTGCCAAGTGGAATGCCTTCTTATGGGAATCGCAGTCAAGGTGCGTCTCGGAAGTCGTGATGATGGGGACATTCGTGCCACATGACCAAAGTATCGAAGTATAGCCCTTTCCGTTCGGAGAAGCAGCTGCTCAACATTGAGATCTCCACGTACCGTCGCGTTTCTCACCCTATTCCTTGTGCCCAAAACAGCACGCAGAAATGCCATCGCGACAGCTTGTATTCATGATCTTATTCTTTGGGTCACTACCCAAATTTTATGACCATAAGTGAGAGTTGGTCCTTAAGGACCACCAACTTGGCCTTTACACCAAGCTCGGCTCCTGGTCACAGATCTTCCAAGCTGTTTCAAAACTGACCCAGCTTGGCCAATCCTAGAGAGAAGCTCAGTATTGGCCCTTCTATCACCCGTGAAAAAGACCCCGAGGTACTTGAACTTGTCCACTTGTTTCAATGGGGCTCCACTAACATGCAGGGTGAATTGAACAGGTGTTTTGGAAATAACCATAACATCTGATTTTTCCACATTAACCTTCACCCAAGTCATTTGCAAAAAAGCAGGTGACTTCCCACCAGCCATCTCATTTCTCGCGCCTGCGTTGCAACTTCCAGTCCATATACGGGTTTGGAGCATTATGTTCCAGATTTTTACTTGTCCCATTGTTACTTGGAGTTACTCTGCATAGTTTAGGCCAAATCTATAGTGTGTTAACAACAGCTTTGCTGAAAATATATGTAGGATTATATTTAAATTAATTTATTAATTATGAACGTATAATGAATATGAAAAATGAATAGAATATGAAAAAACTATCAGACGTACGACACTCGCACTCTCACTGCTCTTTTTTGACTGACTCACGAAGGATGATAGAAAGGAAAAAAGTATGTCAAAGCATATCATTGCCTGTGTGTGCCCAGCTGCGGTTGAGCTCGTACGGGTAGCGGGACCTTCAAATCCCACACATATTTTTTTTAAATGACTTAAGCCATGACAGCTTATGTCGACAGAAGTTACTTTAAACGTAAGCAAATTGGATCATTTAATCGCTTATGTCGACATAAGCCGTTTTAAAAAAAGTAATTTCGAGTCAACCTCAATTTTATAAAACAGCTTAAATTCACATAAGCTATTTTACTGCTTTATATCGCTTCAAAACATATATCTTAAGACGACCTAAGCTATTTCTACGAATGTTTCTAGCGGGAAATAAATGATTTTGCGAATAGAATCATTTGTAAGAAGTTCGTTGAAGGATAAGCAGCTCCTTTGACAAAATTTTTTTTAGTTCCTTATTCAGTTTGTGCTAACTTTATATACGTCACATGTACCTCGTATTAATAGCTACTTAAGTTGAAATAACGAAGAGGAATCACTTCAAATCATGAACCGATCAAAAAGATACACAATAAAAGTAAAATTATAACCACAGAACAAAAAGGCGAGTTTCTTATAAAAACAAGATTGTCTGTTGTAATTTATGAAGCATTATAAAATAAAATAACGATATTTTTGATATACAGGTGACATGCCAATGACACGGTATTATTTTTTGGAAGACGCCGAATGTTTTGAGAGTCCAATAGAGTTCGCTGTTAAGAATGTATCGGAATATTTTTCAATTTTTGATTATAACGATGACGATGTCAGCGTGAAAGATCCTGACTTTGCCCCCAGTTCCGAAACTAGCAACCTTCACAGTTGTAATTACAGCGAAGACACTCAACAAGCTGCAGCTCTTTTGTAAAGAAACTTATGCGATGATCAGGAAATTTTGGTGAGTGATACTATTTATGAAGGGATTATTGTACCCGAAAACAAAGATGAATATATTAAAGAAAGCAGAGCTAAAAATAAAATAAAATGAAATACCGGAAGAGCCTACACAACAAATACTGGAAAAATTTGTGGTGCCTGGAAAGACGCATATGGAGTGTGATGTTTGTCACGCTGCCATTGAGAGAAAAAAAAGGTATCTTCAGTGAAAATTGGTTTCGGTTAGTAAGGTCGATTGAAAAGAAGCGAAAATGTCAAAGCAAGAGTTCATTTGGCGCAAGCAATCAGAAGGCAAGTCAAAGTTTATTTTGAACTATACAATACAAAACAAGCCTTGATGAAAACGAAGAATTTCAACAACTTAACATTGAAAAGCGAGGAAACAATGCCGTTGGCGTTGATAAAATTCCAATTTGTTACTTCGGGTATTACAAGCATGTCCATCCCGTCCAAATGGCCCTTCCGTTTTCGAAGACAGGCTAAGCTTACCGAATCTCCAGTTCTTTCTATTTATAGCCTCAAATATTACAGAGTTGCATTGCGATAGGAGTATTGTAGGTTATGGAGCAGTGCTACTCCAAAAATAAAAAGATAACAAACTCCATCCAGTTTTCTACTGCTCCAAGCGGGTGACAGATGTTTAGAGCAAATATCTCAGTTATGTGCTGGAAACTATGTTCATTTGTGCCTTAAGAAAATGACTTTAATTACAAAGTAGACCATTGTAACGACAACACGCGGATGACGAGTGGTTTCAGTTTGTGTTAGCGGCGGCCCAAAGGCAAGACACTAAAATAGTTCCAATAGTAAAAGTAAAAATTAGTGAAGTCTGAAAATTCTTTCTTTCAAATGATAGATGGTCTGATATACCGTAAAATTAAAGATAAACTCCTGTTTTATGTTCCTTCAAATATGGAAGGCCAGGGGCGGAAATTTATAAGCTGATAGTTGATTGTTGACTATCGAAATTTTCGTTTTGCGCTTGTGTAGTGTGTTATCACTTTGACAGTCACAAAAATGTGACAGATTGGTGATACGCACATACTATGAAGCAATATCCCACCTAAGCGTTGGACAATGCTTCGAACATATATCTGGAACTTAGTGGTTCGCTAAGATGAAGGATAAGATCAGAGATTTTATTGAAACCTGTCTAAAATATATTTATTTGTCCCCTGAATCAGGCAAGTATCAAGGAGTATTGTACTCGCCACCAAAAGGGAATATGCCCTTGGATACTTTACACATTGACCACCTTGGTTCTTTGTGAACAGGAAATAAGAAAAACCTTCTCTGCATAATAGATGGTTTTACTAAATTCTTAAAACTTTATCCAGTGGCGACAATTCAAACTAAAGAAGCGATTACTTGTTTGAATTCTATTTTAATCTAATCGTGGAACATTGAAAGAATTTTATGAATTTCTAAGGTCAAACAACGTCCAATATATAGAAGTTGCTACATATTCCCCAAATCCAATGCCTAAATAGGAAGGATAAAGGATAAGCGTTAGCAAAAGATTTCTATTTTGAAGTGCATGCGAATGAGTGACAATCGCTCTGCCAGTTCCAGCACGTGATTTTACCGAAAATCAACCTGCCACAAGCGAAAATATTAGAAAATGAAACTACTCAATAGGAAGAGTTAGTTGCAGTAAGAAAAAAAAAAAAGGGTTGGGTGCGTTTAGTCAGTATAAATCTGACACTACTACAAGAGATCACCAAACCTAAAAAAAAACGTTTTGGGGTAGTTCACATTTTGAAAGGTTCACTTTTTTCAATGTTCACTGTACTGTTTTATTTAACAGGCTGAATGATACGCTAATTTAACATTGCTTTCCTGTCTGGCCTAAGTGATGTTATCAGTATACGTTGCATATTTTGATGAAATATTACTTACAAAAAAACAGTTAATTTTTGTAATCGACGGCTGAGTGATACATTTAACTCATTGAGGTCAGTTGACAAGCATTTACAATTTATTCAGTTTGTGTTTCTAAGAATCTTGGCTTCGCCGGTCACCAATGTTGCCCTCAACGTGCTAAGTTTAATATTCGATAAAACATTGATCCGATCTGAATCGCAAAACGTGATGGCACAGCGGCAAAGGATATATTATTAGAGCATTACAAGATTAAAAAAAAATCTTTTGAAGAATTGCATATAAAGAAAGAACCTAACACTGCAGATGCAATACAGATTATGATAAACTAGCAACCCGTCCTGGCTTCGCGCAGGCAGCACTATATATCTAAAGTTGTTTCGTATTCCAGCAATGGAATACCAGAAAGTGTTAATGAATTTAGAAATAATTTGGGGTACTGCACCGCTTCTTCTACATCTAAAGCGCGGTCAACTAAATAAAGACTTTTGATGATGAATCACATTTGGCAAGAATTAAATCATTAACTTAATTGACTTGCTTATTTGTCTGCCACAAAATAGCCCCTTCCTCAAACCAAATGAATTAGTAGATAAGTTTGCAATATCCGGATATATCTTCTCAATCATTTCTAAAATGTTCGGCACCAAAACAAAGATATTTCTGAAATTTTCCTTCCCATTTCTTGCTTCAAATTTTTGTGCTCTCATTTCAAGCATAGTATTGGAAAGTTATGTGTTGTTTCTTCCATATGCAACACTTATGTATATGAGTTTGAAGTTACGATTTTTTATTTGCAGTAAAGCATAGACTTTGCTTTAGTGCGTCTTGCTAGACGTTTTGTGAAGCATTGAAGCCTCGTCCAAATTATTGAACTGCAATCCCCCATCAATTTACCAGTATTACTCTACTTGGAAACATTGCAAGCACTTCAAACATCGGCATGACAAAATTTTAATGGAAGTTTAAAAACGAAGTTAGCAGGTTATCCGCCATTTAAAAGTGTGGGTCTAATTCCAGACGATGCCACAGCAAAGGCAGTCTTCCCGCTGCCTCCAGTAGCATTCAAAAAGAAAATATTCCCCTCGTATTGTAGACTAATAACATAGTTAAATCATAAATGATGTTTTCCCCTTTTCAAGAGGATTTGCTTGCGAATATGGTCCTACACGCAAACATCGCGAGCGAGCACTGTCGTTGTCGAGAGCCATCTCTAGTCGCATCGCGCACCCACAAATAACCGACTTTTAGTCTGAAAACAGATAGGTATCTGAGATGCATTCTTGCTTCATTTAGCGCGCGTCTGCCAGTATAATTACAATTGCAAATATTACAATCCAAAATAAAGGATTTTAACAAAAAAAAAATATGAAACCCTCTAACTTGAATTTCCATAACTGCCTCTAACTCGAACTAATTTTGATATCCCGTGAAAATTCGACTTCGAATGATTCGATTGTATGTACTTCGATCAATGTTTCCATAATCGGATGACAACAAATCTTCAATCATATTTTGCGGTGGTTTTGCCACAGCAACAAAGGATCAGTAATTTTACACAACGAAATTATCAAAGTAAATAGTCCTTGTTATATTCCTGTAGAACAGAACACGCATTGGCTATCATATTCCAACAAAAAATACCACGTTCTTTAATCGCTGCCTGTATTTCTAATGTGTACATTTATGTAAACCTATACACATACATATATACATATATCTATTTTTCACGTCTCATATGCCTCTATCTGTACAACACCGTTTCTGCGCGATCATCGTCATGCCAGCTGTGTGCAAATTTGAGTTGAGGAAATAGGGGTTAAAATAAATATGGAAAACACCACTGAGACTCGCATCGATTTCAGCCAGAATTTTATAGATTAAAAAAATCTTTTAATCAGCGATTTCTCGGATTTCGCCAACTAATCAATATTTTTATAGCTATTATTTCTTAGTGCTTGCCCCGAGATCTATAAAACTGCGTTTTTAGATTTTTGAAATTTGCATATTCACGTTTTATCGTTTTTGGCCAAAAGATCCAAAAGTATTGGGGCTAGAATGCTGAAATTAGTTTTTTTTTAATTTACTCATGGAAGCCGATTTTTTGTAATTTTTTCAGATTTTTTGACAAAGCGGTGTGGAAATTACAGGGCGGATTGGGTTTTCGAATTTTTAAAGAACCATAAAAATGGTTATTGTGAGCCTACCTTAAAAGATAGACATATGCCATCGCTGACTTTTTTTTAGAACTTTTTGAGACGATCAATTCCCCAGTACATTATTTTTTCGTATCTTTAACTGTTTAGACAGCGCCCGCCTTAGAAGTTTGCCAGTTCTCGATTTTTTTTACTTATCTCAATATACCGTTAACTTGTTGTGCCTAAATGTCTATAAAATATAGTCCATACCCATAATAGTTACCAAACAATACTACTGGTGAAAACCGCATGGAAATCCGTTCAGTAGTTCCTGAGATCAAACTCCCCAAACATTTTTTTCGACTTTGTTTTATAATATTTATAGAATATAGATGATGATAATTGGTGGCGTAACCGTTGAGGCCATAACTTAGCTCTTTTATACCGGACCTGGGCGTAAAAGTTGTTTGTGGTGTTTTTCCCGCGATAGATTCTACTCGCATACGCTCGCTTAACACTCCGACGCACTAACAATTAAAAGTAGAACTTAGTGAATTGAACGAAGTCAAAGGCGTTGTCTATGTCAAATTGTATTGAAGTACAAAATAGATAAAATATATAATTTGATTTAATTAGTAAAGGAACACGTTTGCTTATTTAATTGAGAACGAATTGCAGTACAATTACTAACAGTAGTCATTTAAGCTCTAAGTGTCTTCCTTATCCAGGGTTCAAAATCTAGAACTTTTGTATAAACACCAGGCCATCCTTCTAGTCCGCATCTATTGCCAAAAGAAACGATGCCCTCCAAAGCGTAGTTAGTTTGTTCTCTCATGAGTGGACCCCCAGAATCACCGTCGCAGCTATCTTCTATAAAACGACCTCCAACACAAATTTGAGACGTGGTAAGTTGTATGCGTTTCGTTGCGAACTTCTGTGCGCAGTCCTGGTGATCATTAACAGGAATGTAAAGTTTCTGCTTGATATTACTCTGACGAGCTGTAAAGTAAACAGAATGTATATTTATACATGTTCAAATTCAAATTAGATTAAATAAAAGTAAACAAGAAAGCATTGCATGATGAGTGGAAATAAAATAAATTTCGACGCGGGTACTAACGTTCAAAAGTCCGACTCACTAACCGATCGTGCCAGAATCCCATACTTTGCTTCAAAATTATCTTTGAAAAATATAAGAAATTTAAGCAAAAAGAATTAAGTATGGACTCAGTTAGCAAACAATATAAATGTAAAATGAGCGGGAGTAAGATGTTTTTGATTGATTGATGATTAGTCCATTCACCTCGTAACTTAACAACGTAAAATTAACCCACGTCTAATTCATTATAATAGCAGAAATTTGCACTAAAAAGTAATCTGACAAATAATTAATAATATGAATAGAAAAACTATGAATTTTGTTGGGAGGTGTTGTTAGTGACTAAATCATTGCTCATCATTGCCAGCACCGACTTAAAGCAGGCTTAGTTCCGCTGGATCCGAAATTGCGAGCGCAATTTGAAGATAGTGTCGCATTTAGAGACAAAATTTTAAACTAAAGAAAATCGAAATGGAAGAACGCCCCAGATTGGAGAACTGAATGGAAAAGGTTAAAAATCTTAGATCAAGGCACTTGGTGTAGTCACCACTTTTTAGGGTTTCGTTCTAAAGGAATAACGAAACCCTTATAGAATCACTTCGGTGTCCGTCTGTCTGTCGCCTTTACATATTTACTAATAACTTCTGAATATGTATCTCGGCAACCCAAAAATAAATCGGGATTTTTTTCCGGAATTAGTCGAATATTAAAGAAAAAGTTAGTACTGAAACTAACGTTTGAAAAAACTTTTATTAACTTGTATGGTCAATATGGGTGTAGTGTCTTGCTAGTATTGCATACTAGTAATCGGTTGCCTAGTAACAAGGCAGTGATATGTAAAGGTGTTTTGGATATGAATAAAGAAATGACACTGGATATTGGAGAAGAGCAGAGCGCGGTTGTTTCCTTAGTTGCCCTGCGGGATACTACATTTGGCGACGAGAAGCGGACGGACCTACGAAACGTAAGAGGAAAAGGAAAGAGGAGTAAAAGGTAAACAAAGAGTTACTATCTTATCTATTTTGTGTAAAATTTAATGTGGCTTAATTATGAGCGCAAATTAGTTGAATGTGTTGATATCTGATTCAATAGAATTGGATAGATTGCTCGCTGTTTCAATTAATTTGGAACAGGAGAAAGAAGTTGTAAACTCGAAGGATGGAGCTTTGCTCGCTGTTCAAGTTAATTGAACAGGAGAAAGAGGTTGTTGACTCGAAAGATGGAGTCTTGAGGTAAATGCCTGGTTCGGTTGGTTCGGAACAGGAAAAGTAGTTGTTCGTTTAAATGTTGAAGCGGTGCAGAGGGAGAGAAATTGTTCGAAAAAATAAAGCAAACTGGTGGCAATAAATGCCCTAGAATGATCTATACATGTATGGGTTGGAGTTTTCTAGATGAAATTTGTTGTTGTTTTTCTCGCCGGCAACTGCGTTGAAAATTTGTGAGTGGTTATGTAATCAGATATCAGACATTTTCACGTTTTTTTAAGCAATTTGTAGGTATTACCTACTATGTGTTCTGAAATCTTAGTTGATTTTGATGTTATATTTTAGACATGCAGCGAACGCGATTGATCGACGGACCGCCACCATTTGATTTCAAAGTGGATGGGAATTGTGGTGGTGAGTGGAGGAAATGGTTGCGGGGGTTCGAGATTTTTGCGCGAGCGAACTCGATGGAAAATGGCACGGAGAAATTGAATTGGATGTTGCACTATGGTGGCGAGAAGGTTCAAACCGTGTATTATTCACTACCGGAGGAAGGACTCACAAGTGATGTACGCAGAGGCCCATTGGCTTCTGGGTATGTTCTTAAGCAAGAAAATGAATATGGGCAGGCAGTCCTAAAACTCTCTACATTTTTCGAGCCAAAACAAAACGCATCCTATGAGAGGCATATTTTTCGTCAAATGAAGCAGACAAGAGGTGAGAGAGTTGATATTTTCATAATGCGCTTGCGGGGGCAAGCTGAGCGCTGCAATTTTGATGGTCAGGTCGATGAGAATATTCGTGATCAAATCACCAGTGGCTGCCATTCTGATAAGCTACGGCAGAAAATTCTTGAACGTGGCGATGATGAATTGGAACAGGTTGTAAGAATGGCACGGATCTTCGAAGCGGTGGAGCAGCAGCAGAAGTTGTTTTTAAGTCAGTCAAATATCGTCAATTCAAGTCCGTTGAAGTCAGGCGAACAAGAAGAAAACGTTTGTAAAATCGAAACTGAGCAAAAGTTTACAGGCTCTCGGGGATTTAACTCAAACAAAGCTGTGAGTTATTCGATTATTTGTGGACGGTGTGGGTCCAAAGGTCATAAAGCAGCAGATGTTAATTGCCCAGCTAAAGGAAAGACGTGTTACATTTGTGGTCTAAAAGATCATTTCTCTCGATGCTGTTTTCGTCGTGGGTCTGCGGGCCAGAGTAGATTCATTGGGAAGCGAAGGAACGATGGAGCATATGCTGGACGGACAACCAACAAATTCAAGCGAGAAAGTGTACGAATGGTTGAGACCGGGGGGAAACCTGATTGTACGAATATTGCAGACGAATATGACGATGTGTTCTCTATTGACACAAACAGAAAGAAGAATGAAGACATTTTCTGCATTGGTTCGGATGGTGACGGTAACAAGATTTGGTGTACCATCGGTGACATTGAAATTGAAGTAATAGTTGACTCTGATCCGTCCGATATAATGTGATTGACAAACTTTCATGGCTTGACTTAAAGGCCAGGGGCATTGTAATTACACACAAACAGAAGGAGGTCGATATCGATTTTCGTGCGTATGGTGGATATCCACTTAAGTTTATTGGAATGTTCACCGCTGTCATCAAAGCAGGAAGGAGCGAAAACTTGTCTAATTTTTATGTGGCCAATGAAATTGGTAAAGTTTTGCTTGGATATGAAACAGGGTATGTCCTCGGTGTTCTAAAAATTGGAATTGATCTTAAGTCACAGAGTAGTAGCATCAATGTCAATACAATTAATACAAAAGGGATCGATTGCACGTCGCTTGGTAAGATCAAAGGTGTGGTGATTAATATTCCGAACTCAGCCAATAACAACAACAACAACAACAGCAATCTTATCATCACCAACGCAAGCAAAGTCAGCACCACCAGTAGATTGCTCGGAGGTACAAACAACTTCTAGAATTGCACGAACGTGGCATATGCCATCGCATCTCCAAGGATACGATTTGTCAATTGAATAGTAGTTCTAGATTTAAGAATTTAACTTTACTTTTTAGATGATTATGCGTTTTGTTAAAAAGAAGGGAATAGATGTAGTGTCTTGCTAGTATTGCATACTAGTAATCGGTTGCCTAGCAACAAGGTAGTGATATGTAAAGGTGTTTTGGATATGAATAAAGAAATGACACTGGATATTGGAGAAGAGCAGAGCGCGGTTGTTTCCTTAGTTGCCCTGCGGAATACTACAATGGGTGTCATTGGAAAGGGGGCGGGGCGGAGATTATAAAAATGTCTGTCTGTCTGTCATTAAGCCTTATCTTAGGTACCTGGTGAACCACGTGGAATTAAGAAATGAAATTTATACAGATTATGTACTTCACTTGCTCAGATACTTGTGTGGGTATCGTTGGAAAAAAAATAGTAGCTAGATCGAAAAGTTGTACTACCATTAGCATCTTAGTCTTATTGGTAAGAAGTTATAAGCCCGCAAACTTCAAAAAACCGACTTGGGTACCATGTCCCATACCTTATTTTCTGAAATTATGGGCCAAAAAATCTGAAAAAAATTGGAGCTATGGGGCAACTCATCGCAATATTGTAAAAATACCCAGAAGTCTCATATGATTTTTTATTCGTACTAAAATAAATTAATAACTAATTTTTTTTTTTAAAGTTTTACCGGAATTGATTGAGCTAAGTGCCGTTGGATAGGTTTTATAAAGTAAAATACAGTTTTCATGTTAAACTTTTTGTTCTGGGGCTCAGTTTTCGAGATATTAAGCTTTAAGTGCGAAAAAAAAGCGTTCCCCCCTCGCATTTCTACACCTGCAGGTTAGAAATGCGAGGGGGGAACGCTGCAGGTAAAAATCTGAATAAAATCTAGAAGGTAGGTCTCGATGTAATCTTTAGTTTAAATTTAGTTCGAGCATACTGGCTCAAACAGTTTTCGAGTATTTGGCCAAAAACCAAAAAACAATGACATACGAATTTTAAAGATCCGACAGCGCCATTTTGTAGATCTTATCAATAGAATCAAAAAATGTTATACAAACAAAATTTATTTTCACACAATTTTTCGAAATATTAACGATTTAAATTTTATTAGCATTTTGTTAACAAAGGGCAACTAGCGATTATCTCACACACACAAAGTTTTCTTCGCGTTTCCTATACCGAAAAAGACAATAGGGTTTCGGAGCGGCGTTAGTCGAGTGGTTATAACGCTCGCACTCTGCTCTGTGAGGGTCCTGGGTTCGATTTTTTTGCTTTTTATTTTTTCTTCTCCGAAGGGGGTTTATCGCTATTTTCACATTTCTTATTTTTTTTAAATTGTTAAAATTCAAATAAAAATGATTGCTTGAATGCGTTACTAACTCAATCGAGGACGCAAAGGATTCTTAAAAAAGTTTCTATATTCTGTTAAATTCTGAAAAATCGTTTGGCTCTTTTTACGGAATAACCTGAACGAATATTTTGTATGACAGTTTTCTTCTCTCTCAGTTCTCTTAAAAGAACAAAGCGGAGTAAAGAAATGATCATAATAGCTTTGTTATAGCTATGTAATTTTTTTTGAAAAAAATAAGAGAATCAGTTATTTGTACGTGTATGTGTGCTCAGATCATTTCCTGATACGCTCTTTTCTATTGGTTGCGATTTATATGAATATGCTGTTGGAAAGATTTTAAATTTTGTCACTGAAGAAAAGTGAACATAAAAAATTCTAAAGAAACAAAAACAAAATTGAACATTATTTTTGTTATTGCTTCAATGTGATTTTCACATGCCAAAGTCAATTAATAAATCCTAGTGTAAAATTTGAATTTTTTTTTTTGAATTTCAAACATGAGTACTTGATTTGTTAATTTCTTGGATGTTTGTGACTGTACCACATTAGTGTTTTAGATGACTAAGTGGCTATTTATTACTGCCGAATACGTTATGATTCGAATTGCTTAGCTGCTTGGTAGGCTAACTTTCATGAACTGCTGATGAATTGTTTCAATGGAGTAGCTTGAGACCATTTCCCTTAAGTTCACTAAATCAATTTTCACACGGTTGGCAACATCAGCAAATGAGAAAGGCTTTTCTTTTGGTTAGCTTTATTCGAAAACGGCAGGTAGGCGTAGTTAGTTGCTTTAACTTAAATTATGTCCTTACTTCTACTCTGTTGACGAAAGAACGAAACCCTCGGTGCGTGAGTAAGAGTAAGAGTAAGAGTAAGTCGAAGAAACCCTTGGACCCCCTAAATTCTACACTTACCCCGCTCATGCCAATGTGTACGGTCACAGCTTTAAAAAACTGTTTAAAACTACTGTTTTTCTTGAACCAAGTAATATACGTAAATAGTAAGTTATTATCTTTCTATTATATAAATAACTGAAAAAATATAAGTAAAAAGGTGCAATTTACTTTTTCATGTTTGCCAAAATGAAATTTTTCGCACCTCAAATGCGAACTGGAAAACTCACGCATCGCTGTGACTTGACACTTGAAGTGATTGGTGTGAATTTGGTCTTGTTTTGTGACATATCGAATATATGCACCGATGTTCATTCTGACTGTTTCAGTCAAGACACATGCTATTACTCTATAGGTCTACTGTGTGACCGTACGGTCACGCTGGCAATTTGGGTTATGAATGTAATTTAGAAATGACATATACCCAACCTTACACTTACCCCAAATCCAATTTTTGCATGCTGCCTTAAAAAAGGTCCAAGCATAAGAGCGTTAATATTTCAATATAGGAACCACAATCTCCGGATCATAACCTCATTAATAGCATTAAAGATCGATTGGTGAAGCCGCCAACTTGAACAAAGTCTAGGCCTCATGGAAGGGTATACCAGCAAGGATTTGTAAGAAATAAGTGACCTGTATTTTTTTGATAACAGTAAAAGATTGTGTGTCTGAGAACTCATAAAATTGATCAAGCTAGTAGTGGATGGATTGTCATATTGTGACTGTAAGTGCCGTTTCTAATTACATTTCTAATTTCAATTTAGAAATTGTGCTTTTTCTAAAGCGTTGTGCTTTTTCTACGGGATATTGAGAATAGCTCTTTCTGTACTAATCAGGTTAGCGAAATTCATCGGTGAAACTTTAGGACCGGTGAAGCACTAAGTTTAAATATAATAAGTTGTATGGTATATAGCTTAACTTACATGTTAGCGTTCTGCCCCAGCCAGCTACAATAAGGTTTGTTCCAGTTCGAGGAGACGATTGCAGCCCTAGGGCTGATGGTAAACAAATCGGCTTAATGAAATCTGTGTAAGTAAGAACACCATTAAGACGGACCAAGGCGATATCATTATGTCTGTTTTGACTGCCGTCGTTGTAGTCTGGATGAGGGATGGCTTCTTCTACCGCCATATTCACTACGGGATCTGCACAGTCCTTACGCACACAGTCGATTTCAGTTGAAAGATCGTATTCACCCAAACGCACACGATCTCTGTAAAAATTTGAGACTAATAAAAAATATATTATCGTAAAAATACTTACAGTGGTCCAACTTCAGTCAGAATGGCACCTGTAACACAGTGGGCTGCTGTCAATACGTATCTTTGATTAATAAGACTGCCGCCACAGTTTAAGATACGATTTCCATTACCTAAAAGAAAGATGGTAATTCTTATTCCAATAGTTACATTTGTCAAGTTATAGAATAGTAAGATTACATTATAACATATTGGAGAAGTAATTCTTCACAGCTAAAAAAATACAAATTCAATTTCAGCAGGTTATCTTTGCTATTGAAGAAACCATACTTGAAGCTAATTTGTAAGATTAATTCTGAGTGGATCAGCAGATAATTACTTTGAATGTATTCCAAGAGCACCATCCAAGGAAACTCGTCTAGCAGGGTGTCATTTCCGTTATAAATTCTGTCGCTGGAAGGTGGTTGACCACATCTGGGCAGCGTAGGAAGTATAAGTCCTTCTCCGCTTCCTATAACAGGTGTAACAGACCTCGGCGATGAAGGAGATATGGGAGTTGTTCCAACCGATGTCTGACCAGTAGTAAAGCCAACGTCTGCCGTGCAGCATACGCTCGGCGATTGGCCTGATGATGTTGGACAACGAGATTGCTGAGCAAATTGTACATCTACTTGCTGAAGTGGTTTCTTCTGGATAAGTGTTAAAATTGCTGGACATTCATATATCGAAATGCAAGTGCCACTGCGTCCATTTGGATTTCTACAGGAACCTAATGGACTTGTAACATATTTCATTTATCATTCAAAGTGATATACACAAAACTTACTCTGTCCTGTGGTTAACTGCACAAAGAGGCTTGCAATCAAAAATATTCCCATTGACAGACGAATCCCTTTAAAAAACATCTTATTTTGTGAATTATCACGAACTCTCGCACTATTAACCTTGAACCGTATTAAAACACAAAATAAAAACAATATCAGCTTTTTTTTTGGCTCAACGATGTCGGTCGTCTAAAATAAAACTAAATTCGAGTATGACTAAATCTGCGTTCGGATTAAAAACAACATAGTGCTTCTCTTTTTTACGAATAGAAGCTTATAATCAAGTTTAAAAGTTTCTGATCACTAAGAAAAAGCTCAGACAAATAACCCGTCTACAGATTTCAATAAAAGCAACACAGAGTTGCCAGTTTTTTTCCATATATTAAACAGAAAACAAACAAAAACAAGATGTTTGATATTTTTAACAAGTGTTGTTATTTTGCACGGATAATTGATTAATTGAAAAAAAAAAAACTTTTCTGTTGCGGTAAGAGTTTGGCAATTGTACTTCTAGATTCTGTCATTTTAAAACAAGCACTTGTAAATGAACATATATGCTCCTTTGACGAGGTTCTGCATTTTTCAATTATTCTTGAAGAGTTAATTTATTCAGGTTAATACAACAACATGAAATATATGTAGATGGTAAAACAATATGAAAATACTTAAGACATATGCTTAAATGACAACAAACCTAAAAAAATTGATAACTTTAAATAAATATGTATATGTAAAGAAAATAACTTGTTCAGATGTTAAAAATTATTAAATAACCAAATAAGTATTTTAAGGTTTAATCTGGCAAGTTCGCAAATATACCAAACCTGCCAAACTACTACAACTCTAGTCTGGTAAGAAATAGCGTGTGCGAATTTCAGGTTCACAATACTGATCGAGATGGGTTGCTAGATATTTTGCTTTTGTTGCAAACCATTGCCATCACAAACCATTGATCCATGCATTGAAAAAAACACCTTATATTGGCAGGTGGATTGTAGTGACTGTTTGCATTATGGTGCAATTATATTTAGTTAATATCCGCGATCTTACTACACTAATTAACATCTGCGAACGGTGTCAGACCGTCTTCGTTTTTAGGGGTACATCCATTAATACATATTTATTTACTTTTATATACCTATACACTTTTATACTTTCTTAGGGTTAGGCTAGGAATAACGCTACCCTTACAAAAAAACAACTCAAATGTTCTAGATAAGGGATGAAATTTGGAGTGTAGATGTACCTTGGCAACCAAATATAAATTATAATAAGAAATTATAATAAGAAAGAAAAAAACGTTTACTCCCTTTTACATGCAATATGCGTGCCATTTTGAAGGAGGCGGTATTTAGATTACGAATATGTATATTTCCGTCATTGGGTTTCTCTTTTACTAACAATAAGTAGCAAATCACTAAGAAATGAAATCTGGAAAAATTATGTATTTTACTTACGCAAAGAAAGCTCCAAAAAGGCATTAAAAGCAATATATATTAGCGAAAAAGTTAGTACTAAAATTTAAGTAAAAACAACTTTTTTTGTTTTGAACCTACAGCAGATTTACTCAAATCTGGATCAAATCAAGAGGATAATCATCATCATTAGTGGCGTAACAGCCCACAAAGGGCCAGAGCCTAGCTTTTCGCGCCTCCACTGTGTTGTGCGCGTTACAATTTGACACATGTGAAGAGGACTTACAGTTTATTGCCGGTTCCGAACGGCGAATTGCGAAAGCTTTCCGTGACAGAAGTAACTCCAGGAGGATTGTCAATCGTTCGCTGGAGGTGGGGCCGTGAAAATTGTTTGTGGTGTTTTTTCCCCGAGCTGGATTCGAGCCCGGGTACTCTTGCTTAACAGTCCGACGCACTAACTATCAAGCCATGGCACCCACCAAAAGGATAAGGATAATAGAAAGCTCTTAATATTTTGTTTTCTTTTTTTTTTTTGCAAAAAAAACACCACCACCTTAAAACATACGTAGTTGTTGGATGAAAAAAGGCTTGGAAAATATCCCTATATTTTCAAAGACAAATTAGGTAAAACTAGAAGAACTAAAAGCAAAATATGAGAATTTTAACAAATTCGGCACGATTATCACTCAATGCTAGTAACATAACAAAAAACTAATGACGGGAATTGAATTGAATAAGTTATTATTTTATCTTTGTTTAAGGAAAATTGACCAATTTACTATTCTGCAGTTTTGAAGTTGCTGTTATTGAAAGAGGTAAATTAAAATGTTCTGTGTGGGTTCCTTTTTTTATGTTTTCTTAGTTAAGTTTTTGGTACCCTTAATATTCATTCACCGCGATCATTTCTTATGCCAAAGCTCGTTATATCTTTAACAGAGACCAGAATATGCTTTATGTAATATGTAAGTAAGTAAGTAAGTTAGTGAGTGTATAACAACTTTTTCTTTGATCGTTGTTTAAATGTATCTTCGGTCCAAATTGCACGCCGTAATTACAAAGGATTTAGAAGTTACAAAGATAAATATTATTTAAGGTTCCGTTTTTGTTTTTTCGTTTCTAAAATCTAAAAAGTGAAAGAAGAAGAAGAATATTGACTGACATTACCTTCCACAAATGCACCTTGGATGCAGCCTATATATGTATGAAAGCTCAAAAAAATTCAAACATAATTGAAATATTTTCTTTTTATTTTTATCCTTTTTCTTCTGTTTTCCCAATTTCTCATTTTTTTCTGTTAACATAACAACAAGATGTTAAGGTTTCATGTTTTGAGTTCGTCTTTGGTTTTATTCAAACTTAGTGTGAACTTCACGGTTATTATTTTATTATTTATTAGTTAATAATGATTAGTTTAACTAATTGTTTCAATTTAGTTTTTCACTTGGCTTAAATTTACCTATTTATTTCTTTACAATCATAACATACTGTTTTTGTATTCATTTGTATACGGTGAGCAAGATATATACAAAAGTTCTTATTTTCTAAACTAAACGTACTTACATTTTACACACGGCTAGAAGTTAATCATGTGTTAAAAAAAACCAACACAAATACAAATATTTATACATTTTTATAAGTAAAGAGTGGATTCAACAAAACACGATTAAGTTTCCTTAAACATTTTCTATTCTTAAATATATTCTAATAATTGTTTTAATTTAATTTTTATATTTGCTAAGTTCTCGCAAATTCAGTCTTCGGAGGATTTATAATTTACTCACGTTAATATATCAACTTTCTATATGTATTATTTTAGAATACATGGTTAATGCGGTTAGAAAGTAATAATAATCTCACCATTTCTTTTCAAAGAAATCTGAAAAACATAGACGTTTTGAGTTTTCTTTATTTATTAAAATATATTTTTTGCAAAATCTGTAAAGGTGCGTTTTCATTTCTCTGTTTTAGATTTTCATATTTTTGCTTAATATTTTTGTTATGCAATTAAAAAAAATATAAAATAGATTTTTGACAAAGCGGTGTGGAAATTACAGGGCGGATTGGGTTTTCGAATTTTTAAAGAACCATAAAAATGGTTATTGTGAGCCTACCTTAAAAGATAGACATATGCCATCGCTGACTTTTTTTTAGAACTTTTTGAGACGATCAATTCCCCAGTACATTATTTTTTCGTATCTTTAACTGTTTAGACAGCGCCCGCCTTAGAAGTTTGCCAGTTCTCGATTTTTTTTACTTATCTCAATATACCGTTAACTTGTTGTGCCTAAATGTCTATAAAATATAGTCCATACCCATAATAGTTACCAAACAATACTACTGGTGAAAACCGCATGGAAATCCGTTCAGTAGTTCCTGAGATCAAACTCCCCAAACATTTTTTTCGACTTTGTTTTATAATATTTATAGAATATAGATGATGATAATTGGTGGCGTAACCGTTGAGGCCATAACTTAGCTCTTTTATACCGGACCTGGGCGTAAAAGTTGTTTGTGGTGTTTTTCCCGCGATAGATTCTACTCGCATACGCTCGCTTAACACTCCGACGCACTAACAATTAAAAGTAGAACTTAGTGAATTGAACGAAGTCAAAGGCGTTGTCTATGTCAAATTGTATTGAAGTACAAAATAGATAAAATATATAATTTGATTTAATTAGTAAAGGAACACGTTTGCTTATTTAATTGAGAACGAATTGCAGTACAATTACTAACAGTAGTCATTTAAGCTCTAAGTGTCCTCCTTATCCAGGGTTCAAAATCTAGAACTTTTGTATAAACACCAGGCCATCCTTCTAGTCCGCATCTATTGCCAAAAGAAACGATGCCCTCCAAAGCGTAGTTAGTTTGTTCTCTCATGAGTGGACCCCCAGAATCACCGTCGCAGCTATCTTCTATAAAACGACCTCCAACACAAATTTGAGACGTGGTAAGTTGTATGCGTTTCGTTGCGAACTTCTGTGCGCAGTCCTGGTGATCATTAACAGGAATGTAAAGTTTCTGCTTGATATTACTCTGACGAGCTGTAAAGTAAACAGAATGTATATTTATACATGTTCAAATTCAAATTAGATTAAATAAAAGTAAACAAGAAAGCATTGCATGATGAGTGGAAATAAAATAAATTTCGACGCGGGTACTAACGTTCAAAAGTCCGACTCACTAACCGATCGTGCCAGAATCCCATACTTTGCTTCAAAATTATCTTTGAAAAATATAAGAAATTTAAGCAAAAAGAATTAAGTATGGACTCAGTTAGCAAACAATATAAATGTAAAATGAGCGGGAGTAAGATGTTTTTGATTGATTGATGATTAGTCCATTCACCTCGTAACTTAACAACGTAAAATTAACCCACGTCTAATTCATTATAATAGCAGAAATTTGCACTAAAAAGTAATCTGACAAATAATTAATAATATGAATAGAAAAACTATGAATTTTGTTGGGAGGTGTTGTTAGTGACTAAATCATTGCTCATCATTGCCAGCACCGACTTAAAGCAGGCTTAGTTCCGCTGGATCCGAAATTGCGAGCGCAATTTGAAGATAGTGTCGCATTTAGAGACAAAATTTTAAACTAAAGAAAATCGAAATGGAAGAACGCCCCAGATTGGAGAACTGAATGGAAAAGGTTAAAAATCTTAGATCAAGGCACTTGGTGTAGTCACCACTTTTTAGGGTTTCGTTCTAAAGGAATAACGAAACCCTTATAGAATCACTTCGGTGTCCGTCTGTCTGTCGCCTTTACATATTTACTAATAACTTCTGAATATGTATCTCGGCAACCCAAAAATAAATCGGGATTTTTTTCCGGAATTAGTCGAATATTAAAGAAAAAGTTAGTACTGAAACTAACGTTTGAAAAAACTTTTATTAACTTGTATGGTCAATATGGGTGTAGTGTCTTGCTAGTATTGCATACTAGTAATCGGTTGCCTAGTAACAAGGCAGTGATATGTAAAGGTGTTTTGGATATGAATAAAGAAATGACACTGGATATTGGAGAAGAGCAGAGCGCGGTTGTTTCCTTAGTTGCCCTGCGGGATACTACATTTGGCGACGAGAAGCGGACGGACCTACGAAACGTAAGAGGAAAAGGAAAGAGGAGTAAAAGGTAAACAAAGAGTTACTATCTTATCTATTTTGTGTAAAATTTAATGTGGCTTAATTATGAGCGCAAATTAGTTGAATGTGTTGATATCTGATTCAATAGAATTGGATAGATTGCTCGCTGTTTCAATTAATTTGGAACAGGAGAAAGAAGTTGTAAACTCGAAGGATGGAGCTTTGCTCGCTGTTCAAGTTAATTGAACAGGAGAAAGAGGTTGTTGACTCGAAAGATGGAGTCTTGAGGTAAATGCCTGGTTCGGTTGGTTCGGAACAGGAAAAGTAGTTGTTCGTTTAAATGTTGAAGCGGTGCAGAGGGAGAGAAATTGTTCGAAAAAATAAAGCAAACTGGTGGCAATAAATGCCCTAGAATGATCTATACATGTATGGGTTGGAGTTTTCTAGATGAAATTTGTTGTTGTTTTTCTCGCCGGCAACTGCGTTGAAAATTTGTGAGTGGTTATGTAATCAGATATCAGACATTTTCACGTTTTTTTAAGCAATTTGTAGGTATTACCTACTATGTGTTCTGAAATCTTAGTTGATTTTGATGTTATATTTTAGACATGCAGCGAACGCGATTGATCGACGGACCGCCACCATTTGATTTCAAAGTGGATGGGAATTGTGGTGGTGAGTGGAGGAAATGGTTGCGGGGGTTCGAGATTTTTGCGCGAGCGAACTCGATGGAAAATGGCACGGAGAAATTGAATTGGATGTTGCACTATGGTGGCGAGAAGGTTCAAACCGTGTATTATTCACTACCGGAGGAAGGACTCACAAGTGATGTACGCAGAGGCCCATTGGCTTCTGGGTATGTTCTTAAGCAAGAAAATGAATATGGGCAGGCAGTCCTAAAACTCTCTACATTTTTCGAGCCAAAACAAAACGCATCCTATGAGAGGCATATTTTTCGTCAAATGAAGCAGACAAGAGGTGAGAGAGTTGATATTTTCATAATGCGCTTGCGGGGGCAAGCTGAGCGCTGCAATTTTGATGGTCAGGTCGATGAGAATATTCGTGATCAAATCACCAGTGGCTGCCATTCTGATAAGCTACGGCAGAAAATTCTTGAACGTGGCGATGATGAATTGGAACAGGTTGTAAGAATGGCACGGATCTTCGAAGCGGTGGAGCAGCAGCAGAAGTTGTTTTTAAGTCAGTCAAATATCGTCAATTCAAGTCCGTTGAAGTCAGGCGAACAAGAAGAAAACGTTTGTAAAATCGAAACTGAGCAAAAGTTTACAGGCTCTCGGGGATTTAACTCAAACAAAGCTGTGAGTTATTCGATTATTTGTGGACGGTGTGGGTCCAAAGGTCATAAAGCAGCAGATGTTAATTGCCCAGCTAAAGGAAAGACGTGTTACATTTGTGGTCTAAAAGATCATTTCTCTCGATGCTGTTTTCGTCGTGGGTCTGCGGGCCAGAGTAGATTCATTGGGAAGCGAAGGAACGATGGAGCATATGCTGGACGGACAACCAACAAATTCAAGCGAGAAAGTGTACGAATGGTTGAGACCGGGGGGAAACCTGATTGTACGAATATTGCAGACGAATATGACGATGTGTTCTCTATTGACACAAACAGAAAGAAGAATGAAGACATTTTCTGCATTGGTTCGGATGGTGACGGTAACAAGATTTGGTGTACCATCGGTGACATTGAAATTGAAGTAATAGTTGACTCTGATCCGTCCGATATAATGTGATTGACAAACTTTCATGGCTTGACTTAAAGGCCAGGGGCATTGTAATTACACACAAACAGAAGGAGGTCGATATCGATTTTCGTGCGTATGGTGGATATCCACTTAAGTTTATTGGAATGTTCACCGCTGTCATCAAAGCAGGAAGGAGCGAAAACTTGGCTAATTTTTATGTGGCCAATGAAATTGGTAAAGTTTTGCTTGGATATGAAACAGGGTATGTCCTCGGTGTTCTAAAAATTGGAATTGATCTTAAGTCACAGAGTAGTAGCATCAATGTCAATACAATTAATACAAAAGGGATCGATTGCACGTCGCTTGGTAAGATCAAAGGTGTGGTGATTAATATTCCGAACTCAGCCAATAACAACAACAACAACAACAGCAATCTTATCATCACCAACGCAAGCAAAGTCAGCACCACCAGTAGATTGCTCGGAGGTACAAACAACTTCTAGAATTGCACGAACGTGGCATATGCCATCGCATCTCCAAGGATACGATTTGTCAATTGAATAGTAGTTCTAGATTTAAGAATTTAACTTTACTTTTTAGATGATTATGCGTTTTGTTAAAAAGAAGGGAATAGATGTAGTGTCTTGCTAGTATTGCATACTAGTAATCGGTTGCCTAGCAACAAGGTAGTGATATGTAAAGGTGTTTTGGATATGAATAAAGAAATGACACTGGATATTGGAGAAGAGCAGAGCGCGGTTGTTTCCTTAGTTGCCCTGCGGAATACTACAATGGGTGTCATTGGAAAGGGGGCGGGGCGGAGATTATAAAAATGTCTGTCTGTCTGTCATTAAGCCTTATCTTAGGTACCTGGTGAACCACGTGGAATTAAGAAATGAAATTTATACAGATTATGTACTTCACTTGCTCAGATACTTGTGTGGGTATCGTTGGAAAAAAAATAGTAGCTAGATCGAAAAGTTGTACTACCATTAGCATCTTAGTCTTATTGGTAAGAAGTTATAAGCCCGCAAACTTCAAAAAACCGACTTGGGTACCATGTCCCATACCTTATTTTCTGAAATTATGGGCCAAAAAATCTGAAAAAAATTGGAGCTATGGGGCAACTCATCGCAATATTGTAAAAATACCCAGAAGTCTCATATGATTTTTTATTCGTACTAAAATAAATTAATAACTAATTTTTTTTTTTAAAGTTTTACCGGAATTGATTGAGCTAAGTGCCGTTGGATAGGTTTTATAAAGTAAAATACAGTTTTCATGTTAAACTTTTTGTTCTGGGGCTCAGTTTTCGAGATATTAAGCTTTAAGTGCGAAAAAAAAGCGTTCCCCCCTCGCATTTCTACACCTGCAGGTTAGAAATGCGAGGGGGGAACGCTGCAGGTAAAAATCTGAATAAAATCTAGAAGGTAGGTCTCGATGTAATCTTTAGTTTAAATTTAGTTCGAGCATACTGGCTCAAACAGTTTTCGAGTATTTGGCCAAAAACCAAAAAACAATGACATACGAATTTTAAAGATCCGACAGCGCCATTTTGTAGATCTTATCAATAGAATCAAAAAATGTTATACAAACAAAATTTATTTTCACACAATTTTTCGAAATATTAACGATTTAAATTTTATTAGCATTTTGTTAACAAAGGGCAACTAGCGATTATCTCACACACACAAAGTTTTCTTCGCGTTTCCTATACCGAAAAAGACAATAGGGTTTCGGAGCGGCGTTAGTCGAGTGGTTATAACGCTCGCACTCTGCTCTGTGAGGGTCCTGGGTTCGATTTTTTTGCTTTTTATTTTTTCTTCTCCGAAGGGGGTTTATCGCTATTTTCACATTTCTTATTTTTTTTAAATTGTTAAAATTCAAATAAAAATGATTGCTTGAATGCGTTACTAACTCAATCGAGGACGCAAAGGATTCTTAAAAAAGTTTCTATATTCTGTTAAATTCTGAAAAATCGTTTGGCTCTTTTTACGGAATAACCTGAACGAATATTTTGTATGACAGTTTTCTTCTCTCTCAGTTCTCTTAAAAGAACAAAGCGGAGTAAAGAAATGATCATAATAGCTTTGTTATAGCTATGTAATTTTTTTTGAAAAAAATAAGAGAATCAGTTATTTGTACGTGTATGTGTGCTCAGATCATTTCCTGATACGCTCTTTTCTATTGGTTGCGATTTATATGAATATGCTGTTGGAAAGATTTTAAATTTTGTCACTGAAGAAAAGTGAACATAAAAAATTCTAAAGAAACAAAAACAAAATTGAACATTATTTTTGTTATTGCTTCAATGTGATTTTCACATGCCAAAGTCAATTAATAAATCCTAGTGTAAAATTTGAATTTTTTTTTTTGAATTTCAAACATGAGTACTTGATTTGTTAATTTCTTGGATGTTTGTGACTGTACCACATTAGTGTTTTAGATGACTAAGTGGCTATTTATTACTGCCGAATACGTTATGATTCGAATTGCTTAGCTGCTTGGTAGGCTAACTTTCATGAACTGCTGATGAATTGTTTCAATGGAGTAGCTTGAGACCATTTCCCTTAAGTTCACTAAATCAATTTTCACACGGTTGGCAACATCAGCAAATGAGAAAGGCTTTTCTTTTGGTTAGCTTTATTCGAAAACGGCAGGTAGGCGTAGTTAGTTGCTTTAACTTAAATTATGTCCTTACTTCTACTCTGTTGACGAAAGAACGAAACCCTCGGTGCGTGAGTAAGAGTAAGAGTAAGAGTAAGTCGAAGAAACCCTTGGACCCCCTAAATTCTACACTTACCCCGCTCATGCCAATGTGTACGGTCACAGCTTTAAAAAACTGTTTAAAACTACTGTTTTTCTTGAACCAAGTAATATACGTAAATAGTAAGTTATTATCTTTCTATTATATAAATAACTGAAAAAATATAAGTAAAAAGGTGCAATTTACTTTTTCATGTTTGCCAAAATGAAATTTTTCGCACCTCAAATGCGAACTGGAAAACTCACGCATCGCTGTGACTTGACACTTGAAGTGATTGGTGTGAATTTGGTCTTGTTTTGTGACATATCGAATATATGCACCGATGTTCATTCTGACTGTTTCAGTCAAGACACATGCTATTACTCTATAGGTCTACTGTGTGACCGTACGGTCACGCTGGCAATTTGGGTTATGAATGTAATTTAGAAAGTAACATATACCCAACCTTACACTTACCCCAAATCCAATTTTTGCATGCTGCCTTAAAAAAGGTCCAAGCATAAGAGCGTTAATATTTCAATATAGGAACCACAATCTCCGGATCATAACCTCATTAATAGCATTAAAGATCGATTGGTGAAGCCGCCAACTTGAACAAAGTCTAGGCCTCATGGAAGGGTATACCAGCAAGGATTTGTAAGAAATAAGTGACCTGTATTTTTTTGATAACAGTAAAAGATTGTGTGTCTGAGAACTCATAAAATTGATCAAGCTAGTAGTGGATGGATTGTCATATTGTGACTGTAAGTGCCGTTTCTAATTACATTTCTAATTTCAATTTAGAAATTGTGCTTTTTCTAAAGCGTTGTGCTTTTTCTACGGGATATTGAGAATAGCTCTTTCTGTACTAATCAGGTTAGCGAAATTCATCGGTGAAACTTTAGGACCGGTGAAGCACTAAGTTTAAATATAATAAGTTGTATGGTATATAGCTTAACTTACATGTTAGCGTTCTGCCCCAGCCAGCTACAATAAGGTTTGTTCCAGTTCGAGGAGACGATTGCAGCCCTAGGGCTGATGGTAAACAAATCGGCTTAATGAAATCTGTGTAAGTAAGAACACCATTAAGACGGACCAAGGCGATATCATTATGTCTGTTTTGACTGCCGTCGTTGTAGTCTGGATGAGGGATGGCTTCTTCTACCGCCATATTCACTACGGGATCTGCACAGTCCTTACGCACACAGTCGATTTCAGTTGAAAGATCGTATTCACCCAAACGCACACGATCTCTGTAAAAATTTGAGACTAATAAAAAATATATTATCGTAAAAATACTTACAGTGGTCCAACTTCAGTCAGAATGGCACCTGTAACACAGTGGGCTGCTGTCAATACGTATCTTTGATTAATAAGACTGCCGCCACAGTTTAAGATACGATTTCCATTACCTAAAAGAAAGATGGTAATTCTTATTCCAATAGTTACATTTGTCAAGTTATAGAATAGTAAGATTACATTATAACATATTGGAGAAGTAATTCTTCACAGCTAAAAAAATACAAATTCAATTTCAGCAGGTTATCTTTGCTATTGAAGAAACCATACTTGAAGCTAATTTGTAAGATTAATTCTGAGTGGATCAGCAGATAATTACTTTGAATGTATTCCAAGAGCACCATCCAAGGAAACTCGTCTAGCAGGGTGTCATTTCCGTTATAAATTCTGTCGCTGGAAGGTGGTTGACCACATCTGGGCAGCGTAGGAAGTATAAGTCCTTCTCCGCTTCCTATAACAGGTGTAACAGACCTCGGCGATGAAGGAGATATGGGAGTTGTTCCAACCGATGTCTGACCAGTAGTAAAGCCAACGTCTGCCGTGCAGCATACGCTCGGCGATTGGCCTGATGATGTTGGACAACGAGATTGCTGAGCAAATTGTACATCTACTTGCTGAAGTGGTTTCTTCTGGATAAGTGTTAAAATTGCTGGACATTCATATATCGAAATGCAAGTGCCACTGCGTCCATTTGGATTTCTACAGGAACCTAATGGACTTGTAACATATTTCATTTATCATTCAAAGTGATATACACAAAACTTACTCTGTCCTGTGGTTAACTGCACAAAGAGGCTTGCAATCAAAAATATTCCCATTGACAGACGAATCCCTTTAAAAAACATCTTATTTTGTGAATTATCACGAACTCTCGCACTATTAACCTTGAACCGTATTAAAACACAAAATAAAAACAATATCAGCTTTTTTTTTGGCTCAACGATGTCGGTCGTCTAAAATAAAACTAAATTCGAGTATGACTAAATCTGCGTTCGGATTAAAAACAACATAGTGCTTCTCTTTTTTACGAATAGAAGCTTATAATCAAGTTTAAAAGTTTCTGATCACTAAGAAAAAGCTCAGACAAATAACCCGTCTACAGATTTCAATAAAAGCAACACAGAGTTGCCAGTTTTTTTCCATATATTAAACAGAAAACAAACAAAAACAAGATGTTTGATATTTTTAACAAGTGTTGTTATTTTGCACGGATAATTGATTAATTGAAAAAAAAAAAACTTTTCTGTTGCGGTAAGAGTTTGGCAATTGTACTTCTAGATTCTGTCATTTTAAAACAAGCACTTGTAAATGAACATATATGCTCCTTTGACGAGGTTCTGCATTTTTCAATTATTCTTGAAGAGTTAATTTATTCAGGTTAATACAACAACATGAAATATATGTAGATGGTAAAACAATATGAAAATACTTAAGACATATGCTTAAATGACAACAAACCTAAAAAAATTGATAACTTTAAATAAATATGTATATGTAAAGAAAATAACTTGTTCAGATGTTAAAAATTATTAAATAACCAAATAAGTATTTTAAGGTTTAATCTGGCAAGTTCGCAAATATACCAAACCTGCCAAACTACTACAACTCTAGTCTGGTAAGAAATAGCGTGTGCGAATTTCAGGTTCACAATACTGATCGAGATGGGTTGCTAGATATTTTGCTTTTGTTGCAAACCATTGCCATCACAAACCATTGATCCATGCATTGAAAAAAACACCTTATATTGGCAGGTGGATTGTAGTGACTGTTTGCATTATGGTGCAATTATATTTAGTTAATATCCGCGATCTTACTACACTAATTAACATCTGCGAACGGTGTCAGACCGTCTTCGTTTTTAGGGGTACATCCATTAATACATATTTATTTACTTTTATATACCTATACACTTTTATACTTTCTTAGGGTTAGGCTAGGAATAACGCTACCCTTACAAAAAAACAACTCAAATGTTCTAGATAAGGGATGAAATTTGGAGTGTAGATGTACCTTGGCAACCAAATATAAATTATAATAAGAAATTATAATAAGAAAGAAAAAAACGTTTACTCCCTTTTACATGCAATATGCGTGCCATTTTGAAGGAGGCGGTATTTAGATTACGAATATGTATATTTCCGTCATTGGGTTTCTCTTTTACTAACAATAAGTAGCAAATCACTAAGAAATGAAATCTGGAAAAATTATGTATTTTACTTACGCAAAGAAAGCTCCAAAAAGGCATTAAAAGCAATATATATTAGCGAAAAAGTTAGTACTAAAATTTAAGTAAAAACAACTTTTTTTGTTTTGAACCTACAGCAGATTTACTCAAATCTGGATCAAATCAAGAGGATAATCATCATCATTAGTGGCGTAACAGCCCACAAAGGGCCAGAGCCTAGCTTTTCGCGCCTCCACTGTGTTGTGCGCGTTACAATTTGACACATGTGAAGAGGACTTACAGTTTATTGCCGGTTCCGAACGGCGAATTGCGAAAGCTTTCCGTGACAGAAGTAACTCCAGGAGGATTGTCAATCGTTCGCTGGAGGTGGGGCCGTGAAAATTGTTTGTGGTGTTTTTTCCCCGAGCTGGATTCGAGCCCGGGTACTCTTGCTTAACAGTCCGACGCACTAACTATCAAGCCATGGCACCCACCAAAAGGATAAGGATAATAGAAAGCTCTTAATATTTTGTTTTCTTTTTTTTTTTGCAAAAAAAACACCACCACCTTAAAACATACGTAGTTGTTGGATGAAAAAAGGCTTGGAAAATATCCCTATATTTTCAAAGACAAATTAGGTAAAACTAGAAGAACTAAAAGCAAAATATGAGAATTTTAACAAATTCGGCACGATTATCACTCAATGCTAGTAACATAACAAAAAACTAATGACGGGAATTGAATTGAATAAGTTATTATTTTATCTTTGTTTAAGGAAAATTGACCAATTTACTATTCTGCAGTTTTGAAGTTGCTGTTATTGAAAGAGGTAAATTAAAATGTTCTGTGTGGGTTCCTTTTTTTATGTTTTCTTAGTTAAGTTTTTGGTACCCTTAATATTCATTCACCGCGATCATTTCTTATGCCAAAGCTCGTTATATCTTTAACAGAGACCAGAATATGCTTTATGTAATATGTAAGTAAGTAAGTAAGTTAGTGAGTGTATAACAACTTTTTCTTTGATCGTTGTTTAAATGTATCTTCGGTCCAAATTGCACGCCGTAATTACAAAGGATTTAGAAGTTACAAAGATAAATATTATTTAAGGTTCCGTTTTTGTTTTTTCGTTTCTAAAATCTAAAAAGTGAAAGAAGAAGAAGAATATTGACTGACATTACCTTCCACAAATGCACCTTGGATGCAGCCTATATATGTATGAAAGCTCAAAAAAATTCAAACATAATTGAAATATTTTCTTTTTATTTTTATCCTTTTTCTTCTGTTTTCCCAATTTCTCATTTTTTTCTGTTAACATAACAACAAGATGTTAAGGTTTCATGTTTTGAGTTCGTCTTTCGTTTTATTCAAACTTAGTGTGAACTTCACGGTTATTATTTTATTATTTATTAGTTAATAATGATTAGTTTAACTAATTGTTTCAATTTAGTTTTTCACTTGGCTTAAATTTACCTATTTATTTCTTTACAATCATAACATACTGTTTTTGTATTCATTTGTATACGGTGAGCAAGATATATACAAAAGTTCTTATTTTCTAAACTAAACGTACTTACATTTTACACACGGCTAGAAGTTAATCATGTGTTAAAAAAAACCAACACAAATACAAATATTTATACATTTTTATAAGTAAAGAGTGGATTCAACAAAACACGATTAAGTTTCCTTAAACATTTTCTATTCTTAAATATATTCTAATAATTGTTTTAATTTAATTTTTATATTTGCTAAGTTCTCGCAAATTCAGTCTTCGGAGGATTTATAATTTACTCACGTTAATATATCAACTTTCTATATGTATTATTTTAGAATACATGGTTAATGCGGTTAGAAAGTAATAATAATCTCACCATTTCTTTTCAAAGAAATCTGAAAAACATAGACGTTTTGAGTTTTCTTTATTTATTAAAATATATTTTTTGCAAAATCTGTAAAGGTGCGTTTTCATTTCTCTGTTTTAGATTTTCATATTTTTGCTTAATATTTTTGTTATGCAATTAAAAAAAATATAAAATAACTATGAACAATAATTTTTTTAATGGGATCTTAAATTTCTTTTATAAGACTTGTTCGATATTAGACATTTAATATGTAACAATTTGGATTTTTCAGGTTACTTATTTATAATCCTTTATATACACAATTCTTACACAAAAAGAGTAGTACACTTTTGAAGAAATGCGCACGATGAAATGTATGACAAATGTGCAACTCAATACTTTTTAAGAGAAACTTATAAGGAGGCAGTAATTTAATAAATGTCAATCGCTTGAACCATTTTAACATTGCTTTTAATATAACTCTACGGTCATTGGAGTTAGAACAAGTTTGTAACAGTAATCAACAGACTCATATCATATAAAGGAAACATGTATCGTTAGTATTATTTATTTTTTTTTTATTTTATATTTTGGTGCGTGCTAAAGGGGTTGGGGCTACCCTTAAGTATCCTGTTTAAGACACAGCACGGGCCGAAGGTACTAAGGGAGAGATGGAACGGAGGTACCGGTGCGCGTTGGTTTTAAATGTCGTCATGTTATACTCAGATGGGAAAACTGAGTTTGGAAGAGCATTCCATAATCGTGTGGTGCGGCTAAAAAATGAGTCTCTGAACTTTACCGTACGTCCGAAAGGAGGCTTGAGGGCGTACTGATGAGCATTCCTAGCGTGGCGAGTATTGCGGGTGAATGTTTGAAGGGGGGGAATGCAGTTGGCTCATTCGAGCACTGTTTATTAAAATAGCGATAAAACAAAGACAGACAGGAAACATTACGACGATGTTTAAGCGAGCCTATCGACTTCACAATATCACTGTCTCCTATCAGCTTAATCGCTCGGTTTTGTATTCTATCCAGCAGGTGCAAGGAGGTCTTAGATGCACCGGACCAGATATGAGCGTTGTACTCGAGTTTGGGGCGGATATATGCCTTATAGATGGAAGCCAGATCAGAAGGGGTGAAATATTTCTTGCATCGTTTAAGGAAACCTAGACATTTCGCAGAATTTTTGACGACCTCGAATATATGATCATTCCAACTGAGTGTTGAATTGACGCAGATGCCGAGGATGGAAAGTCTTTCGGTTTCTTTGATACAAGTACCATTCATGGATAATGGCTGGTTGTTGGATGTTCGCTTGAGTGACAGTGGACAGCATTGGGTTTTGGAAGCATTAAATTCCACTCTATTGGTTCTACCCCAATTGAATATGCTGTCAAGGTCGGAATTTAATGTGCTCAACATACGCTGCCGTTCCAATTCTACGGCCGAAGAGCTAGGCCGTGAGTCTTGAAACGAATATGAGAAGTGAAGGAATGGATTGGATTAGAAGTAGCAGACAAGAAATCATTTATAAAAATGAGAAAGAGTGTCGGAGACAGAACACAGCTTTGGGGAACACCAGCGTTAATGTGGTGGATGTCAGACTGGAATCCGTCCAAAACAACTCGGATTGAACGGTCCAAAAGGAAATTTCTAATCGATAGAAGAAGAGATTCATCGATGCCGAAAGCACACATTTTTGACAAACTCTGTCAAACGCTTTAGAAATATCAAGTGCAACCATTTTGCTTTCACCTGAGTTGTGCAAAGCATGGTTCCACTTTTCGGTGAGATATGCCATCAAAGCACCAGTGGACCGGTTGCTATGGAAGCCATACTATCGGTCATTAAGGAGCTTCTGCGATTCAAGATATTTCTAAAGCTGACAATTTATCAGCGTTTTCATGACCTTGGAAAGAAGTGAAGTAAATGCTATGGGTCGGTACGAGGACGGTGATGAAGGTTCGCCCTTTTTAGGGACCGGTTGGACAAATGCTGTTTTCCACCTGTTTGGAAAGAGTCTAGAAGAGTAGGATAGATGGAAAAGCTTACGCAATGGTTTTGCCAACGAGGAAGAACACCTCTTCAAAAGTATAGGGGAAATACCATCCGGGCCAGCGGATTTGTGTATGTTGAGATCCTTGAGAACTCTTGCAATTGTACGAGTGCGAAACTGGATTTGCCCCATGGAGCAGTTCACGCGCTCAAGTACAGGCGGAGACAAAGTGCAGTCAGGTAGCGTTGAGCTGGCTGCAAAATGCGCAGCAAGCAGACTGGCTTTGTCTGAAGAGCTGACAGCTGGAGTGTCATTGTAAATGAGCGTAGGAATCGACGACGAAGCTGAATTCTTAATGTTTTTAACAAATGACCAAAAGTTTATTTATTTATTTATTTGTGAATTTAATACTTTGTGTACACTTTCATGTTTTTTTCTTGCGCCTTTCGAACTTGATCGATTGTACATATACAGCGATGTTGATTACAAACATTGTTTTTATTTTTCTAGTCATAGTATTTTACTTTCTTTTCAATAAAATCATTTAAATCGTCTTAAACTTTTCTCAAATGTCTGTAAGGCTTAAATTTCATTAACATTTTTTCAAGTTTTGAGTGTAGTTTAAACTTAATCACTGATGTTTGCGAAGTATGCGAAAAGTTGTGGCAGTAAGAAAAGCATGTGTGTACTATTACATGAAAAGCATCAGTAAGAAAATAATTGGATTACTTCCAACTCACAGGTAATTTATAACAGTCAGCAACAAAAGTAAGGAAGAACTATTAAGAGCGCTTTGTGATCATGGAAAAACAAGCTCAAACGATAAATCTTTTCGGTCCGGCGGTGACGCGGCGACACCGCGTCATTCAATACTCGCAAATTAATTGAGTAGTGCGTACATACGGTTGATGACGCTCAATTGATTTGTAAGTACTGAATTACGCTCAAGCGGTGACGTCGCGTCAAAAAATCACTTGTGTGCAGCTTTTAGTGCCTTCGATGTCTTCTGATAATTCCCGTGTCCTTTGCGCTTCATCAGCTGCAATACTTATAACTTATAACATAAGCAACTAATTATACAGCCGTCATACGCAGACTTTTTATTTGGCCCAATACTATGTAATTTACAATTACAGTTTTACATTTTCTATTGCTTTATTTGAGCTTGTTTTTCCATGAGTACAAACCGCTCTTCGTGGTGCCTACTTACTTTTGTGATCGACTGTACTTGCCGTTACTATCAAATGATTCCATTTTTAAACTTGTTAAAAAAAATCATTTTAACTAACAAAATCGTAGTAATATTCTAATATGGAATTTAATGCAAACAATTGGTCTTTGTTTCTGGCTCATAAATAATTTAATTTACATATACAGCTATTCTATTTTTGTTTCACTATAAGAAAGGGAGATGTCCACATTATAAAAAATGGCGTATATTACGTGTACGTGTTTACTTCACAATGCACGCATTTCAACAATTATTGGTCCTAGAATAATGAGTTACATCATCGGTGTTTATATAACTTAATCATTATAGTTAAGAGAATTAACTTTCGTATCGATTAGATGTTGTCTCTTAAAAATCATTATATACAATTCACAATTTGTCATTAAAATATAATCCGAGTATTATGAACAATTTTCTTCGCATAAAGTAAACAACAAATCCGTTTGTAAAGTACGTTTATAAAGTGACAGTAATTTGACTAACAGTTTTTATCATAAAAGTTAGTTTACACCTTTTCTTCGATCCTACTGTTTCTCACTGTTCAGGCACATACACACACATGCATACATACATAAGTACATTCTTGCTAAATCATTATATACAATGTGTTCTCTGATTTTAGTAGATATTGTTGTGTAAGTTAACGAAAAAAAATCTATAAAAAAACTAATCATTATTTCAGATAATCAACTACAAATCACATTTAAAACGTACGGTTAATTAATGTCACACTCTCAGTTCATCCATGATGTTTTGGTTCATTTGGTTACCTTGATTATTCAAACCACTGCTCGGTTGTTTCATACAACTTTTCTTTGTTAGGGTCCCACACTGATTTCCTATCACTTGAAGAGCGTGTGATGGTACCATAATCCCTCCTCCACCACCGCCCCCACCACCCATATCTGGCACGGATTTCATGTGTTTGGGTGGTGGAGGCGCTCTATGCGGTATGTCAGCAAATTCTGGTGGCGGCAGCTGATGATGCTGCATTGCATGGTGGTGGCTCAATATTGTAGCTGGGTCACTTTTCGTGTGTATTGTTAATGTCTCCAGGTCACCACAGATATTATTTGGCATCTGTCCGTTTTCGTTGCGTTTTTTCGTTTGATTTCTTGGCTCGTGCAGTCGAGTTTTGTCTCGTTGGTAGTAGACACCGGCAAATATTAGGACGTTTAGTATAAGAAGACTACAGCCGATTGCTATTGTTACACTAAGTGCCGTGCTATAGGCAGCAAAACCGTCTTCTTGAGGTGAAGTTGTGCTGTGCTGGCCACCTGGACTGCCACCTTCATCCATCAAATCCAATGGATCAAGTGAGTGAGGAACTTTTAGGTTGTAGCGATTGCTGGAATTGTTGCTATGATGTAGTGACGATGACGGCGAAGACAAATTAAGCAACGAAAATACTTGTGAAGTAAAAATCGTGTAGTTAGATTGGTTTTGGCCACCTAAACGTGGGTTTAATGGTTTAACTGTTGATTCAGTTTGTTGTGCAGCTGAGGGATTATCATCGTCTAGGCGATGATGCGATGCAGGCACGTTATCATCACCCGGCTTATGTAAGTCTGGTATTAAGTTAAGCCAAAAAGATAATCGATGAGCTCGATAATGGTTTTTCAATTTCGGTTTAGTATCTGAAATAGTAAAAAAGTTTTTTAATTATAGTAAAAAATCTAATCAGTATCCAGTGGCGAGCAAAAAAGCGGGCCAAAAATAATTGAATGAAAATTGCTTAAATGAAAAAATGTACCAGATTTTACAAATTTTGATTAGTATAAAAAAGAGTTTATTTTATATAAAAACGAACAAAGATGAATTCGAGTTTTTATAGTTCGATTTAAAAAAAATATTTATTTATTTGGCCCTATTCTTTTGCAAGCCACTGTAAATATTTAGTTCTAAATAATAAAAGGATGATACGTTGTGAGTTACACTTTATTGTAAAAATCAATTGATTTTTTTTCATACTTTCAAACCATTCTTACTAAGAAATAAGAAAGAAAAAAAAAAAGTAAAAGTAAAAAATCATCGCTGACAATACCGGTTGTATGTGTGTCTTATGTGTACAAACCGGTAGAGATAAGAACAAGGTTATCTGTTATACCAGTTTTTTTTTTTATCTCAGTGAAGAATTGTCCAACAGGAACGAGCAAACATGAATTTAGCAAGGAAAACTCTAAACCGATAATAAAACCTAACATAAATTATTTTTTTTTGCAAGTTTGCAAATATGTTTTATAGTTTTTGACCAAAAACTATTAAAAAGTGTTGGTATAAATGTAAATCTGAAATACCAGCAGATGTAAATAAGAATCGTTACATTAGACTTTTGATAGCATCTTTATACCAAAAAACAATGCAAATTTTACACTTGGGTTTATTATTCAACTTTTTAACCTAGTATATCTAAGAAAGGACAAACTTACAAAGATTTATCCTTTCATCCCATCTGCATCTGCAGCATAGAATCTATCAGAAATTTGTGTAGCACACAAATGCGCAGGCATAAGCAATTCTGCTTCTTAACCAAAAGACAACATAAAAACTGATGTGAAGATCATTTTTGGGGTTTCGTTCCAAAGGAATAACGAAACCCTTATAGAATCACTTCGGTGTCCGTCTGTCTGTCTGTCTGTCGCTTTTACATATTTGCTAATAACTTCTGAATCCTCTGTAGTTAAGGGACGAAACTTAGAATAAATATTTATCTCGGCAACCCAAAAATAAATCGGTAATTTATTCCGGAATTAGTCGAAGATTAAAGAAAAAGTTAGTACTGAAACTAACGTTTAAAAAAGCTTCTACTAACTTTTATGGTCAGTATGGGTGTCATTGGAAAGGGGGCGGGAAGTAGATTACAAAAATGTCTGTCTGTGTGTCATTAACCCCTATTTTAGGTACCTTGTGAACCACCTGGAATTAAGAAATGAAATTCGCATTTCCACACTTGCAGGTCTAAAAATCTGAATAAAATCTTGAATGTAAGTCTCGATGTAATCTTTAGTTTAAATTTAGTTCGAGCATACTGGCTCAAACAGTTTTCGAGTTATTGGCCAAAAACCAAAAACAATGACATACGAATTTTAAAGATCCGAAAACACCATTGCAGATCTCATCAATAGAACTAAAAAATTTTATATAAAAAAAATTGTATTTTCACACAATTTTTCGAAATATTAACGATTTAAATTATATGAGCATTTTGCTAAAAAGGGCAACTAGCGATTATCTCACACACAAAAAGTTTTCTACGCGTTTCCTATTGCAAAAAATACAATGAAATTTTGAAGCGGCGTTGGTGGAATGGTTATAGTGCTCACGCTGTGCTATGAGGGTCCAGAGTTCGATCCTCCATTTGTCTGATTTGCCTTTTTTATTGTTTTTTTTTATTCCTCGAAGGGGGGTTTCTTGCTATTTTCACATTTATTTTTTCAAAATTGTTAAAGTCCACTTGGCTCTTTTCAAAGCCTATGAACTTGAGCGAATATTTTGTATGACAGTTTTCTTCTCTTTCAGTTCTCTTAAAAGAACAAAGAAGTAAAGAAATGATTGGTCATAATAGCTTTGTTATTGTAATTTTTTCTGGAAAAAATAAGAGAATCAGTTATTTGTACGCGCATGTGTGCTCAGACCATTTCCTGATACGCTCTTTTCGATTTATATGAATATGCTGTTGGAAAGATTTTAAATTTTGCTGATGATGTAAAATTTGAATTTTTTTTTTTAATTTAAACGCGAGTACTTGATTTGTTAATTTCTTGGGTGTTTGTGGCTGTTCCACATTAAGGTTTAAGTGGCTATCTCCTAATGGAAATACTGCCGAATACTTTATGATTCAAATTGCTTAGCTGTTTGGTAAGCTAATTTTCATGAGCTGCCGATTAATTGTCTCAATGGACTAGCTTGAGACCATTTCCCTTAAGTTCACTAAAGCAATTTTCACACGGTTGGCACGATCAACAAATGAGAACGATTTTTCTTTTGTTTAGCCTTATTAGAAACAATAAGAATTACCAGAGGGTGCTAGTTGCCTTAACTTAAATTATGTCCTTACTTCTAATCTGTTGACGAAAGAACGAAACCCTCGGTGCGTAAGTAAAACTCACACTTGAACGTTTTTTTTACTTCGTTTTGCACATCGTGGTTTTCCGCTTTTAAGAGATACAAAATTGTTCATATCGTAGTTTCATATGAAACACGAATACATAAACTCCTCACATTTAACTCTTCAATATACTCATGCAGTGTTGCCAGATTTTTGACAGATGAAATCCCCATTTTATTTGCCAAACGAAATTTTTGTTCCCCATTTTCAAAATCGTTTTCCCAATTTTTAGGAACCCTTCTGTCTGCCTCTCATACATATTTGCTAATAACTTCTGAATACTCTGTAGTTAACGGTTGAAATTTGGAATGAATGTGTATTTCAGCAACCCAAAATAAATTAGTCGAAGATTAAAGAAAAAGTTAGTACTGATACTAACGTTTGAAAAAAAACGTTTACTAACTTTGATGGCTAATATGGGTGTTAATTTAGGTAACTGGATATCCACTCCGAATTAAGAAACTAGATTTCTATATATGATGTGTTTCACTTGCCCAAAAAAAGTTTCGAAAAAAAGTTTTCAGAAAGCTACAACTTAGCGAAAAATTTAGTACTAATACTAAAATCAAAAAACAGATGTATTTTATTACTTTTATGATATGGATATCGTTGAAAAGAGGATGAAGTTATGGGCAACTGATCGAAATACCCCAAAAATACTCAGAAATCTTTTATGACTTTTTAATTCGTTCTAAAATAAATTAAATAATAAAACTAGTTTTCTTTTTAATTTTTTACCACTATTAATTGAATTAGCCACAGTTGGATAGGTTTTGCAAAATAAAATATAGTTTTCATTTTGAACTTTTTGTTTTGAGATCCAGTTTTCGAGACAGAGTACTTATCGGATATAAGAAAAACTAAAAATCCAAAGAAGCTTTTTCTTTTAACCGTTTTTTTTTTTTGTTTATGAGATATCATCATCATCATTAGTGGCGTAACAGCCCACGAAGGGCCAGAGCATAACTTTTCGCGCCTCCACTGTGTTGTGCGCGTTATAAACTGTGAAGGAGACCTACAGTTTATTGCCGGTTCCGAACGGCGAATTGGGAAAAAATAGGGAATGTAGGTCTCGATGTAATCTTTAGTTTAAATGAGCATCCTGGATTTGAGATCAATATTCTTCGAGTTATTGGCCTAAAAGCAAAATATAATGAATTTTAAACATCCGAAAACGTCATTTTGTAGATCTAGACAAAAGAATCAAAATAAATTGTACACAGACTAACAAAAAAAAAAATAAAAATGTAGTAATAAGGATAGTAAAAAAATAAAAGTAAAAAATTAAATTCGAAACGAAGCTTACAAAAAGTTAACCTGCATCTAACGTAACACAAAATTATTCGTACACAACTATTTGAGAACAGATCAAATATAGGAAGCCAAACATATTCAATAATTTTTTGGTTAATAACTCCTTACCAATAAGAGTAAGGTTGTTACTAGACTAGAACTTCATGATCTAGGTGCCATCCTCTTTCCAACGATCAAAAATAAGCAAAAATAAATTTATTTTCGAGTTTTGTATTAGTATTAACTTTTTCGCTAGTCTGTAATTTCTTTTCGGAACGTTCTTTGGGCAAGTGAAGTACATCTTTTGGTTGAATTTTATTCCTTAATTCTAAGTGGCTCGCTAGCTACCAAGATTAATGTTTAATGACAGACGGGCGGACATTTTTATAATCATTTTTATTTTCAATGACACCCAGAAGTTCCTATACAGTTTCTTTTGATCTACGACTAATTTCGATACACCTTCAGTCCAAATAAAGAAGTATATTTCGTATTGGGTGGCGTAACAGCCCGTTGAGAGCCAGAGCCTAGCGTTTTTCACAAAGTAGTAAATCCCTAAAATAACGGTGACTCAAAAGTTATAAGCGTTTTTGTAAATCGGACAGACAGATGTGCACCGAAATGATTCTATAAGGATTTCGTTATTCCTTGCAAACGAAACCCTGAAAAGAAATACGTCCAGTTTCGGAATATTCGAAGTTAAGTTTGATTGGCACAACTAATCTAGTACAAATATCCGAACACAAAATTAAACATATATTTGAATTTAACTTTATTAAAACTGTTGAAATAGGTTTCTCAGTATTAAAAATAAAAAATTAAACCACTTGTGCACTTTTTAATCCCATTGTAATTCTAACTGCATCTTATCATTTTGTTAACTATATAATATAATAATATATACTATATAATATAATAATATAATAATTGAATTCAATAAATCTGTTCTGTTCTTCTTTTGATTTTGTCAAGTTCGGTCGTTTTTTTTAATAAAAACCTTACGCAAGATTTGCATAGAAAGAACATATAGGAAACTTTTTTTTTCAATTTTCATTTACCTATATCATTCTATATTTAGTTGTATTACGTGATAGTGTAAGCCTACAGAAAGATTTAATGAATTAAAAAACTTACCAAAATTCAAATATTTTTTATGCACACTTTCATATGCAGTCCACTCAACGGTCTTATACCGACTTTTTTCTTGCCTGCTGCCGTGATCTCCTTCCATTTGTTCGTTCGGATTTCTAGTTTTTCAATTAAAAAAATTTAGTTTGTTAAAAGGTTGATTTATCAATTTCTTTATCTTTTTACCCGGTTCGAACGAAATTTGACCAGTACAACATAATAATTTCTGAAAGACCAACTTCTGATTTCGTAAAGTTCCTGCTAAAGTGATTGAATCCACCTACAAGAGGGGCACCGAAAATATATGGTAAGTCTTCTCCATGAATACATCCCTGCCTCTGCAATAAAATAAGAAAAAACTCGTTGATTATCGACAGGTTAAAGCTAGATCCCTAATTTGTTGGGTAGTTGGGCCACTTTTCACTTGAAGTCACATAAATACCAACCTTATCATAATAAAACTATGAGCCTAGCATCAATTGAAAGAATGATTGTCTGGCTTCTTTATGCAATTCAAAAACTTAAAATATGTAACCGCAGAGGAATAATATCTCGAATGCGCCAAGACCAAGTGGCCCAACTACAACGTCAAGTTCAGGGGAGCCCCACTTATGAGCCCGATTTCGGTACTTTTAATGAACGCTTCCATGCACATTAGACAGTATCAGCCTGAGTTTGCTGGGAAACGTATTGAAGCTCATTGGGAACAGCTGTACTCACTAAAAATACAAGTTGTTCTGACCATTTTATTCAGGGGTACAAGTTAGTCAACCTGGCCCAACTGACCCCACATCTAGTTTGATGAACATTTTGGTTTATAATTAAAAAATATATTCAAAACAGTTACATTTTTTAAACGGATGACTTGAACTTTAATAAAGTGAATTCACTACTGACAAGGAGAGGAGAGCACCTCCTCCGTGTCACCGATTTTGATGAAATTTGGCATAGTGATAGCTCCTCTATAGGATATAAATTTCCCAAAGTCAGAGATCGCAACACTCCCCCTTTTTCGAGAAAAACGCCCCCAAAGTTTTCTCAATTCCAATTTTTTTCAATTCCATTTTTTTTGGTTTTGATTGCATTGACAAAAAAAACTGGAACTGACTTCAAATTCTAAGAATATAATACACTCCCAAATGATGCCTACATAAATATATAATAATAGGGCTACTGTGACTCTTGTGACGTAAGACATAAGTGAGTTAGTCATAAGGGTCGTATGCCTTAAGCACCAAACATTTTTGTATACCGCACAGTTTTCTTGCTTCTGTTACAGTATACAGGCTTTTCATGATATTAAATCTTACCTGTGGAAAATCACCATATTTTGTTTGATAATCAAAAACATATAAATAAGAATTCCTGTGATCAGCCGAATGTAAATCAACCGTTTGAGCTGCCGGTGCAACGACTTGCGCGTCACTGAGTGCTTCGAGAGTTTCATCCCTAAAACATTAACAAAAACAAACGGTTAAAAAGGTAAAGACATATTTTTAATTTTTTAGGTGACATACACACGTCACACAGTGCGCCATACTGATACATGCATATGTAATATGTATGGATGTTATATCTTTTTGTTTTTTTGTTAAAAAAAACTTAAAAAAAAAATATTTGACGTAGCATAGAATAGAATAAATTGATTGATTGAATTAAAATATACCTGTATTTACCTACCTGATATTAATTGGATGTTGCACTGGTCGCTCCCAGTCAGTGTATTCATTTACAATTGTTGCGAAAATTTCATTCAGGTGATATATATAAGTATTCCGAACATAAGTCTTTAGAATTTTAGATCGTCTATCGGCCTCGATACCATATTGAACATCTCCTGAGTTGAAGGAAAAAAACGCTTCGGCGCGTGTAACTCCCGCCATTAAGTCATATCTTTAAAATACAAACCGTAAGTAGTAATATAAGTATACGGTTTTTTTTTTTTTTTGATTTCATTTTTTTCAAATTATTTTCAAATGGATTAAAAGCAAGCGAATATGTTTTATTTTAGGGTGCAGTGGAACCTGATTCAATGAAACCTGGATATGTGCGAAATTGTTTGTACTGATAATTACAATAAAGTGCCTACACTTCTGAATTGAAGTACTTCTGCTACAAGGTCTTTTCATACCTCATCAATTTTTACAACTATGATTATAGTTATGCGATTATAGGTTTGCAGCAGATGCAAACCGTCTATTACGGTAACGAAGAAGCCAATAAAACATTAGTCAATTCTTTTAGCCGGGTGTTTTAGCTTGGTCTGATCCCATCAGACACTTGCAGCAGATACGTTAGCCAGTGAAACAATGGATAGTGCGATTTGCAGCTGGCCAGTGCTGACCACAATTAGATTCATTAGCAGGTCGTTCATTGAAGCAGCTAATTTTAAACTGACTTAACTTGCAAAATACGCGAAAATAAAAACAAGAGAACTCTGAAACGGCACACCATGAACCTACTTAGGCCTCCAACACTACAACCTATACAGATAAAACTATTTATTCGGTCTGAGAAAATCCTCCATTGACTGAGTTCTTTTTATTAAGGCAACTGGTATTTCAAATCTACCTACTTCGTAAATGAAAAGCCTTTGTAAGTGATATAAATTCCTTAGTACTTTAGGATATATATAGGATATCTACAGTTATACAGGTTTCATTGCATGGCGCTTTTGCTCACCTTGACAACTTGTTTATAGCCGTTTTCCGCATTAGAACTGTATAAAGAAAACGAAAACTCATTATCAATCAAATATGTTTAGTCTGCAGCAGTGATTTTAAATAATATAATTACCAATATTTTCTAAGCGACCTCCAACAGTTGAAGATGATGATGCACTGTCACCTCCATCAATAACTACACCGTCGATGCTAGGTCCAAATGCGTAGCCAAATTCAGGTTCACGTATTGGCACAGATAATAGTTTATCGAGCGTTGTATCTCGCAGGCACTTCATGAGGTGGGCATGTGGTAGCTCCGGGGAACAATTTACATGATGCGCAACTATTGCTGCATATTTTGATGGAATATCAACCAGCGACCATGGTGTAAGTCCTGAGCCAGACATCAAAATGGCTCGGTTAAAAAGTAGTCCTTGACGAAACAAATAGATTTTATTAATGTCAAAGAATAAGAAGATTGCCTGTGGCTTTCATTGCCCTTAAGTGCCTCTCGACGTAGGGCAGTGAAAATTTGAAATTGAAATTGTTTGTGGCGTTTTTGGATTGGAATATGGGTACACTTGTTCGACACAACTAAGCAGCTTACACGATTCAAGATATCAGAATCATTCAAACTACTTACCTTCAGGTACAGCCATAGATGATATTAAGAAATGGACACAAGCTGCTCCGGTACCATGTCCAGCCAATGTTATGCTTTGAGGGTCGCCTCCAAATGCAGAAATATTTTCTTTGAGCCAATGTAGAGCAGCTATAATATCCATTAAGCCATAATTGGCCGGAAGTTTAGAAAATTGGTCAGTATTCGCATTTAAAAAGCCTGTAATGTTTAAGTTAAAATCACATATTGACTACAGTTTTCCAAGAAAGTGTTTATAGAAAAAAATATATGTTGATTACATTAAAATAGTTCTTAGATTCAGGTAATTCTTTTACATCTTCGATTAATTTATTTACTTGAGCTTACTCGAAAAAGCCATTCATGTACATAGAGTTCACTGATAGATACCACTATACTATCCAAAACATCTAGCCTATATCATCTATATATCATATACTATAATATAGAAACTGAACTTGGTAATTCCAGTTTTAGTTTGTAAGGGTAATTAAATTTTGAACTCGAAGTTATGAAAATTTATTTACTTCTTGGCTTTTTTGGTTTCCGTTGCGTATGAGGGAAATCTTTTTGTATTTTTGTTCACTTATTTATAAGTGTTAATATTGTTAGATTCGGAAACATTGCATAGGTTAGACTAGTTTGTTTAATAAATGCTACAAGAGTAAATGCAAGAACGCGTGTTCTATTAATAATAGTGTATATTTCTCTGCATCAATTTATTTAAAAGATTTTCTAGTCATAAATCCACCATAAATCTGAAAGATTCGTTATATTTTGGTGCAAAATTTAAGCTCTTTATTGCCAGATTAAGCATTTCTAAGAAAACACACCATTTATATATGGACTGTTGGAGACTGTTATATTTATGATATTCCCCAGTAACCAGCAGTTATCTAAATTTCTTTTGTTCCGTCTTTACACATATATGTTTTTTTTAACTTTGCGTTTGAATCTACAAACTACTTACCAAGTACCCCTAAGCGGTAATTAATAGTGACTACGAGTATTTGACCATAACTAGCCAGAACTGAGCCATCATAGGGATTTCCGCTATTCCATTCGTACGATTCTCCATGTACAAAAACTAAGACAGGATATTTAACTTGACCACTGCCACCAGTACCACCACTATTACTACTGCTACCGGTGTTACTGCCACTAGAGGAATCCCTGGAGCCAACTGTAATTAAAAAAATATGTTGAAATTTTCAAAAATATAACTTTACACATAAAACATCTAACTTGATCTTTACCACAGCTTGTTTTTGCGATGGTCGAAAACATTTAAATCTGATAAGACTAGCTATAAGTAAGTATGATACATTATAGAAGGGGCAAACGTCTAACAATCCTGTCATAAAAAAATTTTTAGTAAACTGCGGAGTACTACAACGAAACTACGGAACCGGAAACAGCAGTAGGTTCCTTCCACTTGTGTCAAAATCTAGCTGCACACCAGAGATGTAAAAGATTTCTGATTTTTTAATTCATAAATTAAGTCTGCGAACTAGACTGCAGCATTGAAATCTTTCATTGTTTTTGAAGTCTTAACTGGAGCAATCTTCAGTCAATTGATTGCAAAACAATTTAATGCAAATATTTAGACTCACATATTTGGGACTTCAAAAATTTTAGTTTGCAGTCTTATGGGACTGCAAGTTTTTTCGTTGAAGTCTTTGAGATTTTAAAAAGTTAAAAAAAAAAAATGGACTATACAACATTGGAAACTAAGCTTAAGAGAGATAAAATGAATTTATATGCATTAATCAACTACTGAAAAATCAACCCGAGTTTCTAACCTTCTCAACTTGTTCGAATCGATTTATTCAACTCGAGCTATTCAACTCATGTTACAACTCGAGTTAACTGAATTTCAACGCCAGCTAGCTCGGATTGATAAATTTACGGATTCGCACATCACTATCAGCAACTTACCTTGTATTGGAACGTAAATATTTAAATAGAGACAATCCTCCGATTGATTCTTCAGATATGGCAGCAATCGTTTTAGATATTCTAGTCGACCTTTTGGCATCCGCTCCAATGCAGCGGTTTCGTTACGGATTTCAGGCAGGCGTTGTGGGCAAACGGGACTAAATCTAAAAAAAATTAACCAGAAATATACAAGCCATGAAAAAATTAAGGTTTATGTAATTAAGAGTGATAAAAAACAATTTGCTATGGAATTCTGTAATTCGAACTTTTCTTCAAGTCAAACTTTAATCGTAAACACTAGTTTTATGTAGTTAAAACAAATACTTGCACACCCAGTTTTCCGTTATCTGCAAAATCCTTGACTTACAATATCAAAATGGTTGAAACCAGCTAAAAGTTACTACGGTTATAAGAAAAAGACGACGAAAATAGACCTAAGAAGATATTTCCACACGTTATGAATGAAAAAATATCTAAGTTTCAGCTCCAACTTATATTTTGTATACAGACTATTTTCTTCATAATGCCTTGTAATCCCGCCGGATTGCTAAAAATTTTAGGACTTATCTGAGGCCATTCCTTATAAAATAAAAATTTCCTTTTCCTTATTTTTTATATAAATTATTTTATATATTTATATAAATTAATAAAAATATTTTCTATTGGGCTTACGTCCGGTGTTCGGTGACATTATATAATAGCCATTCTTTTGTAACCCTTGCAAAATTGTTGGGGTCATTATTCTATTGGAAGAAGCTCCTCAAATTATAGCGCCAAATATTAATATATCGTCAAAATTCTAGGGAAGTAGGCTTTTTAGTTTACATTGTGGTCCTTTATGATAAACCTTATCGAATGCTTTTGCTACACCAAGAAAACTTACTATGCAGGAACTTTTTTTTCAAGGTCTATCGTGATTTTGTTGACAACCCTCTGTATTTGTTGTAAAGCTGAGCGTTTACTGAGAAAGCGAAAGAATATATGGTTAGGTATAACTTTGTTGTCAGATGTAGTCGGTCATGAGAACATTCTATATAAGAAAGACACGCTTATAAGACACACATTCTAAAATACAATGCACGTTCCCATATATTCGTGTACCTACTTGAAAAATTCTATATAAGAAAATTGTTTATAAGAAAGACACTGATATAAGAAACGTATTTCTATACAGAATTCTATGCATTACAAAAAAAATAAGCGCAGGTATAAAAGAAAGTATTCTCCCAAATTCATGTTTTATAACATGTAACATATGAATATACCCTTCCGAAAAACCAATAATAATTATTCGTAGAAATAAATCATACATATAATTTGTCTATCAAAACTTATTTTTAAGCATTTGTGGTATTTATAAGAAATTTTCTTTGATATATGTTTCTTATATTCGTTTATTATATTATATATAAGAAAACACGGGTAAAAGAAGTTCTTTGGCTTTTTCAACTTTCGTATATCCGTCATCTACTGTATATATAATATATAACCCCTGGATATAAGCAACCCCTTTAATAGCAAAACCCTTTCAACGAAAATATCAGTAATACTCAGAAGATAAGACCATGAAATGGACTTCATACCGCTGATTTATTAATTCATGAATTCACTTTTGGACTAATTGCAAGACGTTAATTTTGAAATCACATTGAAATAATCTTTTGGACCATTCAATGGATTGAAATCAATTGATTGCAAGTCCTTAGAACTATGTACATTCTTTGAAGTCATTTTCAGGTCCCACCATTCACTTGAAGTCAATAACATACTTTTGAAATCGTTGGGACCTCAACAAATTTTGTCAAAGTCTTTGGGACTTCAACTTTTAACAGTGAAGTCTTTGGGACTTCAACTTTAGATAGTGAATCACAAATAATGAAGTTTTTTCCGTAAATTCAGCGAATGCATTCCCAAAAGATTGCATTCTTTTATAACTCTGCAATCTTCCTTCAATTTCTTCATACGACGCTTTACGACATTCGAATTCCCAAAGTATTCTGATATTCGAATTGCTAAAATTTTAGTAAATACCGATTTTCTTGATATTCGTATTTCCAACGTATTGATGAAAACAAAAAGTCAGATATTCTAGATATTCAGTTGATTATTAAGGCAGTCCTAGACAACGAGCATTTTCGCCAAGCATGTTCTCGCCCGTGCATAGTGGTCAATTTTGAGTATCTAGCGGAACTTAATTCAAAAAATTAAGGTTGCCTGAGTACAAATTTTTGAATGAGAACTAACAGCTAGAACCTCATAGAATATTATTCTGCAAAAAAATCGATTCTGGGAATAAAATTAACCGTTCTGTAGCATCCCAAACAGCTGCAAAATATTGGCAAAAAAATAAATAAAATTAGTTGCGTTTTGTAAGTCGAAGTGAACGTTGAAAAGAAAATTGCTTAGAAACCCAGTATGTATAGTGTATACATTTTTTGATTGTCCTCAATTCAGGCGTTTTTTTTAAGGTATGCCAAATTTATATACTATTTTAAGCCGAAACGTTAGCAGTTTGTGCTACATAAATGTTAGCTTAGTAATTTTAATTATAAGTTAACGAATTATAATATAATATAGTATATATACTATTATATGGTTTGCGCTTGTCATTATTTTTTGCTTTTCCAACTTTGTGAAGGCTTGGTAGGTATGAGGAAATTCTAGCCTTCATATCCGTTACCTAAAAAGGTTACGAAAGGGTAATCACAGGCCGAAAGGTCTAAATCCATTTGAGGACAGGACATCCATGAAAAGAGCTCGGAGGAAGCGCATTTGTTCTGCGAACGTTAAATAAGCACTTTTCACTACAAAATCTAAATAATAAAAGCTGTGGTGCAAATAACATGTCCAAATATTTTCAAAGGTTTAAAAAATTAAAAGAAAGAGGGGATGGAGCTGCTCGATATTATCGAAAAACTTCAATTTTCTCACGTTCGTTGGTTCGATGTTCGCCGTGTAGGGCCATGTCCGCGAGCAAATACTCAATCAACACGAAATGAATGTTCGGAAAATGTGTTCGTCGTCTAGGGGATAACGCAAGTCGTCTTCTAGGGTTCCTTTAGGTAATATCTGAGACAATGGCATTAATACGTTATTAAGAATTATTAACGATATTTTAACGAATACTAATATAACTATCCCGCCTCTAATAATCAGTGCATTTTGTTTCTTCGCAGGTAAACTTCATGGAACTTCTATTATGAACAAACAAATTAGTTTGTAGATGCGAAAGTATGGATAGATTTGGCCGTTTCGACATCAAAGTGGAAATTGCGGAATAAATATTTTATTTATCTTAATTCTGGAACAACAAAGTATGTAAAGTTCTTGTTGATTATTTCACAATGCTTTTTCAGCATTGCAGAGGTCTACCAGTAACTTCTAACTAGAATTATTCAAAAACTCCCTCTAACTCGAATTAGTTTTGATGTCCAGTGAAAAATCGGCTGTATTTGCTTATTATAATTTAAAAAAAAAGCAAATCAAAAATCAATCAACAAGGGTAGACAAGATCACATAAGAATTAAAAATGTCGTCTTATTGAAATATGATTCATTTTCTAATCACTTGACCAAATTATCTATTGCATCCTATCTATGGAAAATATGTAGCTTAAAAGATATGGTCTAATAAGGAAAAAAAAAAAGTAAAAAAATACAATTACCTGTCAGCCTTCTTCACACCGGACCACATTGCAGCAGATACCGGTGGCATGAATCGTAAGTTTCCTACGGGGGGCGACGCATAAGGTATTCCCCGGTATGATTCGACAGGGTCCAAATGTCGGCCTTCTAGTTGTACAATTACTCCGGAAATGGCACCATTTCGAGTGTGAACAATTCGGGAAGATAATGTGGGAGGTAATTGTTGATCATTACTGACCCGACCTCGTCCGCTGTCACCAGCATTACGAATGCTGCTACCGCTGCTTCCACCACTGCTGCTGCCACTGGTAGAACTGCCACTCATAGTGCCACCTGCATCGCTACCGGAAGTATTACTGTTGGTGGCTCCATTGCCATTACTGCCATTACCAACACCTAGACTATTACTACTTAAGCTATTAGTACCGGATCCAATGCCAGAACTAAGATTGGCAGTTTCACTCACGGCACTACTGCTACCGCCACCAACACATCTTACAATATAAGGTGAAGCAAGTAGATAAAAGTACACTACAACCATAACCATTATAGCGAATGGCTTGCCACAAAGGGCAATTTAATTTCACTCCTTTCACAGGTAGTTTATTGTGTCCTTTGACGGCCTTCTCGTTGAATTTGCCTAACCGGGAAACTGGACGTTGTCTTTAGTGCTGTTCCTTTTTCTATATTTCAAGTGTACCCTGATGTTAGTATTATCTTAAAGAATGCTGCCACCTTTTGCGTTTTGATTTAATCGGAGAACAGCATTCATTGTTAACTTCAAACATATGTGAAATCCATTGTAGTTATAAATACACATGTTTCTTCCTATCTAAAGGAACTATAACAGCTTGGTAGTGGAATGCATGAAGCTGAAGTTATTCAGTTACCAGTTCATTTGGAAAAAGGTGTATTATTCTGACAAGTACCATTTAAATACAGCAGTAAGACCCCTTTAATATGAATTATAACTGTGTATACTCGATCTACTTCTTGTGTATTGCAATTAGCTCTGGTAAACGCAGAAGTCCTGGAGTAGTTGCTGGACTTTAACAAATTCTTTTAGATAATATCCATTTTATAATCAATCGTTTAGTTGCCGTCTTCAGTAGTATGTTTGACCTGTAGAGTAAAGAAAAAAAAATATTTTAAGACGAATACATTTTTAGCATTTAAGCATATGTATTTGAGAAAAACGTAGTTTTGCCTAAACCCACAATTAAAACATTTTTTTGCACTGTCGTCCATAGTCTTAGCCACAAAAAGTTTTCGCAATCAATTAATTCCACATGCGTCAAATTATAATGCGCACAACTCAGTGGAGGCGCGAAAAGCTGAGCTCTGGCCGTCCGCGTGCTGTTATGCAACCAATGATGGTGATATTTATTAATAATTTTTTATTAAATTTTGGAATAAATTGATAATTTCGAAACAATCAAAGCTACATTACCGCTCATCTGAATAGCTTCAACTTACTGTTAGCCTCTCTACATATATATTGCAGTGACGCAAATTTTTTATATACCAGCTTAAAAATTATACAATTTACAACTTCAAAAATATTTCCGACCAATACCTGTATTTAAAATCTTGTTAGTACATTATTTATATTAGGAGTTAGTATTAGGAGCCTAAGGTAGTTCTTTGAAAAAACCACTATTGCTCTTGATTACATTGTTCTTATTGGCAACCACGACTCCAAAAATGGTTTATCGTTTCCTATTCACTTTAATTAACCAACAACAAATCCCATAGAAACTCCTGATTCACAACAACTTTAACCCCTGCTTCTGGAAAAAAAAAATACGAAAGTTAGAAAGGGGGTGTTCAAAGTAATACCTGGGTTATTTTTATGATTCGATGCATGATTCGTGAGCTGTAGTTAAGAGAAATGTTGCTAAGAGCTACGTTTGCAATATGTTCCATATTTTAACCAAATCGGTCAAGCCGTTCCAAATTTTAAAATTCCAAATATGGTATTAATGGAATCGATTTGAAAGCCCATAGAATTTTCTCTAACTTTTGAATGGCCTAACCGATAATTTGCTCTTGGATGCAATACGTTTGACTTCAACTTAGAAAGTAACGCCAGCACATAGCAAGCGGACGTTTAGATAAATTGGCAACGAATTTAGGGACTGCGCACACGTGTTCAATGATAGTATCTCCCGCGACTACTGTCAACCACAATGCAAAGTTATTCCAACCCTCTTCTGCAGGAATAAAAAATTTAGGAAAAAGCGTGTTCCTTTTAGGAAGCGTTGCATGCACTTCAAAATTGAAGTCAAACCTAATACATCTAGATAAAAAATGCACTAAAACAGAGTATAATCTTAAATAAGCAATCTACGTTCCAAATTCCAGCCAAATCAGTCAAGCCGTTACAAATTTAGAAACTCCAAATAGAAATTCCAAATATTAATAAAATAACATAGGATTTTTTGGCGTTCCTGCGTTCTTTTCATGATGCGTTGCAATTTGAAGGCAAACTTAATGCATCTAGACAAAATATACACTAAAACAGAGTACACAGCATAACATTCTGCGTTCCAAATTTCAGCTAAATCGGTCAAGCGGTTTGAGAGCCTATTCTGACAAGAGAAAAATAACAAACATCCAAACATTTATAATATTGTTAAGATTTATATATTATTAAGAATAATATTAAAATTAAGATGTAATGAAAAAGCAACTTGATCAAATGCATTCGTAAAAAGAAAAATATTGTTTGGCTCATCGGAATAGGTTCAATGGATGAAATGGAATAAAACAAGAATAGTAATTGTAATTTAATAATTTATTTTGCACTTTTTTATAGGTAGGATCATAAAACATAATTAATAATGAGTATTGCTGCCCTTTTTTGATATTGTCTCGTAAATTAGATTCTTATGGAGCCATACAATTTTTCCAGGTATTAAAGCGAAATTTTGGTGAAGGTTCTATAAATTTCTTCGATTACTAACTTTATGTTGCCCAATTGTCCCCCTCACTCGTATACTTTACGTGAAAGAAGTCCCCTCACATTATAAAATGATATTCACATCAGGTGAGTATGGAGGCCACACAGGAATCTCAACAGTTTAGCTCTCGATCTACTGCTTTGCCGTCGTCACTATGTGGATAGGGTCATTAAAATATCCACGATATTCAAAAATCTATGAGAAGGCCTTTTCTAGCACACCTTATGACAATTTGCATTCATTCTCGATATAAGAAATTGGAGTTCAAAGATTCCTTAGTAGGAAATAGCTCTTCACGTCGTGACATTTTCCTCTTTCGAAAGTCATGAATTAATGTTAATTATAATCTAAATTAATTTTTTTTTCATATACAGGAATCATGTTTTGCCACTCCGACTTTTGGAGACTAATTTCTTCTCTAGATTTGTTAAGTGGTGGTGGGCTCCTCTGATGATTGCACTTCCATCGGCTCCTGATGTGGCCCTGTAACTTTCACCTTTCATATTTCTTCTATACTGCTGGACGCTGTTTTATAATTTTTCTTCGATTTTCATATATACATATAGCTGTTTTGCCTTTTCCGTTTTAAATTTCTGATATGAGTGATATTTTGAAATGATTGACGATGCGTTCCGTGTAGTTCGCATTATATAAGTAAAATTGCCAGCTTACTAGCCTGCTTCTATTGCTAGGCACTAACAATAAGAGTAATCTTTTTAACAAAAATGAACACCACGATGTATGCCCGCATCAAAACACGTCTAGCAATCACTTTTTATAAAATAATTAGCTTGCGACCATTTTTTTTAAATCACCAAGTCATTTTTCACACGGATGGCACAAAGAGCATATGAAAAAGGATTTTCTTTTATTTAATTTTATTTGAAACTAGCTGTACCCAGCGCGCCTTGCTACGCATAAAACAAATCAAATTTTAAAAAAGCACCCTTAAGGAGATGATGAAAAACCTTATAAATCAAATGACAAACATGATGAATATCATAACCCTCCTGGTAACCAAAATTAATGGACAGTAATCATAAAATTATTATTTGGAACGCAAATGGACTAAATCGCCACACCCTTGAGGTTAAACAATTTTTGTATGAAAACGATATCGACATTCTCTTGATATCTGAAACTCATTTTACTGAAAAAAGCTTTTTCCGAAACCCACGCTACAACATACACAATACAAATCACCCAGACGGTACAGCACACGGTGGTACGGCAATCTTAATTAAGAATAAAATTAAATACGTCGAACTAGAGCGGTATACATTGGAGTATATCCAAGTCACCACGATACAACTTCAAGACCAACACGGACAACTTTCTATATCAGCCATCTATTGCCCCCCGAAACATCAAATCTCGAGTGCGCAATTTGACCATTATCTTAAATCGCTCGGCCCCAGATTCTTAGTAGCCGGTGATTTAAATTCTAAATACACCGATTGGGGATCAAGGTTGACAACCGTCAAAGGGAAAAATGTACTTTGTGCAATAGGAATGAACAATTGTAAATACATTAGCACTGGTGAGCCCACATATTGGCCAACTGATCCACAAAAAAAAACGGACCTAATTGACTTATGCATCTACAAAAACTTAACCCCTAGAAATCTAAAAATTAGATTTCGTTTCGAACTTTCATCTGATCACTCCACGATCCAATTGGACTACTCAACTAACATAAGCTTACAGCACGAAAACCAGCAATTATACAACGAAAAAACGGACTGGGACACATACAAGGAATATAAAGACTTGCGACTACAAACAAGCATCACACTCAAAACAAATAATGATATAGAAAAGGCTATAGTGTTCTTTAACGACACAATAAGCGAAGCAGCCATAGCATCGACACCTGCCCATAGACCGATGACAATGGACTATAATACGCCGCGAAACATACTAAAACAAATAAAGGACAAACGAAAACTCAGAAAAATTTGGCAAATTACTAGATCCCCCGACGACAAAAACAGGCTCAATAACGCAACAAAGAAACTCAAAGCAGCCTTACTCAACATTCAAAACGGAAACATGACAAACTACTTAAAAAATCTAACATCTACATCCGAAACTGACTACTCGCTATGGAAAGTAACTAAAGAAATCGGAAACAAAATAATCCATCAGCCGCCAGTAAAAAAAACCGATGATTCCTGGGCTAGGACAAACCTTGACAAAGTACTTTGAAGAAGTATTTACAAATGACGATATCACTCGAAATCCCCCACCCATGAGCACAACAAGCATCCCAAGCTTTCCTATTAAAACGTGACGATCAGAGAAATCGAAAACACAATAAAAAAAAAAGACTCAAGCACAAGAAAGCCCCAGGATACGACTTACTGACCAGGAAGATGTTAGAAGAACTCCCTACAAAAGCAACTAAATACATTAGAAATGTATATAACGCAATCATTAAATTAAAATACTTTCCTAAGTCCTGGAAAGTATCCTTAATTATTTCCCATCGTAAGACCAGGTACAGACTCCGTGAAGACAACCTCATACAGACCTATTAGCATGCTCCCTATTGTCCAAAGTCTTTGAAAAGCTAATCTGCGACAGAATGGAACCTATTTTAAGTAAACTAAACTTGATACCTGACCATCAATTCGGATTCTGAAGACAACATTCAACAATTCAGCAGATCCATAGGGTAGTTAATAAAATATCGACAGACTTGGATGAGAAAAAATACTGCGTGGGGGTATTCCTTGAAGTGACAGGGGACTGCTACACAAGCTGACACACCAGCTCCCCCCGGATTTCTACCTACTGCTTTAGAGTTACATTACAGACCGGACTTTTTACGTCAAGTATAAGGATGTATCAACACGTTTACACCAGACAAGGCCAGGAGTACCACAAGGAAGTGTCCCAGGACCAATATTGTACTTGCTGTACACTGCGGATATCCCGCTACCAAGACAAGCAACATCAATGAATGCGACATTTGCGGACGACACAATACTTATGAATTCACACACAAATTTAACCATAGCCACTACACAACTTCAACACATCCTGCGCAGTAAAATGGTTTGGCGGTTTGACTGGCGCATTAAAATCAACGAGGACAGAACTGCACAAGTAATCTTAACCACTAGACAAACCAACTCCTCGACGCCGCTAACAATAAATGGAAACGTCATTCTTATTAACAACACAGCTAAATACCTAGGAATGCATTTAGACTCGAAACTAATACGGAGGCAACACATACGAAAAAAGAAAAAACAAATTATAACTAAATACAGACAACTTCACTGGCTTCTAAAGAGAGAATCGAAACTATCGACTAACAACAAAATACTTATAAATAAGTCGACTAGCGTGAATATCAGTTATTGCGCAGTACATGCTAAATTTCGTCATAATCGAAATCGGTAGTTTAGCGTTAGAGATAGACAGACAGGCAAAGGTTTTTCAAAATCTGTTATGACATACATAGCTGCGCACTGCGGGTTTCACCACGTTTTATGGAAAAAATCTACTAAAAATGGAATGGTACGGAACTGAACACAAACAATAAAGGAACACTGGAAGTTTCGTTAAAATTAGATCGTTAATTTCGTCAACATTACTATTGCAACTACCAATATAGTTTTTTGAAAAAAATTTTTCTCTACTTCGACTGTATCTAGGTAGTCTTTCGATATTAAATCGTCGATGCTGGTTACTTTTTCATCTGATCCGCGACGAATTTCAATTGTTTTCAAAATGAGGCACATTCCCGTCTCCTATTGAAAGTAACCTTAAAGGAAAATGTTTACTGCTTCCACCGAAATGCGCTCTCTAAAGAATTGTTTTGTTGTATGTTAGATCACCGACTAAAACGCTACGCGTGTTTATTTTTTTGGCCGCTTTATTGCAATCTTCGTTTTATTTTAACAAAATTACACTTTACAGAAAGTACTTAGCCTAGAAAACGCTAACTTAACTAATGTATGAACTTGCGATATCATACGATTATTCCTTATGTAATTTAAAATGATTGTGGGAGTACATGCACTCAGAGGGTACCGGGTGTTACGATTTTTAAGTTAATTTATTATTGTTTCTTTAGAAAATGATTTCCTACATATAAAACTTTGATACAATATGAAAAATAATGTGTTCCTCTGTAGCCTAATCCTGATTTAAATACTAAAAACGCATTATCAAATATGTTTCTTTTTTGCAAAATCAAAGACCACTCTTGTTTCTTTTAACAGCGTGCTCACTAAAGAGATACGCTGTAGTTCCCCTAACTCTTAACGGTAACGTTTATACATGGGCTTATAACATGGTTGATTCTACCCATTAGAGCTTCTAATACGTTCACAACGAAATTTTGACAGTAAACAAACGCCTGAGTACAGAATACGCCTCAGACATGGTACTTTCCCATTCGCTATCATCTTCCGACAAAAAACCAGCAATCTGGTATCGCTGTCTGCATCTGTAATGCGCACATTTATATTAACCTATACACGTAGATCCATATTTCATATGCCATATATGTACCTCTATCTATACAGCACGCTGTCAGCGCGATCATCTTCATGCGAACTGCGTGCAAATCGTAGTTGAGCAAATAGGGGTTAAATGAATGTGAAAAACATAACTGAGATCGCGTAAATTTCAGCCAGAACTTTATGAATTAAAAAAAAACTTTCAATCGGCGATTCCTCGGGTTTCGTCTACTAATCGATATTTTTATACTTTTTTTTCGTAATGCTTTCACTAAGATCTACAAAACTGCGTTTTTGGATATTCGAAATTCGCATATCGACGTTTTATCTTTTTTGGCCAAATGCTCCAAAACTATTGAGGCCAGAATGCTGAAATTAATTTTTTTCAATAGCCGTGTTTTATTATGCACGGATGATCCATATGGATCATGTGTGTAAATAAAACGCTCCAGATCATGGAAGCATTTTTATTTTGTGTTCTGACAGTAGTTTGACAATTAACTCCTGTCGATGCTGTGATATTTGCGGGCAGTGTTTCCATGCCAACATAATTTGTCTTCTCTTCAGAGCAAGTGTTTGCACATCTTTTACGGTGATGATTACAATTTTCACCGGCAAACGCAAAACAATTGTGCACACAAATCACACAAAATTGTTAGAAATTAAAATTGAAATTAAAAATTTTGGATTACTGTTAGCACAATATTACTTAATTAAGGAATAAAAGTGAGTGTTAAAATCTAGTTAAAAAAATAATATTTTGTATACTTATCAGGCAATGCCTTAAATTGGAAATGGTTTCCAGGCAAATCAGCTTCCATGAACCTAGCAGGGAATAGCGTAATCAATTTTCGGATCACGATAAATGATCCCGATAGCTCTCTGGATCATGTGTTGTTGTTGCAATGCGTGCAAACCAATGATCTATATAGATCATGAGTGCATAATAAAACACGGCTAATGTATTCATCGAAGTCGATTTTTTATAATTTTAATTTTTCCAGATTTTTTAGGGAAGCGGTATGAAAATTAAAGGCGGGATTAGCTTTTCCACTTTATACAGAACCATAAAAATGATTATTGTGGATCTACCTTAAGAGATAGACATATGCTGTGGCTGACTTTTTTTTAGAACTTTTCGAGGCGCTTAATGCCTCCACACATTATTTTTTTGTACCTTAAACTGTTTAGACAGCGCCCACCTTAGAAGGTTGCCATTTCCCGATTTTTCCACAAATCTCATTCTACCGTTATCAAAATGTCGAGAAAATATAGCCACAACCCTTCCCAGAAAGCCAACAATAATACTGGTGAAAACTGCATGAAAATCCGTTCAGTAGTTCCAGAGATTAGCGCGTTTAAACAAACAAACTCTTCACCTTTATATGTTAGTATAGATTATCAAACCCATCTGGACCTATGGCTTACAGCTCTGGGGTACATCCAAAAAAACAAATATAGCCACCATACAAAGACAACAATCTAAAATCCTTCGGACAATAATCAACGCAGAATGGTACATTACCAATGCTGACATTTATCTCAAAATAACTACCATTAATGAAGAAATAACAAAGACTAGTCGAAGACATCATATAAAAATTGTACTACATAAAAACAGTGAAGTCAGCACGATCCCAGCGCAAGAGAAGTCTGGACGGAGAAGACTGAAAAGGACACGGCCGACAGATCTTATAAGAGGACACTCATCCTAAACAATGTACTAGGTGTACAATCAATGGACAGACGTACAAGACGTAGGGGAGATAAAAACAAGAAAAAAAAAACCACCCTTTTTCAAACTTATGAGCTTCATATCTTGCCAATTAAGAAGTCTATAAAAACTCTTACCATTTAGAAGTCTATAAAGGACAAACTAAAAAACATTAATTTTTATATATAGAGACTATATTTAGTAAAGTCGTCTGAAATTGTTAATTTCCTTAATTTATATTGAATCCTTACTTCTAATCTGTTGACGAAAGGACGAAACCCTCGGCAGGTGAGTAAAACTCACGCTTGACTCACTTTTTCAGTAAAGCGAAGACAGAGTGTTCGAAGTCGAATTATCATGTAAGCATTGTATTAATTGCTCTAAAAGTGCTTTAACTTCCAGGTCAAATGGTTATTTTCCAATTACGGGCAGCTGGTGCAATTAGTGGCAATGCCAGCATTAACAGCCAGAAAATTTGTACTGACTCTCAGAAAGATTAATAACCTTAACCTTCGTACTGCCAACTAGTTAATTGTCAGCAATTGGACTGCCTGAAGCCAGACGCAGTTAGCACATAGAAGAGGAACCATATTCCATTTTGTTAACTTCAGGCAACACACAGGTAGTGACACAACAAAAGCACCAGGAAATAGGTTCGAGTGTTTAACCGGGAATGTTTCTATGTGCGGCTAAAAATTTTAATTATAACAAATTTTTCTTTTCGAGGGGATAGTGGTAAACGACTGCCACAGTCGTTCTCATTATACTGTTTTGCGAATACAAACACGGGCACTTATACTCAGGAAGCCTTCGATGTAAGCTAACGACTGAATATAAAGTCAAAGTAATTAACAAATTAAGATAGCATGAGTAAAATTCTTATTTATTTTATACTTATTAAAATTATAATTAATTATATGAATATTATTTAAATTATTTCACAAAACAAAATATTTATTTCAAATGTTCATAAAGCCTTCACGGCTAACTGGTAACTGAATTTGACTATAAAAATTATGAACTTAGATCAGATGTTTGATCGTGAGCAGATGTTTGTTCGTGTTCCAGGAGAGATGAAGGAAGTTATTATGGAGGACTAATGCTATCATATCGACGGCACGCCATCTCGGCTTTTTAAAATGCAGCACTCAGCATTTTTATATATCACATTTATTTTGCCACTGCTTATATCGTCATATTTTCCGTGTATTTCACATCACAAATGGGAAAATGCACCATAAACAATTTTCACGGCACCACCTACAGCGATCGACTGACAATCCTCCTGGAATACTTCTGTCACGGAAAGCTTTTGCGATTCGCCGTGCAGGACCGGCAATAAATAGTAGGTCTTCTCCACATGTGTCGAAATTACAATACAAGTAAAGGCTCTTTTTCAACGGGTTGTTATACACCTCAATTGTTATCATTGAACAAATTTTGAGAAACATATGTCGGGTTTCTATTGACGTGAGATGTTGTGGCACTTAAGATGAAGGAACGGAAGACGCCATCAACTTGGCTAACACAAGAATCATGAAAAACCAGCTCAAAATAGCCTCTACGAAAAAACCTTAAATGCAGTTTTATTCGGTTATTTAGATTATTTTTTGGCATAGTACTATAGTAGCATCTGGGATTGATAATTTGGTGTTCATCGATGAAAAAAATTTATTGGTTTGGTAATTTGAATATCCTCAAGAGCAAGTTCGGCCTAAAAAGATTATTTATTCATCAACAGGATAATGAATCTAACCAAACTGCGCTTTTAAGTGAACGAATGTTTGCTTTATAGTGCACTACGCCAATTCAAAACTCTACCAAATTTCAAAAAAAAATTAATCAATTGAAATCAAGCCAGTTTGAATGTTTTTGGACGTTTTTTTAGATCGAAATATCAGACATAATCGGAAGTTGTTCTGAAAACACATCCAGAGGTCGAAAATCACTTTAATTATTACAAAATTTGATGGATGCGATTTCATTTCACGTGTTATTACGAAATCACAAGAGTTTTCCACACAATTTTGATTTATACTGCGTAAGATTACTAAATTTCATATTACTGTGTACCTACTTTTGTGATGTAAATTTTGACTTTGTTTTTGCTGCACAGTGTTTACAGTTACGGTTCGATCCGCTTTGAAAATCAGTCAGTCCGCTACTTTTTGGTCCGAAAATATAATCAATTATAATATTTTACTTTTCATTTATTTTTAAAGGTTTCTCAAATTTTCTTCAACTTGGGCTTCTTAATATGTAAATAATAGTAGAGAGTTCGCCGTGGCTCAATCGGTTGGTGCGTCAGACTGTTAGGCGAGAGTACCTGGACTTCCAGGGTCCAACCCGGGGAAATAACACCACAAATATGATTTACGGCCCATCCTTCAGCGAACGACTGACAATCCTCCCGGAGTACTTTTGCCATGGGAAGTTTTCGCAATTGGCCGTTCGGAACCGGCATTAAACAGTAGGTCCCCTCTACATGTGTTGAAAAAAATTATAACATGCACAAGACAGTGGAGACGCGCGAAAAAAGCTAGGTTCTCGCCCTCAACGGGCCTGTAAAATTGTCAACCGCAGACGGTTTGTGTTGACGGTCAATGCAATAATGATATTTTTGTACTCTTTTATGGTACAAATAAATATTACTTGATAAATGAGTATACTTCTTGTTCTGAGTTGAGTTGTGCCCTTACTAGATAAATGAGTATGTTTTGAGTTGTGCCCTGTGTTCCTCCAAAGCTCCTAGAAAAGGTTTTATGTTGCCAGAAGAGTCGGTTTGTCTACATTTAGAAACATTTTTAACTATCTGCGAAAATTTGTCGATATAGTTTTGAAATCCCGCTAAAATGTAGCACTTCTTACAATAAAATAAATACATTTGCAACGATTTCGAACCAAAAAAATATATTTGGAACGATAAACAAAGAATGCTCTTGAACAACCACCTGCTGGTAAACCTTTGGCTTCGCAGGTACACATTGTGTACATTTTTATGTACAAAAAAAGATATGAAGGCCCTTCTTAAAACTATCGATTAATCTACTGTTTTTTAATAATGTCCATTAGACAGTACAGCGAAACGTAAATTAGAATCATAAGAATCGCTTCTTCAAAATTGTTCATTCGATTTTTCAGAAATGATTTTCTTTGGTAAATAAGGCTTCGATGGAATATTTTTCTTGACATGAATGTAGTATAATAATGACTAACATAGTATAGCATTTAAATAAAATGCATGTGATTCAGCCTCCAAATTTTCTAATAACCAATAACTTTTCGATATATTGAAACGACTAAATAACTTTCAGCTGTTTAGTTATACTTTCTTCGCATAAGTTCAATATCGACATTGGATAAGGCGATTTGAAAATATTTTTGAAGTACTTGAAGTACTTATTTTGAAAACTTAACTTTCAAAAGAATACATTCTAGCCTTTTTACACGAAAACGAAGTTCTTGCTATCTTTTAGCAAATAAGGTAATGATTAATGGTCAAACAATCACATATAGACTATTTGTGAAGTGCGTGGTCATACCACAAACCTAACAAATTCAGTTTTTATCTTTAAGATAAATTTGCAAAACTGCTTACTTGAAACCTACTTAAAACCCTACACTGAGAAGTGTAGCAGATCTAATACAACTCAATTCAAACTACTTTTTTAAAATATAGATCACTTTGTAGATTTTTCTTAGTATTCGCACAGTGTTGAATTGATTTTTTTTTTTTTTTTTTTTATGAGGACACCTTTAAGACTTCCTCTTTCAAAAATTTATGATAATGATTGCGAGTCCTCGTGGAGGCTCTAAGGCTGTCTTAAAACTAACTTAAAACTAATCTTAACATTAAAAGAATTCAGAATTCAAAAGAAAAAAAATAAATAAAAGTTTACAGCCTTACCTTTTACTTAACCTTAGTGAACAGCCGCTCGCTCTGTTTGACAAAGGCTACGACTGTTCAAATTTTCACGACTACTATGAATGTTTTTGAATTAAAATTGTTCTTTACTAACTATATTTTGTTCAATAAATAGCCAAAATGAGGAAAATCCTCATCTACAAGGTTCAATTTTTATCAAAACCAAATCAAAACCGCATCTTCGTCATGCTTTTAATGTGACGTACATTAAAGCACGCTGTTAAAGATGAAATTTGCATTAAGTAAAAACATAATTTCGATATCTTCCGAAAAAAAACCTCGATGTAAAGTTTGCGGTACGAGGCATACTGCACTTCAACAATGAATATATAAAAAGAAATATATAGAGATATTTATTAAAATAAAGGGTGTCTTTTTAGAGGTATAGAACCTGAAGTTGGCAACACTATTTTAACTGACGACCATTTTATCAGCGGTTAAGTGATATATTTTTAGTTTGGTTTGACATTTTAACAACACCTCCAAATTGTGCAGATTTGTTTCGAAAATCATGGTTCTGTTCACAATTTTTGTAAGTGAATTTTGTTTAGCGATGAAGCTTACTTTTGGTTGAGTGGACACTTCAATAAACAAAACTGCCATGTTTAGAGCCATAATAATCCTCAAGTGTATGCTGAGTCACCGTTACATCCACAAAAACTGACTGTTTGTGACCGTGAAATGGCCTCCAAGATCGTATAATTTCATGCCGCTTGACTATTTTTTTTTTTTTGTGGAAATATGTGAAGTCGCTAGTCTACGCCGATAAGACCGTAACGATTGACCGCTTGCAGAACAACATTCGCCGCGTTATTGGTGATCTACGGTCTCAAATGTTGGAAAAAGTCAACCAAAATTAGACCTCCAGACTACGTCCGAAGTTCGTTGCTCCTGAAAGTTAATGGCTTGGAGTAGTAAATTTTTTTTTTACATATTACAATATGAATTTACAATATGAATGATAACGTTTTTCTTATATTTATATCGAGTCATTGTTAGATTTGAGAGAACATGTTTTTTTTTATTGAGGCAAAAATGGACAAAAACCTTAATTGACAAAAACCTTAATTGAACGAATAAATACTGAATATATAATTTATAAAATCAAAAACATGAATTCATTTAATTTTTTCATTAATTGTTTTATTTGTATTGGTACGACTCCCCATCCCCACCCCCTTCTCCATCATCCTCACGCTTATAGACTACTTCAAAACTGATCACAAGTCCCAAAGACTTCAACAAAAAAAATTGCAATCCCAAAGACTTCAACGAAAAATCTTGCAATCCCAAAGACTTCATCGAAAAATCTTGCAATCCCAAAGACTTCAACGAAAAATTTTGCAATCCCAAAGATTGCAACGAAAATTTTTGAAGTAAGGTTGAAGTAAGATTGGTCGTAAGGATTGCTCCAATCGAAACTTCAAAAAGAATGCGAGATTTCAATGTTGCAGTCTAGTTGCAGATTTAACTTATGAATTGAAAAATCAGAGGTATGAATTCAATTGATTTTTAAAATCAAAAGATTGCAATCTCTGGTCCGAACCAGCCAGCAGCAGCAGAAGATTATCTTTCGAATAAAGTAAATTTTATGTCAATTTAAAAAAATCATTTTTGTTTTATTCCATTTCAAAGTTTTATACTTCTAAAAAAAAAACACACACTGTATATAGAAACTGCCCAAAGTTCTATCTTGGCCAATTTACACATATCAGAGACGTAAAAGATTGCAATCCTTTGATTTTAAAATTCAATTGAATTCATATCTCTGATTTTTCAAATCATAAATTAAATCTGCAACTAGACTGAGGCCTTGAAATCACTCATTCTTTTTGAAGTCTTGACTGGAGCAATCTTTACGACCAATCAATTGAATGCAAGTTAGACTAACATAATTGGGACTTCAAAAATGTTCGTTGCAATCTTTGGGATTGCAAAATTTTTCGTTGAAGTCTTTGTGATTGCAAGATTTTTCGATGAAGTCTTTGGGATTGCAAGATTTTTCGATGAAGTCAAAAACATTTTTCAATCCCAAAGACTTCATCGAAGTCTTCAAGACTTCAAAAAGAATGAAGGATTTCAATGCCGAAGTCTTAGTCATTAAATGAAGTCAATTGAATGAATCACAAATCATAAAAATCTTTCCATGAATTCAGGGATTGAATTCCAAAAGATTGCAGTCTTTTACAACTCTGACACATATATATATTTTTTTACATTAATTATTTATTTTTCTCTCAATGCAAAATTTTAAATTTCGACAAATTGTTTTTTTGTGTATCTAGAATTTTGAACTAAGCAATTACAGTAGAACTTGAATTATGATGCGGATTAATTGTTGTCGACAGGCATCCGGAAAATCGAATATATAAGTGAAAGCATTTTTTGTAATACACACAAGATCATTCTTTTTTTTAATACATATTTGTGTTCTGCTTTTCGCATATGGGGTTAATTTAGAACATTTATTACTGCTGCCGAATGCGTTGGCTCAATTCGATCTCGTAGCGAATAAAAATAACACAAGCGAAAATATAAGTTCGTATAACCGGTCAACCTGATGTCGACGAAGTAGTCCAAATCCATGCCAGTTTTCATTGTAATATGTTCTCAATATTTTGGTTATCGTATCGTTATCTGAAATCCTTTATCAATATAGTCACAAGCGACCCAAAATTTATTATCACCAGAACGTCTTTTTCTCTTTCAGTCATTGCCTAATAATACTGTAATCGATAATCGAAGTTCTACTGCAGTTTGTTGAAAAACACACGAAGACTCGAAATGCGGGCTTTTCAGTCTATCGCGCCTTTGCGGGGTGAATATGAACCTAATCAGTAGATTGTGTCTTATTAGCGCAAAACCAGTTTAGCAGGGCAATATACATTGATATCAACTGCTATAGCAATAAAAAAAATCTATACAGTCTAATCTGTTTTAAGCGCTTTGAAATCCTTTTTACAGATAGATCAATTATTTGTTGTGATTTTTACCTGAGCAACGGGTACAGCATACAACTTCGAAAATAAATAAGAGCTTCATCCACAAAAATTTCTCTGAATTTCTTTTAAAACTTGTGCTTTAACAACCAGAAAAAGACTCTGTTCATGTAAATTGTACTTCTTCTAACCATTACCCATCTAAATATTTATACTGCTGTTAATGGAATTGACCTTCGCATTGGGTTAGACACAAAAAAGGCAACAAAATGAGATTACATTATAAAACTTCTAATATAAATGGATATAAGAACTGCATAAGGTCGAGATTTAACCGAGCTTTGACAGTGCGGAAAAATCAATAATGATTTTTTACTGAATTAGATAATAAAACATGTATTTCATATGAACTTTGGTATACGGTTTTTTTCTAGATAGCTAGCTTAAAAATAATACACAACATTTTCGCCTCTAGTTTACACAGCAATGTGACTAAGCAGTGAATAAACAAAGGGTACAGAATATAGTAAAACAACCTGCTAGTTTTAAAAGTTGTAAAGTGCAGTTTTATTGATCTCATGATACTATAATACTATGTACAAGAAACTCAATTTTCGATATAATTTGTGAGATGAAGTTTTCAAAGTTAATTTTAGCTCATAAGTTCTAATTCTTTGAAATCCACATATCGATATGTCTTTTAACGATATGATATTAATGTTTGACATTTTGAAAGCCTTTCTTTAGAATAGATGTCTAGACTTTCGTAATTGTATATGGGCTAAGTTTGTTAGTATACTTTATCAAGAAATTTCGTATGTCCACTGTGGACTGCTGTTTCACCTAATGAAGAACGGCTTGCAGCTTTTGCTGGTGAGGGTACAGCATTGCTAGAACGGAACCATCACCATGTACATAAGTAAGATTCGTTAAAACATATTATAATTATGTTAGTTTATCCAATCCTATTTTAAAGTCACCTCAAGATAAATAACTCTTTGAAAGTCGGAAAAATTTGACAACAGAGTTGATTAATATATATTTGATTGCATGAGTTTAAGTTTCTGCCATTGCTTCATTTTACAATCGTTGAATAAAATTTATAACTTACCCAACAAGAAGAATGAAATCCTTTTAATTATCCACACGTGTAATAAATTGCTTTAGGGTTTTTCGTCTATTTTTGCATATGTCGGTTGTCGACTCTTTTTATATAATATTAAAACGATTATATATCAACTTTTGCATTATTTTCGAAATGCAGTCACGTTTTCTTTTTTATTTTTTCCATCAAAACTTCTAAACATAGATAATATAAAACCGATAAGAACACTTATTTTTATTCGCATTGGAAGGATAGATAACTTTTTTCAATGCAATATAAACTATTAAAGAGAAGTTAGCTCTCCGTCATCCCGAAAAAAAAAAAATTAAACAATTCTGTTTATCACACGACACGTACGTTCACATTGCTTTAAGACTGGTTGCCGCCAATATACTCACGGCACACAATAACATAGTATTAAATTTTTATAAATTAGTTACACACACAGAGATAAAAAAAAACTCTGTTACTACGTTTAACACTGCATATTCACTGTATCCGAGTGATTGATCCTGATGGATTAACTGAATAAAAATTAATTAAAACAATCTTGCTGATTGCTCAGGTATAAAACTATTTTGATACGCACATCGATGTAAATAATTGCCTTTCCTCTGCTCTTCCTTAATATATGAAAATTGTGCGTATTTAAAGATGTGTAAACTTAGTTAAAGCATAATTGAAGGGTAACTAAAATTGCGTAATCCAGTATTTTCTTTGAATCATTTATAGATGAGGTCGGACAGGAGACTAATTTAAATATATGAATATTAAATTACAAAAGGATCTGCATTAAACTAATTCGTAACAACTTAAAATAATCTTTATCGAAGCTGTGGGACACATTAACAAAAAATCAACTTGTACACTTGTATATTAGAACAAGATAGCCAGTATTAAATCACTTTAATTATATTTTCAATCAAAACAATATTTCACTATTGAAGCACAAGAATAATTGTCTTTTTTTTAAACCTTCACAGATATAGGGTTGAGAAAAAAATTAAATTAAAATGCAAAAAACAATGCATTCAGACTTATATTAAGAACCAGCACGAACTTCGATATTGTCGCAACACCAATCATTGCAAATATCGAACGACAACTGACGTCAGATTTAAGTCGGTTGGAGAAAATTCTCATGTGTTTAACTAAAGTGGGTGGTTTCCTGAATGCTATCACAGCGACAACGTTTTGAGGATTTTACGGAGAGTAGTTGAAGTTTCTATTGGGGAAAAGGTAATGCGCATGAGATTGCTCAAGGGGAATAGAAAAAGCTACACACTTAAGTAAAACGTTAGGAAATTTTTAAATACCCTAAAAATTTTGTTTGGTTTATAGCCAAATATTTCTCATGGTGAAATGGTGATTAACTTAAGAGTTTTTTGCTTTTATATAAAATGGCATATATGGCATATGGCCCTATTTGTAAATAAACGATGTCACAAAATTGATTTTTAAAGCTTTATGGAGCCGGGATAGTAATAAATCTTCCGAAAGTAAAAAGTACTTAAAGTTATGTTTGACCAAGTACAAAGCATCGAAGATGAATTTGTATATTTTTAGTTTTGTTAAGGCCTCAATTTATTTTATTTTCAAACCGTAAATTTGTTGCAAAAAAAATTATGTGTATGCATGGTTTATACTTTCCGTTTTTGAAACTGAGATTCCTCAGCTTCACCCAATTGAGCAATTGATTGCAGGTACTTGAGCAGTGGAACACACACATACGCCTTAGAATGGGCATATATTTTTCCTCTAAGCTTAATACTTTACGCTTCTTTGAGGGGTTGACATTTATTTTTCCCCTTTCTCGACTTTCGAATATGAATTTCTGTATGAGATATATTGGGAAATTTGGTCTATTCCAAAGAAGCTTTTTCCTCTCAGAATTTTCACATAAAATAGATAAATGTTTGCCAAAAGCTAACTTTAGACGTCTGTTTACAAAATAGGATCAAATAAAGTATTTTAAGCAGAATATGGTTATTCAAGTTATTACACATATAAAATTGATTGTCAATAGGGATGCAATTAAATTTAGAATTGTTATAGCATTAGAGTTTATTAAAACTTTATATTTTACTCTTGAGCAGCTTCGATTTGTATTCAAACTAGTAAGACTGATTGTAAATATTTAAAAAATGAAGGACCGTTTGTATAGCAGATGTTGCATTGAGTTGGTGAAAAACTTTATATTTACTTTGCCGATAAGGGTAAATTTTATGGTAAAGTAAAATTATTCGAGGGAATTTTATTTTTTCTATTAAAAGAATGATTTTATAATTAAACAATAAAATAGAGACCCTACAAGTTTTACACTTGGGTCACTTCTACATGGCAATATCTTCTGAAAGGTTTATAGTAAACTGATGCGCAAGTTTTTGTTGGATTATTAATTACTAGTCATCAAGTTTTCTATTATTTAATTTCCTTTAGCCTGATTAGTTTTTGACCACATCATTATCCACTTTGCAGTGGCAAATTGGTAGAGATTTTCTCAAAAACACTAAAAAGAATTAAGTATTGTGTTGAATACGACTAGAACATTTTGCAAAGCTGTAAACAGCTGTCAAAAAATTACAATTGTAAGGTCTAAAGGAAAGCGAGAGAGAAAGAGAAACATGCTGACATACTACTGTGGGCAATACTAATTACCGAGAAATCTTCCCTTACTACTAACCCCTACCGCTTATTCGATAAAATTTTCCGAAAAATTTTATGGCATAATTGGCAGGTGTTAAAGGGTTTCAATTAAAGAGTCACATTGGGATAGAAAAAGCACTGGGACCAGTTGTATGCACACTGTTTGGGTTTCCTTTTGGGTTTAAAGTAGGCGAGATTGGGATACATACAATCACTTTTATTTACATGCTTTGTATGTGTACATCAAATATCAAACAAATTGTTTGTGTAACCCAACGTCAAAATATAACATTGACCAAAAACGGGAGAGTTGCATCTAGGCCAAATCCATGTAGATATCAATGTTTTTTTTTTAAATTAATTTTGCTGCACTAATTTTAATTATTTTCTTCATTATTCACATACATGTGTAGTTCAAAACATTTTTTTGTGATTGTGCTATAAATCTCAATAGAAATTACATTAAACAGAAGATGATTTGTTGAAGTTAGACTATATACATACATACATATATACATACATGTTTACATACATCACCTGCAGATAAAACTATGGAAAATGAACAGGTAAAATAATAATTATTTCACCAGTAAATTGCAAACTATTAGTTATAAATATCAATGCAATCGAATGCTAGCCCCGATCACTAATTTGGGTTCAAAAGATAACAATTGTTGCATAGACACAGACTGACAAGCAATTTATCAACAGCCATATGATAAAAACATTTTCAGTTTACTGTTGACCTGGACATAGCAAAGGCCTTTGACTTCGTTTAACATAACAACCAACCAGTTGATTCAAGAGTAAGTAGAGAGAAAGTACTTTTAGGCTCCCCTTCGTCGATGATATCCACTACCATCAGAAAGAATTGGCAAACTACGGTACATCAAAATTGAGCACAAAATCATACAAAATAACAGACCTTGTCGGGTATGTTAAGCTCATGTCAGAACTGAAACGAAAATTACGTAAAGTACAAGAAAATGCTGCAGCAATGAAATATTGAACGAAATACAAAAGGTTGCAAGTAAACGATATAACAGAATTTACTCTACGTCTTATGTGTATATGTTTTCCATCATACTGAAAAGTGTACAACATGCTCAACAACAAAGAAGTTCAACCAACATGTCAAATATAACAGTTCGTTTTGCAGTTTATAGCAGTTGTCTTACAACATTATGGAATCCTAAACGACATGTTGCAAGTTATAACAAAGTGGAAGTTGAACAAACACAAAGATTAAAATAGCACAGATAACAGAAATTTGCAGCTAGCTGCGATAAAAAAAGAAAATCCTGTTAATGCTAAATGTGTGGTTGTTTGAAAGTGTTCATTCGGTTTAACTTTTTGTAATAGCGAATAATTGGCTAAAATAATTCAAAGTTTAGAAAACAATTTCATGAAAGAAAAGTAACAAATAAGGAAATATTTGTTCTATAAGTACAATACAGTTTTGTCAATAATCATCTACGATATATAGTATCGGACAAAACAATAGCACCTCCCTAAGCAAATTGAGGTTTTTGCTTGTAGCGGGTGACCGAGAGAAGTTACGAAGTTGAGATTTTTTTCTAGTCAATTAAAAATTAACAATGGTTTCCTTTCGTTCAATTTTTTTGATTTTTTTCGGAATTTATCGCAGATTGAAGGAAACCTTAGTAGATACTAATACTAACGCTCGAAAAAACGTTTATCAACTTTGATGGTCGATATGGATGTCATTATAAAGTGGGTGGGGTCCTGATTATGAAAATGTCTGTCCGTCTGACATTAAGCTTTAATCTTGATAATTAGCGAACCACTTAAAATTAAGGACTAAAATTCAACCAAAAGATGTACTTCACTTGCCCAAAGAAATTCGCGGAAAAAAAGGTAAAAAAAATACATACTAGTGAAAAAGTTAGTACTACTACTAAATTTGAAAAACAAATTTATTTTTTTATGTTTTTGATATGAGTGTCGTTGGAAGGAGGGTGGCACCTAGATCATAAAGTTGTACAACAGCAACCACCTTACGCTTATTGGTAAGGAGTTATTAACCGTCAAACTGTCAAAAACTGACTTGAGTACCGTGGTACCCACTTCAATTTCTAAAATATGCGGCCAAAAATATGACAAAAAATATGGGCCATGGAGCGTCTCATCGCAATATCCCAAATATAAAATCCCAATATTCCAATGTAAAATACAGAAAAATCTTGTATGATTTTTCGTTCATATTAAAATTAATTAATTACTAAGTTTTCGAAAAAAAAAATTCACTTGAATCTATTGAGTGAGGTATAAAATAAACTTAAGTTTACATTTTTAACTTTTTTGTTTAAAAGTTTTCGAGATATTATGCTGTAAAGTCGAAAAAAAGGCGTCCACCCCACAAATGGGAAAGGATTTTTTTTTGATGAGTTGCATTCGAAATGAAAAGAAGAATTTTACTGATGCTATTTTGATTTGTTAATTTGTTTGACTTATATTAAGTCGCAAGTATTAATCTATTTGCCGCAGAACGAAACTCTCGACGTGAGAGTAAAACCCACACTTGACCGTTTTTTTTAAAACCTAACCGTGGTCCAACTAGCCGCGCTCTACCCTACGTAAATGTAGCGGAAATGTATTTGTCAAAATTTAAATTTAACAGCAAAAGTAGGCTCGGACTGAGTGTAGGTCCAATGCTGCTGGATTTGTTTCCTCTACATATAATTATTCTCCTTAGTTCGGAAAAGTGTATTGTTTTGAATAAACTAATTTCGTTTGACGTTAGTCATACTTTTTTTTTCGCAGTAGTGATGCGAACAATGAAATTCGGGAATCATAATCGCTCGGCCGTAAGTCAATTAAGTCAAATGTTAAGGGAATGTTAAATACACTGGGTTAGAAACAATAATTTCGGTTATGGTATACCAAAAATATAAATTTGTATCTTTTCATATTTACATAAAAATATGACAAATGAAAAGAGAGTGAGATTGATATTGATTGATTGACAGATTGGGCCCCAAATTGGGAATGAATAAACCTTTTCAAAACTATTTTTGGGCTAAAAATCGGGACGTCTGGCAGCGCTGGTCCCAATACTTTGTACACATACAGTCGAATCACTATAATTCGAAATGGCAAGGGAACAGCATTTTTTACGAATTGCCGCTAGTTACGAAAGAAATCACTGTGGAAACTAAAAAAGTACGTCTGTTTGCTGAGGTCAACACTTGGCTGAGGTAACTAAAAAAATCATTTTTTCGCACTCATCCTCATTAGCTGTCCGAAAAAATGCTCGGTGATGACTCTACAAGTCAACTGAATTCCCAAACGCTTCAATGCAAAATGTTGAATTCCTCGAAGACTTCACTGTAAAAAGTTGCATTCCCAAAGACTTCAACGAAATTGGTTGAAGTCCCAAAGAAAATTGAAGTCACACTTATCTAATGAAGTCAATTGAATGAGTCCCAAATCGTGAAGTCAATTGATTCGTTAAATTAAAAGACTGCATTCTTTTACAGCTCTGACAAATGTAAAAAAAAATGCGCGTGAGAAAAGACGGCAGCTGCTTAATAACTAAAAAGATGTTATTGCAAGGAATAAAAGCATTAAAACACAATTCGAGAAGGTAAAATCATCATAAACAAACACATCTTTTATCTGGATGCCGACAGCAACGTCACTGTGAAGACGATGACGGTGACAGCTCTATTTTGGCTGCAGATGGCAGAGGTTCTCAAACAGTGGGAAACATTCAAAAAGCTAATTTTCACCAATAAAGCCGTCAGTCTATTAGATAACTTATTAATTGATGAAAATGATTAAAAAATACAATCGCAAATGAAATGAATACAGTTATTTAAGAAATTATAATAAAATGAAAAGAAATAAACTTTCACCGAGTTTTATGAAGATGCCTTCTCACACTACATTAAAGAGGACAAAACGATTGCTAGTAATGGCAAAAAGCTTATCGAAATGTGTGACTCACTGAGCTTGTCGATACAGAGGAAATGCTTTATCAACGATAGACTACTGCTTAGTAAGAGAAGAACGGTTCACCTATATGCCTGATCTCGAGATAGGCGAATATCCATTCTCCGATCATCTACCGCTATTAGTCACTGCCCAGAGATAAAATAGGGCACCGTTGGCTCGATCGGTTAGTGCGTCGGACTGTTGAGCGAGAGTACCCGGGTTCGAATCCAGCTCGGGGAAAAAAATACCACAAATATACAAAATAACAGACAACGAACGACTGAAAACCTTAATGGAGTACTTCTGTCATGAAAAGCTTTCGCAATTCGCCGTTCGGAACAGGCATTAAACAGTAGGTCCCCTCCACATGTCACAAAATTATAACGCGCACAACACAGTGGAGGCGCGAAAAAGCTAGACTCTGGCTCTCAACGGGCTGTTACGCTGCCCAATACAATAGAGATAAAATTGTGCATCGCTACCAAACAAAGCTGGATCAAGCACTACAATTGAGTTCTCCAAACTACAAACCAATCATGAAATATATATGTTGACGTCTTGTATAGCTGCTGCGGCGAAACCACTCCTACCGAATGAAAGGGAAAGATCAATAAAAAAATCCATGGTACGACGCAGATGAAGTCACCAACTCAACTTACCTAAAAGCAAATACAGTACACTACGAATATAAGAAATTTTGAAAATACAAGAAATTTATTTCTTACATCCTTGTTTTTCTTATATGCGAACAAGGAATATAGAAAAAACAGTTTGTCTTGTACGGACCACGGATATTAAAAAATTATTTTTTTTATACGCCCAGTGTAACTATACCGGAATAATAATATGTATATATTTATGTGTTATAGATGCGTTTTTCTTATAACCGCTATTTTCTCTTTCTCTTGACAGTAAAAAGATGATGATAAAACAGAGAAAAGATGAATACGATTACGTTTCTTTAAAGAAGTTTTTTCTTATATGAGAGTTTCTTATATCCCTAGAATACTCACCTCAATCACGCAACTCGCATCCGACTCTCGCATTTGCCTCGTATGAAGAGTCGTATTCGAGCAGCATCGCTATTCCCCAACTCGCATGCGTTGAATACGACTTCAAGTAAAAAACAACGCATGCCACAGCAGCTACCCGAATGTCAACTGTCAAAACGTGAAAGGAAAATATAAGCAAAACAAAGGAAAGAAAAAGGATTTCTCGTGAAATAAATAAAAAAGTTCTCCAATGAAAACAAAATTTAAAGTAGCATATTTTATTCTGTTTATTTTTATGTTTTTTTCCCAATCGTTCTGAATAAAATGGTATTTTTGGTGGACCCTGGAGGATTAGCGAACAACTAAACCGTACGCTGGCGCTTTCATGCAGGAGTTTCTTAGTTCCCAGTGAATTTTGTAGTTTTTTTTTTAACATCTACTTGATAGACTGATCAATTCCAATTATTTTAAAATCTTATTTGTACTTGCAATACGGATTGATGAAATATATTTGCGAATAGTGATCAATAAAATTCAATTTCAGGTGTTTTATGCCAGTTTCCTTTAATCGTTTGTTAAAAGAGCCATTTATGGATCATACAAATAAGTTCTCGTATCGAAAGATTTTTGTACTTCGCACCACCGTATCCTCTTTTACACAATAAAATATACTTCCCCAACAATTACCATTTAGAAATGTGTATTTGCACGTCTTGTTTTCAAACAACACTTAACTCGTACACCGAGTCGTAGGCAAATTTCTATATGAGAAAAATACGACACAAATACGACAAAGATACGAAAGCGGAATAAGGAAAAAAGTACGACACTCGTATGCGTTGCTTGAATACGAGTCATGTCAAATTTAAATACGACGATCCTTGTAAAGTACGACTTCGGTAATAATGAAATACGACTGTACTCGTATCCGAGTGTCGTATTCGAGTTGCGTGATTGGGGTGACTGTACCGAGTTAAAAACCTGTAAAGAAAAACAAAGGTAGTATTGACAAAATGTTGCACAGAAAATAAGTGAAGTAAGGAACAGCTTAAGCTTTTAGAAATTAGTGCAAGAATTGAATAGCAAAGAAGTTGTTAGTCGCTCCAGAATACAGGGCTCTTATCACGAACACCACTATCGTCTGACGATACCTGTGCTGAATTCCTTTCAAGTACTTTCAATTCCTTTTAATGACTTTAAAAGGAATTGCAACTTTAAGGAGGAAGGAAGGATAATAAGAAAGAATTGAGACTACTTAAAAGGAATTAGAAATTAAAAAGGACCTAAGATAATTTTTTAAGTACTTTGCTACTTAGATTGTGATTAAAATTACTTTGAAAAGAATTACAAGTACAATTACTAGAACTGGGTATTTGAAATTTCTAAGTACAAGTACCGACAAATTGTACTTGTACGAAACAAGTACAAGGAATTATATTTGCACTTGTACTTGTACTTGAATTTTACAGGTCTGGTATACAGATGACGTCGATCTACTAGACACCAAATATGATGCAGATTAAGATTAACAAGCTACAGCCATACTGCAGAACATTGAGCTTAAAGGTCAATACGAATAAATTGAAGATTATAGTATTCCGAAATGGCACCGGTAAATAAATTAGAAATGAGAAATGGACCTGGGAAGGTGAGGAAATGGAAAGGGTCAGAGAGTATAAGTATCTAGGAGGTAATACTGACACCCAAACTCTCTCTTGATAATCACTTTAAAGCAAAGCTTCATGATGCTTAAATGGCTTTTAACTGTAACTGGAAGGGAATCCTGGAGAAGAAGTATGTCCTGAAATGGAAACTGTTCGAAGCGGCAGAACCATTATGTGTTAATGGTCCGATGATGTTTTCACCAAAATGCCGTAGAAGAACTCTTACGATACTTCTTGAAGATAATCTTTCGTCTTCTAGAAAATACTCCAACGTACATTCTCCACTTGGAGACTGGACTATCTACTCTTTGGGTCCCAGGGCAGACGAACGCTTTCGAGAGCGAAAGGGCCGAATCGACTGAGTACGTGGATACTGCCAGGAATCTTGGGATTTGTTTCAATAGGAGATGGACCTGGGACAATCACATCAGCGTCGCTGTTGGGAAGACATTTAGCATACTTCGCAATTTATGTGCGACCTAGCCGTTTACTCCCTTCAAGACTAGGTGTCTTCTGGCAAAGACCCTTGCAGTACCCGTCCTCACATATGGGTGCGAGATGTTCCTTAATTGTTGCTATGAGTAAAGACGCAAACTTAACGTGGCGTTCAACTGCATTGTCCGCTACGTGTTTGGCCTACGCCGCACATCCTATTACTCAAAATCAATCTACAACATGATTTTTGATAATTTGCTTAGGTACCGTGCCCTATGTCTTTTGCCCAATATACTTTATCCCTATATAGGAAAATCACGCTTGAATCTTCCAACAGGTCAACAACCATCGTCCTCGCTCGTTTTAATTATTTAACTTCGGAATGTCAGTTTTTCGTAAGCTCCATCCGTTTATGAAATTCGTTACCGACTGCTTTGAGGCAAATAAGCAAGAATACCAGTTTAAAACTTAAATCAAAAACGTACTTTCAATGAAGCTAGTCTATTTTAGTGTATTTAATGTATTGTATCTCAAATTGAATGTAATCTAATTCTTTATATCTCTCTTGTTTTCTTATTGTTGTTTAGTATATCTGTCATTATATCTAGCTCTTGTAAAAGCTATTCGCTCTGCTATCTCACAAGATTCTTGTATCTTACAGCTGAAGCTATTCATTATTAATAAATAAATAAAATAAAAAATAAGGGCCACGAACAGGCCAAGCAAGGAGCTGCTCCATAGCTCGTCAGTTGTGGAGGTACATACTCCACTTGGATTTTTAGAAGCACGACTAGCGACTCACTTCTTGGAAATGGCCAACCTTAGATAGTCTCAGTTAACCAACTGTGCAGTGTCTAGGGAGACTTTGGCAGATGTACAACATATCACAAGTATCGACCTTCTTCATAGGACTCGCACAGATATTTCTAAAAGTGTAACTCAGCAGAACCAGAATCATTAACGCACTTCCTCTGCACCTGTCCAGCGCTTGTCAGGGCAAAGCAACGGACTTCAGATAATCCCTTTCCTGAATCTCTCAGCGAGCTATCCCAAATGAACATCAAAGACTTGATTTTGTTCCTCCACGCCGCACGATGGTTCTAAAATCACATACACCCAACTTTCAGAGTTGTGGTTTCAAAACGGCACTTAGTGCTAATTGGGTTCTCTAAGAACCACCACTCCTCACACCTACACACATTCTCCACTTGGATACTGTACTTCCTACTCTCCTCTGCACACGCTTAAAAAAATCCCAGATTTTCGGCGAGTGCTCAAGACTGTTCTTGCAGCACAACGTGCAACTATTACTAGTGCGTGTGTTGATGGGCAAACACGTATTATTGTCTCTCTCTGAATAAATTAAATTCTTAACTAGTTATATTTACAATAAAGCAGCAAGAGAAAAAGTGTATGGTGGATATGGCTTGCCTAATGTTAACAATAACAATGTCACGCAGCGTGTGGCGAAATTATTCAATGTTGGTCTCGGCGAACAAATCAGCTGTTCAGATTTGTCCAAGTGCTTTATAAAAAACACCAAAGGCATTCTGGGCGATAATGCGGCTGCAACGGTTGTTTGCGTAAAGTTTTCCTCTTTGTCTCATAAGGAAAAAATTATGGGGAAATTGAGATCGCAAAAGCTGAAACTGTACTCCGACATCTTTGACGACAATAACAACAGCATCAAGAAAAGAATTGTTATCAATGACTCCCTGACGTATTACACTCGATCACTTCTGAAGAAAGCAAAGCAGCTGAATGATAACAAGAAATTGAAGTATGTGTAGGTCAAGAATGCATCACTACTGGTGAGGAAAAAAGAGGGGGAAAAAGTCCATAAAATTATTTGTTTTGAAGATCTTTCTAATTTTTAATTTTATACAATGTACAACTCTTCTAGTTCTTTTTTTAATCCTCATAGTAATTTTGATGCATTCAATTCAACTTGTTTTTGCATTGATGATAATAGCTTAGACCATTTGCCAGGGTTTCAAATAGTTCATCAAAACATTAGAAGCCTTAGTGAAAATTTTGATTTGTTTTTCTCGTATCTCGTTATTCTTAATCATTTATCCGAAATAATTTTTCTCTACCCGAGCTACCTGTAATTCTGCTTCTTGCTTGGATCATATTTTTATACGGTTGCATAGAAATAGTTGCCTAACTTTTAAATCTGCTATATATGAGCTAAGGATAACTGACCATTCACTGACAACCATTCAATTTACTTCTACCACTATTAAGGCTGAGCAGTATGTTGTGATGGACTTTACCTCAATTAATTTCGATTATCTGCGCAGACTTTTGAATCATGGAATGACGTCTTCATGGCTAATGATCCTTCCACAGCTTTTTCTATTTTTCTTAAAAAATTTCAACAGTAGCCGAAAGTCCCATAAAAGATTCCATAAACCTTGGATGACTCCTAGTCTGCTGGGAAAAATCTCAAGGAAGAATGAAATGCGTACTCGGTTCCAGAAGCATCAAAATAATTCGCGACTTAAGAAAAACTATAAGAAGCTGTGTAATGATCTTAGAAGAGAGGTTCCTATGCGCAGAGATTCGTATTATAGGAATAAGTTAATTCATTGTTCGGGGAACAGTCGAAGAGAATGGGAGGTTGTAAGTCATATTCTGAACAGAACAAAGCCTACACCTGAGATATCTGTACATAATGGATCTGATTCAGTAGATATTGCTAACCTTTTTAATGAATTTTTTACTAATTTGCCTGCAGTTTATGAATCTCTGACTAATAATTCTTCTTCCTATTTTTGTGATAATGTGATTGTGTGTGAATCATCTCAGTCTCGTAGTTTTTTCGTCGAGCATTTTACGTCATTCGAAGTTCATAAAATCATAATGTCTTTAAAATCATCTAATTCTACCTCATTTGACTGTGTCTCTATCAGAATTCTCAAGAAAGTTTCTTTTTTAGTCGCTGATGTGCTGTCATACCTTTTTAACTTTAGCATGCAGGAAGGTATTTTTCCGGAGTCCTTAAAAACTGCAATAGTGATTCCTTTACATAAAAAAGGGGATACAACTACCTTGAATAATTACCGTCCAATTTCCTTACTATAGTCGAACTTCCCTATAATGAACGTCTATATAATGAAGTTCTCCGTATAATGAACTAATTTCGAAGACACAGCTTTCTAATTTTATTTTTATCTCTTTATAATAAATATTCATATAGTGAATTTTTCTATACAATTAATAAATTTTATAGTTGAAAACTTGACTTGCATACGTTTTTTGTCTCCATATTATGATTTTTTTCATATTATGCACGTCTGTACAAATATCGACCGTAACGGCACTTTTATCCGTTACCTGTGTGTTTTTTCGATATCTCTTTGAGACTCTTTGTCTGTTTTATTCATTTTGAGTGAAGAAGAATCGGTGGATGCGGTGTTGCCAAAAATGAGTCGAATTTCGTCATCCCTTGATGTACTTCGAACCCATGGTATAGACATACAGGTAATATATTTCGTATGTGCCAAAAAATGTAAACAACGAAAAAATCCAAGATGGCGGCTTTTTGAGATGGATTTTTCCCTGCTACGTTCGTTTTTCATTATAAGATGTAAAGTTTGAATGTACTTGGAAGATATGTAGGATAAATTTCAATTTTAAGTGCATTTGTTGCACAAGTAAAAGACTATTTTAACTTGGTAAATAGTTTATTTCACTCTTGTATTGTTATTTTAATAAATATTGTTGTCGCCAGGTTTTCTTATAATTAATGTAACAAACAAGATAATAACAACAATATTAACAATAGCCGTGTTTTATTATGCACGGATGATCCATATGGATCATGTGTGTAAATAAAACGCTCCAGATCATGGAAGCATTTTTATTTTGTGTTCTGACAGTAGTTTGACAATTAACTCCTGTCGATGCTGTGATATTTGCGGGCAGTGTTTCCATGTCAACATAATTTTTCTTCTCTTCAGAGCAAGTGTTTGCACATCTTTTACGGTGATGATTACAATTTTCACCGGCAAACGCAAAACAATTGTGCAAATCACACAAAATTGTTAGAAATTAAAATTGAAATACAAATTTTGTATTACTGTTAGCACAATATTACTTAATGAAGGAATAAAAGGGAGTATTAAAATCTAGTTCAAAAAATAATATTTTGTATACTTATCAGGCAATGCTGTAAATTGGAAATGGTTTCCAGGCAAATCAGCTTCCATGAACCTAGCAGGGAATAGCGGAATCAAATTTCGGATCACGATAAATGATCCCGATAGCTATCTGGATCATGTGTTGTTGTTGCAATGCGTGCAAACCAATGATCTATATAGATCATGAGTGCGTAATAAAACACGGCTAATAATAACAATAGCCGTGTTTTATTATGCACGGAAGATCCATATGGATCAACTGTGAAAATAAAACGCTCCAGATCATGGAAGCATTTTTATTTTGTGCTCTGACAATTTACTCCTGTCTGATTGACAATTTACTCCTGTCGATGCTGTGATATTTGCGGGCAGTGTTTCCATGCCAACATAGTTTTCCTTATTTTTAGAACAAGTGTTTGCACATATTTTACGATGATGATTAGAATTTTCACCGCCACACACAAAGCAATTGTGCAAATCACACAAAATTGTTAGAAATTAAAATTGAAAAACAAATTTTGTATTACTGTTAGCACAATATCACTTAATAAAGGAATAAAAGTGAGTACTAAAATTTAGTTAAACAAATAATAATTTGTATACTTATCAGGCAATGCCGTAAATTGGAATTTTTTTCCAGACAAATCAGCTTCCACGAACCTAGCGGGGACTAGCGTGAATCAATTTTTGGATTACGATAAATGATCCCGATAGCTATCTGGATCATGTGTTGTTGTTGCAATACGTGCAAACTAATGATCTATATAGATCATGAGTGCATAATAAAACACGGCTAATAACAAAAATAATAAAATAACAAACTATAATTTATTACAAATACTAAAGTGTGGGGGTTAAACTATATAATTAATGGGGTTAGGTAATGTTTTTTTTTTTTCAAATTGGCGTGGGAAGTAGTTAGATCGAATACGCTACAAATCGTATATTGGAACTAATATGAAATATTGGATAGCATCATATGAGTTACGTTTAGTTTTATGTTTTACTAAATATTTAAATACTTATTTTCTAATATATGCATGTATATGTACTTGCTGTGCATATGTCGGTAAGATTTCATCCGTTTATGTACCACAATCAGTTTTTAACACTTCCACTTAAGTGCTGAAATCAACGGTGAAGTTTTTCTATTTGCGTCGATTGTTCGAATTGGGTGGATTCTGCCATCGTTGATGTTTCAGGCTCCAAGTTGATATTTTTGTCTACATTTTCATCTGTAGACGTAGCACTAAAATCAATAAAATGAGCCATTATTAATATAAATAATGAACACAATTTGTTTTACACACTTACCTAGACACCAAAGATCTGTTGTATATTCTTATTTCCCGTGTACTCGAATCTTGTTCCTCCTTTTGAAAAGGCAACAAAAGTGAGGGACCTGCATCCTAATTTAATCTTTTGATTTTCAACGTTAATCCATATTGTTCGTACAATGGATTAAGCTGAATAAATCCACTTTTCTCAAAATGTTAAGTGACTTTCGCCATTTGTCCTTCTGACAACAGTTTGTACCTAACTATTTCATGTATCTCGAACTCTATACCTTAAAATGTTTGTATATTCCAATATTTATATGAAATAAAGATTATTATTATTATTATAACTAATTAACGACAACCCCACAACATAGAAAATTCCATTGAATATCCTCCGGAATGTGATCAAGGAATACAATTTTGAGTGGCTCACTTTGATCACCTACGTTAAAACTGCTTGGAGATATAGTTCCCAAATAATAAACGAAAGTTTTTGATCAACCTAACTTTTAGACTAATTGCGAGATATTAGATACTGTTTTTAAACAAAACTCAATTTCTATTTTTTCGGCTGACAGCTTAAGCCAAGCACAAATTGTGAATTTGTAATTTTAAAAAAATTAAATGAATATTGAATAAAGATCACATCTACTACTAAAAAATAGATTACCAACTACCTTTAAAAAAAAATTATCGTTGAAATCAATCGAGGGTGTTCTACCCTTGATTTAGTCTGGAAAAAAAGAGATGTTTAAATGTATTTTTTTTAAAATCCTGTTTTGGTGATATTTCTTGAAAGTCGAAAAATTACAACAAATCGGAAAAAATCGCAACTGTACTCCTTGTTGCAAAACTTGACCTTTCAAGTTAAAAATAAAGGAAAACAACAAATCGGGAAGTTTCAACATATCGACTATTCAAAATAAAATCTGAGCATCAATTTGCTGTGCATTACAGGTATTCCAAATAATTCAAAAACACTTTCCGCAAGATGCCGAAGTCAATTCACTATTTGCTCAAATTTGTCAACCTCAGATAACGAATCTGCAGTGCAGGACGGAGTGTCACACAGTGAGCGCCACATTCTGAGACATTTTGTATAATATTATATGTGAACTGCTAGTCTAATGCCACTTTCGTACATAGTGTGCTTTCATTGGTTACGACGTGCAAGGTGATTTTGTTTCATATACGGCAAATCGATGCAAAGAAAGTGTTGCCGAAACTCTCCTGAAGTAGTTTCTGTCGTAAAAGCTTTCAAAATTCTGAAATTCTGAGTTTCTGAAATGTTTCGTATTTGAATCAGCCAACGTCGTCATAGATGTTAGAACCAATGTGAAGTTGGCTATTAGCAGTCCATGTCAATGTTCTGTAAGAGTACTGTTTAATATTTCAGATATAATGTGAATTGATCATACGAATCATTGAATATTATTACGCTATTCTTTGTTCACTTTGTAAGTCATTAAAATTTAAACCATCACACAGTTGCGTACACAGTGTAGTACGCTACCACCGATCGAATTTTGAAGTTAAACGATATGTTTGGTATGTTTGGCTAGGTTCGCATTCACAGCCACAGCAGGACTTGCATGCGTTCATACAAGCAATGTCCACCAAGCAAGAATTGATCATATTTCTTATAAACCATAGTTCGTTTGATATATGTGTACTGTAGCTTATGCACATTTTTATATTCCATGTAAATCAAAGGTTATTGTAATGTTACAAATAATTTATAGTCATATTATTAATTTACGATTTCCATCTATGAACATGATGTCCAACAATCAAACATATTACATTGAATAAGTTTGTTTTGAAATTTATAAGGCATGTTTTTAAGTGCTCACTGCTTGCATTCTTAGAACATATGCAGCTATTTAAAAACTTTGGTTGAATGGCTATACCCAGTTCCTACATTTTCATTATACAGTTCGGTGTAGTATCTTGATCAGTGAAGATGTGCGCTTATTTTTATAATAAAAAAAATATTTCTGTGACGTTCTGATATCTTAAAAAAGTTTGTGAAATATGTACTCATTTATGACGTCATTTAAATAAAATGATCGGAATCTAATTGTTTTTTATAATGGACTTGTATATTTTTGTTTTTTGACGCTCCACTTAAGGGATTTCGCGTACTTTTTTCAGAATAAACGTTTTAGTTTTATTTATGTTTTCATGAGTATCTATAAAGATGTAAAAATAAACTCCCTCAAATAGTACATTCGTTTTATTTTTAAACGTAACGAGCACGCTTTTTCAGCATTTGATTCTGCTTTATTAACCTTGCAGATGTACATGCAATGTTTTCTCTTTGATGTTGTTTTATTTCTTTCGGTGAATTTCTGACAATTCGCTGGTAAAAACAATGGAGCTAGGTGGTGTCCGACTTAAAAATGTATTCTGTGTAAATAAACCGAGTGCTTAAGCAATTATTTTCATACAAACCACCCAGCCAGCTTTTATACAAATACGGCATTTAGTGAGAAAAATCATGGATATACGACTGGTTTTTATTCTTATGTGGTGTACTAATAACCATGAAAAGTTGATAACCGCACTATTAGCATCAACGCCATTCGATGACGAAGAAATACGTACGACGAACGACGTCAAAAATCCATTTTTAAATATAAATTCCCAGCATATATCAGACGCCACGGTGTTTGGTAAAAATTTAAATGATTTAAATGCAACATATAATGCGCAAAATATTTTTATGGCCGGCCAAAATAATCATGATGCTAAGTTAGAAAAAGATGAAACACCTCTTCATGACTCGCCTTTAAGCCAATACGGAAGCGCGTACTCGTATCCAGTACCGCAACGAAAGCAAACGCCTGAAAAGTTGATGTATACAAAAGAAATTGTTTTGAAGCAAGGGCGTTTAAAAGGGATAATAAGGAATATGCACACTCGAACTGGATTAAAGGATGTAGATCAATTTTTCGGAATCCCCTTTGCAGAAGCTCCCGTAGGAAGCAGACGGTTTATGCCACCAGGTATGTTTGAGAAAATAATTAGATTGCAAATTGAAACTGCACGTTGATTGATTGATTTTTATTCGTATATTAAAAGTTTTACAAAAACATTGTGTTACCCACGAAGCCTTTTGCTTCGCTGCTTGCTGCTAAAAACCATTTTTACATTTTAGAATTCGTATTTTGAGTTGATTGGAATTTTAATTTAATCTTGGTGTATAAAAATTCAATAAGATATAGATTCATTAAGATGTAGATAGATAGATAGTATACTCGTATATTAATTCAATGAAGTATTGACTTTAGAACAATAAAAAAAATGATAATACAATGCGCACTTAATTAACGCAACTCTATGCCAGCAAAACTTAAGTCGTAACACAACAACTTTTTAAAAGTTTAACCTTGATTAATGCAACTTGTTCAGTTTATTCATGTTTTTGCATGTTCTCTACAGTAGTTGGCTTGAGGAGGATTAGCTATCATTATCTACACTACCTACAAATAGCAAAAGGGAAAAGAATTGATTGCATCCGTTTCCAAACATCTTGATAAAATTGCTCCCGACATTGGCATCTCCAATAAAGAAATCAGGATCAGACAGAAATTGAGAGCACCTCTTTATCAAAGGTTCAACCAGAGTTTGCAATTCAGTCCTTCAATTTATATTTATAATGGGCTGAAGAGAACGAAATATCAGTAGACCATATTTTGACTCTACAATAAATTTAATAAAAGAAAGGGCAGTTTTCAAAAAATATTGAAGTCTAAAGTATCTACCTTCTTTCAAGAAAGCCCATAATATTTTTATTGCATGTATGTTTCTGTATAATTTATAATTTTTCGTTTTCTTATTAAACAAAAATGTGTTTAAGAATAACGATTTGCTCTGGTTGCAATAATATTTTTTTTATATCATTGTCGCTATCTATGCAGAAACATCAATTTCAACCTTAATTGTATATTTACGAACAACGGTTCCGTACTCTCAAATATCGTAATCTTAATCTTAATCTTAATCTTAATAATATATTTAAGTTCGAAAGTTTGGATTTTTATGATTTTTCTCTTGTCAGAATTGGCTCCAAAGCAGCTTGACTTTGGAACGTAGACAGCTTATGCTGTATACTGCGTTTTAGTACTTTTTTTTTGTTTTGCCTTAAGGACGATATGAAAACCCAATAGGCAGGTGGCAGGTGTGAGACCTTCCCCCACTAAGACCACGTCTTGACTTCTTCTCCTTGACACCATCCACTCTGGGACCGCTTTCGCATTACTTCAGAGTGGTGTCGTTTTCTTCCCCCGAAAGGGGACCGGCTTTTTTATTTTCTTCATACATTTTATGTTTAGATGCATTAAGTTTTACTCAACTTTGAAGTGGTCGCATAATAAAAAGAATACGGATATTCCAATTACCCTTTTTGCTTAATTTTCTATTCGGCGATCGTATTTCTTACATTTTGTAGATCAGACAGGGGTTGAAATAACTGCGTTGCGGTTCACAGTCGCGTCAAACGATTAAAGGAAACTGGCATAAAACACCTGAAATTGAATTTTATTGATCACTATTCGCAAATATATTTCATCAATCCGTATTGCAAGTACAAATAGATTTTAAAATAATTGGAATTGATCAGTCTATCAAGTAGATGTTAAAAAAAAAAAACTACAAAATTCACTGGGAACTAAGAAACTCCTGCATGAAAGCGCCAGCGTACGGTTTAGTTGTTCGCTAATCCTCCAGGGTTCACCAAAAATACCATTTTATTCAGAACGATTGGGAAAAAAACATAAAAATAAACAGAATAAAATATGCCACTTTAAATTTTGTTTTCACTGGAGAACTTTTTTATTTATTTCATGAGAAATCTTTTTTCTTTCCTTTGTTTTGTTTACATTTTCCTTTAATGTTTTGACAGTTGACACAGGGTAGCTGCGATGGCATGCCTTGTTTTTTACTAGAAGTCGTATTCAACGCATGCGAGTCGGGGATTAGCGATGCCGCTCGAATACGACTCTTCATACGAGGCAAATACGAGAGTCGTATGCGAGTTGCGTGATTGGTGTGACTATAGTAAAACTCCTTATCTTCTATGCATTGTGTTTGACTACAACTTAGAGTTGAGTAGATGCAACGAATGGCAAAAAGAACGCAGGTGTTAAAAGTACCCTTTTTCTAATTTTCTCAAATCGGGCATTGGCGATCGATCTATCTTTATTTTTTTTCCAGACGCAGGGGTCGAGAATCAGGAGTTTCTTAGAGATTTGTTTTTGGTTAAGTAAAATGAATAGGACGCGCTTTGACGATTCACGCACAAAATAGATAAAGAATTTTTGGAGTTGTAGTTGCCGCTATTGCATAAGAAAAAATCTCAAATTCCAATGTAATTAAGAGCAGAATTGTTTTTTTTTTCTAAATCTAAAATTGTTCTTTTTATATTAAATTTGAACTGACAGCATTCGTATAATTTAAATTACAAAATTAAAATACTTGTGAATTATAACTAACTCATCAGGAGGTATGCCCAAGCGTAGCCAGGCGAGATTTTTGACTTGGTCCTGCCATCACATCATTCAAGGCGCGCCTTGGAATGAATGTATACTATCTATCAACCTATATCTATATTTATATCTTATTGAATCTATATCTATAGCTATATATTGAATCTTTATCTTATTGAATTTTTTTTACACCAAGTAAAAATAAAATTCTAATGAATTCTAAAATGTCAACCACCCACAGATAAGCAAAAGCTTCGTTGGTAGTCAAGTCTTTTTGTAAAACTTTTAATATGTGAATAATAATATCAATCAATCAATCTGTGTGACTCATATGTTGTATATTTCCCCATTGCAGTAGTATATTTCCCCATTAAATTATTGTCAACGTTTTATGTGGACGAAAAAACATTTTCAATTTTTGTATTGGATTATAAATATGAAATGCATCTCGGTTATCCGGATTCGCAATTATCCGGATGCCTACCGACAACAATAAGTCCGGAAAATCGAGGCTATATAAGAAGTATAATATAAGAAAAACACGCTATACTTTTCTACTTTTTTTTGTACTAGGGTTAGTTACAAAGGACTACATTTGTATAATTTTTTTTTACGCAGGAACGCCGATACCTTGGAAAGGATTGAAAATAGCACGCCATCTTCCTCCAGTTTGTCCCCAAAGGATTCCCGATGTGAATGGTAATGTAAAGCTCTCCAAAGGACGATATGAACAGTTAGCTAGACTCTTGCCTTACCTGAACACGGAAAGTGAAGATTGCCTTTATTTGAATGTTTATGTGCCCCACGGAGGTAAAGTAATGGTAAATTTTGTCTTTATTAGACAAAATACATTTAATCTCTTTTAACACATGGCTAGAAATTGTTTCTTAGTTTTTTTGTGCTAAATATGTTCATATTACTAACAACAATCTACAAAAATTAAAAATAATGAATATTTTACATATTCAGTTTCGAAAAATCCTAACTAAATCCGGCTTAATCTTAGTTACATATATACAACAAATTTTAACAAAAAAGCCTAAAATGTTTATGACGGAACTCAAGACGAGTAAATGTAGCTCTTGACTGACTTTCATTCTTCAAAGAATTCCCTCCTACTATTTGCGACTAAGAAAATGCTAACATGATGCATTCTTATGTGTTCACAAAATGCTATGCTTTACACAAAGTTTTATCATAGCTAATACCAAATTTGCTTGTAAACAAAGTTCAATATGCGTGTTTACACACACACATGTGTAAAACCATTGTTTGAATAGAATAGGAAGGACCACTGACAATAGTTGCACTTACACGATTGCATTCATTATCATTGGTGACGTAAGAGCCCGCAGAGGGCCAGAACCTAGCTTTTCGCGCCTTCACTGTGTAAAGCTGGCCTACAGTTTATTGCCGGTTTCGGACGGCGAATTACGAAAGTTTTCTGTGACAGAAGTACTCTAGAAGGATTGTCTGTCGTTCGCTAGAAGTGGGGCCGTGAAAATACTTTGTGGTGTTTTTTTCCCCGAGCCGGGTTCGAACCCGGGTACTTAACAGTCTGACTCACTAACGATTAGACCACGTTGCCCACCACGAATACATTAGCCGTTTTTTATTATGCACGGATGATCCATATAGATCATTGACTTAGACGTTTTGCAAAAACTGATCTAAAAATTGATTCACGCTATTCCCGCCCATTTTACCCCTGAAAGTTTATTTGTCTGGAAACAATTTCTAATTTACGACATTACCTGATAAGTATACAAAATATTGTTTTTTGAACTAAATTATAGCACTCACTTTTATTCCTTGAATAAAGTAATATTGTGCTTACAGTAATACAAAATTTGTACATTAATTTTAATTTCTAACAATTTTGTATGATTTGTGCAATTACTTTGTGTTTGCCGATGAAAATTGCAAACATCATTGTAAAAGCAACACAATTCTAACAATTTTGTATGATTTGTGCAATTACTTTGTGTTTGCCGATGAAAATTGCAATCATCATTGTAAAAGGTGTAAAAACACTTGTTCTGAAAAAAAGGAAAATTATGTTGGCATGGAAACACCGCCCGCAAATGCCACAGCGTCAACAGGAGTTGATTGTCCGAACACAAAATAAAAAATCCTCCATGATCTGGAGGGTTTTATTTACACACTTGATTCATATATTGTAAATCATCTTCTTCTTGACCACGTGTTGCACTAATGGGGTGGCGGGGGCAATGCACGCAGAAGAGATCTCCAGGCAACTCAACCAACCGCTGCCGATTCTAACTCATCGAGAGGTAAGCCCAAGCGTAACCACGTTCGCCTTTGGATTTGCTTCCACCATCTCATCCTGGGTCTGCCGAGCGTTCGCGTTCCTGAAGGAATCGCATTCAAGGTGCTCCTCGGTAGTCGTACTGCAGGGGACATTCGTGCCACGTGGCCAAGCTATCGAAGTATGGACCTTTCCGTTCGGAGAAGAAGCTGCTCAACATTAAGCTCTCCACGCACTGTCTTATTTTTCACCCTATCTCGGCGAGTAACTCCTACTACAGCATGCAGAAATCTCATCTCGGCAGCTTGTATTCGCGATCTTATTCTTTCGGTCATTACCCAAATTTCATGACCATAGGTGAGAGTTGGAAAAAATACCGAATTAAACACCGATAACTTGGCCTTCATACCAAGCTCGGCCCTCCTGATGACAGATCTTCCAAGCTGTTTCAAAATCAAATAACCCAGCTTGAACAATCCTATAGGAAAGCTCAGTATTGCTCCTCCCATTACTCGTGAAAAAGACCCCCAGGTACTTGAGCTTCTCCACCTGTTTCAATGGGACTCCGCTGACCTGCAGAGTGCATTGCACAGGCGTTCTGGAAATAACCATCACCTCGGATTTATCCACGTTAACCTTCATCCCAGCATCAGTACAGACGGCCACAAACCTATCTAGCGCACGCTGGAGTTTCGTCTGTGAGGATGTGAGGATAACTAAGTCATCTGCAAAAGCAGGTGACTTACCCTCAGCTCCCCCAATCTCAAACATTCTTCACCACGGCTGCGTTGTAACATACAGTCCATGTATATAATTAAAAGGGAGAGGTGACAAGACGCACCCTTGGCGAAGTCCAACGCCCACAGTTAAAGGTGTTGATTTACTACCGTTAATTCGAACACAGCTGCTACAGTTCGTGTATAGGGACTGAATGGCCGTCAACAGAGACCCATTAATCCCATACTCCTGCAGAACACTCCAGAGATTTCCTCGAGGAACTCAGTCATACGCCTTTTCCAGGTCTACAAAGCAACTGTAGTACAAAGAAAGCCGCACTGTTCGTCCTTCAACCTGGATTCGACCATAGCCCTAGAATGCGCCTCCAACACCTTAGCATAGACTTTACCGGGGAGACTTAAAAGAGATATTCCCCTATAATTCGAGCAGTCTAATCCCCCTTTTTAAAAAGACGGAGAATCAACCCAGTTTGCCAATCACCCGGCGTCTCGCCACATTCCCAGGCCATCTTAATAACACGAGAGAGCCATAAAACTCCCTCTCTACCCATCCCCTTCAGCATTTCTGGCCGAATTTCATCCACACCGGCGGATTTACCGACTTCTAGCGCTTCAATCGCCAAAGTGATTTCCTCCACTGTTGGACTATTCTCCGCCCTACTCACGACGACAGGTCTGCCACCCTGTGCCCTGTTCGGGATTGAGCAACTCCAAAAAGTGCTCGCTCCATCTGCGTAAGATGTCTGTCGCATTGGAAAGCAACACCCCATCTTTGGATTTAACTCCTTCGATGATGTTGAATTTTCTTTCTCTGAGGCGGAGGATGGTTTGCCAGAACATCTTATTCGCAGATCTAGAAGACGAAGCAGAGTCCCCCAAGAGAATCCAGTCCCTGTAGGTGTTCTTCTTCTCTCTGATGGCTTCTTGGACTCCAGGTGATTTAAGCCACGCTGTCCTTTTCTCACCACCAGCCGCCACATCAAGCCGCTTCACTCCATAAACATCACGTGCAGAGGCAATAACTGCTGTTGAGAACAGTTGCTATTCTTTCTCTACATGTGACGGAACACTTTGAATTTGTTCAAACCTTTCGGACATGTGCCGTAAAAAAATTTGCTGCACCTCACTGTCCTGTAGTTTCTCCCACCGTATGCGTGTAACCACTCTTGGTTTCCGTCTTGGCAGAAGAGGTACTCTGTCAGTAAGTTGCAGCGTACACAGCACCAGGTGATGATCAGTTGACAGTTTAGCCCCTCTCAACACACGAACATCACAAACCATCCGTTTCATACACGATGGCACCACACAGAAGTCTAGCAACAATTTCTGTTGGAGACTTCGACGGTACCAAGTGTATTTATGTGAAAGAAGGTGTTCATAATGGACATGCCATTAGCGCAGCAAAAGTCCAATAACCTCTCTCCGTTCGCATTTTGATGAGGATCACCGTTCCTCCCAATCACACTCCCCCATGTTGTTACATGATTAGACTTACAAATGTACACTGTACATTTGTACACTGTACATTTGTAAGTCTAATATTCAAACTTCAAATGTTCCAGTATGCCCTATTACAATCAAAAAAGTCTTCATAGTGACGCAATAAAACGTATCATTTATTATTTCATCATTTAATGTATAAAAAAATATTTATAACAGCGTATTTATACAACCAATAATTTGTGCCTGCCTAAAACTAACAATACTACTCTTTCAAAGGCATATAACACGCATTTGGAGTCATTTTAAAAATATTATAATTATGCGTATTTTTTCTTATATTTGTACCATAGATGGATCTAATCAGCCGCAGAAGTATTCAGTTATAGTATATGTGCATGGAGAATCATTCGAATGGAATAGTGGTAACCCGTACGATGGATCTGTATTGGCCAGCTATGGACAAGTGATAGTAGTAACAATAAACTATCGATTAGGCGTCTTAGGTAAAATGATGATTATCACTTTTTGTGAAGAGTCACGTCTAAAAACGATGGACGTTACATGGATTGTTAGCTCCAAAGTCACTGAAAAGTATTTTTTGGTATTGCTAAAAAAAGGAAGGATGTCCAAAAATACCTTGTTACAACAGGTCCACAAGAATTATATATTTTATCGATATTTTCTAAAAATTATATATTTTACTGGTGGAGCCGTTTTAGAATAAACGCACTTAAGTAAAATCAAACAATATTCTGTCTTAGAACATCAGCTGTTGAATTACTTAGAAACAATGTTTGACTTAGTTCTCAGTAAAAAAAAAAAGGTATTGAGTAAAAATAATGGTATCTTAATTTTTTCTAGGTTTCCTAAAACCTGGCATTAATGATGAAACTGTCAGTAATTTCGGTCTCTTAGATCAAATTGCTGCACTGCATTGGATTAAAGAAAATATCGGTGCATTCAACGGCGATGAAAACAGCGTAACATTGATGGGCCATAGCACGGGCGCTGCTTGCGTTAACTATCTGATGATGTCACCTGTTGCATCGGGTATGAGGAACAATATCTAAAACAGTTGAATACTTTAATTTTTATATTTAAATTTTTCAAAGGCCTCTTCCATCGAGCGATCTTAATGTCTGGATCTGCAACAGCCGACTGGGCCTCGTCAAACAATTCACTGCAATTAACAATGCAAGTGGCACATGGTCTGAATTGTCCACTAAATACAGCTAGTGAAGAAATTGTATCTTGCTTGCGTTCAAAAAGGTAAATAGAATTGATTCTGTAGAAACTATATCCAGTTTATATGTATGTATGTATGATCGAGAATCAAACTTGGGTAGAAGGCAATCAATACACCGCCTAGGCTACCGCCGTACAGTGGGGCAGAATACGCTAAAAGCGTGCATAAAATCAAAAAAATTAAAATATCTCCTGACTTCCATTAATTTTATTTTTGAGTACTGAAATATGCCACTCATCATAAACTAAGTGTCCCAAGTCATTACCTCAGTCACATCCCACGAAAAATGCATCAGTAATTGCAATTGCTTAAATAGAAGCGTTTTTAAAGTGTTTTTTGTGAAAAAAAATTTCTGAAATCGACTACATTATCAAAATATTTGGTATGGAGCGCTCTAACTCAAATATATGTACATATACCAAAATAGCCAAAAAAATAGTGTTTGAGCGAAGGCACATAAATCTGTAAATTACATTTAGTTTCAAATGGATCTAACTTATATCTTTTTATCATTATACCAAATTTCGTCAAAATCGATGACCTCGAGATCCTTGTCTCCTGCGATGTTGGGAGTTGACAAATTATACAACCCCATAATTAGCTGCTGCCGCGACTTCCCTAACTTGAATATCAGTTATTGCGGTGGGTAAATAATATTACCATGTTTAAGGTTTAAGCTTTCTCGAAATCAAAATCGAAATCGCGTTTGAGATAGACAGATAGGCACATAGGCAGAGTTATGTCAAAGACTGTTATAAAATAGCTGTGCGCGGAGGTTTCACCGCGTTTTGTGAAAAAATCTACAAAAAATGGAAGTAAAAAATACGAATAATAAAGAAACGCTTTAAGTTTAACTAAAACTAGCAGCTGCCGCGACGTTGTCCGCATGAATATCACTTATTGCGATTACATCTGGGTTGGTTTTTCGATATTAAGTTTTCAAAGCTGGTTGCTTTTTCATCTAAATCACGAGCAACTTCAATTTAGTTTTCAAAATGAGGTACTTTTCTGTCTCCTACTAAAAGTAACTTCCACCCAAATGTCCTCTCATATTAGTACATGGTTTTAGTGTATAAAAAACTTTCCATAATTCAGTAGCTTTTAACACTCCAGTAGGCGCATGGACCATAATTTTTTTTTAATATCATGTAGTATTTAAAATGTTTTTTTTTTGTTTAGCTATAACATTTTATAAAAATTTGTTTTATTTTAAAAATTTAATACAGTATGAAAAATAATGTGTTCCTCTATAGCTTAACCCCAATTCGAATACTCACAACGCATGTTTTTTTTGCAAAACAGCGTTGGCCTATAATCGAAGACCGTGTTTCGATTAGCGTTTCTTTTAACCACGTGCCCACTAAAAGGATACACACGACTTCGCAATGTCTGCTCTAGTTCCCCTTACTATCAACGGCAACGTTTATCGAAAATCTCCAGCAGACATGACAGTGACTCCACCCACGATTTTATTACAACATCTAATATCTCTAATGCCCAGTTTTTACAGTGAGAGTTTAAGCTAATCTTTTCGTTTAAATTTCCGTTGACCCTGGTAGGTAGTGCTTAATTTCTTTTATTGTTTGTAATAATAATAAATTTCGGTTGAAATTTTTCGGTTTCACAGTACCCGTTCAATTGAAAAGTGGAGATTATCTCGACGTTTAAGTTAAACGACAGAATTCTCCCGTTTAAACTTCGGTTTAAGTAGTCGTGTCAGTTGGGCTGATTTGAACCATTTTTCAAATAAAGTTCTTTATTTTTCTAAGTTTTTTCCACACGTCAAAAGCAGTAATTTGGCATTTCGCATATCAACATTTTAACGTTTTTGGCCAAAAGCTCCAAAACTTTTTGGGCCAGAATGCTAAAACTAATTTTTATTGAATTTACTTATCGTAACCGATTTTTGGTTATTTTTTAGATTTTTCGACTAAACGGCATGGAAGTTACAGGAGGGATTGTTTTTCCGACTTTTTACAGAACCGTGAAAATAGCTACTGTAAGTCTACCTTACAGGATAATAAAAGATAGATATGCGCGGACATATCTATAATTTGAGACGGTCAATTCCCGCATGCATTATTTTTTTGTATCTATAACTGTTTAATTTGCGCCCGACTCAGAAGCTTGAGACTCTTGGGTCTTAGGTCTTAGGTATTTGTGACTGCCTGCGTTAAAACGTAGGGTCACGTAGGCCATTGTGTTGTCACACCTCCGGATTGTTTCCAATGCTCGGACTCCCTGCGTAAAGAGTTCCTGCAAATATACCAAACCAAACAATATTAGCAGGCATGTCATACTACCTGTTTGATGTGCAAAGCTAGTAGTCTGATATCCCTTGGGCTATACCCAATTGGATCTGTTAATGAAACCACTGATGCGCCTTACAACCAAGTTAGCGAGTTCGCTTAAATCTTTAAAGAAGTATGCACCTAGAGTGCGTTTCCTGGTGCGTGCGAGTGCTGGGCATGTTCCTAGAAGATGTATTGTTGTCTCCTCTTCCTCCTCATCACTGCAGCTTCTGCAGAAATCATTGGAGGGGAGCTTGAGACTAAAATTTATTCACAAATCTCATTCTACCGTTAACTTGTTGTATCGAAATGTCTAAAAAAATTTAATCTAAAGCCTTTCCACAAAGTCCACAATACTACTGGTGAAAACTGAATGAAAATCTGTTCAGTGGTTCGTGAGATTAGCCCGTTCAAACAAACAAATATTAGTATAGAGTATAGATAAATCAATCGTCTCGCACTGAGGCCAGTTGTGTGGAAAATCCAAATTCAGAACAAAAACTTCAAAATGGAAACTGTATTTTATTATATTAGACGTATTCAGCTATACTCTGCTCAATGGTGAATTTGAATGCTAATTTTTTTTTGCAAAAGGTTATTATAGGTTATTTTAGTATGAACAGAAATTCTGCAAGATTTTTCTGCACTTTTGGGAAATTCCGATGAGCCGTCCCATAGCTCCATTTTTTTTTTTCATATCTTTTGGTCCAATGTTTAAGAAAATAAAGTGGGTACCACGGTATACTAGTCAGTTTTTAGCAGTTTAATGGCTAATAACTCCTTACCAATAAGAGTAAGGTACTTACTGTAGCATAACTTTATGATCTAGGTGCCACCCTCTTTCCATCGATACCCATATCAAAAATATACAAAAACAAATTTGTTTTTCGAATTTAGTATTAGTACTAACTTTGTCGCTAGTATGTAACATTTTTGAACTTTTTTTTTTAACTTTCTTTGGGCAAGCGAAGTACATCTTTTGATTGAATTTTATTTCTTAATTCTAAGTGGTTCGCTAAATACCAAGACGGCTAAGAAGACTAAGACCAACAGATTTACCAAACAGATAACTATATATTAACGATTTACCAGACTCTAGACAAAGTTTATATTATATACATAAATATATATTATATGGAAAAAAAAAGAACAAAAAGTAAAAATAAAAATTTAATGTAATAATGTAAATTAAAAATAAATAAATGACGAAAAAAAAAAAATAATGTCAAATATACGCACATAAAAATTTGTAAAATAGTTTATAAGCATACATGTAAACAATTGAACAAATAATTATAAAACAATAACCTGGCGACAACAACGAGCGACAGGGGGCGCTCGGAGTGAATAAAACCCCCAACGCTTCGGGTGGATTAAAACCCACCTGTGCCATACGTAACAAAAAACAACAATGAAGGACAGTGGTCCTGACTTGCTAAACAACATTCCCTATACATGTGATACCTTTATGAAATGTCAAAAATCAAGACAGAAAATAAACAATTTGGGAAAAAAAAAATACCAATATTAAAGCTTAATGACAAACGGACAGACATTTTTATAATTAGCGGCCTATCCCCTATTCAATGGCACCCATATCGTATATCAATGTTGAGTTTTTTCGAGTGTTAGTATTAGTACTAACTTTTCCTTTAATCTGCGACTAATTCTAGATACACCTTCAGTCCAAATGTTATCCATTAACTAAGAACGACTCAAAAGTTTTTAGCGTTTTTGTAAATCGGACAAACAGACGGACAGCGGTGTGATTCGATTCGGTCAGTCGGACTTTGACATTTAGACCTGAAAGCTTTGTACAACTTCGAAATTTGATTTGTTTTATTTACATGTGAAATTTGGATGAAAAAGGGCGATTATTTGAATAAATAAGAGTTGCCAAATTACGACGAAGCGAAGAAATCCCCCCTCCCATATAATGACGTTGAGGACAGCCTTAGAAACTGTTCCCCATTTGGAGTCAGACCTAAATTGTGGCAGTATGCGGGCGTCTGGCGGCCGGTTTGTCCCGCTCGGGAGCCGGTCGGGCTACGAGCAACCCGGCAGTGGCCTCGTGAGTGACTACGGAGCTGGGGTGCTGTGTACGCTGCAACTTACTGACAGAGTAACTCTTCTGCCAAGACGGAAACCAAGAGTGGTTACACGCATACGGTGGGAGAAACTACAGGACAGTGAGGTGCAGCGAATTTTTTCACGGCACATGTCCGAAAGGTTTGAACAAATTCAAACTGTTCCGTCACATGTAGAGAAAGAATAGCAACTGTTCTCAACAGCAGTTATTGCCTCTGCACGTGATGTTTATGGAGTGAAGCGGCTTGGTGTGGCGGCTGGTGGTGAGAAAAGGACAGCGTGGCTTAAATCACCTGGAGTCCAAGAAGCCATCAGAGAGAAGAAGAACACCTACAGGGACTGGATTCTCTTGGGGGACTCTGCTTCGTCTTCTAGATCTGCGAATAAGATGTTCTGGCAAACCATCCGCCGCCTCAGAGGAAGAAAATTCAACATCATCGAAGGAGTTAAATTCAAAGATTGGGTGTTGCTTTCCAATGCGACAGACATCTTACGCAGATGGAGCGAGCACTTTTCGGAGTTGCTCAATCCCGAACAGGGCACTGAGGCTGGCAGACCTGTCGTCGTGAGTAGGGCGGAGAATAGTCCAACAGTGGAGGAAATCACTTTGGCGATTGAAGCGCTAGAAGTCGGCAAATCCGCCGGTGTGGATAAAATCCGGCCAGAAATGCTGAAGGCGATGGGTAGAGAGGGAGTTTTATGGCTCTCTCGTGTTATTAAGATGGCCTGGGAATGTGGCGAGACGCCGGGTGATTGGCAAACTGGGTTGATTCTCCGTCTTTTTAAAAAGGGGGATTAGACTGCTCGAATTATAGGGGAATATCTCTTTTAAGTCTCCCCGGTAAAGTCTATGCTAAGGTGTTGGAGGCGCATTCTAGGGCTATGGTCGAATCCAGGTTGAAGGACGAACAGTGCGGCTTTCTTTGTACTACAGTTGCTTTGTAGACCTGGAAAAGGCGTATGACTGAGTTCCTCGAGAAAATCTCTGGAGTGTTCTGCAGGAATATAGGATTAATGGGTCTCTGTTGACGGCCATTCAGTCCCTATACACGAACTGTAGCAGCTGTGTTCGAAGTAACGGTAGTAAATCAACACCTTTAACTGTGGGCGTTGGACTTCGCCAAGGGTGCGTCTTGTCACCTCTCCTTTTCATTATTTATATGGACTGTTTGTTGCAACGCAGCCGTCACATACTCACAGACGAAACTCCAGCGTGCGCTAGATAGGTTTGTGGCCGTCTGTACTGATGCTGGGATGAAGGTTAACGTGGATAAATCCGAGGTGATGGTTATTTCCTGAACGCCTGTGCAATGCACTCTGCAGGTCAGCGGAGTCCCATTGAAACAGGTGGAGAAGTTCAAGTATCTGGGGGTCTTTTTCACGAGTAATGGGAGGAGCAATACTGAGCTTTCCTATAGGATTGTTCAAGCTGGGTTATTTGATTTTGAAACAGCTTGGAAGATCTGTCATCAGGAGGGCCGAGCTTGGTATGAAGGCCAAGTTATCGGTGTTTAATTCGGTATTTTTTCCAACTCTCACCTATGGTCATGAAATTTGGGTAATGACCGAAAGAATAAGATCGCGAATACAAGCTGCTGAGATGAGATTTCTGCGTGCTGTAGTAGGAGTTACTCGCCGAGATAGGGTGAGAAATACGACAGTGCGTGGAGAGCTTAATGTTGAGCAGCTTCTTCTCCGAACGGGAAGGTCGATATTTCGATAGCTTGGCCACGTGGCACGAATGTCCCCTGCAGTACGACTACCGAGGAGCACCTTGAATGCGATTCCTTCAGGAACGCGAACGCTCGGCAGACCCAGGATGAGATGGTGGAAGCAAATCCAAAAGCGAACGTGGTTACGCTTGGGCTTACCTCTCGATGAGTTAGAATCGGCAGCGGTTGGTCGAGTTGCCTGGAGATCTCTTCTGTGTGCATTGCCCCCGCAACCCCTTCAGTGAAACATGCGGGTAAAGAAGATGATGATGATGTTTTCGATTTTAGTTTCAAAATCGAATAGTTTTCTATAGAATGTGTCTCAGGAGAGAATTTCGAGGATAAGCTGATTTAGGTAAGGCTGACGCGCTAACTTTATTCCGATTTGAAAAATTTAGTAAGGCGCGCGTTGACTATAAAGTTAGAAGTCGATAAAACTCGTACCAACGCCTGTTCGCCGACCGACCGAACGCGCCGTTGCGATTTGGGCTTAAAAATAGAAACACAACGCTGCGTGCGTACGCTGACAGATAGCGTAGGAACAATGTAATCTTATGGGGTAGCACAAAATGCGACTTCTTGCGTTAGCAGTGCGTAGTATCGTAAATATCGTAAGGCAGACTAGTGATGGATCAACTTGGTTTGATAAACCGAGTAAATGATAAAAACAATGAGCCTTTGTTATATGACAGAAACGAAAATTTAAGTGGACCATGGAAAAGTAAACAGTGAGACGAGTAATTGTTCATTACATTTGAAACACAAAACCAATTCGCTTAAAACGAATAGTTACAAAACCTGAAAATCATACTATCAAACAATCATTCAATTAATATTCAGCCTTTCGGATTATTTTGAACCTTCAACTGTCCCTCAGGTTATTTTGTCTCATATTTTAGAAGATATTCAAAAAAAAAAAAAAACGATGTCTGATTTAAAAAGTAACGGACGAGGGATTTTGAAGATTAAGCGAACGTGCTGAATGAACCTTCTCTGCATTTTCTTTTTGTTTTGATGCCAACCGTCATTTTGGTAGCCAATAGATAAAGAGTAAACAAAAGCAGTAAACGGTAAATTTAACTCTTTTTATGTCCCTTGTTAGATCTAGCTTTCAGGCCCACTTCCGCCTTTGGGAATACATATTTCTTTGCTTTTTTGCTTAGTAGCCAGCATATCCGAAAGGAGCAAATAAATTAATATCTATAAACTCCTACGATTCTTCCAAATAGTATGCATTCATATTCCTTTCTTGTTGTTTTTATTCCACCGCTTACAACAATTCACAATAACGCACGAAGTCACATTGTTTGTTGCAATTTGCGATCGTAGTAAACATACAACGCATCCCAAAGTTTGCTGAACGTACGCACGCACGCAGCATTGTGTTTCTATTTTAAGAGTTTCAGTATTCCTTAGGAATTCCCTAATAAAAAGAAATAAAATGAATCAAAAACATTTAAAACGTTTTAAGAAGAACAAATCACGAAAGTAGTTTTAAAAGTCAGGTTTACTTGCAGCGTCTTTTCAGTTTACAAAACGATAGATTCAATGTTGCGCTCAATGCCATTACGCAGAATGAAAGTCAGAAAGTTACTGACTTGTCAAACTGACCACATAATTCAGCACAATTCAATTTTTTTTTTCATTTTCAGCTATAGTGAAATCCAAAAAATCTCAACATCATCACAGATTGCAACACAGTTGGGACCTATTGTTGATGGACATGTTATACCAAATCAGCCATATAAAATAATGAGCCAGTATACGGATCTATTTAGCAGGTAAGGCAGATACTATTTTTACATACATACATATTTTCATATACATACTTGGTATAGTCATAACTTTTTATATTTTTAATTTCTTTGCCGAATAATAAAGATTAACACCATTAAACGGCAACTATTTGAATAAAACGTAGTATATTTGAGAGGCGAATGTAAATTATTTCAGCGTTTTTCTCAAATTTTGCTTTATGGAGTTAATCGAATAACGGAGTTAATCTAAACGGCACATATATTATTTCAAAATTAAAAGAAAAGGAAAAATGTAAAATGTAGAACGTATTCAGCCTGGCAGATAGTATCAGGTTATCAAGCGGAGTTTAGTTGACATTTTAAGATTCGCTTTAATGATATGTTTAATTCAATTGTTTTGATTACAAAATACTTTAATTAAAGTGCGGAATTCATGATGGTAGTGCAGTCCAATCTTATTTTTTTATAACTAAGAGTTATACTCTACAACAGCTATGCTTAAAAAATTCTTATACTAATCGGAATCGTTTTCAATTTTAATTTTATTCGATGGTATAACGTACGAAATTGTAGAGAGAGTTGATTAACTAAGCATTTGCGAAGCATTAAAACGCTGTCATATTCACTGATTGTATTGACTATTGAAATGTGCGGTTGGGAAGAGTACGGTAACATAGCTCCAAAAATGTATGATGGACAATTCTACAATTGTCAAAAACAAGCATTCTTTTTACTATAAGAGGGGGGATCTATCTCGTCCTCTTAGGAGGAAGAAGCAATTTAAAAAAAATCAATTAACACGAAAAAAGGAATTATTAAAAAACAACGACACAACTTACAATGAAAAACTATGCCAGTTTTGAAACCCAGAAACCTATTCTTTAATCACACATTTAAATTAAACTTTTCATGCCCATGGTTTTTAAAAAATTCGCATGCAGATTGAAAATTTTTATGAAAAAAAGTAGAAAAAAATTGTTGGACTAACTTTTTTCCAAAATTGTTATGTTATGTAGAGGTTGTGGCAAACGCAAACGCATAGAATTCAAGTATTGTAAGATACCGTTACCTCTGGTTTAGGCAAAAGGCTTTGGATGCAAATGGAAATTTTACTAAATGAGTTGATTTAAGGCTAGTTACTTCGTTCAACGACTTCCCCAAAATAGCTTCCCAGAGTGTTAAAGCTGGTCTTTGCGCAGCATAACACATGCTCCAGTTTGCGCTAGCCTAGAAGAGTCCCTGCAATTTCTACAGGTGCCCGTTGAAGTCAGACCAAGCTTAAGGGCGTGATGGCCCAGTAAGCAGTGCCCCGTGTTAATGCCAACCAGGAGACTGCAATTCTCTCTAGGTAGTTTCAAATTCAAACCAAAAGATCTTGGTGATTCCACAGAAAGTTCCCTGGTACCACCTAACACCAGCCTCTTTGTAGAGTTTGGCGTCGAGCTCACTGACAAGGTGTTGGGGTCTCGATGTGCGTGAACTCCGATGAATTTGACACATCCTCCCTCTCTAGTGTGTCAGTAATTTCATAGGGTTCCGAGATCCGGTTAGAGAGCTGCTGCAGTACTTTATAGCAGTTGTAGACCGTCTTAGATTGGACCGTTCTACTGCCTGCTCACAAAGATGTTAATGCCTATAGGTGATCTCTATCGGACTGATTCGTCTGATCCGAACACACGTTTTCCGACATTTGCTGCCCAATTGCTATGTTCTCTGGTGAGCTTGAACCATGAATTAGCTTTTAAGACCATGCTCGACAAACAATACAGGTTTCTGATTTTTTCGTCAGAGATATAGCAAATGTCCTAGAGAGTTCTACTTACACTTTATCGATTAACAGGCGTATTTACTGCTGTAAAAGCATCCTACGGTGTTGAAACTTGTTTGCTTTCACTTATTTCATCATAATATCGTGGGTCTACTTCCGTTCATGTCCTTTTATGGACTCTAACTTATGGCTTTGACGCAGCTCCTCATCTCGTATGACCTCCAATGGTCACAGCTTGGCCTGTATTAAGCTGCTTATCTATCGTTTTCTCGATTAGCCATTTTTTGTCATAGCTTCAGCACTGTCTTCGATATATTCGATATATTGTGGCCGTTGCATCATTCTTTTGAAAATCGTTTGCAATTAATACTATTTTCGAAATTGAAGGATAAAAAGGTCTTATTACACGCAGTTAAGCACACCATAGATAAAAATAATTAAGGCAGTAAGAAACAATCCAAAAAATGTGATCATAATGATACATTTCTGAGTTTTTGGGGCTAAAATATCGAAAAAAATGTTGGATGCAATATTGAGTACATGCGGATTGTTTTTTGTTTTGCTCGTTATTTCTCAAGCGTTTACGTTTTTAGTCCTGTATTATATACCGTTCTTTTCGTCTTTAAATGTAGTAATAAAGTGGAAAATTTTAGCCTACCTCATTTAGTTTTTTTACTATGAAGTGTAAACATGTACTAATTTGTGGACCTCACTGTATATATCTATATACATAGATAAAGTTGTACTACAGTAAGCGCCTTACTCTTATTGGTAAGGAGTAATTAGCCATTAAACTGCCAAAACTTACTTGTATACATTGGAACCCGCTTTTTTTCTAAAATATTGGACCAAAAAATATGAAAAAAAATTGGAGTCTCATCCCAATATCCCAAAAATACAGAAAAGCCAAATTTTCTTGAGAAAAAATCACTGGAATCTATTGATCCATCGAACAGTATCCCGATAGGCCTTGAAAAATAATAATAGATAGTTTTTATTTTGAAGTTTATAATACTTGAAAGTTAAATTCTCGAAAAAATTGCGTCTCCACCACCCCCATTTCTAAACCTAGGTTAAAATTAATTTGAGCATTTTCAATAAACTTTCGAGTTATTGGCTAAAGACCAAAAAATAAAGATCCGAAAACGCCATTTTGTAGATCTCGGCAAATGAATCAAAAAATATTATAAAAACAAATTATTTTCGCACATTTTTTCGAGATATTAGATCTGATCAGTTTTCTTCTAAAAACGATGAACTGACAACAGACTCAGTGTCGTTTGCGGGTATTTCAACCCTTAACTGCGCCAAATCAATTTTCACACGGTTGGCGTGGTCGACTGCAATACTGAACGAACCAATACCATCTCCCTAAATTTTGGAAGCATGACGAGTTCTGTTTTTCCCGCATTTACGTTAAGACCTCTCCACGGCGCCCATTTCTTTAGAGAGATAAGTGCTCTTCCATTAGCTCATGAAGTTTAAAAATGTTCCTGATACTAGCAGGACAATATCGGATGCTACTTAATGCCTTTATGATGAAGAGTACGGGAATCTACCGTAAGTATCCACAGCAAGGGAGAGACGTCGCCTTGAAGAGTGCTATACCCTTAGCGGAGTGACGTTGCGTGAGCGTCTAAACCAGCCAGAAAGGGGGTTGAAACCATTGAAGCCCATGGAGCGGGTCACCCATCCCGTTATCCACCTAATCGGCTGCCTTACAGTAATAGTAATTTTCAATTTTCTCCAAAACTAGAGGACATTTACCATTTTTTGGCGCCAAAGTTGTCGTACTCGTGCCTGGCGTTTTATATTTATTAATATGCAGAGGTCGACCACTTCAAAAAAATATTTTTTTACTCAACATTTCTTTTTTTTAATAACACAACAGCCCTGATTGTTTGGATTGATGTACGGTACGGTAAGTCGTAGTTGCATTTTTTGGTAGAACCCTTGTGTGGGACATGTGGTCGATTTGATTTAAAGCTCTCTTATTGTTAGATACAAAACTTTTTTTGTTAATTCCAAACTTCTGAGAATAATTGGTTTCTTAAATTGCAAACATTACATTTTATTTAAGAGCATACACATATTTACAGATATGATCTATTGTTTGGTGTCACAGAATTAGAGTCCTTTCACTTATTTAACGCAAACCAACTTTATGACGGAATCACAGAAAATGAACGAGACAATCTGTTACGTTTATATATGCAGAACCGATTCAACGTTCGCCCAGATTTAGCGTTAGCTGCAACCCTTAAGAGGTAAATAAAGTATTTTAAACTATTTTTTCCCATATATTCAGTACCCTATAAAGTTTAGCCTACTGTAATCTATTTTTTTTTTTTGACATTAAACCAAAGCATCGCGTCGATAATTAAAAAAAAAAATGACACTAACCAACAAAATTGTGTTCATGTATGTATTTCAATTCCATAAATGTCATGTATTTTAATTTTGTGAACGAAACCACGATAATGATTAACCTTCGCTTTCATGAAGAATTTTTTACGTAGTTTCATATCTATATAGATATATAGATACAAAATATCCCATACACTTTGTATGGAGAAAAATGAGATTGTGGTTTGCGATGCCTTAACATTTTATCTACTGAATGCCCAAGCCTACATTGATAGGGAATGTTGGAAACGTTAGAATTAGAATAAAACAGTCTATGAAATCTTCACTTGCTTTCAAGAACTCATTTACTTAACAATTTACTAACGGGGCTACATTAAGGAGCAAGCAATGTGTGCTCGAAAAATTTGTGTTCAGCGTATAGTGTGTATAGAATTAGGATTAGGTGAAACTCTTTTTATTCTGAAAATTTAAATTCGTTAATAGAGTTAGAGTTGTGGTGAGGGGGTGGGAAAGTCATCTACGCCCACATCATGGGTGCGTTTGTTATGTTTTTCCCTACTTAGAGCTCCCGCAAGAAACCTGAGTTCACAATGCCTTTTACAATATCTTTGGGCGAACTAGCAGCGATATTGTCTGCTCCAAGATAATGTCTGGCTATGTGCTAATAACGTGTGCTGACTAAACAGTTACAGTGATGCAGTATGTGTTCTGCTGTTTCTTCGTCCTCGTTAGACATTCGGCAGGTATCATCTTTTGTTACGCCAATGTGCTTGTTAACTGGTCAGTGTCCACTTCAGAAGCCTGTGAAAATTCGAATCTGATTCGTTCTAGCGGTGAAAGTCGCTGGTGGGAACAATTCCTTCTTCAACAACATTTTCCTTAGCCAGCTATTTATGCAGTATTTAGCGATGTTAATGGGCAGACGGCAAAATCGTCGCGGCTTCGTGAAAGGTGATGCGTAGCCTTTTTTGGCTAATTGGCTTGCTCTTTTGCTTCCAACGAAAAAGCTGTGTCCAGGTATCCAAATGAGATGAACTCTGTACTGGTCAGCTGGTGCAATGATTGGAGACAGTCCCATACTAGTTTTGAGATGACTTCATAGCTTCTTCGGGCCAGAAGCGCAAACCTTGTTGTTAGAAAGAATATCACGTTTTTGTTAGTTTTGATTCTGTTTAAATTTTATTTCACGATTACGAATATTTTTGCTTGAAATACGGAGTTATATGTATCTATACTGGTAGGTAGATGTGGGTAATAGTAGTTAATAAAATAGTAGTAGGTGAAGGTACGTTCTTAATGGACTTTCCACTAGCAAATTACAGGCAAATCAATTTCTTTATCAAGAAGACGAAGAATTTGAATCCGATGATTTACAACTCGATGCAAGTGGCGCATCAAACAAAGACGCGGTTATTGTAAGTGCTATCGAGGCTCCAAAGGGAAAAGAGCTAGCAGGCAAATGCCAGAAGTCTGAATACGCACAACTTAGCTTCACGGAGAGAATATGTAAAGATTGTCATGTTGCTTTATCTACATCATTCCATAGCTTTCTTAGATGAATCTAAAATTCCTTTCCTTTCCTAATTTCCTGTATATCTATTGTTAAAATAAACGAAAAAAGTATAATGTGAAGGGCAACTGTGATTTTATTTTAATTTTGTTTTTCTGGAATAAAAAGCAAATTCGATAACTGAGTCAAAAGCATTTTCAAGCTTCAGGAATTATTAACAAACACGGGTAAATACTATACAAGCGAAGGTAACACGACGTCTCTTTGAAAGGATGCAAATCGGAACTTTATGTATTAACTGAATAAAACTAATTTCTTAAAATTATATAATTTTTATAGAGTGATTATTATATTATTTGTTTAAGCTAATTATAGCGGATGTCTAGTACAATGAATGCTCCGTATAAAGATTTTTTTATTTAACTTATAGTCTTTTTTTTTTCGTTAATGGTTTTATATGCGAAATAGTTTGAAAAACATTTAAACTTTTTAATCAATTTTATTTTCTTATAAATACATAAAATTCATTGTATATAATGTATATAAATATAATGACTTTCTCGTTATAACGGATTATTGTTTATCGCTGTACTGGACGTCCACTGTATATTGATATATTTTCCCTACGTATGATCTTAGCTATTTGTAATATTTTGTAAAATCGATTTTTTACATTCCTATACATAAGATACACGGATATATACAATGATCCTGTTAAAGCATCTAGTCTAGAGCACCGGGATGTTGCGTTAGATATATTATCTGATGCTCGAGTTGTAAGTCCTTTAGTTCAAACAGGACTATTACATGCTGATGTAAATCCTAGAAGTTATATGTATGTTTTTGGACATAATAGTGCAGCTGGACCCCACTCAACCGTAAGTAATAAAGCAAATAAATTTCATAATAAAATCTGCAGCTTTTTGTACAGGATATTTTATTTGAGGTATAGAACAACAGTATTTTAATTGGCGGCCATTTTTTCAGCTGTCAAGCGATTTATTTTAAGTTTGGTTTGGCATTTTAACATGTATAGACTGATGCCTGAATAACGCTTCAAAATTATGCTGTTCCCAATTTTCATAAGGGATGAAGTCAGTTTCTTTAGTGATGAAGCTCACTTTTGGCTGAATAGATACGTCAATAAAAAAAAGCCGTATTTGTAATGATAATAATCCTCAGGTCTATGTTGAGACACCGTTACAATGACTGACTGTCTGGTGTGCTTTATGGGAACCGAAACGATTGACCACTTGGAGGACAATACTCCAGTCAAAGTCATCAGGATTGGATTGAATTATCTAATGCAAAGAAAAAGAACAATTTATGAAGTAGTCTGTGCGCTTAGCTGAAATTTTTTATGTCTATACCTACAAAGGTTTGCGGTCCAAAGCAATAAATGAGACCCTTGCAGAATTACTTCTGTCTGTCTGCTTTTGTATCTCTCTGTCTGTTACAAATCTGCATATACAGTACAGATTCGATTTACGCAACTAATAGAAATTAAGACAGTTGCAATAACCGATGTTGTTGCACTTATTGGGATATATTTTTGTATATAAAAAATTATGGTGGAAATGGCATCTGTGAAGATAATGACAATGTTTTAAAGAAACATTGAATTATTGAAACCACGATAAATCGTTATTTTCGAACAGATTTTTTTTATTAAGAAAACGAAAGTTTGGAAACTTACAAAACATACATACATATAATTAAAATTATTTTTTTTTGTAGATTCAATATTATTTTCAAAAGTTCCATTTTATTTGTTTACATATTTATTTTACACTAGATGAACCAGCGACTTCGTCCGCGTCGGCTTAAAAATGTATACAATTTATAGCTTAAAATTTGTTTTGACCAATTTCTGTATATAAAAACTTGTTAGTACATAGTTTATGTAAGGAGTTATTATTAGGAATTAGAGATCTCTTCTTATGCAGCGACTACAACTCCCAAAATGGTTGACCTATTCTTTGCGTGCATCGTCATCCTATTCATTTTACTTAACCAACAATAAATCGTTAGGAATCTCTTAATTCACGTCAACTATAACCCCTGCTTAAGGAAAAAAAAAAATACAGATAGACCGACCGGCAGTACGGCAGTTAAGGAAATTAGAAAACGTCTAGTTCGAACACTTGCGTTCCATTTTAACCCAGCTCACAGTTTCAAGAGCGATCAACACTGAACCTTATTGATTTATAGTTTACATTGCATTAACAAAACTATGTATCGGTGCTTATATTATATATAACACAATTGTTTTTTCTTTTAATTTGTAGCTTCCTCATAGCATAACTGGCGAGGAGTTAGCTTTTATATTTGGAGCACCTCTAGCCACGGCCGGACCGTTTAACAACAAGTTCAATGCCCAAGAAAAACTTCTGTCAGAGGCAGTGATGTCTTATTGGACAAATTTTGCAAAAACGGGGTACGTGATTCAGTAACTTCTTATTCTTTCCTAACGAAAATAGATTTAACATTTTATTCAGCTTGAAAGTAGTATAGAGTTAAGTTTGGAAAGTGGCGTCAGTAACTGAAATGTTTGTTTAGAATGCTATATATGAAAAGAAAGAGCTGAGAAAAAAACCCTTCTAAGAATAAAAAAAATGATTAAACTTAGCAAAAAAAAAATGATTTAAAAACACCAAAATTTATGCCAAAAATGTATTTGCATGCTTTATATTTCGAGCGAAATATAATGGAAATAAGTAAATTACAAACAAATGATAGTTTGTGTGCAGTCTTTTTACTTTAATAATGATTTGTAGCGTCTAATGTCTCAAATCAATAAGATTACAATAAATTTCAGGACCTATCTGAAGCCCCTCCTCCAAAAATGCAGTTGGTTTTGGCTAAAAGTCTCCTTTTCCTTACTTAACAATCCAAAGTAATACACGAATACACACAGCATATTCCTTCAGGGAGACGTCCCAAATTGTTGGCGGTCAGTATTCAATAGCCATTATTTTGTAAGCCTTGTGCGATTTTCCAATTTTTAAGGACCCCCTTTCTCCCGTTCGAAGAAAACGGCTGTTGCATTTTCAAATTGAAGGACTTTTGGGTCAACTTATAGCGAACTGTAAATCATTTGCTCTTTGTCCCCGACAATACTGTCTATGCACCTGATCTTAGGCAATCCCAGGCCGATGACGGCTGGCAAACTTAGACAAAAGTTATACAAGTACTGTATATATGATATAAGAAAAAAAGCTTAGAGGAAACAAAGAACAGTGAACCCCGTCCTGATATATTACTGATATAAGAAAAACGTTTATAAGAAAAAAACTGATATAAGGAAGAATTTTCTGACACTAATATCTAGAATTATATGAAAAATATCGTTTCTTGAATAAACCATGTTATTTTATACTGTACAGTACCTCCTAAAAAAATATCTAGAAAAATGTGTTCTATACTGTACGTACAACACCTTCTGTTACATCACAACATAAAAAACGAAATCAAATAAGCAAAAACGCTCCGCGCGGATTCCCTCGAATTATGAAGATGACACAGAAAACAATAAAGTGTCAAGAAGTGAGTGAGATATGACATCCTCCATGTCTATCTCTTTCTAACATCTTATGTTTGTATTGGAGTCTTCCACTCATTTGAGAATGTAGAATGTGAATTGGGTCAAATACCTCTCCCAGATTATGTATAAAGAAAACAGCTGTTTGACGTTCTATGTAATTTGCCAGCTGACCGAGGTGATGAGAAATCAAAACCGAGGTCTTAATTTTAATTGATTGTTGAATTAAAGAAAAAGAAGTAATAGTTATTAATTAAGGAAAATGAAGTTTTCTTTTTTTATCAACATCGCTCTGAGTCATCAACCTCAGAACACCTTCTCAAACTTAATACAAATATTATCATTAACAGCTTAAATGAAATGAAAATTAGTTTTGATAGTCATTTTTCATTGTATACGTTGTTCTATTATAAGAAAAATTTTTCTTATATCCGTTAGTCTCATAAAAGATAAAACGGTTTAAAGATAAATTTTCTTTGCAATTCTAGTTTTTCTTATATCCGTTAAGCACTGTATAAATTTTCTATGAAACTGTTTATTACAGGAACCCAAAAGCCCCTTGGAAAGGAAGTTTTTTCAACCTACATGCTATAGAATGGGACAGATATGATTTAGATTGGCCAGAGTTTAACAAGAGAAATCAGTGTTACATTAATATTGGTAAGTTAATCAGTTTTGATGACATTCTAGCCTTAGTTTTTTTTTTTAGTTTAGTTTAGTTTTTTTTAATGATGTGAAACATATCTATGAAACCTAGAAATGAAAGTTACTAGCGCCTAAGAAATCAAAAGTTTAGTGGATTATCACTATAGTAACCAACTGGTTACCGTGTTTACGGAATTGGACGATTTCTTAAAATTCATTCACTGCTATGATTACTTTGTTTTGCGCATTTAAACTATTTGAAAAATTATAGTCTTTCTTTTAATTACTTTTACTTATTATTCCAACATTTTTAATATCTTAGGTATCCCTCCATCGATTGGTTATGGATACCGGCAAGTCTATATGAATTACTGGAATAAGGAACTTCCAGATGAACTTAATCAAATTAGTTCCATTCAAAAGCACTCATATGTGGACAATTTTTCGCACGATCAAATGCCACGTAGCGGAAGTTCTATGTATACCAGTGACATAGTAACTGGGGAAGTCAGCAAATTTGTGTCAACTCACAAAGACCGTACCATTGACGACCCCCAACGTACTTTAAGACTTCTTCTTCAAAAATCTCAGCCGGCAACAAAACAAACAGCTGAAAATTTATATAATGCACCATCAAATTTTGGTTTTGTGTATAATGAGCAAAAGGAAGACGTTTCGCAGATAACAACAACGCCAACTCCAACAATCGATACACATATAAATGATAACGAAAATATAGCTAAATCTGATAGCACGATGAAGCTCCTTATAGGCTTAATTGGGGTCTTTATAGTTCTAAATGTCATTATCTATTCGACCTTTTTGATACAAAAGAAAAAGAAAACCACTGTCATGGGTCGAAAATTAGCTGTTCTCTCTTACGATGGTACTACTGACGACGACCTTAAACGGTCAAAAAATACCGATGTCGACGATAGTTACATATTAGATATGGTCCGAAAATCAAATACGTATGAGGCAGTAAAAACTATTCACTCTTCCAATAATGGTTTCATGGCCAAGCGTCAACCAAGTTCTAGTTCTATTGATGCACACGCGAAGGTATGTCAGTGGATGTCCAAAGAAATCATGCCTAAGGAAATTCAAAAAAGCGCTCAACAATCTTCGCCTACGTTTTCGTTTCGCAAAAAACATGTTTTGCAAAGAGGTCTTAAAGTAAATGTTGCAATCGATGCTACTCCCCAAGGTAGAAGCAGCAGTGTATTACGACAGGAACCTATAGAAATCACAAAGCTTAAGACTGATGAATCTCAAAATTTAATCATATGTCAAGAAGTAGACGTGGGACCTGAATTTATTACTGAAGATTCAATAGATTCCAAATGTTGTCAAACCAGCGCTGGCTCGTTACACACACCAACTGACAACATTATTACTACTGGACTAGAAAAACTACGGGCAGACCACAACCACCATCGTACCGATTCGTTTAAGATGTACACTCTACAGAACCGCGACGAGAAAGTTACTAGTTTCATTGACGAAGATATTAATGTGACTAGCCGAGAGCCGGATTCAAAAACGTTTCCATTAACACCCGAGCAACAACTAAACACTATTAAACGCCGTAATTTTCCCAAAGTTTTACCTAACTTTCCATGTGATTCTTTTGGAAAACCAATTACAGTTCAGTTGATTGGAACGAATTCATCAAATGGTAATGAACGACTATTGAATAACTTTAAACGAAATTCCTTACCTTTAAATCCTTTCATTCAAACGGGAAAAATAGCGCCGACCCCACCACCCAGGACCATATCCACTCTTGACAAAAGGCCGCAATCTCTGCGGCGACAAAGTCACAGCTTTACAACATCCCCAGTGATGATTGCACAAGACTGTCCTGATGAGAAAGAACCAGAGATTACCCAAAACACGCTAATTGTTGGCCCAATTATACCAAAAAGATCAGAGAAAATTCGTTTGGACCTAAACAAAACAAAACGCACAGACCTTAATTATGAACCAACTCAGATGAATTCTGAACAATGCTCATCTTTAACACCAGTAACGCTCTTATCTATCGAGCAGTCCGCTTTGCCAGTAACACCGGCACATGCCCACCACACTGAAGCTAAATATACAATTCAGCCTCATATTTCAGACCTAACGCCATTAATATTTCAACAAAGTTCACAAGCAAAATCTGGAATCAATTCAAATATTCCTCAAGTGCACGAAGTCGGAGGTAACACCATCACGCCCTCAACCAGCTCCACTTCTGCTGTTTTTGGTACATATGACGAAACTTGTGCTTCATATGGATTAAGTCCATTACGAGCAGCACACATTGTAGCAGCTGAAGCACAACAATCATCCTGTTCCACTAGTTTACTGCATAGACCTGAAAGTACTGAAAGTATTGGAAGTCGAGCAGAAAAAAAGAAGACATTAAAATCGTCAATGTTAACGTCATCGTCATCATCATTATCATCACAGTCGTCTTCATCGGGTGGCACAACAAATTCCAGTACGGGAACTATCAGAACTGAGGTTAAACAAAAATAGTTATTTTTGAGTTCTATTGTGTTCCTTTTTTTAACACTTACAAAGCGTCTATATAATGTATTAAACTATACTTATACTTATTTTTACATCTGTTTTAGTTTTAATTAATTCCTATAGAATTCCTATTAGAATTTATTCCAATTTAAACTAGGTATGACAACAACAGTACAACTTAAGGTGGCATAGTGCGCTACCGGTAAACAAAACACCGCAGACTAGAGAGAAGGAATGCTGTGTCCCTTGCGACCCTCTGCTTAGAGTCAATGCGAATGAATTGCAGTAGGCTTAACGTTGATGCAAAATTTCTTTAAGCCCATACAATATCTGAAAAACAGATTCTAAAAAGCATGAACAGTAAAAGACGTTAAATGTATTCCAAAATTTGGCGTTCGATAAAAAGAATAGGAAAAGAAAATCGAAAAAATTAAAAAAATTAGTACTCAATAGGCAAATCCTTATTTTTCATGATGACGATGTTTCCATGTCCACAACAACTCAAGCTGGTATATTTTAGGATGGTGATGATCTTGGACCATATGAGGCTATATATTTTGATTTATTTATCCCTAGATTAAACAATTTTTTTGCAGATTTCTGTTTCTCTACGAAATTTTTAAGTACACTCCATCTCTAGGTCTTCCATCTCTAGGTAAATCCTTCTCAAAAGGTTTATCTCGTACGTTGTCTACCTTGATTAACGAAAGTCGTATAACGATTCATCTTAATGCGTTTTTAGTTAAAATAAAATCTAATATTATATTAACTCCCATTCTAATTTGTTGACAGTACAGGGCAAAAAATCTCGTGGCGATAGATCTACTATGTAAACTACACCTACCCTAAATACGGTCATTAAATTTGCATATAAACACAACTTTGGCACAGATATAGCAAAAGTTTAAGAATAATATTATTAGATATGTAGACAAATATAATATGATTTAAATTCAAAAGCTTTCAATATGGCTTTGAAAATTGCTAGAATATAAAAACTAATTGTAGTTTTAAAGCTAGCGTGTAGTGATAACCTTAAAGTTGGCTTTATGTCCACTATAATTAGCAAAACCCTAATTTGGGGTTTGTTGCATGATAAAATACAACATTACACAATACGTTTTTGAGTTCTGAATTACTGTTAAACAAATCAATTGGCTATGAAACTCCAATAGAACTGTGTGCTTCGGTAACAGATAATTAGTGCTGTCCGTGGGGTAGTGGGTGGGTTGCTGATCTACATATTTAATAAATCTAAAGGGAAATTGCCTCAACTTACTTGCCAACTACTGCTGCTCTGCAGATAATGGCAGTGGACAGTTACAGAGAAGATCTCTACAAGCATAGAACAGCAATTGATAATCGGCATTAAGTTAGGCTAGCGGAATTAAGATTGCCAGTCATAAAATACATTTCATTTGCGACGAGGTGTTGGTGTTTTCATAAACCACTGAACAAAATAAGTAATCTGCATTGGAAATGCACTATGTTTTAACTAAGTTAAAGTGTTTTTTCGGTCATCATAATCTTCGCTGGAAACACACTACAATGACCAGGGAGACTGAGAGAAATCTTTTTCTTGAGATAACTGGAGTACCTATCAGCTACTATCTCCACTCACCTGCGTAGAATCTGACACCAAGGCCTCCAACTCATTCTGATCTGTGTGGCATGCTGGAAAGATATTCTTTGTTAAAATTTACTGGACCAAACAGTATAAGCTAAAAAGCCACAACTTTTAATATAGTTGAAAATAAATCCATCCATTATATACTCAAGACCGCAGTGAATTTTATTCTGCTTAAGCGCGTAAATTTCGCAAAAATACATTATTTAATTGAATCACATACAAAAACTTTTTTTTAAATAACTTATACTTATGTACCCTTCTTATTTTTCTATTTTCAAGTGAAAATAGAATTTTGCATGCTCTCAATAGCAAGCAAAAATCAGCTATACCTGATTTCTAATAGCATGTCAGATTGTTGTCTGACAAGTATATAAAATAACATGTAGCACGATGGTTGCTTGTCTTATTCGACTTATTAGTGTCCTAAAAAATTATTTTACTTCCCTATATCACCAAAGCCACAACCGTGAGATGCAAATATGAAATATATCACTTCTATAACTATCTCAAAAATATTGTTTTTTATTATTTAAAATAATAGTTCCTGTGGATACATGCTATCCCAAAGTTTTAACTTTTCACTCTCTGGCAAATCTTTTACTATTAGCTCGTCCGATATATTCAGACACTGAAATTTTTCTGAGGCTTTGTTTATCGGCTCCCATTGCGTCTCACTTTTGTGTGTTATATTTGGGTCACCTGTGGCAGCAAAATTTACGCACAAAGAAACCATATTTTTAATTGTCCTATACTCTCGACTCCGGTGTTTTTGTTTTTTTGCAATAGCATTATAAAACAGATATGAAAGATCATCACCATGACAGGTCCCACGCATTTTTCTCCCACAATTTAAGATTCGGACGTGATTAAAATGCTTTGAATCGAAGTCAAATCGATAAAGGTAAGTTGGTGCATTCGCGTATTTACTGCGAGACAACAGCGTCCGATGGATACCATGCCAAAAATATTTATAAGAAAACAACTAAAACAAACAAATAAACATTATTTTAGTTGCCAGTACGATATCCTGTGCATGAACTTACATCGCTATACTGAAGAATTGTTTCAAAGCTTGGTTCTTTATCTCCAAAATAAGCTCTTTTCAATTGTAAGCCAAACTCCTTGCGCTGTTCTGTTGTCAAAGGTACTTCCAAAGGAACAACTTGCTCACAGTCCTTTAGTTCTTTCAACAAATCAGGAAACTTTCGTACTTCTGTAATATTTTTATGTTCATTTTTGTATTATGTCATTAGATTTAAAAAAAAAATTGATTATACCTGAAAACATTAGTAGACCTTCAAATGAGTTTCCACCAATCAGCATAGGTATTGCGTTGCTCCATGAGCCGCGCATCATCTCTACAGGATTTTTTGGAATTACACACTCATCACTTAAATAGGGTTCTACTGTAGGCCCGAAACTAAATGGAATTCTTTCAAGTCTTTCATTTTTTGTCAACAAAATCTCGGAGTGTTTGTACATCTCAGTTGGTTTAAGTTTGGTTAAAAATTTATAAACATCTTTGTCTATGTTTTCTCCGGTGTATCCTGCTGCCTTAGCTAATCTAAAGCTCCATTCTTTTGGAGGAACGTTAGCCCATGGCGCCACAGCGCTTCCAGACATGACAATGCCCTTATGGAAAAGGCCATTGGTTTGATCGGTAAGCATCATATAGTGAGCGGATACACCCCCCGCACTTTCGCCAAAAACCGTTATATTGTTAGGATCGCCACCAAAATAAGAGCAATTATTCTTAATCCATTTCAGCGCTTTTACTTGGTCCTTTAATCCTGCATTTCCTGGTATTCGAACCTCAGGATCGGAGAACGACATGAACCCTACGGTGATAGCAAATAATTCAAAGGAACAAAATTTTATCATAATACAGTACATAACGGGTATAAGAAAGTCGCAAAAGCCGAGGAATTTCTTTCTATTAGCCGAGTTTTCTTATATACAATAAACGGTTATAAGAAAGATATTTTCTTATACCAATATACTTTGATAGACATATTATATATATCTGGATAGAATTTTGTGTCGAAAAACGTTTCTTATATCAGTGTCTTTCTAATAAACAATTTTCTTATATAGGACCTCTAGGTACATGAATATATAGGAAAGTGCATGATGTCATATAATGTGTGTCCTATAAGCGTGTCTTTCTTATATAGAATGTTCTTATTCCGTCATCTACTGTGCAGTATATTTACCCATAGGTCCTAAGCGGTATGCTATTGAAATAAGCACCACATTTTCCGTCATAATATAATCCGGACTGTATATGTCTCTTGAGGCTTCGCCAATTTGAAAAGCTCCGCCATAAATCCACACCAAAACAGGCAGAGGTTTCACAGGTGTCAGCTAGAACAATTAAAAATTATTTCATGTATTGTAACTACTAAACTAAGCTTACACTCTTTGTAAACACATTTAGATAGAGGCAATCCTCACTGCCTTGAACCTTATCCAGTACCCAATTCATTTGCATTGGTTTTGCACGAGCTCTGGTGCATCTTTTGACTTCTGTCCATGGTTCCGGGTCTTGTGGTGCCCGAAAACGTAGCTCACCAATGGGTGGCCTTGCAAATGGTATACCTTCAAAGCTATAGTATTCATCTCCGTATACTGAGATCCATTTAACACCCCGAACTTTGCCAAAAGTTGTTTCTGCCACAACTTTTTCGCTTGTGCGCAGTTTATTCTGTCGTGATTTGAATTTCACGTATCTGTTAAGATAAATGTATAAACGTTTACAAAGGAATGCTCTCTCTCAAAAAAAAAAAAACCGTTCGGAAACAAGGTTAAAATAGGTAAAATAGGGTTGGTTGGTTTGGGGCGTATATATGAAGTGAACGTAGTGACTTTTGCTGTGAATAATTTGCTAAGTTCATCAATGAAAATGTGGAATTATTATTATAAAACATGGCATTGTAACATAAAATAAAATCAACTATGTAATGAAGGAATGATTTGGTCCAATTTAGGTAATTGAACATCAAGTGGTGCTCGGCTGTACTGCGTAAAGCGCTGACAATCCAAGAAAAAATTTAGTGCTCAATATTCCGTTCCTTAATAAGTCTATGCTCTATTGAAATGACTTTCCTATGGTGTTCCGGATACTGATTCCACCTACCATAACAGGGGCGGGAGTTGATCAGGGAAAGATGTTGGTATAGAGTTGATTTTATTCTAATGAATGGTCAAATATTATTATTATTACAATTTATTAATGAAATTAATTCATAATTAATACAATTCAGCTCTAGCTGCTAGGGCTAGTAAGATATATTTCAATGAAAATATATGAATCAAAATATTTCATAAAAATATTTGAATCAAAAATATACGTTTCTCATGTAAGAATACGGTGCATACATACACACACAGTTTTCATTTATAATAATGCAAATGTGATAAGTTTAGAATCAACAATGCTATGTTTCCCTACGTCATAGTAAAATCTTTAAGAAAGATTCCGGATCAATCGGTTATCGGCTAGACAGTAGATAATGAGAACACAGATTTTTACAATTTCACGCTTGTCATAAGCTAACTCTATGTGTTTGACATACCTCGACTGAAGTCCACATGATTACAAATAAATAGAATATGCGCAAATATGTATAATAGTGCTACTGGTGCTCGGATAAATGTATATTGTTTATACTATCAATCATTATCGCTTCTTGCAATCAGATATTTACTGGACTTTTTTTATTTGTCGTAAACTTAAATATCTCATTAAACGTTTTTTTTACTTGTGATAATACATTTTTACACAAACTAAGCAAGAAACACTATTCTTTCGAAAGCTAAGTGTATCAAAAAATATATTGATGCATACGAACAACGTAATTGATAAATTCAATGCATGTTATCACAAGAAATAATAGTTTATTGGTTGCAATAATCGATATCGCATGACCTTAAAGTAGATTTAATTGAAACATTGTTCAAGTTATGAATGCATTTTAATTGTTCAGTTCATACTCATTTTTGCTAAGAAAATATGAATGAATGGAACTAATAATTAAAGGTACTTATAATATTTGAAAATATAAACTCTATAGAAAAAAAAGTGATTTAATATCTGATTTCATAGTACAGTTGATTCTGTAAGATTTATTCTTCCAGTTGCATGCTTAGGTCATAGAATATGAATTGAATGCAATAAGAGTATGTGTTATTTCACGGCAAAATGCAATACATTATATCGTAAGACACCAGGCTTAATGTATTATAGCATGTAGCTTTATACACATAAATCTTAACACAGAATCTGGTTTACCACTTTTTAAACAAATGACATAAAAAAGATATATGTACATTTGTATGTTAAACGTGATATGCACTTCAGTATACATACAAAATTATTTTGTACGTATAACAAATTATGTCTGTTTCTTTTGTTTTGTTTTGTTAATTGCAAACAAAATATGTATATTCGATTTTTTTCGATATTTTGTTTGCTGTACTGTGTTTAATTAATACTTCTGAAGAAGTTATACAGGTGAATTACCCTATATAAAATATAACGTCTAAGTAATATTGTCGAAGATCTATTTTTAGCATGCTGGGACAAAGGCACTTTACGCAAGCTTAAGCAATGAAAAAAAGGGATAAAAATAAAACTCGTCCGAGGAGAACGATTTGCTCCTTTTTTGAAATTAGAACATTTCACAGTTATAAAAACCTAGGAAACTGCTAAGCAGTTTATGCTACATCACTTCACTTGTTACGCCTAAGATAATTAAAGCAATAGTTTTTCAATAGCTTTGAAAAAAAAAGTTCCATTGCCAGACATCTGCTTAGTAAAATTTTGTAACTATGAATAACAGCTAACAACCACCTTACCTGAAAGCTAATCTCAATTGGTCCGCAAAGGAAATATCAAAAGAAGCCATTCCAATAGTTCCTCCTTCTGTAAAAATATCAAAGAAGCTGTTAATTGCAGAAGTTTTTTTTTTCAAAAAGCTATGACAGCAGTCTTACCTTAAGCGATAATATACTATAATTTTATTTAAATGAAACACACAAACGGTGGTTAATTTTTTTCCAACTCCGTATTTGACTCGAACATCTGCTTTTCACAAGGGTTGCCGTTAAACTAACACGTTGTAGGTGTTGTTAACTCCACCATACTAGCCCGTGCTGGACGCGCGCTTCATTCATTTCGTTCGATATTGACACAAAAAATCTCTCATCGGCACTGTTTCGGTATTTATTTTCAAACAGCAGAGATCAAATGCTTTTACGAAAGCTTTTTCGTTATGTTCTTGGGGTAGAAACGAAATTAAACGAGTGTAAGCTGTTTTAAAATCTTTCTAATGAATGTGTAAGAAAAAACTTGTTTTTACAGGGTTATTATGGGAATTACAAGAATATTCGATGTAGATTATAGACACACTAGTCTCAATTATTACATACAGTGGTGGTCAGAGAATTACCACACTATCCTTTATTCATTAAAAATAAGAAGGATAACTTTATTAACGATGTTTTTTGACACTTTTTGCTTTTGATTTTGTTTGATGTATCCATAAACAATTTAAATAAAAAAAAAATAACATCTCAACAAAATAATAACGACAAGACCTCTAAACAAACATCAAGGGGTTCAACATATTGTAGTCACCGAATTAGCACATTGTGAAATTAATTCGTTTTAAAATGATTAGAATAAGTATTCTTCTCATATTCTGTTGGACACGTTTTCTTCTTTATCACACGCCTCATGTCTTCCACTAACTCTTGGCATCGACGAATAGGGTTGCTTTTTCGAACTTTGCTAAATTGAATGGTTTCGTAGTCCAACGTGCTCCGCTACATGATTCTATAGGTTTTTTTTTATTGAATTAAGGTCAGGACTCTCTCAGGCGATGGCAGAAGTTCTGATTCGGCGATCACTAAAGCATGACCTCACCAACCGGGAAATGTTCTTAGGATCATGCATAAATGTCCACGATAATGGCTAAATGTCGTCTGCAAGGGCTTTACATAGTCCTGTAATAATATTTTACATTTAAACATACGCCCAATCGTTGCTCTATTTTCAGGATATGCCCAACACCACGTCACGAAATGGCACTCCACACCATGACACACCTCGGATTTTAGAGTTGTTCACATCACTGGACTTTTTTCTTCAGGTCCTATTGAAGATTTTAAACAACTCTCGTATGCATTTATCATAACACAAAATATTTTATAGAGCACAGTTTCGACATTTATTAAGCTTGGACAAAAAATATAAATATAAATACATTGTACTAATTACGCAAATGATTCATTTCAAAAACTAAAAAAAACATTTGAACGCCAATTCCTGGTAAAATAAACTGTTATTTTGGACTCAAAATAACTTGACTTTATCTTTCTATTGCTATTGCCTTTCACTTTAGTAACTGGAGATCGTTTCTGTGTACAAATTATTTTGATCTGTAAATTCGGGAAGCGTATGTATGCATTGTATTGCTTGAAAGCTCTTTGCTTTAGGTGCAGCATAAATGACTTCGTTGCTTTAATTCTCCGAAATCTCGTCAGTCAGTTCAGGTTCAGTGTTTTCTATGACACAGCCTCTAACTTCTTGACTTGAAATTTTGTGTTGTCTATCTGCACCTCCAAATAGATTATTTATTATTATTATTCTAGTGGCGAAAAGATGGAGTTGTCGCATATGTATTTGAGACATATGTATCTGCGGTTACATATTTATATTTTTCAGAATTGCATAAAGAACCCAGATATTCATTTTTTCAATTGATCGTAGCCACATAGTTGTATTATGCTTAGTTTAGTATTTTTAAGACGTCAAGTCGCTAGAAGTTATTAGCAAATCAAATTAAATTTTTTCCCGATACTGTATAGGTTCATTTCTTATAACCATGTTTCACCATTCTAGGGATTATTGTTAAATTTGGGGTACACTTAAATGCACTTAAACGCAAATTACTTTAAATCTGCATAAAATATGCAGAGCACGAGAATTGACTTGCACTAAACAACTTTAAAGTAAACAAAGAAACATTTACCTACAAAAACACATATATGGTATTTATATCTATACATAGCTACCCAAAACACATCTAAAGAAGGGCATACAATTTTGTTGAGGTAGCAATGAAATGTATAAAGGCAAACTAATACCGCAACTAGCTTTGGTTAAAGGTTTATTGCTTGTAAACACAAAAATATTTGGTATTTTGGAGAAATAAATTGTTGATTCTTAATGATGCTAAACAACAACGTCGACTTATCTTAAACGCACCTAGCAAAAAATGTCAACGCTTCTTCTTGACTGTGAAATGACCTCTAAAACACGAAAAAAAAATTAACTAACCGAATTATAAACAAATAAAATTCATTTTTTTTATTATTCATTCAGTATTCAAGAGGTCACGTTGTTTGTATAGAAAGAAGTATGAGATTTTTGACGATGTGGTCAAATAAATGATATTTCCTGTGTGAAATGCTCCACCGGTTTGATGATATCTGTTAGTAAATCAGTCAGCCCCATATATTGAGATCATACCTTTCTAAACCATTTCAAGAAAGAAAAAGTTAATCGGCGAGCGATTTAGCAAAAATTCATGTATACAATAGAAGAATGTAACTATACAAGCTTTGTTAGTAATAAGTAATATTTTATTCAAAATGCCAATCCACATTCTGAGGTACCTTAGATAGTATATAGCTGTTTGTTTAAAAGTTTCATTTTCGAAATATTTGATATTAAAGCTGAAAAATGCAAATAGAAACAGAAGCTGAAGGTAATTTAGGTTGAATTTAGATCATTTCTTTCTAAATTCAACTTATTGTATTGGGATATGGTTGACATCGTTTAACACCATAACACAAAAATTTGAGAAAAGCAATGAAATAATTTACATTCGCCCTAAAAATACACTACGTTTTATTCACATAGTTTTTCAATGGTGTTAAGTTTTATTGTTCAGGAAAGTTATTGTAAACATAAAAAATTATGATTACAGACAGTGCTTTAGCACTTAAATCTTAAATTTTTAAAAAAGCGGAGTTAATGAATTTGTGCACTGTGCGGCTCAATTAACATCAATTAACATAACGCTACAGAGAATCTTGTTCCTATGCAGATATCCAACGAAAAATATGCTTAAAAAATGATCTCGTTAAAAAGTATGCAACGAAATATAAACCCGTAAAACCAAAAACCATCCGATTGCAAATTTCAATTCGTGTGTCGCAAACACAAACTTTGTTGGTACACAACTAATCACCCCAATCACGCAACTCGCATCCGACTCTCGTATTTGCCTCGTATGAAGAGTCGTATTCGAGCGGCATCGCTATTCCCCAACTCGCATGCGTTGAATACGACTTTAAGTAAAAACAACGCATGCCATCGCAGCTACCCGAATGTCAACTGTCAAAACGTGAAAGGAAAATGTAAACAAAACAAAGGAAAGAAGAAGGATCTCTCGTGAAATAAAAAAGAAATTCTCGAGTGAAAACAAAATTAAAAGTATTCTATTATATTCTGTTTATTTGTATGTTCTTTTTTTCCCAATCGTTCTGAATAAAATGGTATTTTTGGAGGACCCTGGAGGATTGCCTGACAACTAAACCGTACGCCGGCGCTTTAATTCAGGAGTTTCTTAGTTCCTAGTGAATTTTGTTGGTTTTTTTTACATCTACTTGATAGATTAATTAATTCCAATTATTTTAACATTTTATTTGTACTTGCAAGATATGCAAGATAAAAAATATTTATGAATTGTGATCAATAAAATTCAATTTTAGGTGTTTCATGCCAGTTTCCTTTAATCGTTTGTTAAAAGAACCATTTATGCACCATACAAATAAGTTCTCGTATCAAAAGATTTTTGTATTTCACACCACCGTATCCTCTTTTACACAATAAAATACACTTCCCCAACAATTCCCATTCAAAAATGTGTATTTGCACGTCTTGTTTTCAAACAACCCTTAACTCGTACACCGAGTCGTAGGCAAATTTCTATACGAGGAAAATACGACACAAATACGACAAAGATACGAAAGCGGAATAAGGAAAAAATACGACACTCGTATGCGTTGCTTGAATACGAGTCCTGTCAAAATTGAAATACGACGATGCTCGTAAAGTACGACTTCGGTAATAATGAAATACGACTGTACTCGTATCCGAGTGTCCAATGCGAGTGGCGTGATTGGGATGAATAATTTTTACTAGTCCCCCTAGCTTTCGACAATTTTACGCACGTTACAATTTCATCCGGCATTACGTTCTTGACAATCTCAGCGAACTGGCAGATGCCACCATGAGCCGAATCCCTAGCTTTATCAATAGCTCCAATTGGTTACTAGAGTAGTGCTCGCATCCGCACCTGCGGTATCAGGATAGGCCTTGTTTGACCTACCCATCTAACCTTACTTTCAAGCCTATTAGCAAAATCGTCATGCCCGTCAGCGTACACTAGAGCTTTTTTTCATGAGCTTTTGCAAGTTTTTTTTTTCGCTCCAAAATTATCGAAATGAAGTTTTTCATGTCTTTGGTTGGTTTGTGTCAATGTTGAATAAATTGACGGCTCAGTGGTGGTCTCTTTTCTATCCGATAATTTTTTACCGTAAATATAATATGTATGTGTTCGATTGGTCCAATCTTTTAAATGTCAATTGTGGATGACCAAATGTCGTATTCATTGAATCAGCAAAAACAGTCCTCCCCCTGGCGATCATTGATTTAAGTCATTTGAAGAACTTCCAAGCATTTCTAATTACTGCATGAAGAAGATGTATATATTTGTCCATTAAAAGAGCATGAAACAGCTGTGTACACACGATCGAAAAAAAAAATCCTACAAATCGATGCGGCTTTCCAAAGTTGTGGGCTGTGCGAATATGCCGCAGTCAGCCTATGTGTCCTACGCATATAACCTCTTTTAACTGTATTCGTAAAGCGCCACATTTTCCGCGCAATTATCTCATCATCACTGACGTACCTTTACGCTAAACTTCCAGCAACCTGTTCTATGTCAGAGTGTGTGGCAAAAAAAAAAAAAACAATTCGAAAATTTCTATTCTGCTCGTTAATATCAACTAGTATATTTCTTTAATAAGTAATACATAATTAATGAATATACGGCCCAAGAATATTTGCACTTTCAATAGCTTTCCTCAAGATTCCATACAAAATGGTAGCCACAGTCTTTTCAATTGAAAGGCGAATTTCATTAATACCCTACCGCTTACCCACAGCTTTTTTTACAATTTTTTTAACTCAAGTTCCTTTTAACAGAGACAAAACACAAGTGATCGAACAGAAATCTCAAATTAAAAATCTTCTTAACATTTTATGTAAAAACTAACAGGACAACATGTTTCATACATAGCGCTCGTTTCTTTTGAAAAAAGAAGCAGTAGGTAAAAATTAAAATTATAGATAGGATAAAATAAAATCAAACGATTCATTTTTATTATCTGCATCGTCTTAAATTTCTATTGGAGATTTGGGTTCTTCTGTGGCAGTTGCATCATTCTTGTTTCCTGATGCAATTTTGCGAAGCAATTCCAGCTTCGATTTGAGCTAATTGTAGAAGTCAAGGCATGGGTATTTCAAATGCATTTAAAGGTCAAAATTGCATTCAATGTTTCCACATCTAATCGAATTTTCCTGACGTCCAAGTTGTATTCACTGCAGCAAAAAATCGTTCCACCAACGACTTTCTGTCAAGCATAAAATGTATTCAATGATCGTAAAAAAATGCATTGAAATCACAATCGTTGTTTTTAAGAATGAATATTTTAACCCAACGATACATAATTCAAACATGGCCACTGCGAGATTCTGTCATCAGTGCAGTAGCTTTTCGCAAATCTATGTTATGTGTGCAGATCTCACAATTATATTTGAATATTGATGCGTTTAAACATTGCGGAAAAAACAGTTTTTTCGTCAAAAAAGCAGTACGCAGTTATTGTATCGAAAAAATAGTACGGATACGAGCCTTATGCATACATAAAAGAGGAATCAAAAGACATACAAACACATAACGCACAAAATTTAATCAGCATCACTCGCTCGACATAGGTCCATGCACCGCATGTCTTCGGCCCAATTGGGGGTAAAATCGCTGGTTGCCCATAGGAAAATGTATGGTCATAGAACGTATGCAACTCTCCCGTCCTTTCCACGATGAGCTTAAAAAGCCGTATATTTTTATGATTCACAGTAGTAATATATTAAATCCAGAAATTTTCAAGATCAGTTATTCAAAGCCAGTAAACCTGGAACCAAACAAGACAACTGGGACTACTACTCACAAATCTTTGCTTTATCTATGTAAAACCAAAGACCATATATCAGAATTACAAAATGTAGCAAAATACTAGTGCTATAATAATCTTTAAGTTAACCTGCGTCTCGTGAAAACATCTAAGAGCACTGACTTTATTATAAAATATTATGACTAAAAGTGTTTCTACCTTTTACAATACTTCTTGCGACTTATAAGTCGTTTATAGCTTTACATGAAATTTGATCTGGAGATAACAGTCCCGTGATAATGTGAACTAGTTAAAGCAAGTTGTTTTCAGATTTTAAAGGCGGTTCATTATTCTATTCGGACTGTTTTCGAGTATCTACTTACTTACATAACTGACAATTGCAAAATTCATTAAAAAACATTTTTTTAAATACAGTTTACTATTTATAACTCGGAAATAAAATAATTATATTCATTTCAAAAATAAAAAAGAAAATATTTATGTCGGCATGAATTTCTATTCGTATTCTCAATTTTTGGTAAAATATTTTGTTATTTCGGTACCAGTCCAATTGCTTGAGCTCATCTTTCTTTTGTGTGTCTGCTTTTAATTTCTAAAAACTGGAATTTCATTCTGATTGTCGTAACAAAATAAAAAAGTTTTTTCGCACAGATTGGCTTGTAGGCTAGCTATTTCCGGTGCAGCTAGAGTGACTTCATTATTTTCATTCCTCGAAGTGTCTTCAATTTTTGCAGGTTCATCAATACCTTCTACGATGACCCACTCTTCAACTTCTTGTTCTAACTAGAAGTTCATTAATTTTCTTTGAAGCTGACTTCTTTGGAATCGTGTCCTACGGGACTACTGTATTTAAGAAACACAACCAATAAATTGAAGACAGGGTTAGTAGTTAGCCACTAGTCACTTAGCTACTTGCCTTATCCGCGCACAAAAGTTCCAAAGTAATATCTAAAATAAATTGCATTAGCAAAAAAGTTTATACTAATATTAAATTTGTAAGATCATTATTTTTTTTAAGTTTGCTAAAAATTTGCACAAACTTTTTGTCGTCACTAAAGCAAAAGATAGCATTCCAATTCCATTATTGATCCTATGTCTAAAAGAATAAACGAAATTAGAATATAATGGCTGCTCCTCTTAAAATTAGGATTTCGTTCCAAAGGAATCATGAGACCTTCATATAAGGTTGTCAAATATCTCCCTTCCGCCTTTTTATCTTTTGAATTTTCCGGCTATGTACAAAGCGCTACAGAGCTATTATCTGGCAATACTATGCATCATTTGACATAACCTACAAAACGATGCTATGCATGATTAGTTTGGATGCATGATTAGTCGACACCATGGATAAGCCAGCCGCCGGAAGACCTGTGACCACGAATACCGATCGAATCATGGAAAACATCGAGTTAGACCGGCATGTGGCATCTCGTGACATTGCCCAGGAGATGGGAGTTAGTCACCAAACCATTTTAAACCATCTGCAGAAGGCTGGATCCAAAAAAAAAAAACTTGATGTTTGGGTGCCGCATGATTTGACACAAAAAAACCTTCTGGACCGAATCAACGCCTGCTATATGCTGTACATTGCGCCAAGTGATTACCACCTGTTCCTGTCTATGGCGAACGCCCTTGGTGGTGTGAAGTTGAACTCAAAAGAGGCTTGTGAAAAGTGGCTGTCCGAGTTCTTCCCAAATAAGGAGGGGGGCTTCTACGAAAGGGGTATTATCGAACAAAACGGCGCATATTTGAACTATCCGATCACTGTAACACTTTTTATGAAGCATTGAATGAAGAGCAAAAAAGCGGAAATGAGATATTTGACAACCTTATATAATTACTTCGCTAATAACTTATGAATCGTCTTTAGTTAAGGGATGAAATTTGGATTTGGAATTTGAATTTTGGATATCCAGGCAACCCAAAAATAAATAATGCATTTTTTTCGGAACGCTCGACAAAGCTGTGGAATGGTTCTGAAAATGCGGCGTAGAAGTTAACCAAGAAAAAACAGTTCAAGTAATCTAAATGACAAAGAGGAATTCTAATCGTCAGGACATTACAATTAGCAACTAACAAATTACTCACGACAACTCAGCGACAAATCTAGGCATACTAATTTACAATAAATTAACATGGAAACCACTCATAATCCATAAACGAAACTATTATAAACTAAAAACAAGTTTAGGGAAATTTATCTACTTGCTTCTAGGAAACAAATCCTCTATACAAAGCAAACTTTTTATTTACAACAGTAATATGGACTTACAGCATCCAAATATGAGGAAAAGCCGTTAAATCAAATATCGCCATCATACAAGGACCACAATCAAAAATACTTCGGACGATTACCAATGCACTCTGGTATATTTCTAATGAAGACATACATCGAGACCTCAACATACCCACTATTAAAGACGTAATCAAAAAACACAGTAGAAAGCACCAAATCACAATCCCTTAATCATCTAAACAACGATATTCAAAATCTACCTCACCAAGAAGCTAACACGAGGAGACTACTGAGAGGAAAAGCCTGAGGGTAGTAGAACTACAATCCATGTAAATGTTATTATATGTATAATTATGTACTATGTATATTACAATATGCTTGTATTTTTTTTGTAAAAGCATGAGTCAACATGGTGGCAAATTTTGTTACCGGTAATAAGTAAAAGAAAAGCAACGTAAGAACAAATTTTATAAAACACTGGACTTACGATCTAATGTGTCCATTAATATCTTTAAAAACAATAAATTAGAGTCTTAGAATCTAAACTGGGAAAAAAAATCGTTTATAGCCAATATGGGTGTTGTTGAAAAGGGGGCGAAGTCCTGATTATAAAAATGTTTGTCCATAATCTTGGTAACTAAAGAACCATTTAAAATTACGGACGAAATTCAACCAAACAATGTACTTTACTTGTTCAAAGAAAGTCAGGGAATAAAAGTTTAAAACAATTATATACTAGCGAAAAAGCACTAATACTAAATTCGAAAAACAAATTTATTTTTGTATATTTTTGACATGGGTATCATTAGAAAGATGATGACGCCTAGATCATAAAGTTCTACTAGAGAGAAGCTGTAAGGTACTTAAGTAAATCTGTACTGCAGTACTGAGTAAATACCCAGGACTCTGAACTTGTACTAACTTTTTTGCAACCGAACGAGACCCTCGGCGTGTGAGTACAACTCACTTGACCGGTTTCCTTAGCAACAGTAGTAAATTCGCCGTCGGAACATTGAAGTCTATTTATTTTTTTGCCCGCATTAAAACCCGACTTTTATACATTTTTTCCATATACTAATTGTATGTACAAAATACAAGATTTGAAATCTTAAAGAAGCTTTCAAAAGTAAGATAAATACAAAAAAAAATTAAAAAAATATGTACACATCATAAATAAGAAAAAGAACATGATAGAGAATAATAGTTTTAAAAACAGCAAAAATATTTTGTAAGAGTAGATCTTTCCGAAATTTTGTTGATGAGATTGTTCTCTGCAACGCAGCTGGTAAATTATTCCAAGGCAATATTTCTCTGCGACAGTGAGTGTAAAGCGCGGGTAGATGAGGCACAATCCCCTACGCATCCAGGCACATTAACGAAGATAGTCTTTATATGCAACATTTAGTATACGACTGCAAGTCAATTTTGAACAATCTTCTCAACAGTAACAATTTTAACAATTATTACAATTAATAATGATTGGATATTAGCAAATAACAGAATTATGGCTGATATTTGCAGAAGTAATTTGGATAAATCCTTTAATACACCATAGTGCGAGTCTTTGAGTGGACACAGGTGAATTAATTTTTTTATCCACTGCATGTAGAATATAGAAAGAATCATAAATTTAGTATCGAATATCAGTAATCTTTTTTAACGCAAACAACAGATGCACTTTTAAACCATACCTATGGACCAGATTTTGCTGCTTGTTACCGGAAGCTTAAAAATAGCTTGTAATTGGTTTTATTGCAAACAATTTTTTTAGATTCCTACAAATCCTTTCTCCTAAATCTCTAAAAGAAATTGGAAACAGTCCAATTTAAAAGGTCATCGTCGGTCCGCTGCATTAAGGATCCGGAGCAAATCTTTCTGGCTTCTGTAATGCTGATTTCCTCTTGTATTGACTCTTTGCGAGTTATTTAATTATACAGTTGTGAATGGCCAACCGAGCACCTAGGTGTATCCATTTCCATGTGATAGTGAAGCTCATCTATAATAATTGAGATTGTGTATTTTACACATACTAAAGTTCTATTAGTAAGGGAAATGACAATGAACATGAGCTTTTAGTAGGTAAGGAATTGGCATTTTGCAGTAACAATCTCATTGCATCACTACAATAATTACCTCCCCTATTCGAGACCAATGATGCGACCACCGTATCACTTTTAATACATTTGCAATAGCTTTTTATTCAAAAATTAAATATGTACTGAGCTTTTAAACGACCAAAATTTAGTCTCATCCAAGGCCAGTTGACTTTAATAATGTGTTTTTTTCTTGCTGTAATTGTGATGCTTTGAATTTTTATTTGCCTACTTGCTACAGAGTGAGGGTAAGAAGACAAAAAAGCTCGCAAATATGTCAGCGAATTACACGGGTTAAAGATAGAATCAGGCGAAGCATACACAAAATTTCTTCGATTTCTGACAGTGGTGAGATAACTAAAAAAAAGCTCAATTTCTGTTCAGTATACGAACATTTTTTTTTACATTAGTTGCGATGTTGTCGTCTATGAGTAAGCGGTAAAACAAAATAAATAAGTCCCATTCTAAAATTTTAATTATTGCGCAAGGGAACCTAAAGTAAAAAATTCGTGCGTGTGTAGTAAGAAAGAAAAAAATTTGTGCATATCATTTTGTATAAGAAAAATTGTGTGTAGTTTGTGTGGTGTTTCTCTATTTCCGCTAGTAGATAAAAAACAGAATATTTAAATAGAAGATGACTTCAAACCTTCCAGCATTTGATCAACTAAAATTGGGACTGAAGTAAGAGAATAAAAACTATTTTTTTAAATTGTTTAAGTCAAAATATGTAATAACTAGCTATTTTTCTTACATAGCGTGCAACAGATGTTAGCATTATACTAACAAATTATCAGTTCATTAAAACTTTAAAATCTGAATTTTCGAGGGTTTAACGGAATAGCGCGCCGTAATTTAATTTATTACGAGCAAGTGATCTATTTGTTGCTCCTTTGCCTTGGATGAGCTGTAATATAAATATAGATTAAAAATCTGAATTGCATTTTGAGCGGTCATTGATAAAAAAAGAACGATTGTTTTCCTTCTGCTGATGAATTGGTATTTAAATTACTACAAACAATTTGCTTACCGTGAAGACTAAGAACGGCCGCTAAGAACAGAATATAAATTATAGTTAACTACCGTAGCGGTATTACATTGTATTTCGTATAACATTACTTGCTATCATTAAACTAATAATATATTTATTAGATTTATTTTAATATATATATATATATATGCTTCTTGATATGAAATTTAAAACATAAATTATTAGTAGAACGTTTGTTTTATGGGAAAGAGAATCTATCTTCACCAATTCTTATGATTATGAAGCAATCATTTGCCTTTTCTTGTCAGTATACTACAAAAAAAAAGTTGTGCCACAATCAAGATTCCATTATGTCACAACATTAAAGCTAACCAAATACTATTTATTCGATTAAGAAGCAGGATTTTGATGAAACTATGGATAGCAAAAGCACAGAAAAAATCGTGAAGATAATTGCCAGAGTTCCCTTATGTGTCAATGAAAATTGCAATACACCAAATGCTGGTGTAGTGCATTTGATTAGAAACTAAATTCTTATCTACGACTAAGTTCTTAGGCTTATTAATTTAATATTTTTTGTATAGGTCAAATGTATGAATGATAACAGTTGAGAGATTGGAAATACTATGTTGTGAGCATAAATTGAATGTGTGTCTGTGATAAAGAAAGTTTATGTGAAAGCACCTTAATTTTTTTAATTTTTTGTAAAGCTTTCTATCAATTTATTTAGTTAGAGCTTAGCATTTGTTGGTGATATCCAACGTTTTCTCAAGGTCGTGTAATTGTGCGCTCTTCCAACTAAACAAATACCTATTACAGATTTTTCGAAGTTCTTTAAAAATGCAGTGTTCACCAAACACAAATGATATAATTAATAAAAACTTAGCCTCAATTATTTTTTTACGATTTTCGACCATTTTATGTATTTTGATTTACAAAGATTTTTCTTTGCAAAAATCCAAAAGAGTCGATTGAATATACTCAGGCCTACTATCCGCTGAATTATTTAAAGTAAAAGATTGATTTGTCCATATCAATACCCAAAATTTGTTATCGACGAGTCATTTCTTTGCAAGTTTTGGTGATAAATCAAGTGATTCATTCAGCTGAAAGATTTGACTCATACTAGTATCGGATAACTGAAACCAGTAAGGATTTTAGTAGAAGTCTTACTATGCTCAAGATTAGAAAGTTAATTTGTTTCTAATGCATGACTGAAACAGTTTGTCGATGGTATCGAAACGGAGATTCAAGATCAAGTTTTTTTTATGGAATATAACTAATTAAGTTGATATTTATAAACTGACCCTTATTTTATAATAATATCTCAAAAGAAGGGTTGGGACATCTTTTCACATTTCCAGACATCCAAGAAGAAGAAACTTGAAAAATTCTAAATAAATACTAGAAAATGAGTATATGTTATATCCGCACACTAATTGAAGACTCAAACTAGCTGTTTATGGTTAAGAATTCATTTTCTTACGACCCCAAGATTTATTTTTATTAATACCTTATTTCTATTACATAATCATAGGTTCTTTGAATGGAGTACAAAAATTGTTAAAGATAAAAATCAACCAAGTGCACATTGCCGACAGTTCTTTTCTTGCTTCCTTTAGTTCTAACTGTAATCTTATCTCTAAAAATCGTATTTACTTAACCTTCTCTAACCTCTGAATACAAATTGAACTCATGAACAGTCTAAGACTATGTGATCAAAATAAGTAAGTACTAATTACATGAAAGGTTAGATTGAGTTAATGAATGAATGGATGATCGAATTTCCCTTCGTTTTTCCTATTTGATAGTTCAATGGGACATTTTATATGTTGAAGCCTAATGTTTTGACCGCTAGACAGGTGGGCTATTGACTGAAAGACACACCGAATTACTCGGGTTCATTCCGCACTAGGGATCTTTAGTGTTGACCCGGTAATTTTACTACTGGTTTGAATTCCAACTGTATTCTTATCTCTTATTTACTTAACCTTCTTTAACCTTTGTGGTCAAAGTAAGTACAGATTCGGAAAGACGTTACAATAAGTCAGCAAATAAACGGGTGTAAGTTTTTTACTTGAATCACGCCATTCGATAGCTCAATGGGGAATTTTTGGCCTGATGAGGGATAGCTCTTGTTTTCAATAATACGAAAAGAAAAAATTATGATGATTAAAAAAAATGTTTTCATTTTATTGTATTATTATTTATAATAATGCTTTCTGTCAGAACACCATATGCATTTCTGATTAAATAGGGAATTTTAGACATGCATGTTGTATGCTGCAAATACATTTACAGCTTAAATAGGCCTCTCTTGACGTTACTCACCCAGTTGAGTTTTGATTTTTATTGAATTTTATGACCATTGCAACTGATAGCATAGAGGGATCGATTGCAAGAAGAAAATTTTCCAACAATTTAATTTTAAATGTAAATTAAGCCAACCTTAGTTAAAGGCCAACACCATATATTATAAGATGGACAGATATCTTTAGGATATTTTTGGATTATGAGTCTTGTCTATTAAAGTAATATAGTAAGGAAATCATTTATGCTGGGGTTTTAATTAAATTAGGCAACTGTGTTAATCCTGTGTTAAACTTGAACACAAAGCTCAAGCTTCGCATAGCGACACTTATGGATCTGCAAATTTTATTGCATTTTTGATAAATGAAGAGAAAATGGAGAAATAACATTCGTTAACTTTTTTTTATGTATTTACTAATCAAGAGCAGTACGTAGCTCACCTTAAATTTTAGTTTGCCGAGATAAATTAAAACGACATGCGCATGGGAGCATGACGTACGTAGTTAAGGTATGAAATTCGAAATGAAGGTGTTTCCAAGCAACCCAAAAACAAATCGTGAATTTTTTTTGGAATTAGTCGAAGATTAAAGAAAAATTTAGTATTGACACTAACTTTTGAAAAAACTTCAACTGAATGTATCATTGGAAAGTTACCTCTAAAGAATCTTTTCAGGTATTTGAACCGGACCAAATGGACCGAGGATGCACTGGGATAGGACACCGCGAGTGAGGAGGGGGACACCTTACCACCCCCAATGGGTAACACAAGGGGTCCACAAGGACCTAAGTGAGGCGGTATATCCGCCGGCCCACCAGCCTAACCTAACCTATCATTGGAAAGGGGGAGGGGCTTAGATTACGAAAATGTCTGTCTGTCGGTCATTAACTCTGATTTAAGGAAACTGGTGAACCACCTGTAATTAAGAAATCTTAGTCTTATTGGTAAAAAATTATAAGCTAATAAATATTAGCTACCTTATTTTCCAAAATAAGAGGCCAGAAAATCTAAAAAAAATGAATTATGGGGCAACTCATCGCAATATCCCAAAAATACTCAGAGATCTTATATGATTTTTTATTCGTAGATCATCATCATCATCATCATCATTAGTGGCGTAACAGCCCACGAAGGGCCAAAACCTAGCTTTTCGCGCCTCCACTGTGTTGTGTGTGTTATTTGACACATGTGAAGGGGACCTACAGTTTATTGCCGCTTTCGAACGGCGAATTGCGAAAGCTTTCCGTGACAGAAGTACTCCAGGAGGATTGTCAATCGTTCGCTGGAGGTGGGGCCGTGAAAATTGTTTGTGGTGTTCTTTTCCCCGAGCTGTATTCGAACCCGGGTACTCTCGCTTAACAGTCCGACACACCAACAATTAAGCCACGGCGTCCACTTATTCGTAGATACTAAAGTAAATTAATAACTAATTTTTATTTTTTTTTTCCGGAATTAATTGTGTTAGGCACCGTTGTACAGGTTTTGTAAAATAAATAAAACATAGTTTTCAATTTAAGCTTTTTGTTTTTGATCAGATCAGTTCAGTTTTCGATTTAATCACCCTTATTACGACTGGCGATTAAGTTCATCGACACTTGGCGTTTTTTGAGTCGTGGCGGTTAAATGGCGTTTTAGTGTTAGACTTACGGTAGCGAAACGCCTTGAGTGTCGTTTTACTTATGTTCCACTTATAATTCATAAAAAAAAAATTTGCGTCGCACCAAACCTAGGCACATTTGAAACAAATATTAGTGTTTTTCTCAAATGTTTTATCTCATATACGTAATTTCTAACCTTTTTTTTCCACCCCGTATTAATAGTCCTAAGCTATTTAATGTAGCAGCTACCTCTTCCTACTCATTTTTGACTGAAACCGTTTGTAGAATACATCTCTTGAAATTGGTGGCTATAGGTGGCTTTAGGGAAAAGTTGAGTCCTCTGCAAATTGCGAGGTGCGACTGAAATTGAGAGCACAAATAAAAGTGAAAATGAAGTTGCTCTGGTCTCTTTTTTATCGAAAGTTGAAACGGCGGTTGCAGTTCGATTCTTCAATGTGTGTTTACAATGGCCCGAAGATAACAAGAGTCCAATAGAGGACATTTTATCTTTGCAAAAAATTAAAAATGGCACTTTTGAAAAACATTTCCTTTTCTTTCTAAAAAAATCTATTCAACAATAACGGTTCATATTGGTTTTAATAATGCTTTTTTTATAACATTGTCGTTATTTTTACAGAAACTGCCATTTTCACCAAAATTATTTTATGTACAAAAACGTGTGCAACTAAAACGTGCACTTCTTTAATTTCTATTAGTTGCGTAAATCGAATTTATACTGTATACAAATTTGGATAGAATAAGCCGAGCTAGACCAGTGGAGACTTTTTACTTGCCTTGTGACCTTGCCTCGAAATTCAGCTGTGGAAAAATCAAACAAGCTTGAACCTAGTTTTCAGCAATGTATTTTCTGCTACTTATGACTTTCAAACACAGTTACACCAAGCAAAATAGCCTCCTACACAAAAGATTGAATTGGAGTTTATATATTGTTTACAGCGGTCCCACTCCCTTAATTCGAATTTTCATGGGATACTATGATTTTGAGTTAGAGGGAATTTTCGAAAGAGAAGCAATTTGTTTTTTTAAAAGCGATAAAATATAAAAACGATGTTAAAATATTTTTGTTTGTCTTTAAGTCCCTCCTCAATTTCTTCAATTAGGCGAATCTTGGCACCAAGATCTAATGTTTTAAATTTTGTAGATAGATAGATTTTTTCTATAGCGTAACAATGTTCAATGATTATAATTATTAAGCACAGCTTGTACAGAGATATGATATAATTTACAATCTTACTACTGAAAAATAAGAATGTTTTAAATTTTCTTCTAAAAACTCAACAGTTTGTTTCCTGATTCATGGAAAAAATAAAACACTATTTTCCGTTTGAGAAAAAATTACTTGAATCATACAACATATTTAAATAAATGTAAAATAAAATTAGTGACTCTGCCACTAATAATTTACTAGTTAATAGATTGCGTAGTGAAAAAAGTTCGAGACTGATTTTATAAAAAAAAACCCTTAAGGGAGCTGGCTTCATATTTCATAATACGCTGAATTATCTTAAGGTGATTAAGATAGAAGGTAATTTTGATTATTAAAATGATTACAGTTACTGTATAATATTAAGTTACCCTTGCTTCGCAGCCTTTAAACGCTTTTGGATTCAGTAGACTAACTTTCTTTTAAAATAGATTACTCAATCACTAAACAGATTAGGTGTGCTAATACTTTTTACACGGGGTGTATATCAATAACTAAGAATATTCTTTTCTGTACTTTGTAGTCTCGTTTACCTATGCGAGTCTACATATCAGCAGTTTTTCAATAAGCCGCATCAGTGCAACCGCCCCCCAACCCCTCCAAAACCCCCTTTAAAAACCACAAGATACTTGTAATCATACCGAGAAGAAAAAAGCTTTCCTTTATCACCGCATGAAACATACCTTATTGCTACCGCTGCGACCGTAGAAAGCTTTCCTTATCTAGACATGATAAAATTTGGTTAAGGGTTTTATTTGTATGGCAATAAAACAAAACACAAATAATTTTTTCTAGTGTAATAGTTTATTGCGCCATATCCAGACGGATAAGAAAACTTCAATATAATATATACATGTATACCATTTAGCTTAATTTTTCATACAATCAAAACCTAAAACAACTTCAGAGAAACTAGTGACACGCAGGTGTACGGAAATTTGAATCACTGATTGTGCTGTTACCGTGGTATTATCAACGGGGAAATCCAAATTTTCGCAATAGATAGCACTCATGACGTAGTGAATGTTCACTACTTATCAAAAAATATGAAATATGACTATACAAAATGTTTGCTATTCTTACAGAGTATAGAATATAATGAAAAACGGTTCAAAAATTATAAAACACATGCAAATGCATTTTGTCTTCGCTTTTTTTTTGGAACAATCATTTACCTCAGTATAAAGAAAATATAAATGCGTTTATCGTGAAATCACAAATTTTCAGCAACTATTCACATTCTTTATTTTTAGGATGGTGGATTTCAAGGTTCAACAACGACGGTACCGAACCAATGAAAAAACTATTGTCAATACAGTTTATGGACCAGTGAAAGGCGTTAAACGCAAATCTATATACGGCGAATCGTACTTTAGTTTTGAGAAAATCCCGTTTGCAAAACCTCCTCTTGGTGAATTGCGGTTTAAGGCTCCGCAATTACCAGAACCATGGAAAGAAGTAAAAAGCTGTACATCGATGGGCCCAAAACCATTACAAAAGCATTTTGTGTTTCAAATGACTGAAGGGTCGGAAGATTGTTTGTACCTCAACGTTTATACAAAAAATGTAATTGCCTTGAGGACTCTTTGTATGGGACCCATAATCAAATTATATTTTTTTTTATTTTAGCTCAATCCCAGCAAACCGCAACCTGTGATGGTGTGGATCTATGGCGGTGGCTTTCAGTTTGGCGAAGCTTCACGGGACCTTTACAGCCCCGATTATTTGCTTAAAGAAGATGTTGTTGTTATATCAATAACATATCGTCTTGGTCCATTCGGTAAGACAATGAAATTACAAATATTGTACTATTAATGGCTTTGTTTAACCTACCTAGGTTTTCTTTGCATGGAAAATTCTAGTTTCGGGATTCCCGGCAATGCAGGGCTCAAAGATCAAGTAATGGCTCTCAAATGGGTTAAAGAAAATTGCGCCCGTTTCGGAGGAAATTGTGATAACATTACTTTATTTGGCGATAGTGCTGGTGGTGCTTCAGTACATTATATGATGATCACGGATCAAACCAAAGGCTTATTTCATAAGGCAATATCCATGTCAGGAAATGCATTATCACCCTGGGCTGTAACTCCACAACGTAACTGGCCCTTCAGACTAGCTGTTGCAGCTGGTTACGTAGGCGATGACAATGATGAAGATGTTTTTCAGTTTCTATTAACGTCAAAGGGTTCGGATATAGTCAAAGCTAACGAGAACCTCTGTACTGATGCAGAAAAACGAGAAAGAATTGGATTTTCTTTCGGGCCAGTTATTGAGCCATACATCACAGAAGAATGTGTAGTGCCAACAGCGCCAATCCAAATGATGCGGTCAACTTGGAGCAACAGCATACCATTGATAATAGGGGGGGTGTCAAATGAAGGGCTGTTACTTTATTCAGGTAATTTTTTTCGATGCTTTATAAAAAATTGTACGTGTACACTAATATATGAATCATTTGAAGACTTTGTAGTTAAGGGATGATTTTTGGACTGAAGGGAAATCTTGCTAACCCAAATTTTTTTTCGAAATTAGTCGTTCATTAAACAAATCGTTACTTGCACTTATTCTTATAGATGAACCAAGTAACTTTTGATAGATGAATATGCGCAGCCATTTGATGAAATATTGGCAGCTGCGAAGTTCATCTTGGCTTTATATTAACAGCGAGATTAACCCTTGTTCCATGTAGTAAGAGATGGGCTTGCTTACGTCACATATCTAATGAACATAGAATTTTTTTGAGTAATTCACTGCTTCCTCAACATTTAAAGGGCTGTCAACCGAAATTTACTTTATTGAGTTGATCAACTGTAGGCGACAAAATGGCCCTTTCCTAAAACTAACTACAGTATCTGGATATACATTTTCAACCAGCATTAAAACAAAAAAAATTTCAAGTCTTACCTTCACATTTTTTGCTGCCAATTTACTCGCTCCTGTTTGAAGTACGGCACTGTCATATATTTCGGACAGTGTAAATTCATTTGCATATGGTCTATTCTTCCTACGACCTGTCCAATGCTTCAACAGACATTTTGTGGGACATTGACATCTTTTCCCAAACTATTAACCTACAATCCGGGATCAGTGTTACTCTACATGGACACATTGCAGGGGGCTTTAATGAAAGTATAAAAGCAGGGTCAACAGTTCTTCTGCCATATTAGATATGTGGATGCAATACAAGACGATGCCACAGTGCTGTCTTGGCTCAATGTCTAATCTTTACGAGTAGTAGATTAGATATTAACGAACTTGTGCCCCCAGGACAAAAAAAAAAGGTTCCCCTTGTTATTGTAGACTAATAATACAATTAAATGATATATACCTCTTTTTGTTATTCAAGCGACACGCTTTGAATCGCTTGAATCACTAGGTAATGATAACAGTTTTGTTTTCTCGTAAGTACTCTGCATTGTTTAATGATATATTGTAATGGCGTGTAAGGTCTACCACCTCCAGTAGTCGGCCGCCGCTCCAGAAAATTATGCGTAATAGTTAATCCGGTGTGGGCGCCGTTGCCTCGAGTGGTTAGTGCGTCGGACTGTTGAGCGAGAGTACCCGGGTTCGAATCCAGCTCGGGAAAAAAAAACACCACAAACATTTTTCACGGCCCCACCTCCAGCGAACGACTCACAACCTTCCTGGAGTACTTCTGTCATGAAAAGCTTCCGCAATTCGCCGTTCGGAACCGGCACATGTGACAAAATTATAACGCCGCACAACACAGTGGAGGCGCGAAAAAGCTAGGCTCTGGCTCTCAACGGGCTGTTACGCCGCCCAATACAATAGTTAATCCGTTTGTAATACACACTTGCATCTATTTTTTCCTTTGTCCCTTTGTGTTAAAACTGGTTTGAGCACTCTGGCTTTAATAGTTTTCGAGATTTTGGCCAAAAACCAAAAAACAACAACACTCAAATTTTGAAGATCTGAAAACGCCATTTTGTAGATCTCGACGAAAGAACAATAAAATTTAAAAAAATTATTTTCATACAATTTTTCGAAATATTAACGATTTTAATCGAATCAGTTACCTGCAAAAGACGATGAACTGACGGCAGTCTTAGTGTCGCTTGCGGCATTTCATCCCTTAAATGCACCAAAGCAATTTTCACACTGCTGGCGCGATCAGCGAATGGGAAAGGTTTTCCTTTGTTTAGTTTCATTCGAAATACAAAGAAGAATTTTACCGAATGAACAGTGAATTGAGTTTAATTTGATTTGACTATTTTAGTTTTCTTAGACTTATACTAAGTCTAAGCTACGAATCTGTTTGCGAACGAAACCCTCGGCGGGTGAGTAAAACTCACACTTGACCGGTTTTGTTTTTGAATGTAATTAGCAGTTGTGGTAAAAAATTTTTTTTAACTCGATCACTAGATTCGCCGCAGTAAAAAAAATCAAAGTACAGTCACCTGGGTCAACAATGACCTGAGGGACGGATGCTGATTAAATGAATTCATAACTTTTATGACTAGATCTTTTAAGGTGGAAAGTTATTTCTTTTGTGCCCTTGGAAAAAAAATTATGCAAACAAAATGAAGCGACATGCACTAGTTTGTAGTTCTGTGGCCGCCACTGTATATCGTTCGATTATGCTTGGGGTCAAATAAGACGAAAATTTGAAGAGCATAAAAAAAACATTGCAATGTTTAATGTTTGTATTTTTATATGGTCACATAATAAAGTAATAAATATTTAGGAAACATTTTGGATGTGGTGTGTGTGTGTGTGGACAAAACACAAACTTTTTGATCAAATTCTTTAGCCAAAGCAAACACTTAAAACGTGTTATTTACATGTCTAAAATCACGTCACACAACCATGTTATTTATATGTCTAAAATCACGTCACAAAACCATATTTTTATTTTGCAGATACCAAACGTAATCCAAAGCTTCTTAATGAACTTGGAAACTGTCGATATGTCGTACCTATAGAATTACAAATGGACCGCAATAGTAAGCTATGTGAAGAATTCGGAATGCGTTTAAAGAAGACTTATTATGGAGATAAGGATCCTAGCATTGAAACACTATATGAATATCTAAACGTAAATAGTATTATAATTGTCTTGTGATTTTTTTTTTATTAAAGACAATTTCCTTTCAGATGGTATCCCATGAGTACTTTTGGTTCCCAATCTACAGAACAGTATTATCGCGATTGAAGCATTCAGCAGCACCTACTTATGTGTATCGTTTTGATTTTGATTCAAAACATTTTAATCATCTTCGTATTTTGAGCTGCGGTAAAAAAGTGCGCGGCACTTGCCACGGCGATGATCTTTCTTATTTATTTTACAATTCAGTTGCCAAAAAACTAAAGAAACATACCAATGAATATAAAACAATTGAAAGGTTAGTGGGACTATGGACACACTTTGCAGCTGAGGGCAATCCCAATTATGACCCTACCACTCCGTTGAAATGGGAGCCTGTCAGCTCAAATGACAAAATACTCAAGTGCCTAAACATAGCTGATGACTTGCAGGTTATAGATTTACCTGACATGCACAAATTACAAGTGTGGAAAAGTTTCTTTTCGGAGAGTGCATTGATTTGATAAGATTAGAGCTGGTGTTGAAAATAAAAAAAAATGTATATTTATAGCATTTTTGTATTTTACAACACTGTATTTATTTTTGGAATGGCCGAGTTCCGCGTGGCCTTTTTAGTATTTTATTATAAAATTGTCTTCAAAAGCAGATTTTAGACATTGCCCACCTTCGGTCTTTCAAAAGTTAAAGTATGAATGAACATTGTTACAACTTTAAATTTTAGACCTTTCCCCGCACCCATTCGTTCACGATTCTTCTTCTTGTCTTGAGGCAACGAATTAAATCTCGTTCTGATTACTAATGGTTCCAAAATACCACGAGCAAAACGTGTTTGTTATATATAAATAGTAAAGAGAAAACCAATAAAGCCATTTAGTTTATTGCGAAATCTGACGAGGAAATACTTTCTTTTACGTTCATCCCCCAAGAAATCTCAAACTTTTTTCTATGGTGTAAAATGATCGCCTGAACACTATCAATATAATTATTTTGTGAGGAAATCAATATTTATTGAGTTATGAGCAAAGAAAGTCTTATGACTTGTTCCGTGTTTTGAAATAAAAAACGCACAAAAAATTAAACATAAGAAATATATTAAAAGCAAGCTCAAATTGTTAATAAAATTTACTAAAATGCACAAAAGAAAACACAGCAAACCCCTTTTTTATATGAATGTATGTATAATAAGAAATAATCCATGGGTTTAACGCAACGTGGCGTCTCTATGCAACGTCCCCGCTTTGGCCATTCTGCGAATTGGAGTGGCTGCAGCTTAAGTATAGGTAATTTTAGTGTATATATATTTATTTTTGCACGAGTGATAAAATATTGCATACTTTCGGATGATTTTATTTTTAAGTTTTCGAAAGATTTCTGTGTTGATTTTTTGGACTTCAACTACAACTATGGTAGCTTTGAACTGACCAAAAATTAAGTTTTTTATAACTTGACAAATATGAATTTCCTCACAATATAATTATATTCTTTTTCACTTTACATTATTGGAAAACGTTTGAGATTTTTTACGTCGAGCCTCTAAAAAGTTAAGAGATTATTTTTCCAAAAAGTGAATATTTTATTTTCATTAATGTGCATTTAGATTCAAAATGCAAAACTAATGTTTATTTTATAGATAAAAATAAAAATATTTATTTTTGATAAGCTAGTTTTTTAAAATGTTATGCAAATTTTTGTATCTAACTGTAGTAAAACAATACTTTATTTTTTTTTAAATATATATGAAATACTAAATGTATGCTTCTTTTATTTAAAGTATCAGGTATGAAAGTTTAATTTGTTGTACCTCTTATTATTTAAACATTAATAGACAGACAGCAAAAGAAAGAAATAATATGTGAGCACAGGTAGACCGAAGACCCACTCAATTAAAGGATAACCAGACAGCGGCTGGTTATCCTATCAACCCACGACGACAAGGGACTACCAGACGGCGACTGGGTTTTCCCATCAACCGCAATAAAGTAAAACAGACGAAAGACGATAAGACGATGACGAGACCAATGAGTATAAATGTCCTGATGGAAGGACAGGCAGAGGACTGTGAACCGCGATCACGACAAGCCGCGTTAAGTGATTAATAAGTGAAATAAAGTGGCTTACGACAGATCAGAAGTGGGATACACCCTAGCCCAAGTAATAGTGGGAAAAGGGATCTGACAGATAAGTTAAAGTGAAAAGAACTTCCCCCTGAATTGGAAGCGGTTCCGGCGCAAGCAGTGATTGAAATGTGGAAGAGAGCCAATATTAATAGTGCGAAAGGTCTTTTATTGAGTCTTGGTTTTGATGAAGACGAATTAAACATATCACAATTGACGAAAGTTCTTGAGGAAGAACTTCGTGGATTAGTTGGAGAACGACATTGTTAAAAGCATCGCTGGGACTGCAGCGTCAAAATTGGCACATAGAAGCATGGCTGTGAAATGTACCGGCAAATCCGTGCCGATTCGACTCTGTGCTTCGTTAGCCATGTCGGTCCCGGTGATGACAGCGCTCTACCAATGAATCCGAATAACGAGGATGATGTTAATTCAAAACACGAGGATGCCGATGAGGTCGATGATGATGGCACGGCAACTAAAGACTCTGATTCGAAGCAGGGTGGTGGTGAAAGCAGTAAAGATGCTGACACAGATCGCCCAAGCTCTTCGGGTAAGAATAGTGCCGATGAAAGTAATGCGGCAAACAATGAGACTTTGTCGAACTCATGTTTAGGATTGGACGAGGAGGAGAGTGGCACTAGCAGTTGCTATCCACCGACAAATATGCCATCGGATGATACTATTTGGCCATCGATGCAAGATTTAAATACTCGTCTTAGACGTGTTATTACGGCCTATCAGAGGAATTACAAGAAGGAGGAGTTGAAACAACAACAGAAGGCTAAGCTACAAGCATTGGTCTCATCAACACCACCGCTGTCAGTGCCCAGCACTTCAAATATGCAACAAATGATGCAGAATGCCGCTGGTAGCTCACAAAATCAACAACAATCACAGAGTACAATGCAATCAATGATGCGAAGTTCGAATTCATCGAGTCTTATGCAATCGTCATCGAATGCGGGTTCATCCGCTGGTGGCCAAATGCAATCCTCTCAATCTCAACAGCAACAACAGCAACAGCAACAACAACAGCAACAGCAGCAAGTTCAAATGCCAACCCCAGCTGATATCGGCCTTATGCTAAGCCTGCTTAATTAAGTCGATGCCAGCCAATTGGCCAACTTGGATTTCAATAAGTTGGCAATGTATTTGAAAATGGAGCGTCAAGGCAAAATGGAGATCGCTGCTAAAGAGAGGGAACGTCAACGACTGGAGAGTATCCCGAAGAAATGGAATCGTCGCGAGGAATATGAGTTCCTTCGAGTACTCACAGGTTATGGTATTGATTTACAGCAATCGATGAATGTGCTGGCACCGGATTGGATCAAATTCAAGGCAATGGCACATTTGGAGCGCAAGAGTGATGAAACATTGAGTGACTACTACAAAGTGTTTATTGCGATGTGTAAACGTCAAGCTGGTGTGAAGTTGACTGATGGTGAGCGTGGATTAGAAGGAATCATTGAGGACATAAGTGAAGATCATGCAAAGCTTATTCTGGATCGATTGGAATTGCTGTCGAAGCTTCGTGAAGTAGCGAGACATCATCTCTTGGACGAACGTTTAAAATTGTGTCAGAATAATGTGGATACACCAGACTGGTGGGATCTGGGGCGACATGATAAAGAGCTCGTGTCAGCTGTCCTAAAGCACGGTCGGAAACGTTCATATTCAGTGACCCAACATTCAGTTTCCTTGAGTCGGAGAAGAGATTCTTGCGGGAGTTGGAAGCTCAAATACAACGCTTCAAAATGGAACCGCATTTCATCAAAGCTGATGTCATTGACTTGGACGGGGTGGTTCTTGTCAAAGAGGAGCCGAAGAAGGAGACCACGCCAGCGCCTACTCCAGCCGTGAAGGCTGAAGTAGTCGAAGTAGATGTGAAGCCGAAAGTGGAGGAAATCGCTGAGCCAACGCAGTTGCTCTTTGGTTTTAAACCAAGAAGTATGGCCAATGCTGCGCTTCTGAACACAATCCAGGAGACATTAGACGAGGTGGACTTGAGAAGTCTTCGCCAGCTGGCCAAGCATGCCACTGACGCAGCACAGGAACAGCAGAAAATGGATTCGATTCAAAACGCTTCAGACCTCCACAGCATGCAGTCGATGACATAGTTTTTGTTGTCACTGAACCACCACCGACAAGGACAAGTAGGAAGCTTTTAGCGAAAGCGGAAGGACCATTCCGAGTCAGCGCGGTCTTACCAAATGACCGTCACGAAGTAGACGACCTGAGGGAACCACAGAAACGACGTGATAGAAGGGCCGTAGTAACTATAGGTAAAACGAAGAAGTGGATTACTTTGATGCTACCCAATAAAGGTAAATCGTTGAGTAAGTTATTAAGCACACTAGAATAGTTTGCTGTTGCTATCCGTTTTACTAATATTAATGTTGCCTTACAAGCAAGTTTGTATTTCAGAATTCGGAGATCTAGGCACTCGCTAACCGCGACTGACGGTGACGACCGTTGTAGGTTATGCGAGGTAAAGCCCTAGCTCCGGCAGCCCGGTGGTCTAGGCACTCGCTTTCCGTGACTGACGGCCGACTATATAGACCGTTGTAGGTTATGCGAGGTAAAGCCCTAGTGCTATCAATTTAGATGCCTAGGCACTCGCTCTCCGCGACTGACGGCCGACTATATAGACCGTTGTAGGTTATGCGAGGTAAAGCCCTAGCTCCGGCAGGCCAGTGGTCTAGGCGCTCGCTTTCCGTGACTGACGGCCGACTATATAGACCGTTGTAGGTTATGCGAGGTAAAGCCCTAGTGCTATCAATTTAGATGCCTAGGCACTCGCTCTCCGCGACTGACGGCCGACTATATAGACCGTTGTAGGTTATGCGAGGTAAAGCCCTAGCTCTGTCAGTTCAGGCACTTAGGCACTCGCTATCCGCGACTGACGGCCGACTATATAGACCGTTGTAGGTTATGCGAGGTAAAGCCCTAGCGCTATCAGTTTGGATGCCTAGGCACTCGCTTTCCGCGACTGACGGCAGACTATATAGACCGTTGTAGGATATGCGGGGTAAAGCCCTAGGGTCTGTGTTTGTATATTAGATTTTATTTTAGGTTGTGAACATACGTGTATTGGAGTTGATTACTGTATCCCCTTTTACCCTGAACGCTCCCCTTTTTATTTAGTATCTCGTGGGTAGCGTAAAGCCCAAGATAGCTTCTAATTGCCTGTTTCTATTATAGGAGTCGAGGACGCCTCTAGGTCAGGAAGGCCGAATGTGAGCACAGGTAGACCGAAGACCCACTCAATTAAAGGATAACCAGACAGCGGCTGGTTATCCTATCAACCCACGACGACAAGGGACTACCAGACGGCGACTGGGTTTTCCCATCAACCGCAATAAAGTAAAACAGACGAAAGACGATAAGACGATGACGAGACCAATGAGTATAAATGTCCTGATGGAAGGACAGGCAGAGGACTGTGAACCGCGATCACGACAAGCCGCGTTAAGTGATTAATAAGTGAAATAAAGTGGCTTACGACAAATATAAAAAAAAACCTTTTGTAAATTAACCTTATATAACCAAATCCTAAATCCAGTCTGGAATTTTGGCACTCAACTTTTGGAATGTGTCAACCAAACCAACATTACGCTTATAGAAATCAACAAGGCGGGTTGTACGTTTATTTAAAAAAAAAATCCAATATTACGAACGTTTAGTACAACGAACCATCATTTGATGTTGATTGATATCTCTATATTACGAATATCGAAAAACTATACTACTCTGTATAACGAATGCTATTCAATTTCTATGCTATTCAATTTCATTGAAAAGAAACAATATAAAACACGTGAAGGGTTTTTTATTTTCCAAACTTAAGACCCTTTTAAAAAAAAAACAACACTTTTGCAGTACACTTTTTATTCAATAAAAATCAAAGTAGGATAAAATAAAATCAGTTGATTCATTTTTATTATATGCATCGCCTTAAACTTCTATTGGAGACTTAGGTTCTCCTGTGACGGTTGATTTATACTTGTTTCTTGATGCAATTTGACGAAGCAGTTGAGATAATTGTAGAAGTCAAGGCATGCATTCAAATTACATTTGATGGTCAGAATTGCATTGCAGAAGGGTTTTCTGACGTCCAAGTTTTGTTTACTGCAGCAATGACGTCTTTGTCTGACGGTAACTAATTTGCTATCGGCCTAAAACAAATTGTGAAAAATATTCTAAAATTTTTGACTTAAAAAATGAAATATTGGATTGAATGCTGAAAAATAGTTTTGCTAACGTTTTTTTGAATTATACATTGTTTTTTACAGAAAAATTGCCTTTTTTATTTCTCACATTCGACCTACAACAATATATATCCAAGCTTTTTTTTTCTCCAAACCATGGAGAACTTTGGGGTGAGTTCTGGTTCAAGTAAACGCCAGTTGTGGGGAGGAAATGAAATGCTTATAAATAGATGCTAATTTAACTAATTCAAGCTTATAAGTTATTTTGATATGAGTGCGATATACCTCCTTAGAACTCAATACCTATATTTTTTATTCGTTCTTAGACTTGAAAATACGAAATGAAGGATGACAAGCAGCTTTTAGTTTTGTAGCATATAGTAGCACTTAAACTGTGACGATAGACGAGACGATAGCGATAGTTTTACGTAAATCAAACTTTTGACGATAACGTTGACCACAGTTGTCTGGAAACAATTTTCACGGTACCACCTCCAGCGAACGACTGACAATCCTCCTGAAGTATATCTGTCATGAAAAGCTTTCACACTTCACCGTTCGGAACGAGCATTGAAGGGGGATCAACGATATATACCTCTTGAGGAATTCGAAGATGTTTCTGTGAAATTGTTGGCTTTACAGTGATCCGAAGATACTTTAAATTTATTGAATACAATGGGTTCGAGCTAATGGGTACAGGTCGATAGTTATAATCCACTGATAACTGTTATAACTATATAATTCAAATGTACGTAAAAGTTAAAAATGTATGTAAGGTAAATATGTATATATACATATGTATGTAGTGGGCGCCGTGGCTTAATCGTTAGTGCGTCGGACTGTTAAGCGAGAGTACCTGGGTTCGAATCCGGCTCGGGAAAACAACACCACAAACATTTTTCGCGGCTCCACCTCCAGCGAACGACTGACAACCCTCCTGGAGTACTTCTGTCATGGAAAGCTTTCGCAATTCGCCGTTCGGAACCGGCATTAAACAGTAGGTTCCCTCCACATGTGTCAAAAAAATATCGCGCACAACACAGTGGAGGCGCGGAGAAGCTAGGCTCTGGCCCTGTATGGGCTGTTACGCCGATTATTTATTTATTTTTTATATGTATGTAAAGTACAAAGTGTTGCCACTTGTTAATAACTGACTATAATTTGAATATCCTACCGGGGCGGGAGTTTCAAGAGGGTATAGTAGTTGAATAAGACGCTGAAGAGTATTTCCATCGGGTAAACCTTCAACCTTCACTAAGCAACAGATTCTTCAAAAATATATGACCTCTTAGGATCGCTCACACCAGTTGTAATCAACGTAAACATATTATTTCAAGAAGACAAGACAAAAAAGTATCCGTGGAATGACACCATTTCTGTCGAACTCTCCAATCGATGGCGTATTTTTTTTTTTTTTTTTGATGAGCTGCCTAAATTAGGGACACTCAACATATGTATATACCTCGGATCATGTGCACTACAAAAGAAAACATGGAGTTTCTGCGAGGCATCGTTGGAAGCTTACGCAGCCGTAGTATATTGCATCAGCAAAGACTCATCTGGTATTGAAAGTAGTTCGATTGTTGCGGAAAAAAACAAAGTTCCTCACCTTGAACTCTGCGGTTCAGTTCTTCTTTCATAGCTCGTAAACAAACATAAAACTTCTTTGAAGTTGAAAAAATTAAAGTTAAAGCATGGACCGATTCGTCAACGCCCTCAATTGGCTTTCAGACGTACCGAAATGCTGCGCTGGTTAGTATTCAAACCCAATATACAATTCGGAAATCTTATTTTCGTTACCAAAGGAATCTTGGCACTATATACGATCCTATGATAGGTTAGGTTAGGTTGGTGGGCTGGCGGAAGTTCCGCCTCACTTAGGTCCTTGTGGACCCCTTGTGTTACCCATAGGGGTGGTAGGTGTCCCCCTCCTCACACGCGGTGTCCTATTCCTGTGCGTCCTCGGTCCATTTTGGTCCGGCTCAAATACCTGAAAAGATTCTTTAGAGGACGATCCTATGATACAATGCACTTCGCATGGCACTTCAGCCTCTCATTTATTTAAAAACGATCTGTGATGGCTTGGTCCATCATGGATAAGGTACGATCAAGGTTATTGGCGTCAAAGTGTGTAATCGAAAATCAACTTTACACAAGAACAGCTTGATGAACGTAAAACCATCCCGGACTCTCTGCACTCTGATACAAAATATCAACATTTGTGAAACTTCATCCAAAATCAAGTGTATCTGTGCCTTAGCTTATGTCCGAAGATTTATATCTAGCTCGCGTGTGAACCAATCGCTTCGAATCAAAACATCGCTTTCCGCTAATGATCTCTGAAACTCGAAAACTTTACTCATCAAATGGCATAAAACAAAATACTTTTCCGTTGAAATCAGTGCAATCGTAACATACAATTCGTTAAAAAAAAAGGTAATATATTGTATATATATATACCTCACTGAATCCCTTTCTTGATACAAACACAATTCTTCGAGTCAGTGGTCGTATTCAAGAATAAATTGTTACTTTTTCAATAAAACACCCAATAGTTTTACACAAAGCCTTGCAATAAAATCAATCATCGAACATATTCAAAAGCGGAATCTGCGTGCTACAACGGGCCACTGTTCCGCCACTCTATATACATATGTATGGTTGGTAGGATACGTCTTGAGTCCAAATTTTATCAGGTATATTTAAAGGATTTTCAAGCTATGTGCAGATATGTTAAAAAAAAAGACAGACAGACAACGAAAAGAATATATAAGGCCTTCGTTTCGTCTTTCAAACGAAACCCTTAGGTAGGTAGGTAGGTTGTGTGGTGGGCTGCGCAAGGCAGCCAAGCACTTAGGCCAGATGAGGCCCATTGTGATACCACATGGAGTGGATGCAAAAACATCCCACTACTCCAGAAACCAATTTTAGCTATTATGCTGGTGCCAGCTAGTTCACCGAGATTATCTAGAAAGTAGTGACCAAGATGCCTCTTTCTACGGTTCGCGAGTACGCTGCAGGTACCTAAAAAGGTGGAGCGAGGTTTCTTCGTCTTCTTCTTCTCTGCAGCTTCTGCAGAAGTCGTTGGCCGGGAGGCCCAGTCGGGTGGCATGTTTGCCAAAAGTGGAGTGCCCAGCTGTGACTCTGATCAGGTTCCTAACTTGAATTCTCCTGAGTCTTAGGAGACTAAATGAGCGTTCAGGCTCTAGCTTAGGCCAGATTTCCCTGGTGACGCGACAAGTAGCACAAGTCGACCACCTTAGATTGGTTGCCACAATGATCTTAGATTTGATGTGGAGGAGCACGGTAGCAAGAGGTGCGCAGAGACCGACCTTATCCGATTGGATGGTTTCACTGGTTTCGCGCTTGGCAAGATCATCGGCCAGGCAGTTCCCCGAGATGTCACAGTGTCTCGGCACCCACATGTGGTAAATGTTAAACTGCTCTGCCATCTCGTCAAGAGATTTGCGGCAGTTAAGAGCTGTTTTTGAATTAAAAGTGACTTCAGAGATTTTATCGCAGCTTGACTGTCTGTACATATCGTGATAGAGGTACGCGATATCACGTTGTACTTTAACCACGACAAGGTTTCCTTGATCGCCATTACCTCCGCTTGAAATACGCTGTAATGGTTGGGAAGGCGAAATAAGATCTGGATTCCCAAGTCTTCGGAGAAGACCCCTCCACCGACTCCGGATTCAGTTTTTGATCCGTCGGTGTAGATCACCAGAGATTCATTTCTTACAGGTATGCCTTCTCTCCAGTCAGATCTGGAGGGCAGGCTGAAGGAGAAGCTTCTTTTGAAAAGAGTTCTGGGGCGAGTATAGTCTAACTCCCTGAAGGGGAGATCTATAGACTCAAGAATGGTAGAGTGACCCATACATCTAGAAGGCCACGATTGTGCGGCTTTGATCCTTACCGCTGCACAGGCTGCGACCTGCTTACCGAAGATGTCTAGGGGTGGCAGGTAAAAGATGATTTCTAGGGCAGCTGTGGGTGTGGTCTTGATTGCGCCACTGATACAGATGCAGGCAGATCTCTGCACGCGTCTAAAAAGTTTGAGGTTAACATCCTTTTCCAGGGCATTCCACCATACTACGACTCCGTACAGTAGTATAGGTCGTACAACGGAGGCATATAGCCAATAGGCAATACGAGGCTTTAGACCCCATTTACGAGGGGCGTTCAATATATTCTCGGTATCGGGGTGAAGCTGTGGTTATATATAAGTTGACTTATTTATCAAGTAATACTATTATTTTAGTGCATTCATGTAAAATTTCATATAAATGTGATTATTAATTCGGCGGAACCGGTTATCGGCAAGTAAGTGGGAGCTCTGCCTCGATCTACAGAACTACCTGGAAAGTGAGAATCCATAAGCAGTTCAAGGGACTCTTTACAGGAGATGGTCCATGAGCCATCGTTTTTCATGAGAAGACTAGGGTTCGGTGGGGTGGTGGACAAGACTTTCCTGAGCCTGGACACCTCCTGGATACCTTCTATTTTCTCACAGAAGAGCCTCCAGGATGTGCGTTGAGCTTTCCTTAGGGACGTTTTGTATGTGCCCAGCTTCCTCTTATAGTCGTCCCAGTCCTCTGCCTGACGAGAGAACTTAGCTTTGTTAAAAAGCTCACGACATTCTTTTCTTAGGAGTCCAATTTTCTGATTCCACCATGGTGGGCGAGATTTCCGGCCTGGTCTGGTGAAAGGACAGGATCCAGACAACGCATTACATAGGACTTGAGTTAACTTGTCAACAAGTAAGTCAAGGTCAGAATAGTTATTCGGAGGGCAGCTTGGCAGGTTACAGAGTCTAGAACTTACGGCTTCCCTAAAAAGTGCCCAGTTGGTATTTCTGTGATTCCTATAGGCAGGATGTGGGGGCACAGATTCCAACAGGCTGAAAGTGATGTAGCGGTGGTCTGAGAAGGAGTGCTCATTCGAGACTTTCCAGTCTCGCACCTTGAGGGGACAAGGGTTATATCGAGAACCTCTTGTCTATTGTTAGTGATGAAGGTGGGCTCATTGCCTTTATTGCAAACTACTAGATTAGTGCTAACTACATCTTTCGTTGATATCTGAGCTGCCGCAGATAGTGTGGTGGGCGTTGGCTTCACAGCCCAGAATAAGCGGTTGCTTCTGGTTCTCCGCTTCTGCGATCACTCCCCTCAGAATGGCTGACGGGGGAGGCCCTGGATGGTCATGAGTCAGGTAAGCCGAGGTCACCCAGAATTTACCTGAGCGAGCCTCAATGCATACCGTGGTAGTGTCTTGATCGCTGAAATTGGAGATTAGGAATGGTTTAAGGGACGCTTTTGCGAGAATACAAGATCTTTGTTTACCTGTGTTGCTCATATGCGCGAGTATATATCCCTTGGTCCTTCAACCTCGCACCAGATCGCTAACGACCCAGGGCTCTTGAATAAGAACCAGCTCTTCCCCGGTGCTTGAGATCCGGAGAGGGAGGGCGGCCGAGGCCGCTTTGGACTTTGGACGTGACTCCGTGTTGATGACGATTACCGTCTCGAGAACGAGAGTCCAGTAGAGCTCCGTAACGGCAGACTTCACCTTCCTCCAGTTCGCAGGGGAGATGCTACCGTCGACGTCATTTCGGTCGATGACAGCCAAGACGATGTCACCCTTTAGCACCTAACTGTAGGATGTTCCAGCTGGAACGGAACTGCCGCCGCTGGCCTTCATCCTTTTGGGGTCCGTTAAGGACTCCTCTGCAGACCTTTGCCGCTTGCACCTGAAGTCATTAGACCTGGGGTCCGCAGAAACTGCGCTGGCAACTTCAGTTGCCAAGGCGAGCGACTTCTTCCTTTGATCCGAAAGCTTATCAGGGTTGATACCCTTGAATTGGTCCAGGATGCGCGCTGCTGCTCTACATTCTTTGTAGGCGGAGTTTGAGGGGCCAATCCTTCGAGTAGCTTTGACAGCACCACGAGATGGCAATCGTGAGTTCTTGGAAGATGCTTTACTAGTGCCAGGTATGGGCGCCAAAGCACTAGCTGCAAGCATAGCAGAACTCGGGGTTGTAGTCTTAGGGGGCTCCACGCGGCTGCTGCTAGTGCCAGGTACGGGCGCCAGAGCACTAGATGTAAGCACAGCGAGGGATGGGGTTGAAGAGATAGGCCGGTCTTCACAGTTGCTGATGTTGCAAGTACCAGGTTCGGGCGCCAGAGCACTAACTGTCAGCGAAGTAGAGGATGGGATTGAGACGGTAAGGGGCTCCACGCGGCTCTTGGCATTGCTAGTGCCAGGTTTGGTCGCCAGAGCACATCATTCGAGCTGTCAGCACTTCAGGAGCTGAGGTCGAAATAGCGGGAGAGCCTGAAGAGGATGCACCGCTCGATGCCTAGGCACCGGATTTGTTTTTTGTTTTTAATGGATTCATATTTGGTCCCACGAGTAGCGGAGAAGGGAAGGTCCGCCTGTGCAGAGGTCCGCAGTACACAGGTACGGCTAGCTAAACCGGAGTGTCGCCAGGTGCTCCGGATACTCCGTTCGCGACTGGGCTATTTTTGAGATGGGCCCCCAGCCAGGCTGATCCTCGGCACGGGTCGTATGACACCTTGATTTGGCCCATCGAAGATAGAGGAGACTAAGGGGGTGAAGGAAAGGGGTTGACTATTGCTTAGCTTCAGGCCTCATCTTTAGCGCAATCCTCCCCGAAGGAAGGTTACACAGAAGACTCATCGACCTTACTAAGCCCCCGCACCACGTCAAGGTGAATAATCTCGCGGGAGAACGAAACCCTTAAAAAAACACGAAAATTTTGATTAATCTATTTATCATTATTATATCAATGTTAATCTATAAATTAAAGAACTTAAAGCTAAATTTATCAAGTTATTTGTTTACTAAATTTGTTCAAAATAATTTCTCTTGCGTATAAACTTCGTTCCACACTCTAAGTTTCTTGGTTTCGGGTAGGTCAATAACGTCCACATCATTCGAAATATTCAGGCATTGGTGAATCTCGTGATCTTTTGATACAGGCTTAAATTGTACTTCGCTAATAGCGTCACAGTTAGGGTCACCTGTTTCGGCAAAACTAGTCCATATGCCAACCATTCTCTCGATTGTTTTATATTCTGGAGTGTCTTCTGGAAGTTTCTTGCCATAGATGCTGTAGAAAAGATATCCAACATCATCAGCATGGCTTACACCACGAAACAGATTGCCAACTCTAAGTGTACGAATATGATTAAAGAAGGGCGAATCAAAATCGAATCGAAATAGATAGGTGGGCCTTAAGCTATACTCTAAACGTGATAATACAGTCCGGTGGATAGCATGCCAAAAGACCTTATATGTTAAATACTGCAAATATAAGTTCTATGAATAATAACTTTTTTTTTTTTTAACTTCTTCTTACGTCTAAAAACTCCATCACCGTTTCTCCATTTAATTTCTTATCTCCAAAATGTGCTTTCAGCAACTTCAAACTAATCTCTTTACATTTCTGGCTGCTTCTGTCGACAATAATCTCTTGTGGAGCTAGATACAAATAATTATCAGGGTTAACTAATGCATCTCTATCGCCCATAATATCTGAAATTTATACAATATTTCCTTTTCATAAAATACTTAAACTATATTTTCATTTGTATTACCTGGATAAAAGTAAAGCCCTTCAAAGGAATTGCCACCAATCAAAAGTGGTATTTTATTGCTCCAGGAATTTTTAAGCATTTGTTTTGGGTCGACTGGAATTACGCACTGATCTGTAACATATGGCTCTATTGTTGGCCCAAACGCGAATTGAATTGAGTTGCGAAGCTCTTCAATGGTTGGAGTTTTTACAGAAGCCTTTACAATACTGGCACCACTAGCTTTCGATAAAAATTTGTATATATCGCTTTCTTTTTCATCTCCCATGTATCCAAGAATTTTCGCCATTCGGTATGCCCAATTTAGATTTGGCTGAACAGCCCACGAACAAAATATACTGCCTGATGTAATTATTGCTTTATGAAAGAGCCCCTTAACTTTGGGACACATCATAAGAATGTGTACAGATGCTGCACCAGCACTCTCTCCAAATAAAGTGATATTATTAGGATCTCCTCCAAATCTCATGCAATTATTCTTAACCCATTGAAGCGCCATTATTTGATCTTTTAATCCAGCGTTACCAGGAATGTCTAATTCTTTGTCTTTGAAACTTAAGAAGCCTGTAAAGAAAATTTGAATGTATATATAATTTGTACGGTAGTTACTAGTGAATGAATTGTTAGACATACAATCGAAAGTAGACTTTGACCAATGAATTGTAAATTTTGAAAATAACGGTGTTACATCGGCAATACAAGATTAGCAATAAACATGTCAATATTATATGGGAAGCATAAGCTTTGTGCCGAACGACCATAGAAATACAATTTAAAGTTATTTCTCTTGGACCCGTTGTATTGGACAGGATGAAAATAGCGATTTTCTCGATATGGGTATAACAAACTTTAAAAACAACGACATAATATTAACTTTACAAAGTATTCACCTCCAAATCTAAACTGTAGAAAATGTTTGAAGTCATGTCGAAAGAGCTTTTAGGTATTACAAGTCTTGTAAAAAAATTATCGCATTGTGTTAGAGTTTAAACACATTTCTGACTATTTTTTTTTTTTAATAAACATAAAAATACATGAAATTTCATATTACCGAATGCTCCAAGTCTGTAGTTTATTGTTATCAATACAACGTCCTTTGACATAAGGTAATCCGGGCCATGAAGATCACGACTTGCGTCTCCAATTTGGAAACCTCCGCCAAAGATCCACACCATTACTGGTAATGGTTTTGTAGGATTTAACTGTAAGCAATATCGATCATTTAGCACGGGGCTTTGAAAGTATTAACATTATTTCTTACGTTCTTTGTGTAGACATTAAGATAAAGGCAATCTTCAGTACCTTTGTATGCACTAAAAACAAAGTTTTGCTGCAGTGGCACTTCACACACCCGGGTACAATCCTTTACTTCAGTCCATTTATCTGGTTGTACAGGAGCTCTAAAGCGTAATTCATCGAGAGGTGGCTTTGCAAAAGGTATCCTTTCAAAGCTATAATAAATATGATCGTAAAGGGAGATCCACTTCGCTCCTTTAATTGGGCCTTTTTCAGTTTCCACAATTACTGTTTCCGTAGTCACCAGCTTCTTTTGTCGAGCTCTATAGTCCATAACGCTAATGATATAAGCAAAAGATATAATATTTTCCTCGTTTTAAAAGAAAGGAAATTGTAAATGCTTATACTCACGTTTGGGTAAGAAATTGCCGAATGGAGTTTGTAGTCATTTTGATTATAGGTTAAAAAACAGTCTCTCAATTTTTAAGTTTTATTCAAATCAATAATTTAAAAAGTAACAACTTATGGCAAAACACTTTAACAATTTTACGCTTTACTTAAAATTTTTATTTGCATAACGGTTCAATTCTAAACTTATTGTATTGCAGTAGGACTGTTCTATTCAAGTTTTTGGCATTAACTGAAATTAAATTATGATGAATGTTGGTTTTCATAAGTACGGTGACAGCATTTTCAGAAACTTTGACCCCTGCGCTTTTGCACTTTCAAATTGATTATGTGGTCTGGGACGAATTATGCTGATAATAAATAGTTTAACTGACTCCGCCCGAAAAATATAAAACCGATTTGAGGCAGTTTTAAATTGGGTCCGTATATAAAGTCGTTCTTTGATGTGGACATCTGTATATATGAAAAATCTAGGCACCTATTTAACTCTACAAAAAAAAGGTCAACCTTATCAAGTGACCTAACACACCCTCCGAAAATCTGTTTATATATTTTTTTCCTTCTTATCGGCGATGATGCTATGTCTGAGCGTCGGACCTATTTTGATAGAAAGTAATATAATCCTTCAGACAAATTCCAAATTCCAAAGTAATAAAAACTCAAATTGCCATTGAAATCATATGCTTTGTGAGTAAATATAAACAAAGACCGGGCACGTGCTGATGGTTTTCCACTTATTGCAGCAGCCCCTCGATAATGTGAATTACCGATGATGTGAATTGTTCTGAATCTGTAATCTATTATCTGAACTTCCGGAGACGACTGGGATGATTTAATTACACTTATCCAATTGCGAAGGCAACTCAGCTTCAAGGAGAGTTACAAGAAATTAATGGTCTCCCTGAAATTGTAGATATCGATGACACCATGTCAATACAAGCAACTAGAGACTGGGTCATTGTAGAAGGTATTGATGAACCTGAACAGCCTGGCTGAGACTACGGGGAATACAAGTGACGAAGTCACTCCAGCTAGCAGTGTACGAAAACGCTTCTTGAGTAAGCCAAACAAATGAATTGGGCGCAGACACACTTCTTAGTTTGCTAACGCTCTGGGCAAAAGCAATTGAAATATCAAGCTTAGCCATTTGGCAATTTAAAATAACAAAATATTTTACCAAAAGTCGAGAATACCAACATTTACTCTGAATAAATTTCTTTTTTTTTTTTTTGTGGGTTGGTGAGAATCTTTAAAATCTTCACCATGGGACACCGTGTACACATAATAGAGTCAAATTTCTACTGACTAAACTCACCCTTCCCTTTTTCATTAAATTACTACGAATAAGTTTCCTTAATAAGTAATAAGCTTACGCGTCTGGGAATTTACAAGTGGGGCGGGTAGATCTACGTCACAACTATCTGCAAATACTGTCATTAAATGTGGTTACGTCCTTATTGCGCTAAGTCGAATGGTTTCATTCTTTGAAGACGTTCTCCTTCAGTTTCAGTGAAACTGAAAAATTAACAAATTTTGATTTCAAAGATGCTAGTACTACCTTTATGTGACGTAATCATGTGAATTTTGTTGAGCTTATATAAGTTTAGGTGCTTTAAGCTTTTATGTCATATACTTCGGAAGTAATAGATTTTCTAGGACATCAGTTTTAGAGTTAATAGTCAACAATGATAAGCGAACTACGGTATAAATAAATTAATTGATTGGAGTGTAAAGTAATGTATGCAATGAATTTATTTTGTTGTGTTAAGTATTTTACGGTGTTTTTCTCCTGCTTTTATTGGGTAAGAATAAAGTGCTCCTGTAACAAATTTTTATCAATGAATGATGTTGCGAATCATTCATGGTATTAAGCAATTTACTTTAAAAGACTGTAGGATGGATTTTCCAACATGTGTGATAAACTGCATTAGTTAAACGCCGTCGTCTTAATTGTTTTAAACAACTTAACAAAGTTTTTTTTTATGTATATCCAAACTCCTTCGTAGAAAGCTATGTTTTATTGCCCTTTGCTAAAGCTCTATAGGATTAAACGAGAGAAATGTGTTTTTAATACATAATTGAGTTTTATTTTGTTTTGTATTAGTTTGCGATGAGTTCGGCAATTTGTTATAACCAAGAATGTTGTAGTAGACAGTATAAAGTCAAAATTCGAGAACATTACATACAGCGATATACATACTAATTTTTATTCTATGTACTCAATATTTCAACTGTGATGGTTGAACCATACCCTTATATTTGACCAAAAATTATACTTTTCGCAAGTTATTATCCATCAAATGAGAAAGTGGCCGATTATGGTCTTCGGTATGAGCCGAAAGTAATTTTTTTTTCAAGTTCATTAAAAAAAACGGCAGTTATGTTATAATTTTCCATTATTTCGATTATGTCAAATATACGTAGGTTATTCTAATATAGGACAAAACCGGGACAACTATTATATTTGCCATATTACTTTTATGCATTTAACGCTTTAATTGTTTTTTTTTTCATATTTCAAGCTCGGTGTTTCAGATGTGTATTCTATATATTTTGTATACTAACTTTAAAGGTATCAAAACAATTGTGTTTCGATCTTATCTTTTCTAGCTCATAACTCGCAAATTCTTAAAGGCAAGGTGTCTTTTTCGCCTATAATTTGATTTTGTTATATGAAATTTTTCAGAAATAATATTTATGAATTTCGCTGAAATGAGGGTTTTTGGGAAGTGAAGGGTTTTCGATTTTTCATTTGTAACGGAACCCTAATAAATAGTAAACTAATTGGCTTTATCACTAATCCTAAGAATCTACACTGCGTACAACGAAACTTCAGTCTTCCAGATCGTGGAGATAGGTACGAATGAAGCTAATATAGCATAAATCGTCCAAAAGCAGTTTTTTTTTTGGCTATCGAACCGCTTACGCCATAAACGCTTATTTGTTGAACAGCAGTAGCAGATTCATTCGAATTAAGTTGAGAAAAAGTATTTCAGCTACAGGTTAAAAGACTAAAATGCTGAAAATTTACCGTTTGTTCGATATTCCTATACGCTCCTAATTATTACAGTATATTAAGAAACTTGCTATGTGCAAAATGTATGTGTCTATAACTTTTTGTACATTTATATAATTTCAATCGATATAATTATTCTAATAACAATTCTTTCACTAATGTAATAATGCTTACTATTTGAATATATAAATTTTTTTGTTAGATTCTAGGGTCAGCAATAATTGTAGGAAGCATTTGGATACTCAACGATCCAATATTTTCACTATTGTTCACGCATTCAGGAAAAATATTGTGCATTGCGATTTACTTCATCATTTTTGTTGGATGTTTTATCCTCCTTAGTGCATGGTTTGCATGTTATGGCATTCTTAAACAATCAAAGTGCATCCTTGGTGGGGTGAGTTCCCATAGTGCTTGTACTAAATGTCTTTATATAGCTATGTACTTCTTCGGCAGTTCATATTTACATTGATTGTTATTGTCGCAATCGAAATAGCATCTGGAATTTGGGTATTGCGGAATAAAGATCGATTAGAGGATATTATAAGAGCTTCCGCTAAGCATTCAATTCAGGAAGAATATGGACAGATAAGTACCACAACAGTAACTTTCGATGTCATTCAGAAGCATGTACGTAAATGCCAGGTAGTACCATTGAAACTAAACTAATGTTTGAACAATTACAGCTAAAATGTTGTGGAGCTGACGGGCCTAACGATTGGATAGCGAGTCGGTACAATAATGTGGGCCGTGAAGATATATTGAACATTGCTTTTTCGTCACTGAATGCATTTTTCAACATCCCGGAATCATGTTGTAACCAGGATATGAGCGAAATAACTTGTGAGCTAGGCAGGAAACACAAACTGGATGCGGTTTTCCATGCTGGAATACATGACGATGTAATATTTTATAATGTTAGTTTTGTCTTTTGTCTCTGATGATTTTGTTTTTTAATCTTATAGGGTTGTGTTAACAAACTACTGAAACTCATATCTACCAACTCAGATATGTTAGTTGCAATTTCGTTAAGTGCTATTTTTCTTGAAATAACTGCACTCTTGTTTTCTTTATTCCTCTGCTGTAAATTTGTTAAGAAATCTAATAAAAAATGCCGATTTCAAGATTCGTAAAAAGATAATAATAAATTACTAAATTGTTTTTTTTTTTTATTATTATTATTAAAAGTACAATTTTTCAGTACATAATTTAGTAACACTTTTAAAACGATGGACATAGTACCAGATGACACCTGTATAATGTGTAATAGGGACGAATAAAAAGGAGAATACATTTCAGTGGCATGGATTTCGACAGAATGACATGCAATGATACAATTAATCCTTAACGCACCAAATTCGCAAATCGTATTAGCAGCCGTTTTGGTGATGTCAATTGGCCACCTCGGAGCTGCAATTTAACCCCGTTTCGACTTTTTTGTGGGGAACCGTGAAGGAGCGAAGCACTTCAAATCAATATTATCCAAGCAATACTGGAGATACAGCCCAATATCATCAACAAGGTCGTGGAAAATTCGAGTTAGAGAATGCGCCACTCCGAAGACAGTTGAGGCCACTTAAATGACGTTGTGATTCATAATTAATGGTAATGTTTTTACTCTTCTTAATAAAGCCATAACAGGTTCATTAATTTGGCTAGTTTTATTGCTTTAAAAAAGAACCTCTGCCTGGCGAACCCTGTATAAAGGCTTCGTTTATCCCTTTAGAACAAAACTTTTAAAGAATTGGTGGTGGTTTGCTTTCTTCTGTGCTAAAGTTAACAGATAAAACTTAAAACAGTTGTAGATAAGCTTGGTGTGGTAAAGCGTTCTTATGAAAACCAATTTAGACCTGAGTTACATGGGAAAATGTACATTGTGCAGTTTTTGGAAAATTTTTGCAAAATTTTTTGTGAAAAAAAGTCCACCACACATTCCATACGTAATATGGCCATTCTAGTGCCTCATTCTGTATTTGTCAAATAACAATTTAAATTAGTCATAAATGATATATAATAAACAATAATTGATAATGGCCCATGCCTAATAAATACTGCTGAGTTCAGTCATGACTAATAGACTTTATTGGAAACGTTACTTTTTTATCCGCATCAATATTAAATAATGAAAGTTGAAATGGTATAAAACATTGGGCTCGCTCAATAGTCCAATCAACAAACCTTTCAGCCTACGCATAAGATATCGGCATACATTTTTCCTTCGAAAGTAATTTCCAAGGCTATAAAAATGGTAAATTTTAAGAAAATTGGTTCACACTGTGTTTCATAGTTGCTGACTAAAGATTTTCTTAGAAAAAGGAATCAACGAAATGAAGCGACATTTAATATCAGTCCTAAATTTTGTGGAGTTAAGTCTATAACTATTTTAGCGTTCGCAAGTACTTTTAAAATGAAATTGATAACAACAGTGGGTTGTTGTTATCAATTCAGTTAACGAACACATGTCTGAAATATTTTTTAGCAAGTAATATAAAACAGTATTTATTCAATCCAGTAGCTCATCGGTCTATCCTAAAAACTGTTTGAGTAATCATATTATATATTTTACAAGACACAGTGTAGTAAAAAAATAAGTGCGGCTCAACCCAAACCCAAAAAACTACTATAAAAAGGTGTTTTTTGTTTAATTTAGTATTCTTTGAGCAGTGAAATAGATAATGCGTTGATATTTAATTTGCTTTGGTGGCTTACCAACAACTAGGTTAAAACGACATTTCAGACAGATAGGTATTTTCATAATACAAGAATACCCCTTTGAAATTATTTCCGTTATCTATGACTGATTTCAAAAAAACTATTGCAATTGTTTTAATTAGAGATGTAACGGACATTCGATTAGTATTTGTTATCCGGCTATCTTTAGTATATCAATATTCGGCAAATTGATATTTATTTTACCGGACAGGTAAAATGTTTGAAGATTATTTCACGCCTCAAATGGTCCATCCGCTTAGTCCAATTTTGGCATACTCTTTCCAACATTTCGGCCGGTATCTCACGAATAAATGCTTCAATGTTGTCTTCCAATGCGTCAATTGAAGCGGGCTTGTCTGTATAGACATGAGCTTTAACATAGCCCCACAAATAGTCTAAAGACGTTAAATTGCACGATCTAGGCGGCCAATTGAGCGGTCCCGAACGTGAAATAAAATGTTCACCGAACTCGCCTATCAATAAGTCCATTGTTGCACGTCCTGTGTGGCATGTGGCACCGTCTTGTTGAAACCGCATGTCATGCAAGTCAAGCTCTTGCATTTTGGGAAAAAAAAGTTGGATATCATCTCACGTAGCGCTCACCATTCACAGTTACGTTACGATTCGCATCATCCTTGAAGAAGTACGGTCCAATGATGCCACCAGCCCATAAACCGCATCAAGCTGTGACTTTTTCTGGATGCATTGGTAGCTCTTGCATTGCTTCTGGCTGATATTCACTCCAAAATCGACAATTCTGCTTATTTACGTACCCATTGAGCCAAAAATGAGCTTCGTCGCTGAACACTTTCTTAACTTTCTTAACAGAGCACGCATTTTGATAATAAAATTCAACAATTTGCAAGCGTTGTTCGTTTGTAAGACGATTCATGGTTTTAATTATAGACCAAACTGAAGATGTTTGACAGTAAAACAAAACACGAAACGTGCGTCAACTGTTTAAACCAGTGTTGCCAAAAAGATAATAGCTAAAAAATCACCCTTTAATTTGAAGAGGACACACTCGAACTGACGATCTTGTTGTGTGATGTGTAGGTTCTGACAAGTGTTATAGTGATGAGAGTTATCTTGCTGTAAGTGAAGTAAATCAAAGTGAATTAGAATGGAGAAGTAAAAGACAAGACATGAACAGTGTTTCATTAAAAACCAAACGTAAGCGTATGGGTGTATGTAAATTCCTGTACGCCTACACAACCGATGGAAAAATCATTGATCTTACGTAAGAAGACATATTTTTCAATGTTTGTTTTGGAATGACGGTTTATTCGAGTTTAAAAAAAGAAGCTATTTCCAGATAATTGTGATGTTAATATGAGATTTAATGCAAGAAAACAACTTCACTTTGTTAGACCTTCCACAACGAAAAATAAGATATTAAAAATTCGCTTGGGTTTTTGTTATATTTAGGCTCTGTATTCGTTCTTAAAGTAGTAGCTTTAATCTTAACAAAAATGTTTAATTAGTGTACAGTTCTATTTCCGAAAATGTTTGTAAGAATATTTCACAACCTAAGATTAAACAGTTATAATGTTATATTATGTACTCTTTAACAATTGTAAAGAACTATGACAAATTTTATTACATATTATGTATAAAAAAGCATTATTCTCATAAACGTATATTGACTGAATAAAATGTTGACATCAAAGCTCAGAGTCAAACATCTGCAAAGATCGTGTTACTAGGTCATCTTTCAAACATGCTTCTAGAAACTCTTCCACAGTTATGATTCCATCTTGATTTAAATCCAACTTTCGAAATACTCTATCAATCTACGAAACACAAAAATAAAAAGAGAGGTTATTTTATTTTGGTTAAATTAATTTATTTATAGGTTAATTGTTTTGAAGTGTATGATTTTATAGAAGAAATGACCAAAGTGAGAAGTGTGTGTGTGAAACCTTATTGCGTGTTAATATCCCCGAAAAGTTATTCGTTTCTAATGTAATAGGTTCATTCTTTGAAGGCAAAAATTTGAAGGGCCTTTCATTTGTTAACTGTTTAATGCCCGATGTTGCCTATAGGCAACATTACAAAACAACAGCAATATTACTAAAATGTACACTTCCATTAAGGCTTTCATCATAATAAATCTTAGAAGCACATTTCGTATGCTCTCACTTGTTATAATTGCTAATCCCATTGACATATTATATATATACTGCTAGTAACCAACTTCACGCTGGTTCTAGCATCTAGGGTGTTATGAAAAAATAAACTTCTTTTATCTCCGATGACTAAATCAAAAGATGTAAATATTCTTTTGTGCATTTTGATCTCCAAAGAATATTCGCCCACCCTACCAATTATTCAGTTCTAGGCTCATGGAGCATATTATTGGCCACCTTCTTATTTCCCACTTTACGCACTTTCGCATTACCATGCTATATTATAAACAGTATATTTAAATTAGAGTATTATATTAATTTAACATGAAATTGTAAATCATAGAAAAAGCATAAGCTTACATTTAGTCATGGTTGGTTCCTCGCTAGTGCGGGGTTCTATGGATATGCAAGTGGACTCTATTGATGGGATAATGGTCCGCAAAGGGTATATAAACTTTCTTAAGACAGACAGATCAGAAGAGTCGTGATGCGAACTGTATTTGCATTTTGCATAACGATCCTAGTCATTTTTCCTAGAGTACTCAAATGTTGCTAACTCCAAAAAAAAGGAGCCAATGGATAGGTGTACTAAATGAAAGCAAATAGCATCTGGCATTGCTCAAAACTGTTGGATTCCATTCAAAATAGATCAATACATATTAATGGACCAATAATATGCTCCATGAATCAGAACTGAACTAATGTGAGGGTGAGCGAATACTTTATAGAGACTAAAATTAAAAGTTACTAAACATTTTTGTCGGTAGCTTAATTGAAAATCATGATATTGTATTCATGTTTATGTAGTTCTATTCAGTATTTAACGCAGAATAAAAACATGTACATATGATTTTTGTAGGACTTATGAATAGTTTCATATTTTGTCATGAAAGCTTCTGATTGATTTCTACACATCTTTGCAACTTGTTTTAAATTCTGGAACAATATAAATACGGAAACGTTTATATTAAAAATTAATACGAGGCAATTTAAACTGTTTATAAGATTCACTGAAATACACCTAAAAAATATGCAATGCTTTTTTTTATAAATAATCAATGAAACGGATATGACAAGGCCCACCTACAACCCCCTGATTGGGCCTGGTGTAGAATTTAGAGCGCGTACAACCTTGTGTATACGTGTGTTTACTAGAGATGGGGTGAATACATTAATATTCGTCGAAATATCACTAATATTTCTGAATATTGTGTAATACTAATACCAATATCCAATACTCAACTGAATATTTGACATATCTGACAATTTTGGTATTCACTAATACTTTGGGAATCCAAATAGCATGAAGTACCATATGTGTACGAATATAAGAGATGAAATTGAAGAAAGACAGAAAGTATTTCGTGGGCTTTGAGTTTCTGTTGCTGTCTAGTTTCCTCTAAAACCATACTTATTTTAGATAAAAGTTAGTATTTATTTTGTGTTTATCATTTTCTGCCTTCGCGCGGTATATTTTGAATCACTTTGACACTTGCGGGTAGTATTTCCATGTCAACATAATTTTATTTTTCTCAATAAATGTTTGTTTTTACGGTGATGACTACAATTTTCATCGACAAACACAAAATAATTACACAAATCACACGAAATTATTAGAATTTAAAATATAAATATAATTAAAATACTTTATTCAATGAATAAAAGTCAGTACTAAAATTTATTTCAAAAAATTATATTTCGCACACTTATCAGGCAATGCTGTAAATTGAAAATCATTTTGAGGCATACCAACTTATATGCATGAAACTGAACCTATTGGCAAATAGCATGAATCAATTTTCGGATCACGATAAATGATCCTTAATAAGGAATTTCCGATAGCTATCTGGTTCATGTGTTGTTGTTGCAATGGTAAACATTTTATGCACAGATTATTCGATGCGAACTCCGCTAAGTGTAATAGACGTTTTAGACGGTGGTATTGGAACAGACGGCTAATACAGGGAGAGTTGCTGCCTAAATTCTTTTTGTAATATTAAAACATACTCGTATAATATAAATTAAATTTAACTCTGTACAATTTTCTTGTTTTCTGTGTGTGGCTTAAAGTCATTAAAAGCATACATTATTGACAATTTACCTGATCTCTTGCTTTTCTATCATCCTCCGTTTGGTGGGATCTTCTGCCCATGAGTTCATGTATAGCCATAACTATTTCGCCAAGCTCTGATCGGCTAATCCTTCCATCGCCATTTAAGTCATATAGTTTAAAAGTCCAGCGCAGTCTTTCGTAAACAGAACCTCGTAACAATGTTGAAAGCGTGACTAATAAATCCTAAACCAATAACGCTTGACGGTTTAATCTTTACATGTTTTTTTTTTTATATCTCACCCGAAAGCTTATGGCACCATTGGAATTTACGTCAAAAGCTTTGAATACGTAGTGTGCATATAAACTGGAATCTAAAATATGATAAAATCGAGTTTTAAATTTTCATGGACGAAAAATTGGCATACCATATAAAATCTGAACTTATTGGTATAATGAAATGTGAGTCATAATAAAACAAATAGATACAAAATATTACAGTTTTTCTTATTAATATTTATGCTTCCTGAAAGGGAAGAGATAATGAGCATATTGAAATAGAGAGAAACAAAAAAAAGAATCAACTTGAAAGACTTAATTCACCAAAATAGACTAAAAAGAATTTATTTTAGAAATTAACAAAAAGTAAATCAAAAAAAATATTTTTACCCTAAATTCATGAGCGCAATAGAGTTTCATGTTCCTCAATATTTTGTCTATAAATTTTCGTTTCTTTATTTGATTAATAACGAAATAATTCAATAAAAAAGATACAAAATTGGAAATCATAGTGATTTCATTAGTATCTTAAGTAATTTTGAAAAAAAAAAATTTAAATTAAGTCTTATCTTGTGCGATCCGTGGGTTTGATGGTTCGTCTGTCGGATTGTTAAGCTAGTGTGCCCGCGTTCGAACCGCCCCGGGACAGAAACACCACAAACAGAAACACCACCTCACGTCCCACCTCCAGCGAACGACGACAATCCTTCTGGAGTACTTGCGTCATGAAAAGCTATCGCAATATTGTTCGAAACTGGTAATAAACCATAGGTCCATTTCGATATACAGAATACAAGGTAATATGTTCCAATCATTTATTTTGTTCTCTTCTTTCTGCGTGTGACGTCATGCGCTACACAAGAATTCGACATTTGCTTTTGCGCGAACAATTTAATGTAGTGTTGTGTGTGTTTTTAAAAGAATAATGATTTGAACTAGTGTATTTTGCATAATACTTAGTAAAATTAAATTTGTGTAATTTTCGGTTGTAACAAAAACAGCGTAAACAACAAAACAATAAAAATGAAAATAATAGTGAATTTAAACCAAAACTTTTCGGTTTTCCGCGAGATGCCAAATTGGCACAAATTTGGTAGAAAAACAAAGGAGGAAGGAAAAAGGATAAGTTCAATGCGAAAAACGCCGATATGCGTGCAATTCATTTTACAAATAATTAGTATGCACGAATTTGCAACACGAGTATTTTAGTTACTGCCCCAAGAATGCGAGAAGGATGATGTAGTACCAACGGAAAATCTCCCACATTCCAGTGATACCGATAGTGGAAAACAGGAGTTAAACAACAAATTTTATCAATCAGCAGAAAGAAAATCGATCCGAATGGATTCATAGGCCACAGGAATGTATGTTAATTTCAATAGTAAATTAGATTAGATTACAATAGTTTAGATAGCTATTCATTGAATTATAATTCAATTTAACTTCGCTCAACTACAATTCATATGTAAATTTATGTACAAGAAATTATTGTAGCATGTCATTCAATAGTATATTAGGTTGTCTTGTAAGTATTAATAAGCGGTGAATATTATAAAAAAATGAAACATTTCAATTTCTTGCATTATATTAAATGTTTTTTAGTTTTTTTTTTTAACTTCTGATCAAGGAGGGAGGCATGCATTCACTTTATTACGGAAGCAACATACAATTTGAATTCACTACGAAAGTATTCACTTGACGTCACACGAATTTGACAGAAAAAGAAATATATTGCCTTATGTTCTGTATATCGTGAGTCCCTTCCACATGTGTGAAATATTACCGCGCACAATACAGTGGTAGCGCGAAAAGCCAAGCTCTGGCACTTAACTCACCCCATTCTTATATTTTATGTCTAGCTAAGAAACGAGTCTGGGGATACAAATTATTGGTTAATTACTCTATACCAACTGCTTTAAGTAGTTACTGTGACAATTACTTCACAAATTAGATACCTGAGAGACCTTTAACCCCTTGAGTTCAATGTTCTTAGATTCTAAAGGAACTCTATCCCAATTACGAATGGCTTGACAGCATACTTGATTTTAACGCGTAAGTGTAATTTAAATGGTTGAAAACGCTGCGCCAATATCTTCATCAAATCAGTGTTAGTTAGCGTAATAACTTGTTCTTAGGGTTTCGAAATAAAATATTTACAAATAGATGTATAGATAAAACATTTTCATCTACGCTTTTACCCATGTCTTTTAGTTTTTTTAATACATGTAATTAATACTTACTGCCATGCGGGAAAAATTTTGCATAGATATCCTTAAAGCAATCTTCATGCACTACACCTTCAGGGCACTCCTAAAATCAAACAATATAGATTTCCGTTATTTAACTTAATTTTAAAACGAAACTCTTTCTTATGGGCATATATCTAAATCTGGAATGAAAAAAACTTGGGGTCTCATTATGTATTCCTCGAAAGCTTATTAGCACTGAGAGCTAAGAAATGACTCTACTTAGCAATATATTATAGCCGAGATCATGTTCATCTTAATCTCTTAATGTTAATCTTAGTTTTTAAAATTCTACGTACGAAGGACATCCCAATTTAACTTTTTACTTTAGAACTTGTACCTTTATATATTTATACTACTAATAAAATAATAATAAATAGTTGTTTTTAAAAAAAAATTTCTTTTCGAATTCATTAAAGGATATGCTGTACTTGTATTCACATTTGTATGTGGGCGCACGCATAAAAAATATAATAGAAGTTACAATTTGGAGTGTTTGCTCAAAAGTCCTGTTTTTCAGACATTAAGCCCAAATCACGCGTCGGTCGTACTTTGAGAGGCGTTGGCATGCGTTTCATCGACCTTACGACAAAGAACGTCAACGCGCGTCTCAATCAAATCGAAATAGAGCTATCGCGTTGGATTTCCCTAAATCAGCTTATCCTCGAGATTTTCTATCCCCTGAAACACATTCTGTAAGAAAACTATTTGATTTTGAAATTAAAATCAAAAACAGTTCTTACTTATTCAAATAATCGCCCTTTCTCATCCAAATCTCACATGTAAATTAAAGAAATCAAATACACATCTTTCAAAACGCCCGAGTGAGTAGAGAGTAGACCCAGTCCGCCGGACTTACGATATTATGATCTGCGAAGTTGCAACGTACGACCGCACCATTTCGATTTGCACAATGCTATTACGTGTATTCTACTTCAAATTTCAAAGTCCGACCGACCGAAGAAAAAAAAAACCTGCCCAAAGCCCAAATCGCAAAGGCGCGTTAGTTACACGGCCACACTGGTCATTTGTACCAGTGCATCAAGATTGTCTAATTCAGCACAACAATTATGTAATATACATCAAGCTATTCGCATCGTTGTTGCCATGCACAGAGAAGGTAAGGTTCCGCTAAACGCTGAAGACATGCATGCAGGTACATAAGATCCCGCTCAGTATCGCATATTCGAATGGGAATGCTAGATTAGCTACGAGGGTGAGTTGCACACTCTAGAAATGAAAGTAGACGATAGCGATCGAATTTTTCCCATGCGGAATTGTCGTATGTTTTGGTGGTGGTTTGGATGTTTTTGGTGGTGGTTTGGACAAATTAAAAATTATAAAATGAATTAGTGAAGAAATTAGATTTTGTAAATTGAAACAACATGAAATAAACAACACAAACAATAAAACATTATAAAAAAAGAACAATAAACTCTGATAGTGTGATCCAATTAATCTATAACTCGTTCGGTCGGTTGGACTTTGACAGGCGTTGGTACGCGTTTTATCGACTTTACGACAAAGAATGTCAACGCACGCCTCACTTAATTTTTCAAATCGGAATGGAGCTCGACATTTTCCATCCCCTGAAACACGTTTTGTAAGAAAACTAAGTGATTTTGAAACTAAAATCAAAAGCAATTCTTACTTACTCAAATAATCGCCTTCCAGCATTCAAATTTCGTTTGTAAATAAAAAAAAATTATACATACATCTGTCAAACGCCCGGGTAGAAAGTAAACCCAGTCCGTCGGACTTACGATATTACGGTCTGCGAAGTTGCAACGCCCGACCGCGCTATTTCGGTTTGTACAATGCTTTTACGTGTATTCTACTTCAAATGTCAAAGGGCTTAATACATCAGATTCTAAACACTAATATGTTGGCCCTCAAATATACACTGGTCGCACTTGACTAACTTCTTTTATTTTAAAACTCTGGAAACTTGTCCAATTGCATGCAAGTTTGCAACCGGTGACAAAAAGTAAATTTGCAACATATACTCGAAAAAAGTTAACATCGTCGTTATTAACAGAGTATATTTGGTATTTGTTTTCGAAGATTTTCATATTATTTCAAGAAAACGGGCTAAATTTTCCTTTTAATTTTTTTATATAAGAAATTAGGATGTAATAGCATTTTAATGTATACTAAGTTCTTTAGCAATAGAAAAGCACAGACTATAAATGAACACTTAATAAAATTACTCACAGTTTTAAATCCTCTATACATAACACGAATTTCCTGTTTTGAAAATTTGGTTTGCCGACACAGATCTTCTAGGGCAACTGGTACAGGTTTAGGCACTCGTGTTGGTTCAAGCTCATAAACAACATCCTCAATGGGGCTATCAGGAGGTGATGTCATTATTGTAGTCTTTAGATTTTTTTTTTTATTCCGTTACTATGTCATTAAAATTGTATTTAAACCTGAAATAATACAAGATAATTCATTCCATATTTTTCAAGCGGGAAAAAATACAAATTGCTGAAATAACAAACTAAAAAATTATTGTTTTGAGAAAATAAAGAAAAATCCAAGTATAAAGTTTTACCATTTTATATATTTTTTTTAAACCATAAAAACTCTAATATCAGAAAAAATGTAGCTTAAAAGAGGGCTTGCAGCATATCCGCTCTCTACATAAAAGTGTTGTAAAAGAATTAAATCTTTTGAGATTGTAATTCAATTGAATTCATCGAAAATAATTTGAAGTCTTTTTGGTAAAAGTGAATGGGATTGAAAAAAATAAAAGTCCCATTCTGCAGTCTTTTGAAGAAAAAAAAAAGTGATGAACTCGCTGTACGTTAGTTGAAGTCAGTAGCGAATTCACTGTTCGTAAATTGAAGTCAGTAGTGAATTCATATTAAATTTTTTGAAGACAAAGAATTCAACGAATAATTTTAATTCTTTTGACTTAAAGCAGAAACTTTTATGTTTTTCATTTTGATTGCCTATTTTTATTACAGTAGATACTTGCGAGTTCACTTTAAGTTTTGATTGAAACTAATCGTGCTCTCTATAAGGCACGTGGAAAAAAGAACGCTAACCAACGCAAAGACGCACAGTGGAAAATTTTGGGAAGACGCTTGACGCAAAGTATCAACTATTTTTTTTTTTTTTTTTTTCAAATACTAATCTGTTGACGGCAGAATGAAATTCACATCAGTATTTGCATTATAACCAAAAAATGTAAAGAGAATCCCCTAACATAAAATGATTCGAATGAGTTCTTCGGAAATCACTGTTTTAAAGTTGAATTCAAAGACTTCAACTGATTTAACATTGAATTTAAAATCGAAATCATTGACTTGAACTTTTATAAAGTGAATTTACTAGTGTATTCAAGTCAAATTATGTAAATTCAATTGACTTCCGTAAATGAATTCAGTTTTTTAATGCGAAATATTGAATGCAGATTTCAATGACTTCAGAAGAATGGTAACATAAATTTTTTTAAATACCATTCTTTTTTTAGTCTTGATTGAATTGACCAAAAAACTGGAACTGACTTCAAATTCCAAGAATGCATTCCCAAATAAACGCATTCTTTTACAATTCAGCTAAATATTTAGATACAGTACAGCTGCATACCTGTCCCTACGTTTCATATTTGCCAAAAATTGGAAACACATAATACGATAGTAGGCTCTATCAGTCCACAGGTCACATAAGTCAATAACACAATTGCAGCCAACAGTGATTTGTATTGTGATATTTTGCTATCAAATGCTAGCGCTAGCTAATACAACCACGAATCAGAAATCTGTTTTAATTATTCATAAGTAGAAGGTTTGAGATATGTTTATCGGGTTATAGATTTTTCTTACTATGTACAGTGCCAAATCACTGTAGACACTGACAAGATATGCAACAACTGCATACAATTCAATATTTAGATGTATCCCCAACATCCCCCCCATCCCCAACAGCGAGAAATGCAACAACTGCATACAATTCCCATAAAAGTTTTTTTTCTTTTTTTAAATATACATACAACCTAATTCTCTTTCTATAACATTTTTTTTACATGAATTTGATTTAATACGTGTTAAAAAGAATAAAATTTCAATATGAATTGTTTTTTATAGAGTAAATTGAGCGAGCGTAAATGCAGGCGTTTATTGTTAGAAAGTGACAATGCATTGAATTCTTGGCCTTCCAATATCTAGGACGGATCAAATGTTATCATCCCCAACAGCGATAATCGGTTCTGTACGTAGAATCTAAGGTTTCTTAACAGACTACGAGCATCCGATGAACTTGCTATAAAGCAGATCTTACCGCAATCAAGGAATTGCGATATAATGGACAAATACATCTGCGCCTGTCTGTTGTCTTTCAATTATAGCTTTTAAATCCCCCCTGTTACTGTTGGAAATAGAAAACTGGAGGTCGCCTCAGTGAAACTTGTTGTTCTATCTTATCTGATGCACTAATCTGCCGATAGTACAACGAAACCTCTAGCGTAGTGCTTTTGTTACTAGATACAGTTATGAATGCTTATAATTCCCTTTCTCGGAATTCGTTTGAGTATCAGTTTTGCATACTGTATAGATAAAGAAAGCAGTGACTAACGTGAATTTGAAGAGGACCAAATTTGTTCTCCCTTTTATTTTAATAAAATAATTAACACCAATAATATAGTATCATCCCATGTATGAAGTCATAAATCTTGCGAATATTAGAAACCTTGCTTCATGTTTTTTTTTTTTTTTTTTTTGTTAAGAACATAAATTTTCAGTCCAGTAAACAAAAAATACTGACCCAAACTAAATTCGACTAAACCCACTGTAAGTCAGTGTGGTTTGTACGAAATATATTAAACAAAGTATTTTCTTATTCTTCACCACTTATAACATGCATCATTGTAATTGATTTCAAAAATGTTACGTATTCAATTGAAAGCAATTTAGTAGTACAAGATGAATATGAAATAAATGAATTCATATAGAGTTTGTATGCGGCCTCTTTGCATACCACTTAACTCAGTTAAGTGTGTAAACTTAATATGAATGGAATGGATTCAATTCGCCCAACTACTATTCATTCATATGTCACAACAGTGGGAGCATATTCTTCGGCTATTCCCCCGTCTTTGTCAACCTGATTAGTAATGTGATAAATTTTTGTATTTTCAATAGCTTAAAAGTTCTTTTTTTTTTTAAGTTTTATCTTAATGATATATACTTATAAACATTGAAAGATTGAAATATTATTTTATTCGAAAAAATATAACGAATAAAAGAATATTTCAAAATGTTCATAGGCTGTTTGACAGCTTAAATTCCAGTTCTATCTTACCAAAATGCATTCATCATTTTTTTTTATTAGAACATGACACTTTATTGAATTTATTGAAAGTGGTCGTTACAGGAACCGATAAAAAAGGAGTATTATGAAGCACATTGGGCATTTTTACTTACGGCGAATCTAGATAATTTTATTAGCTATGCATATCCACCTAATTAATTTTTATATGAACAGGTACGCAATGCATTTTAATAAATTTTATTTCACTTGCTATCCTCGCAAAGAATTAACTTAAAAGTAAGACAACGAAATATTTTATAACTTAAAATTGATTCCGTTCAATTAACATTTTTTTATTGAACACACAAGGCTCAATTGAACGTGACTTTAATATTCCTTCACACGTTTGCAAAGCAAAAATATGTATTCGTCTGAAATTCCACTAACATCAAAGAGCTCTGAAAATGTGCTTCCCTTGACGGATAATGTTTATGTACTTGCCTTATATTTATTTTAATCTAGTCTTGGTTTAAGATCTAAGAAAGCAATATGTTTTTGAAGTAATTTTATAATTCATAATTTAGCTTATGTAGTTTATGATTTTACATCTCAGAAACTTGCACTTTTAGCAAATAAAAAAAAAAGGGGGCAAGTGTGAGTTTTACTCACGCGCCGAGGGTTTCGTTCTTCCACCAAAAATGATTACAATATTTAGGATTTCATATAATTCGGAGAGATCAACAAATCAAAATAGCTCCATTAAAATTCTTCGTCGTTACCTTTGGAATGAAACTAGAAAAGAGGTCAAAAATAAATGTTTGTGCATATAATTTTTCCTGTCGTTATTTAACCAATTTTGGCCGATAACTATCAAAGCCAAATGCTCAAACTAATTTTACACTAAAAATTTAGAAACTACATTCCAAGCTTTAAGATTTTCATTTAGGTCTAAGGTCTTAGTGACTGCTACGACTGTGACTTGTGTTGTCACACTTCCGGATTGCTTCCAATACTCGAACTCGCTGCCTAGAATTTCGTGCAAATATAACAAACAAAATATTAACAGGCATGTTATACTACCTGTTTGACGAGCAAAGTTTGTAGTTTGACTTCCCTGTTTGAGCTAAACCCAGTTGGACCTGTTGATGAAACTGCTGATGCACTTTATATTCATGTTAGCGAAGTTGGTGTAGAAATTAGAGGTGGGTACGATTTTTCTCAATTTTGAACCAACCTTTAAGCTTTATAACTTGAAACCAGGTTTCTTAAACAAAAAGTCGAAAATAAAACCTATCCCTTAGATTGAGCATACAAAGTTACATTTATTTATTGATAAAAGAACGAACATCTTTTACAACGATAATAAAAAAGACATAGGCTTCACGCATTAACATATTACTAAATACAAATATTTTTAGGTAATATCGATTAATTCCAGACTTAGTAATTGATATATGATTTTTTTTAATTGTGTTTTCTTAAATATTTAAATTGTATTGGCACATCCTGTTCCAGATTACATAAAATTTCTTTTCCTATGCAGTAGTGTATATGTTCTGGGGGCATTCCCAATGGTTCACTTACTTTTACAACAATGTCGATTAAACTTAGTATTTGACCTATACGTAAAAATCTTGAAGTTACCAACGATTTTCCCAACTTTGAATGACAATCTAGTTCGCAGTCCAATATATTTCTTCCATTAATTTTTCTCAATGCCTTCTTAATATTTTTATCACCTTTAAAATATCTCAAAATGTTTTTTGGTGATTGAGGCGTTCTTAGTACGAAATTTTGTTCTTGATGTCTTATTGAAAGGATTAAGTCGGAAAAGCCCTGAGGTGTCAAAGAACAAATATGATCCGATCCTTTCTGTGTCCTAGACAATGTAAAATGCCTTTCGATTATTTTTGCTCCTAATAACACAGCAGCCTCAGATATCTTCGGATCAGCCTCGTGACCAGAATAACCTATAACAATATTAGGATACATTTTTTTTAGTAATGAAATAGTGAGGAGGTTGCAGTTTTCCGATTTTGTGGGATAAGAAGACACACAGTGAAGTAAAGCGAAATTTACTTTTTTGGCTTTTTGCATAATTTGCACAATTTTTTGAATTGTTAAAATAGTTTGCATTCCAGTTGAAATGATTAATGGAACACTTAAAGTAGCTGCCTTTTTCAAAAGAGGATAATTATTAGCATCTCCGGAGCCTATCTTTATAAATGGGACATTTATTGAATTAAGCTGGCACAATGAAATCTGCAAACCGAAATATTATAGAATACAAATATTTAAAAGAAAGTAGATTTTCTAGTGCCCATTATTTCATTTAGTGTGAATGAAACTTACCTCATCCATCGCGGAAGCGGAAAAAATAATTTCCAATTCTTCAGCATGTTTTTGAAGAATTTTAAATTCGTCAATTGAGAATTCCATAAAAGCTTTATGTTCTCCATATGTTGCACCCCAAGAATTTTTTCCTGTATATGGTCTAGTTAACGCAGCTTTTGTAAATTTTGCTTCTAAAAATGATTTTTGAAATTTCACACAATTACATCCGATTCTCTGTAAGTAATAAAACAAAAAAAGTGTGTATTTTTGAATGCGTATTTATAATATTATTATTATCACTATGTGTATATCAAAATATTACTTTCGCTTCATCTATCATTAACATTGCAGTTTCTATGTTTCCTTGATGATTTTGACCTATTTCGGCTATTATAAAAATTGGATCTGTAGGAGATCCAACTGAATATTTTCCAATTTCAAGTGAAGTCATGTCTCGGCAATATCTACTATTTGACTAAAAGAAGACTTTCGTTTATCACACTGTAGACTGATAATGCTTATTGCTTTAAATTGCTTTTAATAAAACCCATATTACGTTCTATTAAGCCACATTAGCATACTAGTATAAGTCAATTTCAAATTGACAATACCCTATAATAAAATAAATTAAAATATGTATTATTTATGTATTATAATACAAGCTAAGCCGACATCCAATACCGCCAAATATATGAATAAGCAAGAAACCATTTAAATTGATTACATTTTTATCTATCAAGCACTTCTGGACTTCAGATGGTATTTAATACCAAGAACACCTACTAACCACGTAGAACTTGCGGAACATAAAAAACCGGTCAAGTGTGAGTTTTACTCACCCGCCGAGGGTTTCGTTCGCAAACAGATTAGTAGCTTAAACTTAATATAAGTCTAAGAACACTAAAATAGTCAAATCAAATTAAACTCAGTTTACTGTTCATTCACTACAATTCTTCTTTTCATTTCGAAACTGAACAAAAGAAAATCCTTTCCCATTTGCGGATCGCGCCAGCCGTGTGAAAATTGCTTTGGTGCATTTAGGGGATGATATGCCACAAGCGACACTGAGACTGCCGTCAGTTCATCGTTTTTTTGCGATAACTGATTCGATTTAAATCGTTGAAAAAATTTTATGAAAATAATTTTTTTTACATAATATTTTATTGTTCTTTCGCCGAGATCTACAAAATGGCGTTTTCGGATCTTCAAAATTTGAGTGTTGTTGTTTTTTGGTTTTTGGCCAAAATCTCGAAAACTATTAAAGCCAGAGTGCTCAAACCAATTTTAACACAAAAAGAGGGGAGGGGGGGGACGCCTTTTTTTCGAGTTTGAAGTTTAATATCTCGAAAACTTAACTTCCAAATGAACAGTTCAAAATTAAACTCTATTTTATTTTACAAGACCTATCCGATGGTACCTCACTTAATATATTCTCGTAAATTTTTTTTCAAAAAAAGTTAGTAATTAATTTATTTTAGTACAAATAAAAAATCACACCTGATTTTCGGATCATTTTGGGCTATTGCGATGAGTTGCCCCGTAACTCCAATTTTTTTTAGATTTTTTGTTGCAATATTCTAGAAAATAAGATGGGGGACACGGTACACAAGTCAGTTTTTGGCAGTTTGTTGGCTAATAACTTCTCACCAATAAGAGTGAGAAGTTTACTATAGTACAACTTTTTGATCCAACTATCATCCTCCTTCCAACGATACCCATATCAAGGAACTAGTAAAAGAAATTTGTTTTTTAAATTTAGTATTGGTACTAAGTTTTTTGCTAATATGACATTTTTTAAAATTTGTTTACCTGAACTTTCTTTGTGCAAGTGAAATACATCTTCTGGCGAAATTTTATTTCTTAACTCTTCGTGGTTTGCCAATTACCAAGATTACAGCCTAATGACAGACAGAGAGACATTTTCATAATCAGGACACCGTCCTCTTTCCAATCACACCCATATCGACCATCAAAGTTAATAAAAGTTTTTTTCGAGCGTTAGTATTAGTACTAACATTTTTTTTAATCTACGATTAATTCCAAGAAAAATGCATGATTTGTTTTTGGGTCGCCTCGATACATCTTCCGTCCAAATTTCATCCCTTAACTAAAAAGAACGTGTGAGTTATATGTACCTAGTCAAATATGTAAAAGGCGTCAGACAGGTTTCGTTATTCCTTTGAAACGAAACCCTAAAAAGAAAGACGGGTTTAAGCTGTCCGATAAAAGTTTTTAAAAAAATTTCATTTGGCTTAACGTGCTTCGTCCACTGCAGTTTATATTTGCATTTGGAGTCAGTAATTTTGACGTTTTTATATTCTTCAACAATGCCGCTGCATTAAATGCATTTTACAATTTTGTCCCACAGAAATGTTATCTGACTATCTTATTCAGTGTATTCTCAATTTTGCTTAGTTGTGCTATCGATATGTTTTTATTTTTTTTTTTTTGGAAATAAAATGAAATAACAAAAATCTTGCATCATAGAATGAGAATAAAATGCCTCCTTTAACTAGATAAATCACTGAATAAAATGACATAAGAAAATTAACGGCATCTCACGGACAACACAACTTAAACGTTAACTATACCTAGAAAAGGTTTTTTTTTTAAATATAATTTCTGTCTTTAACCACAGACAAAGATCAAAAGAAGGTTTTTTTTAAGAACCAAACCGAATAACACACAGCTGAGCTTATAGATTTTATTGCTACAAGATTTGTTTTGATATGTACACGTTGTACCAATTGTGAGACTTTTACACTTGTCGATCTAAACAAAAAAATACGTATTTTTTCTATGAAAATAAGTGCTGAATATTTAGTTTATGATGTTGTACTGGGAATGCCATGAACTGTTCAGCAATTTTACATTTCATTTCTAGTTCTTTATTTAGTGGACAATGGAAAAAGAGTAGAAGTTTAAGATATTAGCCAACTTTAGAATATGATTTTTAGACAGGTTTTGGGAATTTTACCCCACTGTGCGACGCACATAGGGGTATTTGGGTCAAAAACCGCTCAAAAATATTTTATTCTATTAATAAAACTTATATAAGCTAAATTAAGAATTTTGATTTGATCTTTTCTTAAAAACCTAGTTGTTAGCCTACTAATCATAACTTAAACTCATGCTTGAATATAATTTTAAGGATTTAATGTTAAACCCACCAACAAAAATAAAGTTCAGAGCTCTGTAGCGCTTTGTACATAGCCGGTAAATTCAAAAGGCGGAAGAGAGATATTTGACAACCTAATATATACGACCACAAACGCTGCAGTCATCGAAAATTGGACTTCCAGGCTGGACTACGTCCGAGCCAGCCGTTGCGTGTGTTTTATTCCATTTCAAAACTCTATACCTAAAAAACACCTTATATAAAAGAATAAATGCGAAACGTAAAAAAAAACTTCGTATTACGGTTGTGCATTCGATTTAACTGTATGTTAAGTTAAGTTCGGTTAAGCTAAGTTAAGTTAAGTTAAGTTAAATTAAGTTAAGTTAAGTTAAGTTAAGTTAAGTTAAGTTAAGTTAAGTTAAGTTAAGTTAAGTTAATTTAAGTTAAGTTATGCTAAGTTAAGTTAAGTTAAGTTAATTCAAGTTAAGTTATGTGAAATTAAGTTAATTTAAGTTAACTTGAAAGTTAAATTAAGTTTTTGAAAAGACCTCAATTACTGATTAGTTAAGACCTCTATTAATTAAGTGTTCATTAAACATCACTAGGATTTCCCATCAGCTTTAAAACTAGAAAAAAGCTAAAAGAAAATAATCATTTTTTATATACATATATTTGGCGCAGGAATGTTGTGACGATGTTCTGTTAAACGTATAAATGCTTAACTCAGTGGTTTCGTCAGCAAATGCATGAGTTTTTGGTATGATTGGTGTCACAGACAACCACAGACAACCTAATATAGACACCCAACTGTACAGCGGCTATTTCCACTCGTCCATCGATGAATTTGACAGTAATTCACGAATGTAGCTGAAATACAGGAAGCATTTTGACAGTAATTCAGGAATCATCGAACACTAACTCATCATTTTCACGCATATTTGTTTGATTTGCTGTTCAAAGCTCTCACACGTATTCACAAACACAAAATGTTATAAAAAAACGCTCTCAAATAAAATCAAGGGGCAAGAGAAGTAGAAGTTGGGTATCTGTATTGGCTAATTTGTGCAGACAACCTAATATAGACACCCAACTGTACAGCGGCTATTTCCCCTCGTCCATCGATGAATTTGACAGTAATTCACGAATGTAACTGAAATACAGGAAGCATTTTGACAGTAATTCAGGAAGCACCGAACACTAACTCATCATTTTCACGCACATTTGTTTGATTTGTTATTCAAAGCTCCCACACGTATTCACAGACGTAAAATGTTATAAAAAACGCTGTCAAATAAAATCTAGGGGCAAGAGAAGTAGAAGTTGGGTATCTGTATTGGCTCATTTGTGATTGGTGTGAAACTTATGAACTTCTCCTGCAGACAATGAACTATGCTTATTTTTTTAGAAATTGGATAGGAATATTAACAAGTTTTGTCCAAGTATATGTAAATGAAGCCAAATGTGGAAAGAAAGTTGTGTTCGATTCCAATCACAGATGGATGAATCGTTTTCCAGCTGGAATGTTTAATATCTCGTTGTGTCTAATTCTGCTTGAACATCATATTATGACTGGCTTCTGTACAAATATCAATTGTGCTTTGAAACCATAATATACGATATCTACCCAGGTTGTGCTGTTTTTTGTTGAAGATCTTGGATAATGTAAAATATTACTTATTTTACTCATGTGAAAATATGAAAATCGTTCTAATTGCCTATTTTATAAAAATAAGCCATGTGTTAAATTTTGTGCAGTGCTGTAGGAAAATTAATTGAATTTTGCCTCTTACTGGGCAAATCAACATCAAATGTGACTCGGCTTGCTTTAAAAGATTGCGAAAAAAATTTTAAGTCACGAAATAAGATTGAAGTACCGATGCGTAATGGAAAAGTCGGACAGCTCAAACGGTTTCTGGAAGAGCAGCAGTCGTATTGTTCCCGGAAGACCCAGTCCAAATCAAATTACAAATTCTTCAAAGGCCTATGGCAATAAAAACGGCGAGTCAACATTTAAGGATTATCAAATGTCTGTCAGTGATGCATGGGATATGGGGGACGACGAATTTTGTATACTAACGTCTAAAATAGGTAATTGCTTTAAAATTGATACTAATCAAATAGAATACAGGAATTAGATTAGTCAATTAATTATATGGTGGGGCCCATATTAACTAAGCCAAGCGTTTAAAAGAAAAATTAGCGGTTCATATTGTTTTATGTCGTCAGAAGCCTAGAGATCTTACTCGGAACGGTTTAACCGGTCGTATAATTCAGACAAAACAGATCTGCAGATTCTGTTGTAAAAAGAACCCAAAATGTATTTTAACCATTTCTTGTATTAACCGGGATATCAATGTTTTGTAAAAAAAAAAAAGAAAATCCTCATAAATTATAATCATCAAACAGCTGATTTGACGTTTACGAATTTCGATGCCACAAATTTTATTGCCTACATTTAAGTGTCAATTTTAATTTTTAACCATGGCATTTAGTTTTTGACATTGTTGTCACTTGGTGTGATTTCAGTTTTTCGTGATTTGAATGTACTGCATAAGCTTTGTTTTATTCTTTTACTATTACTCTCCTAACGAGACATCGGAATTATAGAATGATTGATGATTTCGGCGTCCGCATGTCTGCCCGATTCACGAATCGCTTATACGTTTCTCGTTTATCGGAACGAATTAAAACCGGTTGAGAATTACACCAGCAATTCAGGAAAAACACCAAAATTGATGTCAAAAAAGTATTTGCACACCTTATGTTGTGAGCGCATTATAATAGAAATAAATAAGATCCAAGTACAAATGATATTTTGTGTGCGAAATAGACTTTCTTCTGACCTTTAGGTCAGTTTTGTTTAAAAACCCAGTTTTTCTTACATTATATCCCAACATAATACACGGATTTTGTATAAGGTTCACGTCTCCTGATTGGAAAGACGTCTCAAGTTGTGGGGGGACAATATACAACATCCATTCTTTCGTAAGCCTTGCTTTATTTCCCCATTTTAAATGAGTTGTAAAAATTGCACTCTTTTTAGTACTACAGTTAATTAAATAAAAAGACAAATTTTCTAAAGTACTTTAACTTACAAAAGTACTTTAACTGAAACAAAGCAGTCAGCAGTCAGTACTAGTTTTTTGACTAGCAGTGAATGAAAACAGTCAATTGACTAAAAGTTTAATAGCTGCAGTACTTTTTAACTGCTTCAACACTTCATTCAATCGAAATCAAGGAAGCGACGATTATGAGTTTTTGACATAAGTTAAAAGCTTTCAAAAGTACCCACAAGTATGTAATAGATTTTTACACGTGCAATGAATTCGACACTAACATTGCGTATACGTAAGATTGCACCTGTTTCTAATTCTACAGCGTGTCCCAGCAGGTATGTTTTAAAGCAAGCAGCATTTCTCCCTACTAATTTCACTCAATTTTTCTTGGCTTTGTATTTATTGCTTATATGAATTTCTTAGTTCTTTTTTGTCTCGAGATATAAGCAAGTCGCGAGGATATAAAGAAGAATATATTCAGAAACTTTTTGTGTTTCAAACACTCAGACTTGTCTGTTGAAAATTGATCAAAAATAAATTAAATTTGCTCATAATTTGAAGAATAAAAATAATTATTTAAAAAAAGTTTGAGGTTTTTTTTTTTTGAAGTGGGCGTAAAGGAATGTCCTTGCAACTGCCTAAGAACCGTAATTATTAATTAAAATTCTTTTAACAATTACCAAACATCGAGTGAGGTACCGTCGGATAGGTCTTGTAAAATAAATTAGAAGATCCATCAATCGATCAATGCAATGTTCCAACACACTGACCGTCAAGCCACGCATAAAAACTTACAGTTAGAAAAAAAGCGAAAGGATACAGATGTTCTTATAGTTTTTTTTTTAAATATGCCATAATAATCGCTCATAATACAAAATATCATTTAATTTTCTTTTTACAAACATTATACAATCAGCTTTATTCACCTGTTAACCTATATCTTTTCTATATTTTATTAGGAAGATCGCATCGTGGTCAAAACACGACGAGTCCGAATGAAGCAGAATCTCCTGGAAATAATACAGCATCCGATGAATCCAAAAATCCAGAACACTTCCGTTCCACAGCAAATATATGCGAAAATTACGATAATAGGTTAGTTATTCTGCTGATCAAACAAACTGTCAAACAAACTTTGGAAACAAACCCACACGTATTCATCAGATATTGTATCTTTCGCCTCCCACTTGCTCTAAAAATTGAAAATACACGTTATGACTTCATTGCGTCATTATGTCTAATGTTTCCATAAATCACTTTTTATGTTTCAATAGTTTATGCAATTTTTTTTTTTTGCTTTTATAATATAGTATCTTTTTTCATAAAATTATACATTGAATCTATCGCAGAGTTAGATGTTTTTTGTAGTAGCATATTATTAAAATTCAAAAATAAACTAAACGAAACATTCCAAGGCTGAGACAGAATTGCAATCAAAAAATTTTAAATTCTGGTTTGTTAAATGCTTAGCTCAGCTTTTTGAAAAATCTTAGATTTAAGTATCAAGGCACTTGATACAGTCATAACATTTTGTATTTATAATAACTTTTATGAATGACAAAGATTAGCACCACTAAACGACAACTATTTGAGCTAAACGCAGTGTATTTCAAAGTCGATTGTAAACTATTTTATCGCTTTTCTCAATTTTTAGGGTTTCGTTCCAAAAGAATAACGTAACCTTTATAGAATCATTTCGATGTCCTTCTGTCTGTCGCCTTTACATATTTGCTAATAACTTTTGAACCCTCTGTAGTCAAAATTCAGTATGATTAGTTCCGGATAAGCCAACACATTTTCAATTTAACGATCAAAGAGCAGGATCACGAGATCGGGAACTAATATTTAAAGCGAACGATCAAATGAGATTAGATCAATTTATACCATTCGCAATTCAAAGTTAGTGTTAGTACGAATATTTTCACTAATAATAATTTATTTTCTTTGCGCAACTGAAAGACATATTTGTTAACTGCCTTTGGTTTAAAATGTACTTGTGGCGTGGCGTGAAGAATCTGAAATGGTAAGTCGGTAAAAAAAATTCACCTGCAACATTTTCTTTGTGGTTCCTATGAACTTTTTTATTGTAAACTATATAAACTAACTAAAGAAGAGGCAAAAGAATTACCTAAGGAGGTAATTAACTATCCGTTTTGATATGTTTTTGTGCCGAGTTATGCAAATATTTGATTATCAAATTGTTGAATTCGAAAAAAAGAAGACAAGGAAAACTGAACTTTTTGTTAAGTTTACCACTGCATGTCAACCAATTATATTTTTCCTTGCGCTTATAATCTACTTTCATCGAAGGAGTAGAGCATCCTATCTGTAAAACTTTTTTTTTTGAGAAAATCTAGCTTAAAATAATTTCCTTCGTTCAAAAGGAAATCTACCTATTTGCAATTTGCAGATAATGCCATTTTTACTACAATAAAACTATTCAAAATAACTTTAAATTACTATTTGCAATCTGCACGATAATTGAATTTTTCAAACTCAAATAATCTAAAAGAAAGAAAAAATCAAAGAGAAAAATGTTTATCGCGGGTCATGATTTTGCATGTAGTGTTGCTAACAACAAAATAACCCGAAAAAGTTTTGGATGGGCGCCGTTAGCTCGATCGGTTAGTGCGTTCGACTGTTGAGCAAATTCGAATTCAGTTCGGGAAAAAAACACCATAAACATTTTTCACGGCCCCACCTCCAGCGAACGACTGCAATCCTCCTGGAGTACTTCTGTCATGAAAAGCTTTCGCAATTCACCGTTCGGAACCGACATTAAACAGTAGGTCCCGTCCACATGTGTCGAAATTATAACGCGCACAACACAGTGGAGGCGCGAAAAGCTAGGCTCTGCCTTTCAACGGGCTGTTACGCCACCCAATAACAATAATAATAATCATGATTTTAAATGTACTTTTCTCTTAGATTTTTCCTTTCTCTTAAAAAAATGCAGTTATCGTGCAGACTGCGAAGAGCAACTTAAAGTAAAAAACCCGAAAAATTGTCAGGTTATGTTGTTGTTAGCTGCTTTTTTACTGATTTGTACTCTTTATTGCTCTGTCTGGCTATCGCTCTACAGCTATTTGAAGGAAAACAAGGAAGAAACATTAATTTGTTCTAACCAGCTAGCAACAAACTAATCCGAAACTGATTTTGATGCAGTTGTTGGAGTGGGCGCCGTGACTTAATCGTTTGTGCGTCGGACTGTTAAGCGAGAGTACCCGGGTTCGAATACAGCTCGGGGAAAAAAAACCACAAACAATTTTCACGGCCTCACCTCCAGCGGACGATTGACAATCCTGGAGTTGTTTTGTCACGGAAAGCTTTGGCAATTCGCCGTTCGGAACCGGCAATAAACTGTAGGTCCCCTTCACATGTGTCAAATTATAACGCGCACAACACAGTGGAGGCGCGAAAAGCTAGGCTCTGGCCCTTCGTGGCGTGTTACGCCACTTATGATGATATGTTGTCGGAGGAGAGGCATCAAATATTGTGTGTGGTGTATGCGCTTACATAGAGCAGTAGAACTTGTCGCTTTCGTGTACAGGTGTAGGAAGAACTCAAATATTATGTTTATATGTAAATATTAGGATTCATGTTGCTTGTTGGATTGATACATTGTTGAAAAATTGGAATTTTAAAAGGTAACTCGGTAGGAATCGGGTTATATGGACGCCACGCCACTGCAATACTAAACTTGAGCGCCAATCGCAGATGGATACGTATTCTCTTAATACGAAAAAAAATAACCATAAATCTGTTTTAGTTGCTCAGATAAACTAGCAGTGCAAATTTGTAAATTGTATGTAAGCACATACATAAATTGTATGTTAGAATTGCAAAGGGCTTTGAAGTTATATAGGCTGTTTTATAATAGCCTCCGATCACTCTAATTCATTCGTTAACGTATTTTGCTTTTGTTTCACTCAGAGCCGCCGCAATTAGTGTAACAGATGTAATATAACCTCCTTCAGTCATCGTATATTACACTACAGTTTTTGTTTATAGGTATCGTGGCCGCAAGTTTTTCGCGTATCCAGGTTGGCCACAACTACAAAAGTTAAATGCAACACCAAAAGAGCAAGAAGATAGTCATTCAAGGACAACAAAATTCTCTGCGCTTATAGAATTACCATGCTTGGATTTTGGTACACTTAAAAAATTAAGTTGGTCTGGAATACCAAAACAGGTAAGATTTACAAGAAAAAACCTTTAACCTTTTGTATAGTTAACAAATTAAGTAAAATTAATGAGTCAGATGTCTTGCCATTATTTCGAAAAAAAGGAATGCCATGAAAGTTTTCTTTGTTTACTATCCCACCAATTTGATCTGAATATTTATTCGTTCCAATGAGCCCATTTACGTTTACGTACAATTACTTTTGACCGCGAATTATGTATATGTATGCATTATATTGTAGATTATATACATATTTACATTTGGGAGTTGACAATCGGTCAGTTCCATTGAACGGAACGGAGCGTTATTTCATTGAATATAATTCGCGTCATCTATTTGTTCATGTGCTGTTCAAAAAAAAAAAAATAACATAATTTTTGTGATCTTTGTTGAAAATCGTAAAAAAATTATGGTTTCAGATGAGGGCAGTAACATGGAGACTTCTTTCAAAATATCTTCCTCCAAATGGAGAGCGGAGAAACTTTGTTTTGCAGAGCAAACGGCAAATCTATAGCGAACTTAGGAGAAAATACTTCATGATTGATAATAAAGATGAAAATCAACAGGATACATATCGTCAGGTTAGTGCTCCCATTTATAATGTATTACGGTAAACATTTTTTTTTACTCCAATATTATAGATTCACATTGATGTGCCGCGTATGAATCCACATATTAAATTATTTAAACAGGAGTTGGTTCAAGAAATGTTCGAAAGAATTCTTTTTATTTGGTCCATTCGCCACCCTGCTTCAGGTTACGTACAAGGCATTAACGACTTGGTTACTCCATTTTTTATTGTTTTCTTACAAGAAGCTGTTGGTGTTGGTATGGCCCCATAAGGTTTGTTTATAAATAAAACGATATAACGTTGAGCTTTTTATTTTAGATAATGAACTTGAAAGAATTCAATTTGGAGAGCTTTCCGAAGATGCACGTCATGCAATAGAAGCCGACTCTTTTTGGTGTTTGTCAAAGTTCTTAGATTGTATTCAGGATAATTATATATTTGCGCAGTTAGGAATTCAGGAAAAAGTGAATCAACTGAAGGACCTTATTCACAGGATCGATGGTATTTTTCTATTCACTTAAAATTTTTAACATTTTCCGATTTTTTTAATGGTAAATTTACACTATTTTTTAACCCCTATAAGACACGACTCAGATATTTTACGATTTTAACGTAAATTGAAAATAAAAGTCTAGATTTTGATCTGTCGTACTATGAAGAAATTGGCATGTCGTACGTAAATTGAAAATAGGTCTACATTTCGATCTCAACCATGTAACTATGCCAAACTTCAAGGTTCTATCTTCAACAAAAATTGTATGCCAGATTTTATTGCCAAAACTTTGAGTTTATTTCCACAAGATGGATGTATTAAACCTTTCTAACAAAACCTCAGAAGTTTTTGATGGTTATACACTAACATCTCTACACTTTAGCTGTCCAAGTTTCTGGTACTCTGGTAATAGCTTGCTTCAAACGGTATATTTTTAATTAATTGTGTCACCCAAATATTCACCTTCTTGAATCCAGCTTTGAGGAAATGGCTTAAACTTGTCTTATTGTCCATCTTTAGCTCCTGTGCGATGCTGACCTTAGAGACCTTAGACACACAACTTCAGCAGGTTTGAATTTTCGGCTTCAAAGTAAAATTGAAAATGTATCGAATTTTCACTTTGTTGATATTAATTTTTAGTGTCCTATTTTGATTAGAGGAATCAAAACGTATTAAACTCGTAGTACGAAATCTAATTTTTCCAACGGGTATAAAACTAATATTGTGTTTCCATACTTTAGGGTATGTCAATCCTAAGCTATCTACTGAAAGCATAATTGAAGCTTTACCTTTAAACCTGTTTCAAAGTCCACAAAATTACTATTTTCATACTACGTTTCTACAATTATCAGAGTTGTGACGACTGCATTCATTTGATTATACCAGTTATATAAGTCGCAGTAAATTGACTAAATCGGTTATGGCTTAGTTTTACTGCTTTAACTTCAAAACAAACTACTACTACATTTTGTCTAATAAATAAGTCAATAAAACTAGTCAGATCGTGTAACTGCAGTTCTTAAGTTTAAGCCATTGAGTGAGTCAAGAGACTTAGCAAATATGTACACAGCTGGTCAAAAAATAGGCGTACACAATTCATTTTAAAAAACTCAAAATGTTTGTGGTACTTTCTTCGGGTTTTTGAATGCAATATCATAAAATGAACATATATCAATAAATTTAGCAAACTTAATAATACATAGAAACATTAAAAAAAAAAACCTTTTTGCCCTTTGCCAAAAAATGGGTGGGTGGGTACCAATGATTATGGTCTTATTGTTAATATTTTTTCTTAAATTTAGTTTTTCATCATCCTTACTCTTATGACCTTATTGCGCTCAAAACTTTTTAAGTTCCTGCGTGGCATTAAGTCTATTAATTCACATCTTTTTGGTGTATGATTTCTTCATTTTACAATATCATTTTATTGCAGAACTTTTCTTAGATGTATTCACAATAATGAACGATTGCAACTAGAGTCTGAGTTAATTTTGTTTTTTTTTTAGCACTACTATTTTTTTAACGCGGTTCTTTTTTTTCAATTTACTCAGTCAACTGCTATTTCCCATTATTATATTGTTCTAGGTACTCTACATCGTCACTTACAAAATCACGGCGTAGATTATTTGCAATTTTCGTTTCGCTGGATGAACAATTTACTTACAAGAGAAATTCCTTTAAGTTGTACTATAAGGCTATGGGACACTTATTTGGCGGAATCAGATGGATTTGCTCAATTGCACTTATATGTGTGTGCAGCGTTCTTATTACATTGGAGAACCGCACTATTAAGTCAAAATGACTTTCAAGTAAGGCCTGAACTATCTCCCAAATTATATAACAATGTTTGTTTGTAGGGACTAATGCTAATGCTTCAAAATCTTCCAACATATAATTGGTCTGATAAGCAGATAAATATCTTAGTTGCTGAAGCGTTCCGATTAAAGTTTACATATGCTGATGCCCCAAAACACTTAGAAGGGAAAAGTTGATAACGTTACACCATCATTTAATTTTCAGATGAAAAGCACCCTACGGACATAAAAAAAAATGTGTTAATTTTATTTTTGAAAACCGATATAATATAAATTTGTAAGCAAATATATTAATAAAAGTTAAATGTGTTTTATTCCTGTCTGCTATGTTTAACACTGTATGTTATAAAGTGTGTTTTAAAGGGTTGTTTTTATCAAAATGAAGGGCCGCATTTTTTTTTTTTTTTTCAAGAACTTACACAGTACAACTTTAGTGCTATAGTCTCGAAGGTCCTGCCATGTCTTGTGCGTTAACTTATGGACGGAAACCAAAAAGTTTTCAAGTTCAACGGTACGGTAGATTATAAGCCAAAGTTCAGCGACTATCCGTTTCAATTTTTTCATAGCTGATGTTATTTTTATCGGTCTTATGATTTTCACTCAGGATTTCAACTTAGCTTATGCGAAGCTTTCTATTCAACTCGTATACACTCGGATACCAGTATAGTCATATTCCATTATTACCGAAATCGAGTATGGCCATATTTGAATTTTGACAGGAGTCGTATGCAAGCAACGCACACGAGAGCCACATTTCTTTCTTATCAGGCCTAAACGCAACGACGCGTTCGGTCGGTCGGACTTTGACATTTAAAGTAAAATACAGTACTTAATGGATATAAGAAAAAAAAACCTTAAAAGAAACAAAGAACAATGCACCATGTCCTGTCCCATTTGAATCACTACTAAATAAATATGATATAAGGAAAACATTTATAAGAAAAAAAAAATACCTCCTCAAAAAACCTGGCTAGAAAGATTTGTTTTATACTGTGTGTACATTACCTCCTTAAACTTAATATAAAATTTTACCATTAATAGCTCAAACGAAATGGCAGTTGGTATTAATTCATACGGTTCATAAATTTGTTTTGCTTGCTAGAAAACGTTTTTTCTTATATATCTTGTTCTTTTATAAGATTTTTTTTCTTATATCCGTTAATGTCATATAGGTTTAAAGAAAAATATTCTTTAGATTTTGAGTTTTTCTTTATCCGTTAAGTACTGTACACGTAAAAGTCATTGCACAAATCGTAAGACCGACTGGGTCTACTTTACAGAATGTGCGTTTTGACAGATGTATATATTATTTTTTTTACGTACGAAATTTGAATGCGGAAAGGTTATTAATTGAATACGTAAGAATTGTTTTTGATATTATATACTTTTAAAATCAAATAGCTTTCTTACAAAATGTGTTTCGAGGGATGGAAAATTTCGAGGACAAGCTAATTTAGCTAATTATTCCGATTTGAAAAATTGAGTGAGGCGCGCGTTGACATTCTTTTCTCTTAAAATTTGCTCTTATTTACAAATCGCTATCTGGCCATATCCTTTTTGCCCGTAAGCTCTAGCTCTCAGTTGGTGGCTGGAAGCACCTCGACAATTTGTAAACAGAAAGAACTTTACTTGAGGAAGGTAAAAAAATTGGCAGATGGTCATTGCCAGGTGGCTCTTCCATTTAAAGGCAATACATTTCCATCTCTCGGCAGGTGTTATGAAGTTTCCCTCCAACAGTTTAAGAGTTTGGAAAAGCGTCTCAACCAACTTTACAACCAATATACTTGTCTGGAGGAATATTTGAAACTCAATCATATGGTCGAAATCTCAGAAAATTCTTTATCTACCGTAGACCATTATGTCCTACCACATCACATCGTTTTCAAAGAAAGTAGCTCCACAACAAAGATGAGGGTAGTTTTTGATGCATCGTTTCGGACAACAGATAGAAATTTCCTCAATGACCATCACTGCAGCAAAATATCGCAGACATTATCGTAGGATGGAGAGTTTAACAGTACACTTTCTCAGCGGACATTGAGAAAATGTACCGGCAAAATTGGGTAACAAAAGAGGATTCGCACTACCAACTTATCATCTGACGAAAAAACCCCACCGATGCGCTCAAAATCTTCCGACACATTGCTGCTGCTAGACTTGTGTTGCTGATCGAAAGTACAACAAAGCAAATTGAAAAATTAACAACCGTTGGCTGGCGCAGCTACTGTGCAAGTCATCAGTGATCATTTTGTGCTTTTGCTTCAACTGTTGCTGCCGATTTTTTCAATAGCAGAGCGAATGAAACTAATAGCAGTTTTTCAAACTCTGATTCCAACAAAAGTTTGTTAACTCAACGGTCAACCATAACGAACAAAAATCAGATTAATACAGACAACACTTCGCATTTGCACATCGCATCTAAAGCTCATTTTTCAGAACATTCACTCAAAATTAATTCTGCTGTACCAAATTGCATACCACCCACATTATTGCCATATTCCTTCGTACCGAATTGCACACGACGCAACCCGCAACGGTAACGCTCATTGATCGCATAATCACAACCAGTGATAATTTATCACTGCTTGTGGTGAAGATTTTTCCAAGTTTTCCCTTCCCTTCATTTCCGTACCTACTTATACTGACGACGCAGGTGTTACACTATGTGAATCCGAATATCACGAACATCGGTATTCACTAATATTTTGGAAATCAGAATCTATCAGTCCGAATTATCAGAAGTCCGCCATATTAGATTAAGAATGACGTAATTTTATTTATGTTCTTCTCACCAAACCCTTTCATGTGATGTCCATATCATGGTAGTACAGTAGAACCTCGATCGGACCTCGGTTATCCGGGTTCGCGATTATCCGGACTTAAATTCGAAACAAAAAAAAAAACAGAATTCTAACAAAAATGTATTAGTAGGCGATGACTTCCATGGTTTAAGCCAAAAGTCGAAGAGGAAGGGATTCGACTGTATTAGGTAATATCACGAAATATTAATATTAACGTGGGTCAATATTAATATTTCGATCTAACACGCCGGCAGACTAAAAGGCAAAACCAATAGAATCCGTTGCGTGCGTTGCGTCATGTCAAAAAGTTAACAACTCATAAGACCTAATAAGAAGGAGAGCGACAGCAAATGCATTCCACAAGCCGAATGATATAGGTCAACTTTTAACTTAAAAGTCCCTGTTTATGATTTGTGTCGAATTTGCAGGGAGCAAGAGGAGGAGGAAACCACCTCCCACCTCCTTTGCCTATGCAAAGCGGTACCGCTTCGTAAAAAAATACATCTTGCCCGATCTGACGACATCAGCAGATCCATGTTTTACTGTAAGATTTAAATTTCGGTGTTTGGCTTTCTCCATACAAATCTTTTTCCATAGGATCCAAAAATGTATTTCATTCAAAAATATATATTTCTCCCGTGTCACCAAGCGTAAACCTTATACACTCATCCCTCGCTTTGCGCGGAAATGAAAAGTTTCGTGCAAACCGAAACATGGATGTTTCTTGAACAGAAAAACCATAGCGGGCCATGATTCTTTGAAGAAACAACTTTATTTCACGCAAAGCAAAGTCGCGCAAATCAAATTTGAGTAGATATTTGAAAATCGCGCAAAGGTGAAACCTAGCAAAACGATGCATGAATGTATTTAGAAATAGATCGTAAACTAAGCAAAATTAAATTTTTTACCAATAATTTCGCAGTTATACTCTCATCCATTAAAGCTTTTATCAAACATCGATGGGTCCAAAAGATCACAAAATCGATTATATGTCTTATACATACCATACATGCTTCTAAGATTACTAAACTTATCTTATCTCTGTTCAACTAATCAAGAATGAGAATGCACTATTATCCACTCAAGTATTAACACGATAGAGTCGTTTTTTAATACGAATCAATCTTTAAATAGCTAAAACATCAGTTAAAACGAAGTGCGAAAAGACGAATAGAGTTGGGGAAATATGATTTTCAAAAGAGGGAAGAAATGCTTTTTTGTATAAAAACAACGGGACTTTCGTCAAGATCTGGTAGCACTGCGTAAACATATGAAGTTAAATTGCTTAGCTTTCTATTTTTTTACTCCCGTTTTTTTATCAGTTTGCTCTTGAATGGGTAGTGAGAGGTTGCGTTTGGCTAGTAGCGCCAAAAAGTGATTTTAGCTTGAATGAAATTAAAAAGTTGATGCGATTAAAGAAATTAAAAGAAAGTTTTCAACTACTTCGGTGAAGTAAAAGTAAAGTTTCGATGGCTTCATTGGGTTTCCTGGATATAATAAAATTGACCTTTAGGTACGATCATTGTGCATTTTTTTTTGTTTTATTGGCTACATTGTGCAATGTTTTACAAATGTGCATACCTAAACAGAAAATATAAATTAAAAATCGACTAGTGATTTGCATATTTATACATAACATTTGTTTTTATTTTTTGTTTTTTGTTGTGTTTACAAATAGTTTCGTAAAAGTATATCGCAACTGGTCTTTCATTTGTTAGCAGCATATGATAATTTACAAAGTAGAGACAGCATAAACTTGTGTAATTAAATTATCTAATTTAAATGAAGTTTTCGTAGCATGATTAAGCTTAATTTAATCTTGCGTGTTATCCAATATGTTAGTGGCTCGTTAGCCTGTTGTGTTACCTAAAATTTCTTGGAAGAGTTCTGTTTGAAAATGTTTTCATTTAGCTTTTTAAATAGTGATAAAGTGCTGCTATCTGTCTCTGTTAAAAATGAAAAATGACATTTTCATAGTTTTCGTTTCTTGTGAATTACATCTTTAGTTCATTGTTAGCTCTCAATACAACAATCGCGTACTTATAACCATATGCCACCATTTATTAAACAGCATTTAATTTCTAAAACTACGAAAAGAATCAATTGAAACTTATAATATACGTAAAATGTATCTACAGGTGTTAGGTGTAGGTGTATGTGCATGTGCATGTGCTATTATCCGGGGAGTACTGTATATGTGATCCCTTTTAACCCAAAGAAGAGAGTCTGTGCTCCCTTTTAACCCGACAGCAATTTAATAACAGTCGCACTAAGATTAGGTTATAATACATCAAGTAAAAACCTGTTTTTCGAATTTTAGCTTCAAAGTCCATTTTTTTTATGCTTTAATATCGAGATAAACTAGTGATGTATCAACTTAACCTGAGTTGAGCCTGTTTACATTTTTGTAAACCAAGTTTAAGAACCAAAGAAAAAAACCAAACCAAGTAGAACATAAGCAAAACAAAAGACAAAACTACCTTCGTCTAGTTGCGGAATGTAGCGTGGAACGGCATGGCTAACATAACTCGGTTTGAATGTTCAGGTTAAACCGAGTTGCGATGCGCATTTTGTTACGGTTCGGTTCGGTTTTTTCATTGTCGTTAATAAAATTTCGTTCAAACTCGAGTTCCTCGAATCGAATTTAAATGTTTTTTTATGGAATTGGAAATGGACCGAGTAAAACAGAGTTGATTCAAACGGTTTCCAACTTAATGTGTAAAGTGTATTTATTTATTTATTTACTATGGATGTGAAGGATTTCCAATCTGTATCTTTTACAAGTAATTTTAATTGAAAATGTCAAGTACACATCAAAGACAATTGAAAATCTAACTGATTTTCAAAATAAAAGTTTAATCATTACAGAATTTCGGCCATTACATTCATGAAGTTTTCAATGACGTGTAACTTGATGGGGTTTCTACTTTAACACATGCCTCCTGACAGTACATAGTAAACACTTTTTTAATATTATCTTCATTTGCTTCTGCAATTCATCTTTTCATAAATTCTTAAAATGAAAGAACAAACAAAAAAATGTATAAATTTAACGGACAATTAGATTCTTATACAGATTGATATTTTGGCTGATCAATGAGTATTTTTTTATCACAACTACATCTCCTTTCAGGGTCATACAATACAAATTTCAACAGAGGCTGCTTACCACCAACGAAAAGGTTGAAGTTCAAACTAAATATGGACCCATAATGGGTATGAAACGCGAGTCTATTTACGGTGACCCTTACGTTAGCTTTGAAAGAATACCTTTTGCTCAACCACCTCTTGGAGAGCTTCGTTTTAAAGCTCCAGTACCTCCAAAACCGTGGACTGATGTTGTGGATTGTACCCAGTCATGCGAAAAGCCTTTACAGGCAAATTTCGTGTTTAGCAAATATAAAGGTTCAGAAGATTGTCTTTACCTTAACGTATTCTCCAAAAATGTATTTATGCCGAGAATAAAATGAATTGTGTAAAAAAATTAATTTTAATTTTAGTTAAAACCACAGCAGCTTGCCCCTGTCATGGTTTGGATATATGGAGGAGGCTTTCAAATTGGTGAGGCTACCAGAGATCTATATGGGCCAGATTATTTACTGTTTAGTGATGTCGTTTTTGTGTCAATTACTTATAGATTAGGGCCAATGGGTATGTATCGGCTTTATCAAATTATTTATACAATTTTAATATTTTAATCTGTTTCTATTAGGTTTTTTAAGCCTGAAGGATCCAAAATTAGGGATCCCCGGTAATGCTGGACTCAAGGATCAAGTTCTAGGGCTACGTTGGGTAAAGGAGAATATAGCCCAATTTGGAGGAGATCCTGACAACATAACTCTCTTCGGAGAAAGTGCCGGCGGTGCTTCGACACATTTTCTAATGATATCTCCTCAAACAAAAGGTCTTTTTCACAAGGCAATTGTGCAATCTGGCAGTGCTCTCTGTCATTGGACAATGCCCCCAACAAACAATTGGCCGTATCGATTAGCAGTCTCACTGGGTTATACAGAAGGCGATGACGATAAAAGTGTGTATGAGTTTTTATTAAAAAAAAATGGTCCAGATATGATCAAGGCAGCAGCCAGGATTACAAGTAAAGAAGAGAAAAGAGATCGGGTTGTATTCGCTTTTGCGCCTGTTATTGAACCTTACATCACCGATGACTGTGTAATTCCATGCGCCCCAATACAACTAATGAAAACCACCTGGAGTAATAGTATTCCACTCTTAATTGGTGGAAACTCGCACGAAGGTCTTCTCTTTTACCCTGGTACTTTTATTATTTATGCCTTTTGCTTACAGTTTAGTTCTTTTCATTTTCCTTTTTATTTTTACTTAGAAATACGCAGAAGACCGATAACTCTCGATGAAGTTAAGGGATGTGAATATTTAGTGCCACTGGATCTTCTACTCAATCGAAACAGTGAGAAGTGCAGAGAGTATGGACTATCAATAAAAAAAGCTCATTTTGGCGATGAGGATTGTGGTCAAAATACACCTGAGCAGTATCTTGATGTAATGCATTCACAGAGTTACTTTAATCGATTTGTGGATAAGTATTTAGAAAAGAGTATCTTCTCAGATTTTGTTGCTTTTCTTTTTAATGAAACTAACAATTTTTACTCATGTTATGAACATCATAAAATCTCTTTTTGCAGTTAGCCTTTAATATACAGCCTCACGCTGATCACGTCTTTTTAAAGCTGTTTTATAAAAAAGAATCAAATGGCTTTGTAAACTAAGACTACATACATTTTTGTAGGGGCTGTTGTGTTTGGTATTATTATCCATTCAAGAGCAGCAAAAATGTTATTCTATTTTGTATACAAATTATATATTTTTTTATCACTTGGCTCTTGAACTTTGATCAAACAGCGTTGCTTAAAAGTGACACAAAATTTGTATGGAACTAAAATGACTTGCTCTCTCTCTTTCTCTCTGAAGCCGACTGACCTTTGTTAACAGAGACATGAAAAACCCCTTGTTTTACTTATATTTTTTTTAATTCTGAGAAGTTGTCTGTTTTCTAAATAATTACCATGCTTTGCAAACACAATATATAAACCCAATTTAATTTTATTGGCAGCTCCTTTCATACAAAATGTTCTGGCATGGCATACACCGCACTATACTATCGCGCCTAGAATATGGGACAGGACCAGTGTATTTATATCGCTTCGCATTTGATTCGTCATTTTTTAACACAATTCGTGATTTAATTTGCGGACCGGGTCAACGTGGTGCTTGTCATGGTGATGAATTATGTTATCTCTTTTATAATCTTTTTACACCAAAACTATCAAAAGAAACTGTGGAATATAAAACCATTGAACGTATGGTTGGTATATGGACAAGCTTTGCTAGAAACGGAAACCCCAACTGTGATATAATTAATGAAGTAAACATCCAACCAGTAGTAAAGTCTAACGATGTGTTCAAATGTTTTAATATATCAAACGAAGTGAAAATTATCGATTTGCCAGAAGCAAAAAAATTAAGTGTGTGGGACAGTCTATATGATAAAGCTCAACTGTACGGTAAAAATTAAGTTAAAAACAGGGATCCCAGGATTTGCTACTTCTACCTCAGACTACAGATAAGTTACCGCTGTTAAAACTGCAGAACCAGATACCGGGCGTAAGCACCTTGTAAACTTTACAAATTATTGTGACCATAGCATGATGTTCAATGTCAATCCTGTAGACCTCATAAACTATCTTAAATCCATACTGAAATCATTCCGAACTCCTGTTATGATTTTACTGTCCAACGTAATAAAAATTAAGTTCTAAAATTGCAAATACAAGGAATAAAGTTTTATTGTTTCTATTTAAAAAAAAAACCGTTAAAGTGGATATTTTACATACGCTCCAAAGGTTTCGTTGCTTCGTTAACAGATTAGTTATGAGATTTTAATATACATAAGTCAAAGAAATTAACAATTCTAGAGGGGCGACGACTTTTTCCCAACTTCGAAACGACTTTGATGATTAGTTAACGGAATTTTCGAACAAAAAGTTAAAATGAGATCTGGACCTCATAACCTAAGAGCCCACAGCAAATTTTGGGCGTGGAATGATAACCAAAAATGGCATATACCACCGTGAAGGTTTTCGACAGACGATATCAAAACCGCAAGTCTGGCAGCGATCTGTCGGGGCCACTTTCAAGTGGTTATATAAAAAATTCAGATTTCGAAAAAATTGACATTTTCAGCAGACCATTACAACCATTGGCCCCGACAGATCGCTCCCAGACTTGCGGTTTTGATATCGTCTGTCGAAAACCTTCACGGTGGTATATGCCATTTTTGGTTATCGTTCCATGCGCAAAATTTGCTGTGGGCTCTTGGTCTATTCTTAATAGATTTCTGAAACGGATGGTTTGTGATATTCGTGTGTTGAGAGGGGCTGAACTGTTAACTGATCATCACCCGAGGCCTCATCATATAACACGACAATCGTCTGACCATATCGTTTGTGCTGTGCTGTGCTTCACGTAGGCTTCAAAAAACGATATAGACAGAACACTATCGTTTTCTCCGCTTCACATAAGCAGATAACTGTCATTTTCTATCGTGTCCAGGACGGTTTTTTGACGATAACTAATTTGCTATCGTCCTGGAACAAATTGTGTAAAATATTGTAAAATGTTTTGCTTAAAATAGAAAAATATTAGATTGAATGGTGGAAAAATTTGTTTGCTAATGTTTTTTTTTGCATTAAACATTCTTTTTCACTAAAACATGTCTTTTTAATTTCCCATATTCGACCTACAATCATATATCTAACCCACATTTTCTTTTCAAACCATGGACTTTGGTATGAGTCCTTGTATAAGTAAATGTCAGTTGTGGGGAAGAAATAAAATGGTTATAAATAGATGCCACATGAACTAATTCAAGCTGTGCTCGAACTTTTTGAGCGGTAATAAACTCCTTGGTTATTTTATTATATATATATGGGTGGTGTCCTCCTCAGGTTGCCTGCCTATGCCTAGAGCCCTTTCCGTCTGGAGAAGACTTATTTCGTTGTCTGTCGTTCCATCGGAATCTAAGGCTTCGAGAACGACGAATGAGTTTGTTCGGAAACCTCTTAGTTAAAATTCTGTGTAGATTCTCCGCACCTCAGTAACCACCGTTATAACTTCTTCGATAGAGTTATAGCTGTCTACAAGGTCGTCGACGTAGTGACATTCTTTAATTGATCTGAAAGCTCGCTGATTGTGGCAATTCGAATGATCCAGAGCATTCTTCATCTTGATGTACTGAGCGATGCATGGGGAACAGCCAGCTTCGAACGTCATGACTATCATCTCATACACTTCTGGTGGGTTAGTTTCATCGCCATCATGCAAAAAAAAAATCTCTGGCCGCTCCTATCCTCTGATCTAATTCAAATTTGATGGAACATGTCTCGAATGTCCCCGCACACAGCAACTGGCCCTTAGCGAAAATGAGGCAAGAGAGATACTGCCATCAGTGTGGTATTGGTTTTCATGGGACCTTACCAACAAGTTGGAGTTAAGAGATATCCCTTTAAATTCGGCGGCGACTTAAAAAACAAATCTCAGATTATACGGCTTACTCGGGTTGACCACTCTAAAATACGATAAGTACCATGTGCTTGGTCCTCCGCTGGCGATCACTATCGAGTTCAATTTTCAAGCGCAACCCTTCTTGACATAACTTTCCATAATCTTATAGGCAATAGAAAAAACCTGAGACTGTTTTCTTTTTCCGTTCCACACCGATCAGTCGTTTCAATTCCATGGGAAAGGAATCTGGCTGTCGCTATTTCACAGAAGTCCCACTTCAAAATGCCCGTCGATTTTTCGTTACTTAACTGAAGAATTTCTTTTACCCTGACGTTATCATTACTTTCAACTAGCTGCACGGCACTAGTACCAAAGTTTTCCGTAAGGAAGTAGTCCTCAACTAGTCGATAAAGATTTGTCACTCTATATACGTTATTTAACGGATATCTTTTTCCCCATTTCTTTCACGCTTATCCTTAAGCTAACTACAACGGTTGATTCTTGTGTCTGCTTACCTGCTACCCACTGCATGTTTAAATTACATTGGCTTACTTGTAGACCCAGTTCTTCCACCATGGCTGAATCGAACATGGAAATCGACAACCCCTCGTCCAGTTGGGAGTCCAGTAGGCGATCAACAGCACGGTTAGGTCGGTACAGTGTGACAGGAACTTTCCAAAAAAAGAAGCTTGGCGTTGCTGATCGGGGACGAACGCTACTCTTATTAACTGAACTTGCTGGTCAATGAGCTGTCATCGCTGAGGCCTCGTGGAGTAGCTTATGGTGACAACGAGTACAACCATCAATGGAGCTTGGGTGTTTGGCACATTAACTTAGCTGCGCCGCATAACCAGTCGTTGAAATTATTCGCTGGATTAGGAGGCACTTCACGGTTTTCCTCGATTCCTCATGAAGTGCCCCGTCTAACCTTCGGTTGTGTTCTAGGTTAGAGTAACCATAAGTGGCTGCTCTATAAAATTGGTACTACATTTCTGCTAATCCTCAGGGTTTCCAAAAAATTGCGGTAGCTATTATACTTTTCGAGGCACCGGTCTGTACAATTTGCTGCGACTTATTCACCGGGACTTGATTAAACCAATTAATGACCATGTGCTTTCGCATTAACTGTAGACATAGGCAGTGGTGCCGTTAGTGATGGCTGAATATTTCCCCGGCTGTTTGAGACATATCTCGGCGGATCTAACGGTGTAGGTATTCCATATTTCCTTTCGTTCGAAAGCCGAATGGATACGATCGATTCGAAAGTTCACTGTAGCAAGCGAAAGTTCATTACAAATCGTATTCTCACATTCGAATTATTCGAATCAACTTTGTTTTTTAGTCGTTCATTTTTTTCCGTCGACTAGAATCTTGTAGGTTTAAGCCCAAATCGCAACGGCGCGTTCGGTCGGTCGGACTTTGACATTTGATGTAGAATACACGTAAAAGCATTGTACAAATCGAAATAGCGCGGTCGGGTGTTGCAACTTCGCAGATTGTAATATCGTAAGCCCGACCGACTGGATCTGCTTTCTACTCGCTCGGGCGTTTGACAGATGTGTGTATAATTGTTTTTATTTACAAAGCAAATTTTAATGCGGAAGGGCGATTATTTGAGTATATAAGAATATATTCAAAATCGAATTGTTTTCTTACGAAATTTGTTTCAGAGGATGGAAAATTTTGAGGATAAGCTGATTTAGGGAAAGCTAACGCGCGAGCTATATTCCGATTTGAAAAATTGAGTGAAAAATTGAGGCGCATTAACATTCTTTTTCGTAAAGTCGATAAAACGCGTACCACAACGCTTGTCAAAATCCGATTTGTGATTTGGGCTTAATATCGTAAGCCCGACCGAATGGGTCTACTTTCTACTCGCTCGGGCGTTTGACAGATGTGTGTATAATTTTTTTTATTTACAAACGAAATTTGAATTGGGAAAGGCGATTATTTGAGTAAATAAGAATTTTTCATTTTAGTTTAAATATCAAATAGCTTTCTTACAGAATGTGTTCCAGGGGATGGAAAATTTCGAGGAAAAACTGTTTTAGGGAAATCTGACCCGTGAGCTTCATTCCAATTTCAAAAATTTGATTTGCGTTGGCATTCTTTTTCGTGAAGTCGATAAAATGCGTACCGACGCCTCTCACAGTCTGGCCGACCGACCGCGTGGTTGCGATTTGGCAACAATTATAGAAATGCTCTAAAGTTGTACGACAGCTGTTCACACCAAACGATTTATCATCAAGCATTTCAAAAAAAGTCGAAAAAAAAATTAGCTTCTGTACTACAAATCTGACGTCAAGTTGAAAGATCGCTCACTCTACAATAGCGAGTAAATCGTACGATAAATCGTAAGGTGTGAACGCCCTAATCATACAGTGTGAGCTCCGTTAATGTGCGATACGTTTTCCAGCTGGAAATTGTTCTAATTTACATATGCCACTCTTAACCCTGGAAAAATATTATACTATGAATAGTTTAGAAGTATGTGTGTATAGCTTTGCCGAATGTTTATTATCAGGTTTCTTCTAAAGGGCACAAACAACCTATACAAGATACCCAGCTTTCCGAGCTGGAAAACCCCTCTCCAACATTTTGCACGCACACTTATTCTGAGCAAATTCACGCACATTGCTATATGCTTCCGAGCAACTCCATTTTGTTCTAAATTTTTGCCGCCATTGCTTGTTGTGCGGAGTGCGGATGGACGTTACTTTTTGAAAGTATGGAATACATTTTTTTAATTAATATAGGTAGACTAAATTTGCTATTATAGTTTGAGTAATGGTTTGAGAAATGCGCATTGCAACAATAAAAACATTTTTTGTAGATATTTCCATTAAAATAAGCCTAAAACTGCAAAAAAAATTGGTGGTTGCAATGACTAATCTTAAACAGAAACCAATTGGCAGCTCACACGCATTCACAGTGTTGACAGTGTTTTTTATGCAATTCCATATAACAATGTGCGTGAATTTGCTCAGAAACGCAAATAAGTGTGCGTGTAAAATGTTGGAGAGGGGCTTTCCAGCCTGGAAAGCTGGGTATCTTGTATAGGTTATTTGTGTGCTAAAGGCTATATCGGTTGAAGAGATTTCTGCCTTGCCGCTTCGGTGAAATGCCGGTTGTTCTGTAAAAATAAAAATAAACAATTAATGTGATGTCTGTTGTAATCTTAGATAATGGAAGCTATACTGCTAAAGTTGGACTATGTTCTGATAACACTCCTTTGTAAGATAAATTAATTATTTGCAGCAGTGTACTTAATATAGTATTTTAACATGCAGGATTGTACCTAATTGCATTATGAAAGTCAAATCGGAGAGAAGGCGGGCTTATATCGGACAGCAAATTGAGAGTTGCTTAGATACATCTGGCCTCTTTTATATGCTCTGTTTTCAAAAAGGATTGCTTGTGAATTGGGACTTGCAGGTATGCTATATATACTTTGAGCCGTTTAGTACATACTATCCGTGTACTATCTAACAAAGGTACACGGACTTAGTTTTACCTCTCCGGCAGAAAGTGCAGTGCATTTAAAGAGTCGATAGAAAAGCTGTTTGCTAGTATGAACGGTTCTATTAAATATTATTAAAACGCAGATTTGTGATTTTCAGTGAGAATAGTATAACTTCGCTGAGTCCAGTTTCCATGGACCTGAAAATAATTGGCTATATAAACTTCAGGTTATAGAAAATACCCGACAGGAATAAAATTATATGTTTATTTTATTATCATCATCATTATCTTCTTGACCGCTTGTTGCTCTAATGTGGTCGCGTCCGTTTATTTTAAACTCTTTGTTTTTGTGATTGTTCTTGTGTTTTGCACGATTATTTCTACTTTTCTACAAAATACTCAACTAAATACATTCTAACAATAGCGACTTCTATATTTTTAGGGTTTCGTTCCAAAGGAATAACGAAACCCTTATAGAATCACTTCGGTGTCTGTCTGTCTGTCGCCTTTACATATTTGCTAAGAACTTCTGAATCCTCTGTAGTTAAGGGATGGAATTTGGAATGGATATGTATTTTGGCAACCCAAAAATAAATCAGGGATTTTTTGCGGAATTAGTCGAAGATTAAAGAAAAAGTTAGTACTGAAACTAACCTTTGAAAAAACTTTTATTAACATTTGTGGTCAATATGGGTGTCATTGGAAAGGAGGCGGGGCGGAGACTACAAAAATGTCTGTCTGTCTATCATTAAGCCTTAATCTAGGTACCTGGTGAACCACCTGGAATTAAGAAATGAAATTTTCACAGATGATGTACTTCACTTGCCCAAAGAAAGTTCCGAAAAAAAGTTTAAAGAAAGTCACTTATTAGTGAAAAAGTTAGTACTAATACTAAAATCAAAAAATAGTTTTTTCTTCTTAGATACTTGATATGGGTATCGCTGGAAAGAGAATGGTAGCTAGATCGAAAAGTTGTACCACAATTAGCATCTTAGTCTTATTGGTAAGAAGTTATAAGCCCGCAAACTTCAAAAAACCGACTTGTGTACCATGTCCCATACCTTATTTTCTAAAATAATGGGCCAAAAAATCTGAAAAAAAATTGGAGCTATGAGGCAACTCATCGCAATATTTTCGTATTAAATAAATTAATAACTAATTTCTTTAATTTTTTTTTACCCTTGTAAAATAAACTACATTTTTGAGATTGAGCTTTTTGTTCCGAGGCTCGAGATATTAAGCTTTAAGTGCGAAAAAAAAACGCCCCCCCCCCCCTCGCATTTCCACACTTGCAGGTCTAAAAATCTGAATAAAATCTAAAATGTAGGTCTCGATGTAATCTTTAGTTTAAATTTAGTTCGACCATACTGGCTTAAAAACATTTCGAGTTATTGGCCAAAAACCAAAAAACAATGACATACGAATTTTAAAGATCCGAAAACGCCATTTTGTAGATCTCATCAATAGAATCAAAAAATGTTATACAAAAAAAAATTATTTTCACACAATTTTTCGAAATATTAACGATTAAAATTATATGAGCCTTTTGCTAAAAAAGGGCAACTAGCGATTATCTCACACACACAAAGTTTTCTACGCGTTTCCTATACCAAAAAAGGCAATGGAATTTTGAAGCGGCGTTGGTGGAACGGTTATAGTGCTCGCGCATTTGCCTTTTCTTTGCTTTTTTTTTTGTTCTTCTCCTAAGAGGGTTTCTCGCTATTTTCACATTTCTTATTTTTTCAAAATTGTTAAAATCCAATTCAAATAAAAATGATAGCTTGATACGTTACTAGCTCAATCGACGACGCAAAAGATTCTTAAAAAACTTTCTATATTCTGTTAAATTCTGAAATATCTTTTGGCTCTTTTTAAGGCTTGTGAACCTGAGCGAATATTTTGTATGACAGTTTTCTTCTCTCTCAGTTCTCTTAAAAGAACAAAGCTAAGTAAAGAAATAATTGATCATAATAGCTTTGTTATTGTAATTTTTTTGACGAAAATAAGAGAATCAGTTAGTGGACGTGAATGTATGCTCAGACCATTTCCTGATACGCTCTTTTCTATTGGTTACGATTTATATGTATTTTGTCACTGAATAAAAGTGAACATAAAGAATTCTAAAGAAACAAAAACAAAATTGAACATTATTTTTGTTATTGCTTCAATGTGATTTTCACATGCCAGTAATGCCAAAGTCAAATAATAGATCCTAGTGTAAAATTTGAATTTTTTTTGAATTTCAAACACGAGTACTTGATTTGTTAATTTCTTGGATGTTTGTGACTGTACCACATTAGTGTTTTAGATGACTAAGTGGCTATTTATTACTGTCGAATACGTTATGATTCGAATTGCTTAGCTGCTTGATAAGCTAACTTTCATGAACTGCTGATTAATTGTTTCAATTAATTAATTGTTCAATGGAGCTTGAGACCATTTCCCTTAAGTTTACTAAATCAATTTTCACACGGTTGGCACGATCAGCAAATGAGAAAGACTTTTCTTTTGTTTGGCGTAGTTAGTTGCTTTAACTTAAATTATGTCCTTACTTCTAATCTGTTGACGAAAGAACGAAACCCTCGGTGCGTGAGTAAAACTCACACTTGACCGGCTTTTTTTTTAAGTAGGTGAATTCAAAAATAAATAGAAAATACCGGATATAATTAGAAAAGCTCACAAGCTGTGATTAATAATATAGCCTTAACGAACAAGCGTTAAGAGGGGGTTTGCTACATTTTTAACTAGTTATGCCTGAACTCAAAAGCAACTTATTGTTCCTATCCTCTTAGAAAATAAATGGCCATTTCAAGCTTAATTTGGTAACATTTTGTTAGTCTTAGATATTGTGGTTTATTTGAAACTGAATAACCAAGTCGAACCATTCTATCATTATCAAGTTGAACATATTTACATTTACATCTCAATTTGTTGTTTGCAACTAATAGCATTGAATAATCGTTGGTTTATCACAGATGTTTGCATGGAAAATCTTGAGTAATTACGTATAGTGAATGAAATTGTTTGTTCGATATATATAATATATTTCTGGGACGCAAAATCACCATTGTCAACTAAATAGAGAACTGGAAATGATATGTGAAATAGCTGACCTGTTCATGACATGACAAATACGTTTTTTTTTGGTTTAGGTAGATAAGTTTAAAAATCTCCCAATTGGTACAATGTGTACATAACAAAACAATTTCTTTAGCAATGGAATCTGCAAGCTCAGCTGCGTGTTATGCAGTTTTTTTTTTTTTTTTCATAAAAAATTTCTTTACTATTTATCTGTGGTTAAAGACAGAAATTATATTTAAAAAAAATCCTTTAACCGGGAAAGTTAACGATTTAATTGCGTTGTCCGTGAGATGCCGTTAAGTTTTTGTCATTTTGTTCAGTGATTTATCTAGTTTCAGGATATGTAAAAAATTCTTGCCACAATTTGTCCCCTATTGAAGGAGGCATTTTATTTATTGATATATTCTTATTATATGATGAAGGGTTTTTATAATATTTTTATTTTATTTAGTTGTCAGGCCACCAAATTTTCAGAAACTTTTTACTAGTAAATACAAGGCTGCATACAAGTAAGAAAAGTTGAAACTACTTCGAATATGATAGTCAGATAATATTCCTGTGAGAGAAAATGGTAAAATGCATTTAATGCAGCGGCATTATTAAATAATGTAAATTTATCAAAATAACAGACTCTAAATTGAAATTTAAACTGTAGGGCACGAGGCAAGTTAAAGCTAATGAAAAATTCCCTAACCTAGTATTAGATAGCTTAACTTCCCTCTTCTTTTACATCTTTTGGAAGTTTTAAAAGTGGTCGGTAAATGTCCTTTATTCTAAATACCACTTACAGTCCATAGGTGCTTAATAGATGAAAATATCCCTTTTTTGAAAAAGTGGGTGTTTTATGGGTGTGTCTCTTGCAAAATAAAAATATGTCTATATATTAACCTTAAGAATAACCATGCCAAATTTCAAGTTTCTAGCTTTAACGATTGATTTTACGCCAGCTTTTAGCGATTCTGCCGCAGTATGGGAGACTGTAACCTCAAGATTAGTGATGAAGCGGTGAAAAATAAGTAAAAAAGTTATGTGTCCTACCTACACTACCTGCGCTGTTTTTCATTACAAGAAAAAAAATGTTTTTATATATAATTTATGGCTGCAAATACTAAAACAATAATAAAAGACGATTAGTCTACGTAAATTGACATGATTATTCCCTTTAAAATGTATGAAGCACATCATCTACAAATTTTAACAGAGCAAGGTTGCCTTCCACAGCTTAAGTAGGGTGATGGAGCCAGTAGTCGGCTCTTTAAAGTTTTTTTTTTGGCGTTTGATTTGCTCTTATAAATCATTTCGAATTAATTGAAATGTTTTAATTATGAAAATAAAGGATATTTACTACCGAAAACAAATTATTTACAAAAATGAAAATGAAAACCTCATTCTTGAGTAGTCGGCCTCCCTTACTTCAGAAGTCGGCCAGTCACTGGACTGGTCAGTAGTCAGTCTGAGTTTTTACATCCAGATTTTCACTGTTGCTATTTAGGTTTCAAGCTAAATTTACATATCTAAAATATTTTTTAACTCATAAAGAAAAAAACAAAAAAAAAAGGTTTAATAAAAAATAGCTTTTAAGGCGCAAAGAAGCTAGGCTCTGGCCCTGTATGGGCTGGTACGCCGACTATTTATTTATTTTTAAGCCGTTAATTTGCCCGATCTATCTACCTATCTATTATAATTTTTTAATATAAAATATTGAAGGCTAACTTAACAAAACCTGTCTCCTTAAGCCGAATTTTTAGTAGTAGCGCGGCCGACCTCAGAAGAATTACTGAAAAAATGTCTTCTTACGACGGACTGCCCAGCTCTTATTTAATTTTTTTTTTAAATTTTTGTTCATTATACAATAAAAAGAGTGGCATTTTTACTAAGAAACTGCTGCTTCGTAAGAACCTTTTACTCACAGATAGGAAACTCATTGCCTCTTATAGAAAAAAAAAAACTTACATACCATCCCTTTCATTTGAATTGAGTTGTATCAGATCTGCTAAACAGCGCAGTGTAGGGTTAAAACTTAACTTATACCATTAAAAGTTTTTAAGTTAAATTAGCAAAGGTTCCGTCCTCTTTGACATATATAATAAAACAATTTAGTTTTTGTACCTACCGTCCTTGGATCACATTTTTCTTTATTCAAACCAACTGAATTCGTAAATACTGTTTACAAAAACATTTCTTAAACATTAGCTTATGAAATCGAGTAGATTGACTAGTGCAGCCATAGTTTTGAGTTTATCACAAGGTTTGGAATGCAAAAAAAAAATACCTAATTTGAAATATATGTACATGTATTTGATTTTACAGAAAACAATTTGGGATTATGTCTTCAGTATGGATTGTTCAAACATAAAATTGTGTGATAAAACTTTAATCGTTACGGAACCCTTACTCAACCTCTACAGTATTCAAGTAATAATGTATTTATTTTTTTGTAAAGATATTTTTAATGCCTTCATTTAATAGGAAATAATGACAGAAATCTTATTTGAAGAGTATGAATGTAGCGGGCTGTTTAGGACTACAACTGCAGATTTAGCGGCGTATAATTACTGTTTTCAGTCAAACAATTTTGGAAACTGCGTTGTTGTTGATATTGGTTACAGCGCTACTCACGTTGTCCCGTTTGTTAAAGGAAAAGAAAACAAATGCGGTATAAGAAGAATAGAGATGGGTGGAAAAGTTATGACGAACTACTTGAAAGAAGTTATATCATATAGGTAAGTTGAACACCACGCACACTCTTCTGTGCTATGCGTCTGTGTGCTGTTCTTCTCTCGAGATTATGGATCAAACCTTTGTCACTTTTTTAGTTAAAAAAAAATCACAAATCATATGTGTGAATTGATGATCTACTCAAGACAACATTTTCTTTTGTACAGTATATTTTGTGCTCTACTGCTGACCCTAGCTCTATTTTCCATAATTTTATGCCATAATTTTCTTAAAACCAAAAAAGTTGTTTTTTGAGTCAGCATATTCAGGTTAAAATACAACGTGAAAAAAACGCCTTAATCACGGCTCCACCTCAAGCGTCTGTAAAGTAACTGCTAGTCCTAGAGTGCTTCTGTCGATAAAAACCTCTCACAGGTCACAACCGGCAATAAACGGCAGTGGATCCAACCACACACTAGTTGAAGAACCTAAGCTCTGCTATGGTCACCCACACCACGCAATTAGGGGTAACTTCGGGTAATGTGATATAGGTATTTGTTTTCTAAGAATTATTCATAATGACAGCCTTTGTATTTATTATAGCTCTTTGATCTTTACAACTCTCAACGTAAATCATTAACAAAAATAAAAAAACTCTTGCAATACCCCTTAATAAAAATGTCGGATAGCGTCATACGCGGTCTTCGGATAATGTGATGGGAGACGGACAAAATCCCCAAGTGACAAAATACGCATGAAAGAAAGGGACAAAATCCCCATAAACATAATCCCTAAAACCAAAATGCCCAAACACCGAATCCTACATTTTGTACAACAAATTTATTATTGAAAAATCGACAAAAATTTGCGAGTTGACAAAATCCCCACAAACATAATCCCTAAAACCAAAATCCCCAAACACCGAATCCTACATTTTCTACAACAAATTTATTATTGAAAAATCGACAAAAATTTGCGAGTTGAACAAACTTTGGAACCCGGGCCTTCACTTTCCTCATACCACTGGACTAAGATTTACAGTGTATGATCATTTGACTTTATCTCAAACCGACAGGAATCAATAAACAAGTATTGATAATTAAAAAAAAAATGGAATAAGCGTGTTTTAATATCATCCATGATTTATGATGAATTGATTTACATTTATCAAGCCGCATACATACACACGATCTTAGATTTTCGGATGTATTTGGCATTTATTTCTAACCGTCAGACTAAAGGGAACACATGTAATACCCATTTGCAATAATACAGAAAAAAGCTGTTCGTTGCGATAAATTGTTTTATTTTCGTCGTGGGATCAATATTATAAATCTTTTACTTTAAAGTAAACGAAATCCAATCAAAACCAATTTTAAACAAGTAGTTGTTAAGAGGCTGGGAAAATACACTACACGTCAAAAATGTGTTTGAGATTCTATTTGTACCAGTTTTTAATTATGACTATTAAGTAAAACTAGTTTTATTAAAAATATTGTTCCCACTTCAACTAATTTGTTTTTAATCTAATTGTAAGAAAAATAAACTAAATCTAGGACTTGTTGGTCCATGACATTATACGAAGCAGGCAAGCTTTTCTCTTTTGGAATTAGCGCAAACCCAAAAAATAGTTCACAGCACAATCTGGCTAGCTTTGGCCTAAGTGTACAAAAAATTTCAAAATGTGAGTTAGCGCAAATCTTTGTACACTTGGTAAACGTGTAACAATGTAAAAAAGCACGCCTAAACTCTATAAAGGTCTCCATGTCTGTTACGCTTATTTGATAGTTTATTTGTGAAACCTACTTCAGACGACATGACTCGCCATCTAGCGCGATGTTGGGCTAAATGCCTCCAATTTCACACGCACTCAAGCTCATTTAACTCGATGTCGTTGCTCGTAGGTTTTGCCGTTTAGTTTTCTCCTCTAAACTCCCTCCGTGCAAACGGGACCAAAAATAATCCGAAGCGACCAAACCGTCCTTGTTTCTGCGCTATACGACTGAGACTATCAAAGCCCTGTATATAGATAGCTTGGTACTTTAAATGAGGCCTTTATTTTTTAGTTGCCGTCTAAGCCGATAGCGATTGGCATACGTTATCCTTCCTTTTATCTCCGCGGTTGTGTAATTTGTGGAATTCACCTCGAACATAAGGTAGACGAATTCATTCACAACTTCAAATGTATACCTGTTTATTGTGATGTTTTGCTCATGCTATACAATCTACAGCTTAAAAACATACACTCTGCGATCGGCGAATGGCGAACTAAGCAGAAGAAATAGTTTGAATGCGATAACAACAATTTCCAGACAAGAATGAAGTGAAATCAAGAAAAAAGGGTATTTTAATTGCCTGCTTTAGTGTGCACTTGCTGTCCGAATTGAAGTCAAACTTTGTCAATCAACGAATAAATTAACCTATATTGTTAGTCATTATGTGAGCAGTCTATCTTCCCAATTTTATTTAAATCGGGCTATCCGATCAGACGTTAATCCCACCAATATTATAAACGTGAAAGTTTAGGTGGCTTCTGACATCGGGCTTACATGACACTATTTGCTATATTTTAGCCAATTTAATTATAAGCTATATTATTGTAAAGTTTCATTAAAATCCATTAATCGTTTTTGCGTGAAAGAATAACAATCATTCATTTAAACATTCAGCTTTATAATATTAATAGGATAAAAGGACTAAAAAAATCGTATATTTTTATGCATTCCAGGTATCTGAATATGATGGACGAAACGTTTGTTGTAAATCAAATGAAAGAAGACGTTTGTTTCGTTGCTCAAAATTTTACTGAGGAGATGTCAAGCGAAAGGAAAATGAATGATGCGAGTAAAAAAAATCAAATAGAATATATTTTGCCAGATTTTACTACATTTAAAAGAGGGTAACTGTATTATATTTATGATATTGATAGAAAATGATTCTATGATATCCGAGTTCAGTTTCATTAACAGTTCCCCAGAACGTGCAGCTGGACAACAGGGTATAAGTATAAACAAAGAGCGGTTTATTATTCCAGAGCTTTTATTTCATCCGTCCGATGTTGGAATTTGTCAAGTAAGTAGTATAAAAAAGTAGAATATGCGGATTTTTGTAATTACCGTTATTCAGATGGGCATACCTGAAGCCATCATCGATTCCTTAAAAGACTGTCCGGAATTTTCCCATTCGTCACTTTTAGCAAATGTTGTTGTATTGGGTGGAAGTTCTCTTTTTCCGGGATTGCTAACTCGACTTAAGACAGAACTTAAGAAACTTGTTCCAGATCATTTCGATGTGCACGTTACTATTCCCAAGAAGTGAGTTAAATAATGTCTTTTTTTCTATGGTTAACCACGTTTGTTTATTTCGCAGTCCTATAACGTATGGCTGGATTGGAGGCAAGCAATATGCTAGTGATCCAGGGTTCAAAGATCTTGTCTTCAAAAAAGAAGATTATGAAGAAAAAGGTTTTCAAAATGTTTTTTGTAAGTTCAAATAAAAATAAATAATGCTAACGTACAGTCTGTTCTTAATTAACAAGAAAAAATTGTATTTTTAATGATAAAGGCGGGAACACTCTACTTTCTAAAGAATCTAATACGAGTTGGTTTGCCTGAATATCAGTTCGAAAAGATTGCCTTCTTTCAATCACCAAAATCTCTAAGGATAATTCAACCCAGATATTCAGGCCTCTAGCCAGCGTCAGTTTTTTGGGCCGCAAAGCTGTGGAATTCTCTACCAGCGCATTCAAGACGGTCACTAATGCGAGCAGATTTAAAGCCTCTCTCTAATTACTTGGCCATACAATTTGAACAAACGATTGTTTTACTTTCTTTGAGCTTGCAATCTTAATCTTAGTAATATTATAGATTCGAAAGTTTGGATGTTTGTAATTTTTCTCTTTTCAGAGGTGGCACCTGAACCGCTCGACCGATTTGGTTGAAATAATAGGTTGCTTATGTTGTGTACTGTGTTTTAGTGCATTTTTTCTAGATGGATTAAGTCTGACTTTAACTTTGAAGTGCATGCAACGTATCATAATAAGAACGGATGTGTTCGAACTACCGTTTTTGCTTAGTTTTCTATATGGCTATAGTATTCCGTGTATTTTGTTTATAAAGCAGAAAGGAGTTGCGTTGGGGTTCACAGCAGTCGTGGGATATATTATTGTGGAACACGTGTGCGAAATCGGCCAAGGGTTCAGCAGATCGGTAGGACCTCCTTGCAATTTATCTAAATGTGTACCTGCTATGTGCTGGTGTTGCTTTCTGTGTTGAAGTCACTTATTGTTGTATTGTATTATCCAAGAGTAAATTAATTGACGTGTTAGTTTAGGACATAAGAAATCTATTTTTCAGATTTCATTGAAATCGCTTAAGCCGTTCGAGAAAAAATCCTATCCTCTATTAATATTTGGAATTTGAAATTTTGAAACGGCTTGACCAATTTGGTTGAAATTTGGAAGGTAAACTCCTTATCCAAAAATGACTTTAAGCTGCATTTGTCTTCTATGCATTGAGTTTGACTACAACTTAAGAGTAAATGCATGATAAAAATAACGCAGGTGTTGGAACTACCCTTTTTTAAATTTTCTCAAATACCGGACTGACGATCCGGGATCGGTATAGACGGATCATCTGTATTTTTTTTCCTGAAGGGGTTACATTTGTCGTGAATCAGAAATTTGTCAGCGATTTGTTTTTGGTTAAGTAAAATGAATAGGACGCGATTTGACGATTCACACAATGAATAGATAAACCATGTTGGGAGTTGTGGTTGCCGCATAAGAGGAGATCTCAGATTCCAGTGTAATGAAAAGCAGCAGTTGTTTTTTCACACTCCTCAGGCTCCTAATAATAATTCTTAATAAGTTCTTTGAAAACAGATCTTGATCAGAAATATCTTTGAAGTGTAGTGTAAATTGTATACCTTTTGAAGCCAAGGCGAACGAAGTCGCGAGTGCCGCTAGTTATTTTGTAAGATTTCTGTAATCTTCCTATTGTAAGTAACATTGTATAAATGATTTAATGAAAAGTTGCCAATCTAAGGACAAATATTAATTTTTCTTATTATCTTTCTATCTTTCATTAATTCATTGATTGATTCCCAATAAATGGGGAAATGTTACAATAAAAGGGGAATAACTTCAAATCAAAAAGGTTTAAAACAAGAATTACAATTTATTTCAAGAATATGGAAACAGATTTTTCATATAAGACTGAAATTTCATAATGTTTGAAAAGAAGATGAAAGTTTTAATGAGTCGAAAAGAAAGAGTTTTGCCATGCAATTTAAAATTCCACATCAATTTTAATTTTTGACAATAAAAGTTTGTGTACAACTGATTAACGCAAGACTAAAAATATCACAATGTAATGTAAGACTGAATTTTTTATTAATTTTTTCAGAAGTCCGCTGCAGGACATTAAATGGTAATGTACAAACGTGAATTCCTTAACAGAATAGGTTAAGGATCAACAAGACACTTACCGCAAGAAAGTGCTGGTGTTGAAATGACACTTCAAAGACAACTATATTTGTGCGTAGTGTACAGGAGAAGTAAAGGGCATGGTTGAAGTTTTTGCTCAAGTGTAAGAGCCTGTGGTGCAACGAGGGAGCAGCGAAACTTATAAGCGCATTTAGTTGACTGAGAGGCATCCTTTGAAGAGGCAAAGGTCCTTCATCAGGATATTGTTGAAGCTCCTGGTTCAGACTTTAAAGTAAAGTATATATATCTAATACACATTAAGTTGAACGTAAGCTCTCCCAAATGGACGAAATAAGAAACATTAAGAATTTGTTTGTAGCTATGACCACAAAAAGTTGGGGCGTAGTTGTCGAAAAGGTTTCAAAATGTAATCGACAGTTTAAAATAATTATTTCAAATTTCTGATAAACTTCAGCTTATTACAAGATCGTTCGAAGATCTTAAAGTTAGATACGACAAACAAAGGAAAACAATCATACAAAAGTAGTGTTGGAGCTGTACAGACATGGGATTCTTATTATACCATAGAACTTCGGGTTCATATATATAAAACAAGGAGTTTTACTAAAGACAAAAGAGGTCCAGTTTGGAAGCAGAGATAGGTAACATATCCCCTGATAACATCGCATAGAGGTCGATTTTGAAGATCCAGGAAGTAAAAAACTAGTTAGTGGTTTCTTTGCCCTGTGCAAAAAAATATATTTCAACCAAAAAATAGATAAGTTATAATGTTAGATCGGGCTTATCCTACTCTTAAGTAGATATGGGTTAAAGATATTGGTATTCTTTAATATATTACATTTCTGATATCATATTTCTGAATATTAATATCTCAGATATTACGATATTCGATATTAATGTTTGCGCTCGTTTGCATTATCCCCTGGACGACGAACACATCATTTTGCGTTGGATTTTAATCCGGCGAGGTTCATAGCAAAAAAATGTATTTGCTCTCAAACATCCCTATACGACGAACATAGAAACTAACGAACGTGAGAAAATTGAACCGACACCAATACGAGAAATAACATAAGCGAGAGCGAACATGTTCGACCACAATAATACACAACTGAATATCTGATAAAAGGTTTTTCATTAAGGCGTTTTTTTTTTGAACAAAACAAAAACGGATTAAGACATCCAAAAAAGATTTATTATGTGTTTAAGAACATTTAGTGTCAATTATATATGAAATTAAATTTCCTTCACATGACTACCACAGGCACGTTTGCGGAAGTCCTGTCGTTTAAACAAATTTTCACCCACTTTTTTGCATAAATTGGCTAGCTATTTCATGTTTAATATTGGTTCTAAGCGCATCCATAGTGGCCGGCTCGTGACTGCAGGTAGCCCCACAGAAAATAGTCTAAAGGCTTCAAATCACCCGCACGAGGCGGCAATGCGACGGGTCCATTTCTTGAAATAACGCGCTCGCCAAACTTACAATTCACTTAATCGATTGTATCATATGATGTGTGGCTTGTGGCATTGTCTTCTTGGAACCACATATTGGCGAAGTCCAAACTTTGCAATTGAGGCTAAAAATAATCACTTATGGTGCGATAGTGATTTCTATTCACAGTAACTTGGCTATTAGCATCAGCAAAAAATGTGGTCCGATGACACCACCGGCATTTAATCCACACTAAACAGTGATTTTTTCGGGATGTTATGGTGCCTCGTCAAGCACGTGTGGATTGCTACCTGCCCAATTTTTTGCTTGTTGACAAACGCATTTATCCAGAAATGAGCCTCATCGCTGAAGATGATTAAATGCTCTTAAAGTTGCGATGACTGAATACGAATTTTGGTAATAAATTTGAATAACTTGAAAAGGTTGTTCAAGTGTGTACTGCTGTATGATGATTTGCCTAAGTACAAATTTAAAAAAAAAAAAACTTTAAAAAAAATATGGCGTCGCTTACCGTTCCTGTCGAGAGAAAGTTTGAGCGTACCTCTTGAAAAACCCTGTATTTGGTATTCACTAATATGGGAAGCCGAATATTATGAGTATCGTTATTTACTAATACTTTGGGAATTTAAATGTCGTGAAGCATCGTATGCGTACGAATATAAGGGATGAAATCGAAGAAAGATATAAATAAGAAGGAAGAAAGAAAGATAGAGAATATTTCATGACCTTCTAGGATCTCTTATGAGTATTACCAAAGATCATATAATACTATACTGTATTAATATTGTTATATGGTCTGATATTACTGATATTTTCGTATTACTGATGTTTCGTTAGGACAAGTATTAGAGATATTTTCGTATCGCTTAAGATCTTATAATACGTAAATATGGATATATTAGTATTTGGTAGTATCACGAAATACACCATTATCAGCTGGCCACCTGCAGAAGTGGGCAAGGTTTTATCTGCACCAAGAAAATCCCATATAAACTCTGCACAAAACACCTTTGTATGTTTTTCACCAACTCGGCCACAAATCTGCTAATTTTTTGGAAATAACCTGTGAACGTTGGTCAAATACCATGCGTAAGCGATGGTATTCCGTATTATATTGTTGGTTTCCATATTATTAGTGCAAGACAAGTGCCTCTGGCATAAGGGTGATTGAAGACCATTCGGTTGTTTGTGTTCGATTAAGAATTAATATAAGCATAGAAAACAAGGCCCCAATTTGGTACTGCAACTCACAGTTTTGAAAAAAAAAAAATAGATTTAAACTTTTTTTTTTAGTCCTTGACAACCTTTAGATAGGCCATGCTATAGCGCCATTTCTCCTTGCTGACAGAATCCCCTCCAAATTTTTTGAAAGTCATTACCTTTGATTTATCTAAATTTACGATCAAACTCCATTGAACGCAGTACTCGCTTAGCCGGTTGATCATCAATTCTAGGCATTTCGCACTCCAGCAAACTCTACGCCTCCGGGCAAAACATCGACTATATTCTATTCTATTCTATAAACAGGGCAAATAGGGTTGGGGTTAATAGACAACCCTGTCTCCCTCCTGATTTCGTTTGGGACCAATCAGACAGCTCCTCTCCATACCAAACGACTGTTCTGGTATACAACCTCCAGAATTCTGCGGACATTCCCAATCCATATATGTAGCTTATAGAACAAGGCGTTCCGGTTCACCGAATCGAAGTCCGTTTTGAAGTCCACAAAGAACGCTTAAGGTTTTCTGTTTCGCCTTTAGAAAGCATCCGCTATGCTACTCAGCACAAAAATGTGGTGACGGTTGAGTAACCAGGCCTAAATCCTGCCTGAAATTCCTTGAGCAAGTTATTATATTCAATCCATGTTCCCAGTTCCTTTGCGAAATATTAACCAAAATCTTATAGGAAGCATTCAAAAAAGATACGCCTCTATAGTTCGCTGTATCCTGTCGTCTCGCCTTTTTTATGAATAGGGAAGATCAGCGCTTCCTTAAATCGTCGCGGTACTAATCCCTAGCTCAAGATACTGTTGAACGAATCCTTCAACAGACCATCCGTGCTGTATTGATAAAATTCGACTGGGATACCATATGCCGCCGCCGCTTTATTATCCTTTATGGAATCAGGCGCTCTCCGGATCTAATGCTGGAGTATTGGACCATCTAAGATATCATTTTAAAATTCTGGCATCACATATATTAGGATAACACCCTGTTTAGTGCTTACTTACATTTGTTGCTTACTACATAACGGAAATACAACCTATTGCACTGAAGTCCCTACTATTTCGGTCCTTCCGATGTTCTGTTAAAGGCATAAAGCTCAACAATAAGGCTACGATTTATCTTTCAAGGGTTTTCTAAAACGCTTAACGTCGATCAATCAACGATCATCTTGTCGGACCGGATAAGGCTCAGAAGGTTGCGTTGCCTTTAAAGCCGGAATAAACAAAATGGTGTCGTGACAAAACTTTGTATAACGAGCAGCTCTAAATAGACCACTGATTCTAAAAGTGTTGTATCGAACTGCATGAATTTATAAATCAGCAGTCTATGTATTTTTTAATTGCGTATCGAACTGTTGTGAGCGTACAACTCGGCAGGCAATGAATTTTCTGTACAGTGAATATATATTGCGAAGGTTTTGTCTAGTCTAAAACTTGAACTCCGCGAAGGAGGGCAGGTAAATAGAGCGTGAAATTATTTTTTCTTGGTTTTCCACTATAAAAGTGGTTGTTTTTTTTATTTTATTTTTAAATACTGGGCTACGATACAAGTGTAGTCTTACCTGTGGATACAAACTTAAAATTGATTCAAACTTTAATGGATTGGAATCTAATGAGAGGTTTAATGAGAGGTTAGGTAATTAGTAAGAGCAGTTGTAACTCGAATTGTGAAATATTCAAAATGATTTCGATCGTAATAATACAATACATATACATATATATTGGTAAATTACTTAAAACCTGTTTCGTCCAAAAACTTGTAAGCGCCAGACGGAAAAATTGCGCAAAGATACATTCAAAAAACTACATGAAAATGTAAAATTATTATTTTAATCAATTAATAATTACTATTGTACTTTATTTCGTAATTTATTAAAAAACAGTATTATTTATTATATAATATATAGAATTAGATCTTTCTTATAATCTCATTAGCTCTAATATATAATATACGTGATAATGTTAAAGATCGTGTGCATTTACAAATAGCTTATAATAATTTCGCCTCCGAATTCTCTAAAGCAATGCTATTCTCATTACAATTAAAATTATTCATATGTAAAATTATATCCTTAAAGTTGCGCTTAGAATTACTACTGCTACAATTTTCTGAACCTGAAATTTTATGTCTTTGAAAACTATGTGCATCAGTTTCGTTGTCCCCACGGTCGTGATTTAAACTATTTATTATTTGCTGTTTTTCTTTTTCATGTTTACCATGATGAGTTTCGACAAGTTTATCAGACCTACGAGTTCCAATAAAGTTATGGTGTCCACGATGTGAAACAATTCTATCTCTAAAATTTCCAGAGAAGCGATCAGCATTTTGTTCTTTTATTTCATTATGGCAAACATTTGATGATGACGGGTGTATATAACTATCAAACTGTGGCTTTTTCAAAACAGATTCTTCTTGCTTTTTTTCATAATGGTAAAAGTCGTCAAAAATGGAAGTTTGGTGTTTATATAAATGCAGGACTCTTAACACTTGTATGCCCTTTCCATTTGGAACTTCTTGTGTGTCTCTTGAATTCGTAACAGATTTATTGTCATTATTTTCCAATCGAATGTGTCGTAGCTGGCTGTTGGGTACATCTTTAACATAAATCCACTTTACTTTAAATTTACCTTTCCATTTGTCTTGTGACCAAACACTAGATATGGAATTGTAATCTACGGATGTCATCATTTGAGCCATTCCACAAAAATGGCCTGAGCCATTAACTGAAAAAAATAGCATTACATGTCCACCTTCCTTCACTCTCTCTTTAAATGCTTCATCTAATCTTTTATTTCCATGGTCTGTAGAACACCATATTTCATACTTGATACTGCGGTGAATATCATCCTCGGAGTAAGACTTGATGACAAAAAATCTGTTATAATAAGAAATCAATTTTCAATATATTATTATTAATTACTAAGAAAAAGTTAAATTATTGGTATAGCGGCTTGACAAAAAAACATTTAAAAAAAAATTCTTATCCGTGAATTTTAAAGGGAGAGGCAGACTGTTAAGCGAAAATACCCGAGCTCAAATCCAGCGCCGGGGAAAAAGCACCACAAGCAAAAAGCTCTGACTCCAGAGAACGGCGTACGATTCTCCTGGAGTTCTTTTGTCATGAAAAGTTTTCGCAATTTACCGTTCGGAATCGGCAATGAACTATAGGTACCTTCTAAATGTGTCAAATTATACCACACAACACAGTGGAGAAGCGAACAGCTTCTCCATCATACTGGATTTTACGCCACTCAATGTAATGTGACTACAAAGGCTTTAAAAGTTGTAGCCAGTTATGTGGCGGTGACAGACAGGGGGACATCTAACAAGGAGACTGCACGATCTCCGGGTCACCGATTTTAGTGAAATTTGGTATAGTGATAGCTCCTCTATAGGATATGAATTTTCCAAAGTCAGAGATCGCAACACTCCTCCTTTTTCGAGAAAAACGCCCCAAAGTTTTCTCAATCGTGTCATATAACGAGTTAGAACATTGAATTTCCGAAGCGGCGATAGCCTAGTCGGTGCTATCACTATGCCAAATTTCATCAAAATCGGTGACTCGGAGGTCGTGCACTCTCCTTGTAAGTGATTATATAAGGGTTTCAAACCCTAAAAAGTGTTCAATAAAACAACATAAGTTTTTGCTTCAGGAGTATTGCCTGACGAAAAATGACGAAAACAAATGCGAATTTTAAAGTATGCATCTATAAACTTCTGTCATGCAAAAACAATAGGCTTTATTTTTACATTTACATTTATGAACGCAAATCGTGTAGGACTGCAGCAGTTTTACATTTATGAAATCAGTCTTCATTGGGTTTCTGCCAAAGAAACCGTCCTTGGTATTGCTAAAAATCTAGTGTAGTTTTGCGTTTAGGGCTCTTTTCAGCCTTTTCTCTTTTATAAAGAAATTGTTTGTTATGAACAGAAGCTGATGGTAATTACTTGCTTCCAGGTGCAGAATGGATAAGGTGGACACTTCAGAACTGCTCATTCCAACTTCCGCAATTTCTGGCAAGTCACTATAGACGTGTGTGGTTTAACGTTGTTCCGATTGAGCACAACACGTATCTGCTTAACCTATTCTAGCAATTTTTGAGCAACTTCTAAGTTCAAATAATCCAGTTGATGACATTACAGATCCGAATTGAGGCTACGCCTGATAACATTCCCTCCCAGTACCACCAAATGCACGCACAGCAGAACCCAAGCCAGTATTAATGGCCAAGCCAGATTTTACTGTTTTGGTGGCAAAAGACAACTATGCGAATTAACAGAATTCTTAATTCAAATTTGTAATTTCAACAATCAGGTGGTCTGTACAAAACAATTACCAGGAATTGTGGAATTATGTTCTATTAGGACAATACTAATTCAGTAGAAGAATTATTTGAAAACTTATATAGAAATTTGTAACCTACTGCACAGCATACGTTCAGTTAATTTCCACGCAGGGGTAGTAGAAAACATTTATTTTTATTAGTCCACTAGCTGCACCCGCGACTTCGTCCGCGTCGGCCTAAAAACGTATACAATTTACAACTTAAGAAATATTTCTGACCATCATCTGTCTTAAAAACTTGTTAGGATATTGTTTATGATAGGAGTTATTATTAAGATCCAGCGATAGTGCTTTGAAAAAACTACTGCTCTTTACTTTAACCCCTGCTTCGGGAAAAAAAATGCAGACAGATCGATCGCCAATGCGCGATTTGAGAAAATTAGAAAAAGGGTTCTTTGAACACCTGCGGCACTGCACTGCAGTCCTACAGGAACTGGAAGAAACCTGCAGCTCATGGAGTTGGCTATGCGAGCAGCTTAAGAGCACTCTTGGAAGGAATTCGGCGGGAAGTTGGGAAGCGATCATACATCTGTGAATAAGATCTTCTTGCAATACGCCACCTCAGAGGAAGGAAACTCAACATCATCGAAGGAGTCAAATCCAAGGATGGTGTGTTACTTTCCAATGAGATTTTACATCTTGCGCAGATATAGCGAACAAGGCACTGAGGATAATAGCCCTTTCGTCTTGAGTAGAGCGGAGAATAGTCCAATGGTGGATGAAGTGCGCGAGTAAAGCGCTAAAAGTCGGCAAATCCGCCGGTGTTAATGAAATTTGACCAGTAATGCTTAAGGCGTTGGGTAAAGAGGGAGTTTTATGTCTCTTTCGTGTCATTAAGGTGGCCTGGGAATACATCGAGATGCCTGGCGATTGGCAGACTGAGGTGATTGTTGTCCTTTTGTCCCTTTGTCCTTTTTTTTAAAAAAAAAAAAAAGGGGGGGGGGGGGTGAGAGAGGCTGCTTGAATTATGGGGATATATCTCGTTTAAGTCTCCCTGGCAAAGTCTACGCTAAGGTGTTGGAGGCGCGTTCTAGAGCAATGGCCGAGTAAAGTATGAAGCATTAACAGTGCTGCTTTCGTCCCGGCAGAATCACTACCGACCAGCTTTTCACTCTAAGAATGGTTCTCGAGATGGCTTGGGAACATCTTAAACCGATCTACAGACGTTTAACTAAACTTCAAAAAAATCGGACCGATCTACTGAACCGTTTCAACTATAGTATCTCCCGCGACTGGTGTGAACCACAACGCAAAGTAATTTGAACCCCTTTCTGCTCTAAAAAAAACAACATGTATGGAATACGATCGCCAAATAGAAAATTCAGGAAAAGGGATAATTCGAACGCCCGGCGTTCTTTTCATGATGCGTTGTATGCACTTTAATGTTAAAGTCAAACTTAATGGATCTAGACAAAAAATACACTAAAACAGAGTACACAGCATAAGCAATCTACGTCCCGAATTTCAGCCAAATCGGTCCAAAATCCAAACTTTCGAATTTATAATACTATTAAGATATTAAGATTAACATTTTATTTATACATACCTTGATAAGGCAGCTTTTTGCATATCTATGTCAGCAGGGTTATAGTTATTTCTATCTTTTAGTTTTTTCAAAACTATATGACTCAAATCGTTAGTTTCAGATTGAGGAGGCTCAGTTTTTGAAAAGTTGGGCTCTTCGTAAACGTTTACCTCATTACATTCGCTTTCACCCGTTTCTCTATACATGCAGTTCGTGTTTGTTTTTCTTATATTTTGATTTTGCTCCTCAGTGTGCTTCTGGATATAACGTTTATCTCGAGAAATGTCATTTATCCTACTATTCCCTTTCATGATTTTTAGAGGTTTGTTTGAATAAAAGTTAAGTTGCTTGCGGCTAAAATTAGATTGTTGTTCAGTTGTGGTTCTGCATTGTCTCGTCTCATCTTCAACTAAATTCGCATGTTCATTTACTGGAATGGAGGATATCGACACAGATCCGCTTACGTCAGCTGAAGAGATTGATGGTTCCCAGGCATTTATATCCAGATTATGTTTTCCAGGAATCATTGGAGGTGGCGGCATTCCAGGTCCTTTCTTTTTTAATAGTGTACTGTTACTTTTCTGCGAATAAAAATTAAAATCAAAGAGTATCTGTTAGTTGTATATACGTATATGTTTGTTAGATAGATACATATATAACAAGTTTTATCGAGAAATATATTTTTGAGTATATATATTTTTATATAGTATATATATTTTTTAAGCAGTAGAGGTTTTTTTTTTATTTTCCACGCCAAAATCTCCTAAAAGCTAAGCACTGTCATAAATGTATGTTTATACGTTTCTATTTTCAAATTTCAAGTCACACAAAGGTTATGGATAGTCATATCAATTATCGATCTCTGGTATTCACATCGTATGAAGGGTGCTTAATAGGTTCTTAAAAAAAAAGTATCGCTTGCCATCGTAGCTACCCCAGAGTTAGCAGGTGAAAGGAAAATGTAACCAAAACAAAGGAAAAGAGAAGGGATCTCTCAGTTTGTCAAATAATTAAACATTTATGAACTGAAAACGTAATCAAAAGAACCTAATCTATTTTTTCTGTTTATATAAAGTTTTTATTTGAATCATTATTATAGTTTGTGATTATTTCAGGACACTGAAGAATTGCCAGTGAGTGGTGCCAATTGGGTGGTGTTACAGCCCGTTGTTTGATTGCTAGAGCCTAACTTTTCGCGTCCTATTTATGGCATAAGGACGGATATGTTGACCGATCAAAGTAGATCCGAAACTTTTGGTGGCTTAGTTCAAACCGCTAGACCCCAGCTTTTCGTATCCTGTTTATGGCATACAAACAGACATGTTGTCCCATTAAAGTCGATCCGAAACTTTTGGTGGCCAAGTTCAAAACGACAAAATTAAATAATATATATTTTTTTTCTGATTTCTGCAGTTCAACTTTAAATGTATAGATGAACAACTAGTAAGGGTAAAACAGAACAAAAATACCGGAGCATTGAACTGCAGTTAAGGATAATTTAGTTTTAGATTATCTGTTTCGAACTAGCTAAGCGAATATAGAAATTAAGAATTTGTATAAAATGGAAAACGAAAATAAGTTTAAGAAAAGAAAGAAAAATTGATCGATTAGCGGATGACCTAAAACCCAGTTAGATTACGTCGCCATTTTATATTGATCTTAAATAATTAAATCAACAAAATAGTGCAGTAAAATATAATCGAATGTACGCAGATAAATTATATTTTACTGTACCAAATTTAACAAACCTTGTAAAAGTGAGTTCGTTAGTAAGACACTCTGTACCTTTTTTTGTTTTTATTCCTTATAATTTTAACCGTTATTAATTCTGATTATAAACATTTAATAATGCATTTACTTCAAATCTAAAGCTAGATATACCTTGTTTGGTTTCGCCGGCTGAGAAGCTATGGAGGCCCATGTTATTTTTTTTTTATTTGAGGTTGAATCATTTGGCATTGATGAATTGTCAGCAGGATAGTTTAGTATTTTATGATCGTCATTTCCACTAACTGTTGTGTCGCCCAAATAAACCTAAATATACAAAAAAATAAACACATTTGCTTTCATTTTTTAAATGTATTTCTCATAATGCTTCCTAACAAAATTCTTACTAATGCCCACTTGATATCAAGTTATTAAAAAAGATTTTTGTGATCAAATAAAATAAACATCGATAAATTAATTTCAAAGTCTTAGCCCTCCATACAAATTCTTATGAGACCAAAAAGAAGACAATGTTCCAATCAAAACTTATGAAATTGTTTTTTTAGTGTTATTTTACGGATTTTGGCAAATTTCTAAATTAAAGATGAAAATAGTTCTAATAAAAAAAAATAAGCAGAAGTGTTTTAAACTTGTCTAAAAGTTTAGTTAATTATAGTTTAAAATGTAGAGCTTTACGCTTTAGAGAGCCATACAAAATAAAATCGTGAAAAGTAAAATTTCAGTAATATTTTATGGATTTTAAAAAAAGTACAGAGGCTGAGTAGAAGTATATTATAAACGATTTTATAAAAAATAATAGATTTTTTCGTTTGGTTTACTATATAAAAAAAATTGTTTTAGTTACCTTGTGGACGTCTCTAGACGTCATTTTTTGTAAATTGTTAGTACTATCCCTTTTAGTGTTGTATGACACTTTAGGTGAATTTATTCTCTTTTCACTGCAACTTTCCTCATTCCATCTGTTGTCGTCACCATAATACTGCTTATAAGCCTTGATTTTCGGGTCTTAAAAAATTAAAATTACATTAGATCATTGGTAAAGAAATATTCACCGCTGTTAAGCGAACCAATTATTATTAATAAAAGAAATATTTAGAGTTCAGTTATAGCAATTAAAACAAAAAACTTTAATTGTGCTTCTGAAAATTAGCATATCAGCCCATAAAATATACCGTTTCAGTTCAAGGCAAAAGCATTTTTTTCATATTTGCTTATGTTTTTTCGCGTGTGTAATTGCTACGGACAACATTGGCTTGTTTTCTTGGTATTCTACTGTTATAAAAATTTGTATTAATGCTAGCTACACTAATAACCATTGCTATATAGAAGTTCGAAATATGTATAGTTCGAATAGGAATAATTTTTTGCTATCAAGAAGCTTTATCGAAAATGCCATAAGAGCATACGAAAAGGTAAGATGGAATCCTGTATTTAATCGAAACACGAACAAAGAAGAAAGGAAATATAAATTACAACAGAGCAAAACAAGCGCATACACAAATTTATTAAATGAACACGACATTATTAATTCAAATTATAAAATTACTCTAACCCGATTCTTTTTTTGCGTATGCATACAAAAAAATAATGCAAGTGATATACAGAATTTAAATCTAAAAAAACTCAAAACTAATCTTATGTGCTTTTTCTGACTTTCTTTTTATTATCATTACCAGTCATTTCTCGAACTATAAAAGGCGGTTTTTGAAACTGAATTGGTGCATTGACCTCTGTAAACCAAAGGTATCGTATGCTGTAGTAGTTAGTTATATGTTAAGTACATACCCGATTTTTTCTTGTCAGTTGGAGAAGATAAATTTTCATATGAAGCTTCATCGACTTGCTGACTCCAAGGGATGGCATCACACTCATACGTTTCCATATGTTTTCCTAAAAAAACTTTCATTAGAAAAGAAATTCCAACAGCATCAAAAATTGAAATAATAATATTGAATTCATTTAAAGGTATAAGGCGATCAATAACAATGCTAGAAAAATGTAAAGGGCGATGCAAATGAAAAGCTTCGCAATATTCAAACCGCGTTCTGCACCCAATGTCATTTATATATATTTTGGTTTATATTAAATACAAATGGGAGACTTATAGTCTGATTTTTAATGTTTTTTAAGTCAACACCCATTTCACTTCACAGTTCGATTAATCATTATGAGTTTGAACACAGTTTACACCCTATTTGCGCTTTGCGTCCAACAGCGCCCGAGCCTTGCTTTTCGCGCAATCACTGTATTGTGCGCGATGGAACCTGCTTGTGAAATCTTTTTATATTAGATGTACTCCAGGAAGATTGTCAGCCGTTCACTGGAGGTATGGATTCGAACCCTGGTACGCTCGCCTAACAGTCCGACGCACTAATCACGGCGTCCACAAAAGGCTTTAATATATCTTATTTTATCTACTTAGTATCAAATACAAAAACAAAAACAATATTTTAGGTTTGCGATGGGCCAGGATAATCACTGCACTGCTGACGAAAGAACTTTCGTTCTGTCGCATACAGCAGATGGAAATCTCTACGAAAAGTCGCGAAATGTGTGAGATGGAGGCTTATTTTTGTTCAAAATGTTTTCAAACCTGCACCCCAAAGAGATTTTCAAGGCAAGTTAACAAAGACGACACCAACGGATGATCTCCATATAGTAAAATTGCTCAAATTGACTCTTTCTGGCCCCCTAATGCGATTCCCATTGAAATTAGTAACATTGTCAATGCTCGAATAGTCTGTTGTGGCGGGTGATCCTGACAACAATCATTAAATCCATTAAAATTTTGTAGTGACTATGTTTCAAGTGCTTGCATTGCTTCCAAGTAGCGTAATTCAATGCCTCACAATACGTCGGCATTAGAGCGCACGATGTCAATGCTTTGCAGAAAGCCATACTTATGGCTGCACATAAAAATTGTTGTCTTCAGACTAATATAAGAATTGCATATGGACGAGGGAACACATCATTTTCCAATAATATACTTAAAATAAGAATATGGAAGTTTGACGTAAGAAATGGGAAGGTAAGTCTCAGTTTCTAAATTCATTAACATTTCCTGATATTGCACCACATAAGCTAATGCTAACAATCTTACTAAAAAACTTTAAATATATAGTGTAGCCTGTGCGAAGCCAAGACGGAATGCTAGTATTTTATAATTCTCATTGCCGTATTATAGCCGTCCTCCGTTTCGACCACTTTTATTTCTGGTTTTCCTACAAAGTGACTGACGGCGACCTCCGTAGTCTTGCAACATCGAAGAAAGCGCAACACGAATTTCGGTCTCCTAATGTTAATCACATATCCAAATATTACCAAGCAAAATCACTGTCCAAGAAACCATGGAGTAATAGGGCACACGTACGCAGGATGGTATATCAATTCGATACTAGTGGACATTTAAAAACTTTTGACTGTTCTTTTAAAAGGACTTTCATTCACTTCCACCACTCGAAAAAATCTCAAACAAACAAAAAAATAAAAGCTATTTTGTGAGAAAAATAATAATAAGCAAATAAAGCTTATAGCAGGATCATGGATATGAGACGATCTTGCTATCGGATGAATGCATAAACAGCACTAATTACCGCTGACGATCGTAGCTACCTACTACCTACTATCCACACCAGACCACACAACGCACTTGCGGGTGTGCGCACCAGGCCACACACGTCAAACTTAGCCTCATGTGGGACACGGTACGACACAACATGTGATGTCTATTTGCCCTATTACATTTGCATATCCTAACTCAAGTTTTTTATTTGGTAAATTATTAATATAATTCAGGAATCCGACAGACCTCTACAGTCTGCAACTTACAGGTCGATCCATGAAATACATTGTCTCTTCGATTTCATCCCTTACCTTCATTATATTCGAATTCCCAAAATATTAGTTAATTCCGGGGTGTTACAGCATGTTCAGAACCGTAGCCCAGCTTTTCGCGCCTCTATTGTGTGGCGCGGGATAGAATTTGATGCATCTGGTTTATTGCTAGTTCATTATGTTCAGTTATGTTGGTACACTCGTCTCGAACATATGTTTACAGTTTCAACTATATATCATATTTATTTTGTTTGTAAGAGGCATAAAAGTTAGACGTGTTTTGCGTGTTCAGCTATTTCCTGCACAAGTGAAAATTTGTACTGTGGTAGTTTGACATGTGTTTAGACTATACTACGACAGAGCCGAAAAGTTCAACGTATTCAACTTTTCGTACCACAGTCTGTACGACAGTCGAAAGAGCGTCTACAATATACCACCTAGTACAAATCGGTCTATCCCACTTTGTGGCTAGACCAGGTGAACAACATGTGGTATAGTGTAGACGCCTCTAATCGGACCACTTTTAATTTATCTCAAGGACGGTTCAATTTTAAAGGTTTCACTACATTTTATTTCTATTATTCCAAAACCCAGTTAAAAAGTAAATACGTAAGCGAAACTGCGCAGGCTTATCTCCGTTATACGTGCACTTTTTAATCGCAGTTTTTATACAATACGAAGCAATACATGGTTTTAAGAATGTATAAAACTAGCTAATAGAACGAGTTCAAGAAGGAAGAAATTTTCCATATGAAGCATCTGTTGCTCTCTATATCGCGCTTTAGTCGGCTAGATCATAGCATGGGAAAAATGAATTATATTTTAATGATACTCATACAATGCAGAAAATGAAATTTAATGATGTCGAATCCACGGGAGAGCTTCTGAAGTTCAATTTCGTTCCACATATAAACGACTAGCTGCTCCCGCGACTTCGTCCGCGTGAATATCAGTTATTGCGCAGTACATGCTAATTTTCGTCATTTCGTCATAATTGAAATCGGTAGTTTAGCGTTAGAGATAGACAGACAGGCAAAGGTTTTTCAAAAACTGTTATGACATAGCTGCGCACTGCGGGTTTCACCACGTTTTATGGAAAAAATCTACTAAAAATGGAATGGTACGAAACTGAACACAAATAATAAAGGAACACTGAAAGTTTCGTTAAAATTAGATCGTTAATTTCGTCAACATTACTATTGCAACTACCAATATAGTTTTTTGAAAATTTTTTTTCTCTACTTCGATTGTATCTAGGTAGTCTTTCGATATTAAATCGTCGATGCTGGTTACTTTTTCATCTGATCCGCGACGAATTTCAATTCTGTTTTCAAAATGAGGCACATTCCCGTCTCCCATTGAAAGTAACCTTAAACGAAAATGTTTACTGCTTCCACCGAAATGTGCTCTCTAAAGAATTGTTTTGTTGTATGTTAGATCACCGACCAAAACGCTACGCGTGTTTATTTTTTTGGCCGCTTTATTGCAATCTTCGTTTTATTTTAACAAAATTACGCTTTACAGAAAGTACTTAGCCTAGAAAACGCTAATTTAACTAATGTATGATCTTGCGATATCATACATTACATACATTCCTTATGTAATTTAAAATGATTGTGTGAGTGCATGTAAAGAGGGTACCGGGTGTTACGATTTTTAAGTTAATTTATTGTTGTTTCTTTGGAAAATGATTTCCTACATACACTCGGTCGCATAAGTCTGCGTACAACGCAAAAAAATGGGAAACATGAACTTTAAACGAGTGTATCTCAGCTCATGTAGAACATAGAGAGCAAAGCTTTATTTTATTTTCTTTCTCAGATATTTCTCTGTACAACTAATATTTTTACAGAATTATTGCACATTAAACAATAATTTTCATTAATTTTTTGCCAAAACACGCCGAAAAATCACACCCGCAAAAGTCTGCGTACGCAATATTTTTAAAGGAGAAAATGATAATAACTCAATAACTAGTAGGATAACCTTTTCCCTTCAGTACCTCCGTAAGACGTTTAGGCATGGAATCCACAAGTTTCCTAGTATCGTTGGGTGTTATTTTTCCCCATTCCTCCAAAATTATGTCTTTAAGCATACTTTTTGATGTTATGTTATGTTGGCGAATCCTGCGTTCAAGCAAGTCCCACAAATGCTCTATGGGATTCAGGTCCCGGGATTGGGGAGGTGTTCGCAATTGATTCTTTACGTTATACAGCAGCCAAAGCTTTACATTTTGGACGGTATGCTTGGGGCCATTATCCTGCTGAAACCAAAACTCTTCTTCCAGCCCCAATAGTTGTGCACTTTGCAATAAATTATCTTTTAAGAGTTGTACATAACCCATTTGATACATTCTTGACTCTATAAATGCTATTTTTCCAACGTCGTTGGCTGCCATGCATCCCCAAACTATAATCCCACCACCGCCATGTTTAACAGTTGGAATTAAATTTAGCTTTTCGAAGGCTGTTCCCCTCTTTCTCCATACCAGTTTTTTTTCCTTTATGCCAAAAACACAAAATTTGCTCTCATCAGAGAAAATGAACTTATTCCAAAACTCAAGGGGCTTGGAAACATATTCATTTGCAAAAACAACACACTTCTGTTTGTTAACATCTGAAATATATGGCTTCTTGCGGGCTACTTGGCTATGATACCCAACTTCTTTTAAAAGCCTTCTTATTGTATCAGCAGAAACGTTTTTAGAGAACCTTTCCTCTACCTCAAGTATTAGTTGGTGGGCAGTTATTCTTGGATTGAGGGACACTAACTGAACAATCCGTCTTTTTTCTCGTTTTGTTAAAAGAGATGTACGACCAACACGGGGTTTAGATAAAATGGAAGCTGTTGTACCAGAGAGTTAGTTACTACTCTCTGCACTGAAGAGTGAGCTGTACCAACAATTTGTCCAATTTCTCTATAGGTTTTATCCTCAAAGAATAACTTTATAATAATTTTTCTTTCTTCAATACAAATTTCTTTTCCCTTATGTGCCATCATTTTATTCTTATGAACTTATCTCTCACAAGTATCAAAAAGCAATAAAGCAAACACCCGAAATAATGTGACAAATTCTTTGGGTAACGGTAATCGCATATTCCCTCATTATATGCAGCTGCTCGTAGTTGTACGCAAACTTTTGCGGGTGTGATTTTTCGGCGTGTTTTGGCAAAAAATTAATGAAAATTATTGTTTAATGTACAATAATTCTGTAAAAATATTAGTTGTACAGAGAAATATCTGAGAAAGAAAATAAAATAAAGCTTTGCTCTCTATGTTCTACATGAGCTGAGATACACTCGTTTAAAGTTCATGTTTCCTATTTTTTTGCGTTGTACGTAGACTTATGCGACCGAAAAAAAATGTTCCTCTGTAGCCTAATCCTGATTTAAATACTAAAAACGCATTATCAAATATGTTTTTTTTGCAAAATCAAAGACCACACGGCCACTCTTGTTTCTTTTAACAGCGTGCTCACTAAAGAGATACGCTGTAGTTCCCCTAACTATCAACGGTAACGTTTATACATGGGCTTATAACATGGGTGATTATACCCATGATTTTATTACAGCTTCTAATACGTCCACAACGAAATTTTGACAGTAAACAAACGCCTGAGTACTTTTGCCGTAGAACAGAATACGCTTCAGACATGGTACTTTCCCATTGGCTACCATCTTCCGACAAAAAATCAGCGATCTGGTATCGCTGTCTGCATCTGTAATGCGCACATTTATGTTAACCTATACACATAGATCCATATTTCATATGCCATATATTTACCTCTAGCTATACAGCACGCTGTCAACGCAATCATCTTCATGCTAACTGCCTGCAAATCGTAGTTGAGCAAATAGGGGTTGAATGAATGTGAAAAACACCACTGAGATCGCGTAAATTTCAGCCAGAACTTTATAAATTAAAAAAAAACTTTCAATCGGTGATTCCTCGGGTTTCGTCTACTAATCGATATTTTTATATTTTTTTTTTCTGAATGCCCTCACTAAGATCTACAAAACTGCGTTTTCGGATTTTCGAAATTCGCATATCGACGTTTTATCGTTTTTGGCCAAATGCTCCAAAACTATTGAGGCCAGAATGCTAAATTAATTTTTTTTAATGTACTCATCGAAGTCAATTTTTTACAATTTTTCCAGATTTTTTGGGGAAACGGTATGAAAATTGAAGGCGGGATGAGCTTTTCGACTTTATACAGAACCATAAAAATTATTATTGTGGATCTACCTTAAAAGATAGACATATGCTGTCGCTAACTTTTTTTAGAACTTTTTGAGGCGCTTAATTCCTCCATACATTATTTTTTTGTATCTTTAACTGTTTAGACAGCGCCCACCTTAGAAGGTTGCCATTTCCCGATTTTGCCACAAATCTCATTCTACCGTTAACTTCTTGTATCAAAATGTCCAGAAAATATAGCCACAAACCTTCCCAGAAAGCCATCAATAGTACTGGTGAAAACTGCATGAAAATCCGTTCAGTAGTTACAGAGATTAGCGCGTTTAAACAAACAAACTCTTCACCTTTATATATTAGTATAGATTTACCAATGGTGTGTAGCATGTGTAACTAGAAGAAAAGAGCGAATACATTTCTTAAGCTTGCGCTCCGTTGTTAGTAGAGGTATTCAAGTATAGATTTTCACGTTTCGTTCGCAAAGAGTACAATTATTTTATCTTGGCTATGCTTGTTCGAACATATTCGCTAGTGGGTGACAATATTTTCACGATCATCATTTTTAAAAAAAATTGTCATCGAAGAAGCACATGAAAAACCTAAACCTACTCTGGGGAGAAAACCCAGCTAAAAGTCTTAAATTTTGATAGCTTAGCATAGCCAAAAAGCACAAAGTAGCTGACAGCATTATTGCAATTCTTCTTTTCGCTGAGTTTCGGAAGCTACTAAACTCCCTTAATAACTTAATGTGGATAAATATTTCTCTCTTAGTATACCATTCTTTCATCCATATCTTAGTATACCATTCTTTCATCCATTGTTGGGTTTTTAGGATTTCGTTCCAAACTAATAACGAAACCCTTACAGAATCGCTTCGGTATCCATCTGTCTGTCTTCTTTTACATATTTGCCCATACCTTCTAAGCTCTTTGGAATTAAGGAAATTTGGACTGCAGATGTCTCTTCACACAGTTGGCACAAAGAGCAAATGGGAAAGGATTTTCTTTTGTTTAATTTTATTTCAAACGATATGAAGAATTTTGGTGAAGTTATCTGACATTGTTAATTTCCTTAACTTATATTAAATCCTAAATTCTAATCTATTGACGAAAGGATGAAACCCCTGGGCGGGTGAGTAAAACTCACACTTAATAGGCTGTTTTTGTTTTTTTGTTTTTTTCTCTCTAACAAAATCTTCATAGCCACCGGGTCCTTAACAGTATCACTCTCCGTCGTCATATTTTAACCCTCATCGGTTCTTGGGGTCAATATGACGCACTTTTGAACTTCAAGTGGAGATTACTATGCCATTATTTTGTCAAATCGAGCTAAGATCTTGGTTCAAGGTAAAAAATCGTATACAAAGTTCATCGTTTATCAAGTCTATATGCATGAGAGACACCACTTGTAAGCTGTACAAAAAAGTCCCTAATAGGTTGTTGTGACATTGGGGAGAGTATGATAACTTCGGCGCAAATGATGGGTAAAAATCATGAATTTTTTACTGTGGGACGGGGGTCTATTTTATCCCGTTTAGGTGCTAGAGGCAATTTAGGAAATATCATTTGAGATGAAATTATTAAAAAAACAGCGGCAACACTTGCAATAAAGTACTATACCAGGTTTAAAAGCCAGAAACTTGTTCTTTAATCTTACATCTTTAATTTTATTGTCACTGAAAAATTCGCATGTAAACGCAAAATTCTCGTAAAAATATAAAAGATTGTTTTTTTTTTCAAAACTTTGTAGTCTAGTGTTCAATATGACTCACAAGGAACTTATTCGTTACTAAAAATGAGGTACTGATAAGGGTTAACGTTCCCTTCATTAAAACTTTATAACGAATGATGTTGGTAAAGCTATGCTCAGACGATTGCCAGATCTGCAAATATCGTTAGGCCTAACAATGCTTCTACAATGACCTACAAATTAGTTGATAATACTACATTACAATCCTATGTTGCCAGTAACATGGTTGCCATATTTTGTCCCAAACCTTGCTTTGTTGAGCAATGTTCTTAGGTCCAAAATTGCAAGTTCAAGCAGTTGGGAAATTTTTACTTACAAACAATTTATATTCTATAAAATTAATTGTTTCTTTCATTCGAAGTGGCGGTTTTTTTACGCACGCTATAGGTAAGCTGGTGAATACGAGACGAGAGCGTTACGAAAAGTGTGATCGGCGGACGGCAAGAGAGAGATAGGTGCGAGCACATATTTTCTTCTTTCTCTCTTTCCCCCATGTAAAGCAAAAAGGGGTTGAATTAACTTTGGTTCACAGCAGCCCCCGGAGATTCTATTGTTGAACACGTATGCGCAGTTCCAAAATTCCTTGGAGTTTATCTCAACGTCCGCCAGCTATGCGCCGCGGTTGCTTTCTGAGTTGAAGTCTAACTTATTGCATCCAAAAACAAATCAGTTAACGTTTTAGTGTAGAATATAAGAAATTTATATTCCAAATTTCATCTAAATCGGTTCAGGCGTTCAAGCGTCAAAAAAAAATCGTATGAGTTTTCAAATCGGCTCTATTAATATTTGGGATTTGAAAGTTTAGAACGGCTTGACCGATTTGGTTGAACATTGGAAGGTGAACTACTTATCTTTCAAAAATGGTTGTTTAAGCTTGTTGCTTAGCCTTTAAGTTACATTTCTCTTCTATGTATTGAGTTTGACTACAAGTGTATGTATCGTGAAGACTAGATTTGTGGTATGGAGTCATCTAACTCGGGTACATACCAAGCGGAAAAGGAATAGTTTGTGAGCTAATGTACATTGAGCTGTAAATTAAAGTAAAATTAAGAGAACCAGTTCCAAATTACAAAATTTAAAATTTCGCAAAAATTGGGTTTGTATGCGCATTTTTCAAAAACTATGTCTATGATTAATTCAACTTAAATGTACTATTAAAGAACAGATTTCTTGCTTTCATATTTACAATAGTACTTTGTTGTAAGTGTTGGGATTTTGTTTTAAGATTTTTTTGATTCATATTAAATTATTTTTTATAAACTTTTTTTACTATGCCGAAAAAAAAAACATTTTTTTCAAAAAATTGGGCGTTTTAGTGGCCACATAATACTTTGACAATGAATTTACAATGGTACTAAGAATAGCTGTGGCAAATTTGAAGTTCCTAACCTTGCTGTTTGATTTAATACTAACTTTTACGGTGTTTTGCCCCGTACGTGTGCGTCGTAAACAGAGCACATTTGACAATAGCAAATGCGTTTGCAAATGATTTAAGCAGCTGAAATGGTGTCGCAGTGACCAGACCAGATACCTAACAATTTCATTGTTAGATGAGAATCTGCGAGTTCAGACGGTTGTGAGACATTTGAGACAATTATTACACCGAAAGATCTGACAATATTTGCAGATCTGACCGTCTGTACACAATTTAAGGAGGGCAAATATAGTTTTGCTCGCCAAAGATTTTTTTCAATAAAAAACTTCTTTTTTTTATGGACGCCAAGTGCGATTCCGATATTGCAAAATTGCGTTGAGATACAAATCTCTCATCACGTAATTTTGTAGACGATCATCATCCAAACGACTGTCGACTACTAAATGCTACATTCCTTATGTCAAAATAAGAGCTGCTTATCATCCTTCATTATCCTGTCGTATTTTCGAAAATATGGGTTGAATATATGGTTGTAGGTCGAATGTGGGAAATCAAAGACATTTTTTTTATTGAAAAAGAATGTTGAGCAAAAGAATGAAAAGCATTACCAAAACAATAACGCTCTGTCGAAATCGTTTTTCGAAGCTTCTGTGAAGCACAGCTACCGTCCAAACGATATTGCCAGACGATTGTCGTGAGACCCTAGACCAGTTATATGTATTAACTGGTAGCTTTTTGACATTTTTACTGGAAACCTGAACCTTTAATCATGTCAATCATGTCAGTCCGACAGACAGCAAAACCATGCAAAGCCTTATACAATTCCGTTCAAATTGGGGAAAATTTACCACTACGAATAACTACAATAAGAATTTCATAGCCTGATTTTTTAATTTGACGCGGAGATTTTGACCATCGTTTGTCAGACAATAATGTATGCAATGCGCAATAGTAGTGCTGGTAACTATACCTGTGGAAACATTTTAACAGATTACCGGAAGGTCCATTAGTCATAACGATTCTCACAAGATTTATTGGTACTAATTAACGATTTCTTATTGTGCTGGTTTTTATAATCCTAATCTGCACAGGTGAACTAGGTGGTAAATAATAACGAAGGTATATGTTTGGTTTGGTTGTTTTTCACCAGGTTGTGAAAACTTGAAAACTCCAAACTGAAATGGTGACCCAATGTCACCGGGCCGGCGGATTACGGTTGATCTGTAAATCGCATCAAGAGCAAAATTTTGCGTCCATTTTTGTTGATATGTACTATATTCAGTGTAGTTCGTGTCTTTTAGTTGAGTTACATTAAAATTGCCTAATACCCCTTTAACTGTTTTGGAAAACTTATTGGAACAATCATTTGTGCCAAGTTTCTGTGCATTTTCCTTCTTCATCTGAATTTACCCGGTTAAAGCTTCAGATAATATTTCCTCTGTGGATTGGGGTTTGCTACCTATGAAATGTCCAAGGATTAGGGGAAAAGGAGCATAGTCGTAAATTCTCAGTACTTGGGATCTTATCTTGTCTATGATTCATAAAAGGCAAAACTTGTTTGTTTGATTGCTTTGGCAACTTGACGTATCACTATGGAGCCGGGAGCGGAGAGGGTTCGCCTGATCCATCACTAACAATAAATATGGTTTTATTTACATTTGAATTCACACTTAAAACTGCTATACTTGCACTTATTCTCATAAAACCTAAACCTGAAACCTTAATGAAGAATTTAACTAGTACAATTGTTCACAAAACAAAAACGAAGCTATAAATTTAAGTCCGATTGTAATTATTACAAAATAAATTAATTTATTACTTTACTCGTAAGCGAAAATTACTTAAAGTTTTGTAATTGCAGCGCATTCTTGGTGGTATGCAAAAATTTATTTAGTATAGACATTAGTCACATACATATGTATAACCACAGAAATACGACATGAATTGGAAAATATAAAAAAAAATGCCAAACACTACATTTTATAAGTGGATAGTTTTATGTAATCTTTGTTTATTAGGTCTATTTCGCTTCTGAGATTGTCTAATTTTATGACCATAAAACTTTAACGAAGAATGTATGCAAGCAAAGCTTCTATATACGCTGGTTTAAGTAGACGGAAACATAAAGTACATTGTTACCGAAAGCAAGATGTGAAACATAAATCTAGGTACAAATAAAATTACCTGCTGCAGATTGCCTTTTTGACTGAAATGCAAAAAGAAAGAAATATTAATTAAGCGCATATACATTAATTGGAAAACAAAAATATATAAAAGATTATATACGCTAGAGGTTTGTGAATGCAATTGTTTTTTCGTAACATTAAACAACGCGAAGCAGGCCTGTATCTCTAGAGGCATGGATATGTAAGCATGTATAAGGGGATCTGTTTAACATATACGTAGATTTAATATATGTGAAAAACATTTAATTAGGTTTACGGGTGCTATGTAGAACATATGGTTAAGTTACGGAATAGAACATACCCGATCTGACACGCCTGATGACATTTGTTTCTTCAACTTTATAATATACAAGTTTTGCTGAACTCTTATCCTCAAAAAATGTAACCAGATGGACTTAGGAAATTGATTTTTGAACCTATATCTAATTTAACAAAGCATTAAACACACCGTCGCAATTCCGAAGATGGACATTTGATTTTTTCAGTACAGCCAGCAGTTGAGTTATTGAGTTATTTACTCAATTTTGCTAAGTTCGCCCTTAGCTCTTAGCTTATAGCACGGCTCTACAGCGTTCAACAAATAATAGCGCTACTTAAACTTAAAATGAGCGCACACAAAGTTGAATCTCCCAATTTGACTGATATGAACATAATTTCAACTACCCAGAAAATAATAATAATTAAAATTAAACAGAGAATATTATTTAAAAGAGCGTTTTAAATAAGTGAGTCATAATGTAAGTTTCTTTATACCGCCACTTTACTGCTAAGCCGCATGAGATGTTGGAACCAAATCTCGCGCAGACAATGTATGAAAGTGACATTAGACTAGCAGTCTAATATGTTAACGTTTTTGGAATCTAAAAACATATTGGACGCCTTGCCTTGTGCACTGTTTTGTCGGACTATTTTTTCGTGCTTATATAGACTGTGGTTAGTCTCTTTCAATTTTTTCGCTTATGAGTAAAATGACAATTGTCAATTGCCAACTGACAATACCGCTTAACTAAAACGGCAGTTTGTCGCGATTTTTTTTTACTTAAGAGGTATTTTCACTTATGCGAACTTTGGATAATTGAAAAATGTAAGACTTAACCGGAGTCCGGACAGCTCAAAAACAATTTTACTCATCCAATTTGAAAAAAGCAAGATGTACTTATAATTTAAGCACAGAGTTGGTATGTAATGATTATAAAAAAAATACTAATAACTTGTAATTGTAAATTTTTAATTTGAAAGTCAATTACGTTTTCAATTACTTTTATTGTTTAATTGAAAAATCTCAAAATAAATGTAATTTGTAGTTGAAGATTTTCAACTCTATCAAACAGCATTTAAATGAATAAATAAATATTTTATTCGACATTTATATTTATTTATACATTTATTACTATTGTTTGTATTATTACATTTATTATGTGTATTTATACATTTATTACTATTGTTTAATATATCCTGTAATTTTTATTAACATTAAACAGTGATATTGAACGTTGATTTTAAATAGTATTTGGTTAATATAACGAAATATTTATATTTAATCTTTGTCTTCAAACAGTTGAAGATTGAATATGGAAGGGATACTTTTGAACAGCATTTTTTTGCGTATATATCACACTTAAAACTTTTTTTTTATAAAATCATAAAAAAAGGTATTCATCTCAAACTTGGTCCTTTATAAAAAAAAAAAACACAAATTCGCAAAAAAAAACATAATATTTACAAACAACAAACGTTAAGAGCAGGAAAAATGTAAGCCTTGTGGCTCTACAGAAACACTGAATATACGAAGCAGATAGAGCCCACGATAAAATATGTCAACGAAGTCAGTGTTGTATTGTCAGAATAATCTTAATGAATTTTGAACTGAGGCTGACGACGAAGCGGTCATGTGTATGGCTTTTTGCAATCACTAATGCCAAAAAAAATAAGAAGAGCTCAATCGAATTATTTGATTCAGCTTAGATTGATCCACAGAGATCAGTAAATCGAAACGAAAGTAAAGCCATAGAAAAAATTCACAAATTTCGTCAAATTAAATTTTTAAAAGAAAATTAAATTAAAGAGCTTTCTAGGTCAATCTGAGTCTGCTAATTGAATTTTCTAGAAAATCAGTTAAAAAGAAACCGAGTTGAAACTTAATTTCGCTAAGTTCGAAAAAGAGTGAAAGAGAAGTTAGCATTGTGGCTCTGCACAGTAGACTTGCGCAAAATCGTTCCACCCCCGGAACGAACCTGGAACGGTTCTTTTCCCTGTCCGAACTGGTTGCTTTAACTAACGTCACTCCACAGAACGTTGCTTGCTACCGGATGAATACATAAAAATTCGTAAGCAACAACAACACTAATGACCGCTGACAATCGTTCGCTATCTGCTAGCTCGAAAGTGTGCACACTTGCCCACACACACTTGCGAGCGCAGTGCGTCCGCAAAATCAAAATCTTTCAATTTTCTTCACACCAGAGGCTCCGCCCATAATCGGTGTACGCACCTATCTTCAGCTTCTTTGTGTACGACTGTTTGAGCTTATCGCCACATCTACATATGTAAATATACATCTGTGTATGAAAACATACCCTTCATTCCATTGAACATTGTGTGTTGGGCATGTTTTTAGGTCGGAACGATGGGCATGTAAAGAGTCCGGAATGATGGGCATGTTTTTGCTTTCGTTCCGTTTGCGGAACGAACGGAACGGGTTCAGAATGAGGAACTGGTTCCTGGAACTATGCACGCCTGGAACGACCCAACTAGTAGATTACCTATCTACCTACCTAAAGAAGGTATATTTTAAGTTAGTTTAGTGATGTGAGGTAAATCGGACATCGGCAACCATCGTCTGGGAATCTGCTGCACCAGCAATTTCCACTCGTGTGCGAAAAGTCGCCTTCTGCTGCCCAAGCTACTTCGATGTCTTGTCAATCGAACCCCGATAATTTTCCCAAAGAGTCAACAGTTTCCTTTGACAGCGACAGTTCAAATTATGAAGCAGGATTCGATCGGCTGTAATGTTAATAAAAATGAAACTACTGTATTCGTTGAAGCTTTTTAGGGTTTCGTTCCAAAAGAATAACGAAACCCATATAGAATCACATCGGTGTCCGTCTGTCGGTCTGTCTGTCGCCTTTACATATTTGTTAATAACTTCTGAATCCTCTGTAGTTAAGGGGTGAAATTTGGTATGAAGGTGAATCTAGGCAATCCAAAAATAAACCGTGATTTTTTCTGCAATTATTCGAAGATTAAAGAAAAAGTTGGCCCTGAGACTAACTTTTATTAACTTTAATGGTCAATATGGGTGTCGTTGGAAAGGGAGCGGGGTCTAGATTATAAAAAACTAATACTAAAATCAAAAAAGAAATTTGTTTTCTTACATACTACTCCTTCGAAAGAGATTTGCAGCTGGATCGAAAAGGTCAGTATTACTGGTAAAAAGTTATTAGCTAAAAACAGACAAAAAATTACTAGCGTACCGTGTTTCATATCTTATTTCCAAAAATAGTAGGCCGAAAAATCTGAAAATATTTAAGTTATGGGGCCTCTCATCTCAATATCCTAAAAATACTCAAAAATCTCAATACGACCCGGCTCAAATAGTCTTCGAGTTATTAAAAAAAAAAAATTTTTTTCTATTTTACACAATTTTTGGAGTTATTAACGATATAAATCAGATCTGTTTTCTGCTAACGATAATTTGACGACAGTCTCAGTGCCGCTTGCTGGTATTTCAACCCTTAAGTAAGCGAAAGCACCGTCTGTCGCGGTCAGCAAATTGGAAACGCATTGACATATTATGTATGGACTGCTAGCCACTTAGCCACTTTCACGCTGGTTCTAACATCTAGGTCGCTGTGCCGATGATAAAGTGGCAAATTTGAAAGACCCACGCAGAGAAGGTGTCCCCATTTTATGGATATCTATAGATGTAATGGATGGATGGCTACGGATGGCACACCTCATCAGCAGCAAACGTAGCGGTTTAGATACAGGCTTTAAAAAAAACATATGAGCGATCAAAATATTAGGTTGTCAAATATCTCCCTTCCGCCTTTTTGTCTTTTGAATTTTCCGGCTATGTACAAAGCGCTACAGAGCTCGTATCTGGCAATACTATACATCATTTGGTCTTGACACAACCTACAAAACGACGCTATGCATGATTAGTTTGGATGTAGCGTTCAACAGTTATAGACGTGTGAACATGGAGTTCACTAACGACGAAATTCGCGCTATTTTAAAGTTTTCCTTCGTTAAAGGCAAATCCGCTAGAGAAACGTTCCGTGAGATTAATGGTGTTTTGGGGGATGGTACTCTATCACTTTGAACCACGGAGGAATGCTTTCGACGATTCAGAGCCGGAGCCGACACCATGGATAAGCCAGCCGCCGGAAGACCTGTGACGACGAATACTGATCGAATCATGGAAAACATCGAGTTAGACCGGCATGTAGCATCTCGTGACATCGCCCAGGAGATGGGAGTTAGTCACCAAACCATTTTTAACCATCTGCACAAGGCTGGATACAAAAAAAAAGCTTGATGTTTGGGTGCCGCATGATTTGACGCAACAAAACCTTCTGGACCGAATCAACGCCTGCGATATGCTGCTGAAACGGAACAAACTGGACCCATTTTTGAAGCGGATGGGGACTGGCGACGAAAAATGGATCACATACGACAATATCAAGCGAAAACGGTCGTGATCGAAGGCCGGTGAATCGTCCCAAACAGTAGCCAAGCCGGGATTGACGGCCAAGAAGGTTTTGCTGTGTGTTTGCTGGGATTGGAAGGGAATCTTCCACTATGAGCTGCTCCCATATGGCCAGACGCTTAATTCTACCATCTACTGCGAACAACTGGACCGCTTGAAGCAAGCGATCGACCAGAGGCGTCCAGAATTGGCCAACAGGAAGGGTGTAGTGTTCCACCAGGATAACGCCAGACCACACACTTCGTTGATGACTCGTCAGAAGCTACGGGAGCTCGGATGGGAGGTTTTATCGCATCCACCATATAGCCCGGACATAGCGCCAAGTGATTACCACATGTTCCTGTGGGTAAAAAGTACCGTTGGAAAGATATGAAGCTCCAAAGTTGGAAAAAAGGTGCTTTTTCAAAATTTGATTTATTTTATGCGTAGCAAGGCGCGCCGGGTACAGCTAGTATGCGATAAAAAGAATTTAAATTAAAGTTTCAACTTTCATTTTCTGGCAGTTTATTTACTATATTTATTTTGTTTGCCTGGTTTAAAAAAAAGTGCTTTGTAATGGAAAGTGCATATCTATTTTTTTTCTAAAATAGCGTAGAGATGGCGGCGCTTTCCATGCCTGAGAATATGTCAGTGTGCTTAAGTTTCTCCAATTTGCCACTTTTTTCACCATAGCGCCTTAAATGGATGGATATATACTCAGACAATATATTATATGAACGTTAGACTAGCAGTAAATATACAATGACATATTATATTTAATGATTTTAAAAAACTATTGCTTTTTTCAAACATTTATTTCAATTTAAACAGTTTTGGTCACGCTGTTGGAAGACATTTTATTTAAAGGCTTTGACAATAATAAATTCTATAAATACAAAAAACTTTAACCACTTTATAAAAATCATTTAATTTTTAACTAACAAATGTTCATAAAAAGAGCATTTAATCAAGTTTTAAAACGTTTTTCATGGTTTATTAAGAAAGATATTTTTATTTGTTTTTATTATTAAATAATTAAATATATACATTAAATGAGATGTTAAATTTTGCCTATCAATGAAGCCATATAGAAAGTGTCAAAGTTAAAACTAATTCAAATAGAATGTTTACATAAGTTAAAATTTAACGTTATTATAAACATTGTGAAATAAATATTTACTTTAAGTTAAAGTGGTATCAAAGTAACTATTGCAATAGGGAAATGTCTTTTAAACTTATAAAACAAATTAAAAACGAAGTACCTAGTACTAATCGGAACAGAATTCTCTCTGAAGGGTCAGTTGCAGAGAGGATAATGATTTTTGAAAAATGTCCAGAAGTGAAAGTAAGCACTAAGCCCATCAAGAGAAGAATAGAAAAACCAATGTTAAAAGTAAGTACGATCGTTTATATACAATTAAAAATAAACAACATCAGGCACAAAGCTTATAAATGTGTGTAATAATTACTTTGACAGCATTGTCAATGTTATAGCCTTACACTTAAAAAACATTAAAAACTAATTTAAAAAAGTTCTATTAGAATATAATGAGCGAGATAGAATTACTTTGTAGAGTAAAAAGGTCTCATAAAATATAAGAAGTTCTTGTAGTCCATGTATGTCCATAGTCTAGCCGCGCAACCACTGTGTTGTTCGTGATATAATTTGACACGTGTAAACCTCCTGTTTAGCGACAGTTCCAAACGGCGAATTGCGAAAGTTTTCGTGATGGAATCACTCTTGCTGTTCGGTAGTCATTGCTAATTATCAATTGAATGAAGCACTTATCATTTTCCATCAGAGTTGTAAAAGAATGCAGTCAATTAGTACTATAGTCAATCCAGTCGCAGTAAGTTAACTTATCATTTGCATGCAAGTTAAAATAATGCGAAAGGTACTCAAAAGAGTTAGTTAGCAGTTAGTACTAGGTCTTTAACTTGACAGTTAGTAAAAGCAGTTAATTAACAACAGTCCTTTTACCTGGAGCCAGTACTCTTAGTCACTGATATGTTGAAAGTACTGGGGATGGTTTTGATTTAGTCAGTTAGTCTCTTAACAGTCTACTGACTGGCAGCCATTTTAACTAAACCAATTTCAAAACACTTGACTTATTGACTAACAATATGTAGGTCAGGAAGGTAGGTTAGGTAGTCCCTGGCTGGGGCAACAGAAGCCGAGAACCACACTTAGACCTTATTGGAACCATTGAGAGCCTCTTACGAAACTAGGGATATGTCATACCAAGCTGGAGCACCATATATTGCCTGGAATATAGTTTTAAATAAGAATATCTTGTTTCTAAATGTTTTGATTGATTTCGTTTCAGGGCAAAATACATTCAGAACCACATGTTATTTTGGTAGCAGCTAGTAAAAACGAAACAAATTACAACATTCACGGCAAATATATTCCAAGGTAAGATAGATGTGTCAATTTAAAAACTGGCTATCGATTGTTACTTCAAAAAAAAAAACATAAAGTCATTGAAAGCAATTGTTAGTTAAGGTAAAATGACGATTTGATTAATGGTTTTGCAAAAAAAATTAACAGCAAAGTTTAAAATTTAAAGAATTGAGAGAAATAAATAATTTAATGTAATTACTCTTCCCTTGCTTTTGTTCTTTTTCGCTACCAGATACTGCAATACAAAGGTATCCCCATTTTAAGGCAGTAAGGGCATACCGTTGTTGTTGAGTTTTATTTCAATTGATATGAATTGTATTGCAAGGACTTTGGCTTGTTACTCTTTCTTTTTTTTTTATTACGAAGAGCTTTAACCTTGAAGAATGTAAATTACGATGTTATTTAAATTTTCTTTTGAACAAGTAAATTAATAGGGAATTTTGCTTTTTGCCGAGTCTTACTGCTCGCCGATCTAAAAGGGGACATAGACGTAACACAGTGGGCCGCACGGTGCAGTGTCGCCTTTCGCTACAAACGTCACAAGTATCAGCATACATCAGTTGATCCGCGGTTGTTGGCGAGGACGGATCATGGATATGAGGGATCCTACTGCCGGGTGAATGAATAAACCACAACAATGCTAATGAACGCTGACGATCGTACGCTACCTGCTAACTCCAAAGTGTGCGCCCCAGGCCATCCACTCTTTTCACTTTCGTTATTTGTGCATTTTTATTTTTAATTCAATTTAGACTTAGCTGCTAGACAAATATACTTAAAAGTAGCTGAACAAAGTTAAAACTAACACTCTAAGCAAAACAGCACACTTGACCTATGTCTTTCGACGTATCTCAATATAACTTATAATGTTAACAACTCTACAACTACTACTATTAACTAAGAAAAAAATTTAAAACTGAGTTACTGAACTGCTCCCTCGGAGCTTAAGAGACGAAAAATAAAAGTTCAAAATCTTTTGATTTTCTTCACATCGGAGGCTCACACACAATCGGCACGCTTAGTCTCGTGTGTCACACTGTATTGGAGTTAGGTTGTTCCGGGCATTTATAGTTCAAGGAACCAGTTCCTCAATCGGAACCCGTTCCGGACTCGAAGCATGCCCATCATTCCGGACTTGAAACATGCCCATCGTTCCGGACTCGATATATGCCCATCGCTCCGGACAATGGCTATGTCCATGTCAAAATAGCTTTCAGGAAAAAACTTTAAATGCAGTTTTATTCGAAAGTTCAATAGCTTCTCAAAGCAAAAGCGGACCATAACTGTAAAAACTGTGCAAAAATAAGTGCACAGTATATGTATATAATATATATCTACAGTATACAGTATATGTATATAATTTACATAATTTAGTAATTTTACGCACTATAAATGAAATTAAAATTTTGTGGAAACCTCTTGTAATTTCTTAATAACAAAAATGGAATCGAATTCACCACATTTTGTAATTGTTGGAGTGATTTTGGACCTCTGGCTGAGTGTTTTTAGAATAACTTTCGACTTTGGTGTATGCTGTCTGATTTTTCGGTCCAAATGTTCCCAAAAACGTCCAAGCGTTTCAGAATATGCCAAAAGTATTGTCGGAGGTTCACTTAAAGTATTTCTAAAATATCGTACGGTTCTTGCTCTTCATAAAATTATATACAGTAAGACGCCAGAACATCTATACAATAAATTAAACTTTGCCCGTTCTCAAAGAACTCTTAAAGCACAGATATTTAAATACTGAGAGGCAATTCTTTGTTAATGCAATTCATTTGAGAGAAAACTTTTTGAATTTTAGAACACACATTGTTGCTTATTTACAAAGACTTAAGCATATATTTTTCAAACTTTTTTTTTCTTTTTTTTCCCTCTTCTTCTTTTCTTTTCTGCTTTCCTCTTCCTCCTTTCTATTCGCCTTCCATGAACTAATTTTCATTATATTTAAGATAAAACATTTGTTAATTGAATTGAATTTGTTAAGATCCTGTACAAACGTAAAAGTCAATGTGAATTTCACTTAATTTTACAGAGTTAACTTCGAATTGGCTTGATTTCAATTGATTAACACATTTTTGCTTTGAAAAGCTATTGAATTTTGAATAAAACTGCATTTAAAGTTTTTTCGTGAAAGCTATTTTGAGCTTGTTTTTCCATGAGTACAAAACTTACTCCATGGTGTGTACTTACTTTTGTGACTGACTTTATCTACTTTCATACAAAAATCGGCAAGCAATGCCGTTAAACCGTCTACCCGTTAATTTCGAAAAAAAAGTGTCGATTAAGATCTTAAAGTTGTTTTAATATTTAATTCTGGTTTTTTGTTAAACAAATCTAAGTTATATAGGCACGCTGCACTTTTTTATACTAGATGCGCATTGTTTTTATTAAAATATTTACATTTGAACCGGAAAAAAATGTCGTTTTTTATATTAATGAAAGCTGTATTCTTGAAATTTTTTAATAATTTTAGAGAATTATTGTTAAAACATTTCTGTATTTCGTTGAAACTACATTTGCGCGAAAAATTCTTCTCATCCGATGCATAAATTAGTATAAATTATAAAGGGAATTTTATATAAAAAATAACATGAAATGCATGACGTGCGGTACGATACGAAGATTTAAGACTTTTAATTATTATAGAATAGAACACAATGGAAAATTTTAGTTTTTTTTACATACCAGGCAAATGGGCAATACGCTCTTGCAGTGCTCAAAGCCATTCATAACGAAAACAAATAAGCTTAAATATGGACCCCTGGACATGTTGGTATACTCGGCAATGAGCTAGCCGATAAAGCTGCAAACCACGGACGCAAATCTCCAGTATTTATGTTTAATATATTCTCCGAGATGGATCTAAAAAAGCTAATTCTTACCGAAATTAGCAGAAAAACACCAACAAGAGTGGAACGGATACAATCACCACTACTTAACCACACATACATTACATTACATTGGGCGGCGTAACAGCCCGTTGAGAGCCAGAGCCTAGCTTTTTCGCGCCTCCACTGTGTTGTGCGCGTTATACTGTTTAGTTATATCGTCAGTCGTTCGCTGGAGGTGGGGCCGTGAAAAATGTTTGGTGTTTTTTTTTTTTTTGTTTTTTTTCCCCGAGCTGGATTAGAACCCGGCCACTTTCGCTCAACAGTCCAACGCACTAGCCGATCGAGCCAACGGAGCCCACACTCCAAGATAAATCCTAACAAATTACAACCAAATTACGCCAAAAAATATTCCCAAATTTGTGATAAGCAACTTTGTCCGACTCCGAATTGACCATACCGCAATTACACATCAACATCTCCTCAAAAAAGATCCACCACCAACCTGCTCCTTCCATAACACCATCACAATCGATCACTTACCTGCCTACTCTCTTCAAGAGTAATCAAAAACAATTTTCATTTTATATCAAATATTTTATAAATTTTAAAAGTACCTAGCATAGAAAATATTGAAATAATTAACAAAATCCTCAATGTTATAAAAATTAAATTATAAATATTCTTTTTTACAAAAGAGCCGTTAGCCTTGCTGCTAGTGCTCTTGGTTTTTTGTTATTAATAATATATTTAATTATGTTGTTAATAAAAAAAATATAATAATAAATAATAGTTTTTTTAATCATTTTTCTACCATTATATGTATATTAGATGCATGATTTTTTTCAAATTTGGATACAAGCTATCCTTCACAATGTATTGGCTATAGAAACATTCCCTCATAAATAATTCGTAGTTTTGTTAAACTGTTTATTAATTTGCTATTATATAAACTGTGTCGAATGTGGCACATCATGCCATCAAACAACATAATGTCTCCAATCTTAAATATTGGTCGGAAATAACGGAAATGTTGTGCATCTAAGGGTTAACATCAACATTTCCCATTAATTTTTATATAAATCAAAGAAAAACATATAGCTTTGTAACTCACTTTGGTCGTTTCAACAGATTTTATTTTCCGCACGGCAATCGTACTCCAACTATAGCTGCTGAAAAAACTATTCGCTCAATTCTCTCTGTGTTTGATTCTTATCCGAACAATCAACTGGGCAAAGACGATCTTCCGCGATTACTTAAAATTTGTGACTTGCCATTTTACTGGCGCATGCCCATATTAAGGTGTACGGAACAAAAGCAGTCAGGCATGATTGAAAGACAAAAGTTTTTGGAATTTTGGAAACAGTAAGTTATTAAAACTCTAATGTAGAACTAAAAATGTTAATACCTTCTTTATACTTAACACTAACCTGCATAGTAGTTAAAATTAAATTAAATTTTCAATGAATACATAACATACGCTACCACGGTTAAGGTATTTCAAACTCATATTCGTACACCCCATTTTAATATACCGTAATATACAATTGGAAGCTACAAATAACGCAGTCGAATAATAATTCTATTCTATAAAATGAATATAAAATTAATGTTGGCGAAATATTGAAAATATATTGGTATTAATATATAATATTATATTATATATCATAGTGACAGCGTTGAATTGAAACTAATATTTATTACAATCGATTTTTAAAAAAGCAAAATAATTATATAAACCCGTAGTAATAAAAATAAGAAAATATCAAAGACAATTGAAAATAGCGTGTATAAATATGAGTTTTGCATGTTGCAACCATGACATATAACACTCAGAGTTAACTGCTAAACGGCTTCAATAATTTGAATGCACTTTAAGATTGATTGATCATGTGTTGGCCGTAAGCTTTTTTTCCAAATTTGTGTTCAGAATAATTTTTTTGCGATATTATCAAATCTTAAAATAAAAAAAAATAACTGGATAAGCAACAGGCAATAAAAAAATTGGATAACAACACAAAGCCTTAACAAAGACTACTCCGTCTCAGTCGTTTTGCATAAATGAAAAGCTAAACTTGACTTACGAATGTACATACATATATGTTTAAGTATAGATATAAGTCTGCAAAAATATAAATTTAATCAGTCTTACTAACTGCGCTAATTACGTATCGACAAAACATCAACTTTTCAGGAATTAAAAAAACGAATAGAGTGCATCAATCGAAGACTATTCTGAAACTTTAATTTTTTTTTCATTTTTATTAGTGATTAACAGTGCATTCTTGTTTATATAATTACATACATGTGTTCGCTTTATACAATTTTTAGGAATTAAAAAAAAAAAAAGGAATGGAGTCCATCAATAAAAGACAGTTCTGAAACTTTAATTTTTTTTTCACTTGTTTTAGTGATTAACAGTTTGCATTGTCGTCTATATAATTACATACATGTGTTCACTTTATACAAGTTTCCATCTTATGTATTTTAATGCACACTTAGCAGATACGAGGTTCCTACTTTCCTTTATACAAGTTTCCATCTTATGTATTTTAATGCACACTTAGCAGATACGAGGTTCCTACTTTAATTTGCAAGCAATTGTAAATAATATAAAGATTTTACTGATAAATGAATGTTTTACAAACTCCGCCCAGGAAGTGGCTTACTTCTGGAGGAGAAACTCTCGATCTCCTTCTCAACACCCATTTTCCACGTAATATCTATTCCTTTAATAGCCCTATGTGTAGATTTTCCTCATTAGAAAACCCTAGTAGACAGCCTTATAACGGTTAAAAAGTTAAAATGGGTATTAAACAGCTTTGAACCTTTTAAGTCTCCGGGACTGAACGGCATTAGACCCGCCGATCTCTACAAATGGTTCTAAATCATAGATGAAGCATAAAGTCTTGCTTCCTGGAGAGTCGAAGGTGGTATTAATTTCCAATTGTGAAAAAATAAACCACAGCTCTACTTGTTATGTTATCCAACAGAATCGTATGCGCCGAGTTAGGTTATCATCACACCAGCAGAGCGACGTGAACGATATTCTTTTGGAGATCAGCTCAATCGGCTGCAAGCCAGTTGCTTATGCAAATGAAATAGCAATAGCCGTTACGGGAAAACTCGCACACACTATTAGAGATGTGATGGAATAAGTCTCTCACAGGCTGGCAGATGAGGTTGGATCTAATGTAAATAACCGTAACACTAGCAAGAGAAGATGTGTCAGGGCTAAATTGTGCACATGGTGCAGCGCCGGCGGTCCCAATCAAACATTATTTCAGTGAAATCCAAAGCCCAGTAAAGAGGCCAAGCTCCTTACTGGGCTTAATCCCTCCGGACACTTGCAAATACTGCAGAGACCACAAGATAGAACAAGATAAATTCGTAAGTTATCCTATCACATCCAAATCCTTTTGCCTTTACTAGGGGTAACCGGGTGTTCTTATTAGTACTTTCCTCTTAAGACGGTGTCTACAGACCTACAGGTCTACATATGTTATTGATAACTGGCCTGCATAGCATATATGTTCAAGAACATAGTTATATGTTCAAGTATTGTTATATAAAAAGTCCAATTTCATAAAAATACGAGGTTAACGCAGAAAGGGGACGATTTGTTTGTTAGATACTTCCGTTCCAACGAAAGGCATATTCATCCGATTTTAAAAACTCACTTTATATGGTGCAATTAAAATAGTTTTTGGCTTTCTCCATGATTCGAATTCGACTTACCTGCTCACGCGTAATAGTCCGATGGCACACATATAAATTTAGCGTATATTTGTAGCATCATAAATGTATAGCAGATTGTTGTAACTTCTCCCTGATAATTGCATTCTCATTTGTTATTGTTTAACACTAGGCTCCCCAAGGAATTAACTTTGACTTTAACTTTAACTTTTCAATTAGAAGAACAACTACAAATAGCAGTGCACAGATCGGCTAACTTCACTTTTTGAAAGCACTTTTCCTAAATAATAAAGATTAACACCATTAAACGACAACTATGTAAAACCTAGTGTATTCCGGAGGCGAATGTAAATGACTTCATCGCTTTTCTCAGTTTTTTGTTTTATGTTGTTTAACGATCTGTGCTCTGAACAATGCATATACGATTCACATATAATTCATAAATACGTGTTTATGAAATGTGAGTGTTTGTACAATGCAGTAAGACTTCTCTATAGCGGACACTCTCCGCACTATTAAAATTGTCAATTATACAGTGATCCGTTGTGAAGGGGTTGAAATGCATATTTCTCTTTATGCCGGGAACCAGATAAATGATCCTATAAGAGAGGTGTCCCTTATAGAGGGGTGTCCGTAAAGAGAAGTTTCACTGTATACATTATATTATTGTATATACACATTAGTTATTGTTTCATAATATACAGTCATTTCATGTTAGTGTCTTTCAAGATTTATATTTAATAAAAACTTAAACTTAACTAGTTAACTACAAAACCACAAAAAAATAGCGAGTCCAATTTGAAGAGCTTTGTGCCGCTTAGCTGTATAAATTGCCCTAATTTTTTTGACACCAACGACTGAAAACTCAATACATTGATTTTTGAGAGATTCTCAAAACTGGGCCGTCCTAGGAATAGTTAAGTAAGAAATAATAAAGGGGAGTTTTAATTTTCAAATTTGTATTTGATAGCTTAGAAACTAAACGTAAAAATACAAATACAAATCTTCAAATTTTTGAAATTATTCTACAATTGCAGAATGACAGTATATTGTCACGACAATGCTAGTAAATTTATTCATATCATGTCTCGTGGACAGCGATCCAGACCATATATTATTCCTAACGATTTGGAGCCCTTAGTTCAGGATGTAGTGGACACTCACCCCGGTCTTGCGTTCTTAAGACAAGCTACCGAATTTCATTCCAAATATGTTCAGACAGTTATAGCAAGAATATTCTATGCAGTGAATCGAAGTTGGTCAGGAAAAATTACGGCGCTGGAGCTGCGAAATTCTGATTTTCTAGAAGTACGATAAATTGTATATACAGTGCCAGATCTAAGTATTTGTAATATGATGTTTTGAACAGTCTAAGTCGAAACTGAATATGTAGCGATTTTAATATAATATTAATTTTTTTTTGCATAGGAGAAAATTGACAAACGCAAAATGCATTTTACAAAAAGCAAACAAGAAAAAAAATCGATTTTGAATGTCGTAAGTCCAGATTACGAACACTTATGCTTGGCACTTTATACTTTTATTACGAAATTAATCCTAACTAGTTTCATATTCACAGACGATAAGATCACTGGAAATCGAGGACGATATTAATCAAATCATGGCTTTCTTTAGTTATGAACATTTTTACGTCATATATTGTAAGTTTTGGGAGTTAGACAGCGATCATGACTTTCATTTAAGTAAAAGAGACCTTGGCCGCTATTCCGACCATGCGTTATCATCTCGAATTATTGACAGAATTTTTTCTGAGTGTATTGCTCACTGTACACATTCAGTAAAATATGCCATGAGAAACAAAATGACATACATGGACTTCGTGTGGTTCCTTTTATCTGAAGAAGATAAAAGAACACCGACAGCAATAGAATATTGGTTCCGATGCATGGATGTCGATGGGGATGGACTTTTATCACTGTATGAACTCGAATATTTCTATGAAGAACAACAACAAAGAATGGATCTGATAGGAATTGAAATTCTACCGTTTGTGGACTGTATATGTCAAGTAAGTTATTTTCGAATAGCTAAGCTTTATTCAATGGATAATTTAAGTCATAAGTATTTAAGTATGATTTTACCAGTGGGCGACACGGTTGAATCTAACTAACGAAACTCATTTTCGACAACTTGACCGAGCAATGGCAAAAGTTAACTTCTAAATAGACCAACGTCTCCGATTTGTTGGCAAACACTAGGGATTTCATTCATACACCGCCAAAATAAATACCTAATCTAAAGGTTTGAGATCATGCGCTTGTGGAAGCCAGTTAAAATTATGCGCTCAGCTAATGTTTCCCGTAAAGAAATGACGGTGTTGCGTTCCGTGTGGAATTTTGCATCATAGCTGTATTGAAGCGAAACATCTGAAACTCAAAGTCGTTTAAATTCCAGTTCCAATAACCATGGCGCCTTGACCATTCGGAAGTGATAAGTAGCGAATTTGAAAAACCTAATGCATAGAAAGTGTCGTTCTTTTATGGACCATATTGTAAAAAAAGACAATAGTTGCGTCCATAAAATTCAATATAATGTTTTCTTAAACGTTGTTTCATTATTACAATTATTTACGTAATCTGACTTTTTCCAAAATTGCATATTTTACATACAGTGAACTCTCCTAGTCACTGCTGCATGTGAAGGGCTGATGTTTAAGGTAGGTGGTAAATGGTTAAGCGCTAAAGAACTTTGGTTTTTGAGCTGGTAGTGGTCGAAGAACAATTTTAATTTTTAATCAATTCATTGTATTAATTCATCAATTCATTCATTCAATTACAACACTAGTCCTGATATGTAATGTATTTAATATAATATTTTAGATGTTGGATATGATTAAACCGAAGCATCCTGAGTTCATCAGCCTTAGCGACCTAAAAAAATGCAAATTGACAAATGTATTCTTTGACACGTTTTTCAACTTAGAGAAATTTTTGCAACATGAACAACGTGATCCTCTTTCAGCAGATCGTGATGATTATGTAAGTAATGAAAATGCAGCTAATTAATTAAAGTAATATTGGTGGCAAAACACAAATGAATAACTATTTTCTGGTGAATAGAAGATTTACCAAGTTATAGACAAATACAATTTTTTTTAGTCGTTATTTCTGTAATCTGTGATTGTGGTTCACTCGCCATAAACTAATAGTGAGTAGCAAGACGAAACATTTTTTTTTAGTCTGGATGATCCGGATTTTGATTTGTTTTTATCTTTTTCATGTTGCAATCGAAATTGCTTCAAATCGTCGGCCTGCACAACACTCACCTAGATCTGCGTTTATTACGTGTGTTAATTCATTATTCTTAGTACGAATAAAAAATCATGCAAGATTTTTCTGTATTTTTGGGATATTGGGATGACACGCCCCACAACATCAATTTTTTTCATAATTTTTGAGCATTATTTTAATAAAAGAAAATAAAGTGGGTACAGAAGTCTTTTTTCGGCAGTTTAATGGCTAATAACTTTTTACCAATAAGAGTAAGGTTTTAACTGTATTACAACTTTATGATTTAGGTACCGTCTTATTTCCAACGATACCAATATCAAAAATATACAAAAATAAATTTACTAACTTTTTCGCAAGTATGCAATTTTTTTTAATTGGGCAGACAGCCGGAGTGATTCTATAAGCCAAAACTCTAAAGACGTTGAACTTTTCCACCACAGCCTTAGCAACTGACGGTTTTGCTTTTAAAATATCGACTATTGGGCTGACTAACACTACGATATGCATAAGAAAAATAATTCAAATTAAGACCCAAACTTGAAATCACGTGTTTTTCCCAAAATTGGTTTGGAATTAGGGCAGCTGGGCCTGAACTGATTCGTTGCTAACTGGAATGAAACTCCAACACCACTTGCATAATTTTTCAGCTCATCAGCGATGCTTTTGATGCGACTAAGATACTGCGCTTAATATGATACAAGTAGTGCCTTAGTGTAAACTTAACTTGCTTCGGCGCTTCTGGGCTTCTGGCAAAGGCAAGGTCAATAATATCCGTTCCCTGCTCATCATTATTCAATTCATGGTTTGTTCCATCTTCAGAAGACCTTTATGATAGATTAAGAATTCTTTGCTGCGGTTTAATTCACTTAGAAGGGCAATATATATTTTTTAGCTTACAATTATTGTGTACAGTATCCTCACTTCTAAGTTCTGTCAGTAAATCTTCTATGGCAGTATATTTTTGTTTGTGCTGATATTGAAGTATCGATCTGTCCACCGTTCGTTTTGTGGACTTATCCATAATTTTAAAGTATATGTCCACCTTCTCTCATTTTCTTGCTCTTGTTGCTAAATTTAGTTTTTACTTATTTACTTAAAGGTATCGGATTGGGAGCGATATGCTGCTGAGGAATACGAAATTTTAATATCAGAGGACGTTCGAGCGGAGTAGTTACATAAATAGACACATTGTACAAACATGTTATATTGAACTGATATATAATAAAGATGTGGCATTACAGATTATGGTATGTTTTTGTTAATATGGGGTATAAGACAGGCTGCTCTAATTATAGGGTCATATCTCTTTTAAGTCTCTCGGGTAAAGTCTACGCTAAGGTGTAGGAGGGACGTTCTAGAACTCTGCCGGAATCCAGAATATTAGATGAACACTAGTTTTCGTTCTGGCAGAAGTACTACCGACCAGCTTTACACTTTAAGAATGGTACTTAAGAAGGCTTGGGAAAATGCTAAATTGATCTACAGTTTTTTGTAGAAAATTCGTATGACCGAATTCCTCAAGGTAAACTCTGGAGTGTTCTGCAGGAGTATGGGATACCCGGTTTCATTGCTATTAAATATTCAGAAGGAAACGAATAAATGTAAATTAGGCTCCAAATTGTGTCGCGCAATCCACATGTGTTTCTTCACCTTCGTTATACTTCTGTTTCACTTGAATAACTCTCTTCAGATCCAGGAACAAAGCCTTTGTCAGTACCCGAAGAAAACTCTTCGTTATTTAAGGAACAACTGGATATTTAACCGAAATATATTTTTTAATTTTTTTGAAAATAAATAATAAATTGTAGACTCCTTTTCCATGCAATCGTTGCGAAGTTTTCGTACACAATACGAAAATGTGTGACGGTTTGAAAGCGACCCAAAATGAGAAAAAAGTCCCGAAACCCAAAAATGTAATTTTCTTAGTTTTAAAAAGTGTTAAGGGTTGGATTTCATTGGTTATAGTGTAAGTAACAAAGCCATGAAAAGACCGCTTAAAATAATAAGTTTTTAAAATATCATAAGTCAAAAAAAATTGTTTCAAAAACGATCCGAGCGTAGGTCTACGGTTAAAACAGATTTTGTTAAGAATATCGGTTGGAATAATTTCATTGTGATAATATTGTTTGAAGCGCCCTATAAAACGTTTGATTTGTATTTTAAACAGAAACGTGTAATAATATTTAATTATGCATATTAATAAAATCAAGATACATTTAAAAAAAAAAAACCTGTTATGGGTTCTCACACTAAGCGGCTTATTAAAATTAATAATAATTTTTCAGGCGACTAAAACATAGTCCATATTTATGATAATTCATTATATAAGACCTAGTTTGAATTTAAGGCACACTTCCTTTTACACTTACTCTAATATAAGTGATTAGAATGAGTAAACACTTCAATCAATACTTATTTTTAATCCTATTATTGATACGTGTGTATTTCAAGTGTATCCAATAAGTTTACTTTATATACTAACAGACAGAAAGTGTATATTAGACGCTCACTTAAGTTTTTACGTCCACAAATTTGCTATTTATTTGTGTTAATCCTAATTGGATTAAGCTGCTTGGCAATTAACTTATAAAAGGTGATGTTGTATATTTCCTTCTCAGGGTAATTTTAAATTTGTGCTTGTAACGTTCTTATAGTGTAGTCCCGTTTTACTTTTTACGAAAATTTGTTAAACTATAATATTTTTTTCTATGGCATAATTTCATTCAAAGTTCAGTATTATTTTGAATACAATGGAACAATACGGATATCCAAAATATGAAAGATATAACGACAAGAGAAACTTGTCGTTAGCAGAAAGTGTTCCAGCAGAGATATACCATATGATCGACTCATATTGGTATCAATATCCGCCAATGGATACGATGTGGTTTGGCATAATAGGATTTGTAATATCTGTGCTGGGGGTCATGTCATTGACAGGAAATTTCATTGTTATTTACATTTTTACATCAGCAAAATCACTCCGAACCCCATCGAACTTATTTGTTGTTAACTTAGCAGTGTCCGACTTTATGATGATGTTTACCATGTTTCCACCAGTGGTACTTAACGGATTTTATGGTACATGGATTCTGGGACCTTTTCTTTGTGAATTATATGGACTATTTGGTTCTTTATTCGGTTGTGCTTCTATATGGTCAATGACAATGATAGCTAGAGATCGTTATAATGTTATTGTAAAGGGTATATCGGGCGCTCCTCTATCCTTTAAGGGAGCTGTCGCTCGTATTCTTTTTATATGGGTCTTTTGCGGCATATGGGCTTTGGTCCCACTGTTTGGATGGAATCGTTACGTTCCCGAAGGAAATATGACTGCTTGTGGAACCGACTACTTTGCAAAGGATTGGTTCAATCGATCTTATATAATTGTTTACTCAATATGGGCTTACATGACACCACTTAGTGTTATAATTTTTTCGTATTATCATATACTGAAGGTAATTTAATTTATATTTTTAGTATGTGAGTTTAATATTTTGTAAATATTAAGGGTTGTTCGTTTTCAATTCACTAAATAGCAATGATTTTGCATTTTTTATTGCCACTAAAACCTTTGTATCTTTTTTAAGTGTATGAAACACCATACATACGCTCAAACGCGCCGTTGCGATTTGGGCTTGAAAAATAATTGAAATTATTTACTATTACGGGATTGCTTAAATACTTAATTTTACTCATCTATTATAGAAACTTATACAATAAGACGTCTGCAATATAATTATTTCTTGCTATATTATAGGCTGTCAGAGTTCACGAAGCAGCTATGAGAGATCAGGCCAAGAAAATGAACGTTCAATCCCTGCGAAACACCGACGACAAAGCTAAATCTGTTGAAATCAAGTTGGCTAAAGTAGCGCTATGCACCATAGCACTATGGTTTATAGCTTGGACGCCGTATTCAGTAATAAACTACGCGGGTATTTTCAACACGTTAAATTTATCACCATTAAGTACAATATGTGGATCAGTTTTTGCAAAAGCAAACTCTGTATGCAATCCCATTGTTTATGGCTTAAGGTAAGAAAATAAATAAAGAATTGACAATAACTAATAATAAATAATTTTAGTCATCCTAAGTATAAGCAAGTCCTTAGAGAAAAAATGCCTTGCCTAACATGCTCCGATGGAAATTCTGCAAACAGCGAATCGAAAACACAGGCCACCACTGAATTAAGTGAAACTGCAGCATAAACATGTGGTATTGCTATTTTGTTGTTATGTAACGATTTAAGTTATTTTAAAACCTTATATATAAAAATAAAAACGATGTGATCAAATTGAATTTTCTTCGTGCTTAATATATAAATTCGTTCACTTGAACTTAAAAATATTACTTTCATTAGATTTGTTTTTATCTACATACTAGCAACCCGTCCTGGCTTCGCGCAGGCAGCACTATCTATCTAAAGTTTTTAGAAAGATTCTTAGCATTAGCTTATGTGGGCGCATACCAAGAAATTTAATGAAGTTAGAAATTATTTTGGGGTAATGCACTGCTTCTTCTACATCTAAAAAACTGTCAACTGAGTTAAACATTTTTTATGATACCTCACATTTGACAAGAATTGAATCCATAAATTGATTGACTTGCTTGAAATTACAGGAAGGATTGGCTTTTAGAATTTGTACAGAACCATAAAAATGGTTATTATGAGTCTACCTTAACATATACTGTTGAACAGTACACTAACTAAATACATATGCCGTCGCCGACTTTTTTTAGAACTTTTTGAGACAATCAACTCCCCCATACATTGATTGTTTGTATCTATAACTGTGTAGACAGCGCCTGCCTTAGAATCTTGACAGCTCTCTATATAATTCATAAATCTCTTTATACCGTTAACTCGTTGTACAAAATGTATAAAAAATATATCCCATACCCATAACAGATACTCAACAATACTACTGTATACTGAAAACAGCATTAAACTTCCGAAACATTAAATCGTTCTTTGTTTTATAATATTAATAGACTGCATCAAGATTTATAGAATACTAGGTTACGCCGTAACTCTCTTTGTTTCGCGTCTACGTCATAAGGGGTCCAATTTCCTTGACTCGATTCTACTTCATTCTATGAATTTTGGCTCTCTTTAGGGGTCGCTTATGGCGTAGAAGAGAAGCGAAACACGGGAATCCAATTCTAAAAATCTTGTATTGCATACGTCTTCATAGAATTTAATTTTTCTCTTACGTCTGTATATGCATGTGTATCCTTTTTGCATTATAGCATCTGGACCCAGTAAGTCTTGGCTCCAACTGGCTGAATTAACATTTTACTCACATCAATTGGGTTACATTATTGATTTTTTAAATTTGTTTAAATCAATACACTATAAATAGTTATATTAGTTTGTCAAATATCTTCCTTCCGCCTTATTGTCTTTTGAATTTTCCGGCTATGTATAAAGCGCTACAGAGCTCGAATCCAAACTAATCATGCATAGCGTCGTTTTGTAGGTTATGTCAAGACCTTTCAAATGATGTATTGCCAGATACGAGCTCTGTAGTGCTTTGTACATAGCCGGAAAATTCAAAAGACAAAAAGGCGAAAGGGAAATATTTGACAACCTTATATAATTCCTGCACTACTATCTTTACTAAATTATAATGTAAAATAATTTGTTGTTAATTGCATATTTACACACTGAATCTTATTTTGTAGCTTTTTGTTTCATTGTTATAATGAATCGTATTGTTTTTGTATTGAATAAACTGCTGCTACTACTACTAATTTAGATCGTTTGCTACGGACCCTGAACCGCAGCGATATTTTCGACACTTCGACCAACCCGTTGTCTCACTGACACGGCAACATCACACAACGAATATGTAGACTCAAAATTTTGCACTAAACTTGCACTTGTCCACTAGGGCGAGAATTACGACCGAAAATTGGGGTTAACGCTTTTAACGTTGCGATCACCGACTCCGAATTTCGGTAGAAAATTTTTATAATTTGCAGACGTTGCTCGTTTGTGTACTTTTCCATGATGAAAATGTTGCGTTTACTGAATATATTGACATTGACTGTTCGATGATTAGTGAAAGGTTGCGTTCACAAATTAAATTCAAAGTTGTCAAGTCCTTATTGGAAAACCTTTTATAAGTGTCGTTCTTTACGAGTCGGTGAGTTTGTGTGATTTACTCATCCCCACACAGGGAACCACAGCAGCTCGACCTGCTTCCAAATGGGAACAAGCCACTGGGCGATCCTTCTTCGTATCAACAAATCTGCTTGCTCGATACGCTAGGGGAGATCCTAGAGCGTACTATTTACGGTAGACTGCTCGCAGTGGCTGAGCACAACAGTGCCCTGACAAACGGCTTCAGAAAATCGCTTTCTATCGTTGATGCTATAAAGGCGGTAGTAGATACAGCAGCTGAAGAAATACAGGGTGCAAGGCGGAGAGGGGGGACGTAGGAGTACTGCGCAGTAGTCACGGTGTTGATGTGAGAAAATTGTTCAACTCAGCGAGCTGGCCGTTCATCAGGAGATCGTTGGCTCGAATAGGTTACCCCATGTTAGCTGCGAAGGATAGCCACGGACTACCTCATCAACAGTAAACTAAGGCACCACTCCGACGAGGGTGCCAAGTATTATAGCGATTCCGCGGGAGTTGCACAGGTGTCGGTGCTCGGAACCTCATGTACGGCGAGGTCCTGCGCCTGTCGTTATCCGTGGGGGTTAACGGCTTCCCTAACATCGCACTGGTCACAGTGGCCAAGCACGTGCACGAAATCGAGACCAACAAAGAATGACTGGCTGGAATCTGTCAGCCTTCAGCTACCTGCCCACAAGACTAAGGCGGTCTTAATAACCAGCCGCAAGACGGTGGAGTATGCCACTTCCAGATTGATTATCAGTCAATCCGATCCAAGGATTCCTTGAAGTACCTCGGAGTCATGCTGAACAATAGGCTGTATATCGAGTACGCTGTCATAGCTAATGCAAGCAGCACTAGCCCGAATGCTCCTGAACCTCGGCGGCCCGGATACGCCAGCAGGATTCTGCTGTTTAGAGTGGTCAACTAGGTCGTACTCTACGCTGCCCCGACATGGTCAACATACAATTACCAAATGAGTAGGTCGGACGAGTGGGTGGAGATCAGCTTTTTTATCGTAAGGGTACAGGCCGCTCTAAGTAGAACAAAAACTCTGAGAAGAGCTGAGAGAAGAGTCAATAAATAGAGCTTAGTAGCTAACCAACCCCGAGAAGTAATACTTAACGGGGGGTGTGGTTTAGTACGTAGGCGTGAGGGAAAAGAGAATAACTGCTCGAATCGAATTCTGCGAATCGTGCATATTAGTAATGCGGGTTGCTAGTATCTAACGAAGACTGCACCATTAGCGCAAACCATAAAAAAAGGTGATTTATTCATTTTTTTTTACCAACTTTCTTTTGTGATAAGAGTACACATTTTTGGCAAACTAGAGTAAATAGTGTATTACACAATTATACATTACATATTCTTGGAAACTATACAAAAGTGAATTACGTTTTCATCTAATTTCGTTCCAGAGACGGACGGTATTTTCAATTTCAACAAGAAATCGTCCAACAAAAAAAAGTGACAAATAGAAAACACGCTTTCAATTATTCATTTCACAATTATGTAATAACACAGAAACACTTCATTTTAATTGTGTTTATTATTATTTTTATTAAACATTAATATTTAGAATCAAGTAGTATGAAAAATGCTGATCCATTTTGTAATATGCTCCGCCGAAAAAGAAATTTTTTTTTTTTCAACGATGAACTATTTATTTTTTTTTATAGTTTAGTTGTGAAACCCATAACTAAATAAGTATAACTAAATATAAAAATAATTACATATTAAATAAGTGAGAATATGTATTACAGTGCATTAGTAAACCTAATAAACGTAGGACTTTTTTTTTTATTTAACAAAGTCAGTATTTATATAATTGCACATACTTAACTAGATTCTACTGCAAAAAAAAAGTTCTTAAAATATTTTATGAATTTTATTTTACTTTTCTTTTCTTTTGTTTTAATCGATTTTATTTTGAAAACAAAAATGTACATTCCCTATAATTTATATTTGAATTTATATTTTACGATAAGCAATGACTTTTCATTTTTATGTTCCTTCGGTGCTTTCATTATTTTCTTTACATAAGGAAGTTGTCTTGTTTAAATTTAAAGGCATGGGCAGAAAAGGTAGCTGGTCCGCTGGGGATGTAATTAGTGGATGCGTTGTAACTGTAGTTTCACTTGACTTTTTGACCTAAAAATAAAAAAAAAAATTATATCCGTAAAACTACACAGAAAATTTTAAAAGGCAAAAAAAAATGTCCTTGACAAACACGAAACGAAAGATGGAGGTTAATAACTTCACTCAAAGGCAAATAATTTTACTTTTATAGTGGAGTTATTATTTCTCACGTAAACGATTACTTTATCAAAAAAGCAGAGTATTTATAAGTACAATAAGTAAGTATAATCAATGTTTCGTAGCTGATTGAATTTTCTACTCACCACTTTTGGGGACAGTCTAAGTTCATTTAAATTAGTATATACACTCATGAGTCTGTAGTCTTCGTTTATACTGACGTTTTCCGAAATGTTAACATTTTTAAGAGGTTCAGAAACATCTTCAGCCTGTTCATTCCGCTGAGACTTTTGAGAAGGAGCTGGTTGCTCTTTAGAAGAATACGCAGTTGACACTACTGTATCTGAGTTAGCAACCGTGTCCTCCAACATGAAAGTCTGTGAAGTCGACCCATCGTTTTTGGCTTCGGTGTCAGATTCATTTGCTTCCTCTTGTTCCTGAAAATATTTTAAAAGAAATTTCTAGTAAAAACCAAATGGTTTCAATGTTACAATAATTTTTATATTAGATCGTGTTTTATAGTATGTGAATAGTGCTATAAATATGATATAATAATACATAAAATAATTGCAATATTTCTAATTCGATTTTTTTTACTTTTGCAGAAAAATAAACAAAAAAATGTCCTTTCGCAACTTCTATCCAGCACGCACACTCGCATCCTCTGCCTCTCAAGATGGCCCTAGACGACGAACACGTTTCGCAAGCATTCATTTTGTGTTGATTTTGCTCTTTGCCAGAAAGAGAGAGAAGATGTGTTTACGGCAAAAATAAGGATTTGCTTCCGAACATGGCCCTACACAACGAACACCAAAACTAGCGAACATGAGAAAATGAAATTTTTCGCCAACATCGAACAGTTAGCGAGGCAGCCATATATAATTTTCGTTTCTTTTTATTTAATTTTTACAAATAACTGTAACTTTTCATAATAGTTTACTATGGAAAGTATCGCACACAACTATCGCACACAACTAAAGCACCCCCGCAAATCAAAATGAACCTTTTGCTTGTAGCTGATAGCCGAGAAAAGTTACGAAGATGAACTTTTTCCCTCATTCAATTGAATTTGGCGCAATTTCTGACTCCACTGTTTTGATAAAACAAATAAACACAAAAACGTCCGACGAACTCTCTCCATCCGGTTTTTCGCGGTTTTAACTAATAATATCTAATAAATTATCATCTATATTTGATGAAACATTTTTTGATTAGACTCTTGTTAATTTCCACTAAAAAAAAAAAAGAAATTTAACTTTAAATTTTAAAATTATTTTATATACAAGCAGGAATTCGAAATGGACTCGAAAAATTCTTATTCACACGGATTTCATAACACTGAATTTAAATTCGAATGGAATTTCGTTTTCAAACAGACGTGCTTTTAAGTTACTTTTACCTACATCTAGACTCTGGGCTGTTTTTAGACAACAACGTACAAAATAGATTCACAGATATAATATATATACAAATTAACTGAAATAGCAGCGATATATCAGTAATAATCATATCTGCATAGAAATTAGGTTGATCGACAAAGTTTCTTACCTCCTCTTGACATAATTCATAAGCTAATGACCAAGTATTCTTTGCTGATTGCGATCGCTCCAGCATATAACCATTAGTGCTGTCATTGCTTTGACCAGGGGGTGACCAAGAGTAGTTGTACTGACATCCAATTCCCCGTTGTTTATCAAGCTCTTCCTGTAACCATTCAACAGCCATAACCCAATGCTTTGCAATATGTTGATTGGAATTCAACATTGTTAATGCTATTTGGCTTTTATGAAAGAGTTGAGTCAAGCATTTTATTATTTGGTATGCCCGTTTTTGATAGTGGGTTTTAGTTTTAATTATGGTTTCAAGTAGACCCCCCCGCTCTTCAGCTACTCCCATTAAGGCGTTATGAATTCGGTGGCTTTGCCATGTGTCTTCGATCAGTAGAACATGAAGCAACAACTCCGTATGGTGCCGCATATCTTGACAATATGCGAAGCCACATTGCCATAAAAGCTCCGTTAGTATGCAGCGTGAAAAATGGGGATTTTCCCAACAACAATATTGAATTAATTTTAATCCTTCTTCCCCAACATTAGTATCTTCAATGAGCTTCTTAATATATCTGAAATGAAAAAAAGGAAAAATGTATATTTTTTTTTTCATTAAATATGAGTAAGAGTCAAAATGGGACGCCTAAATTTTAGGAGAATATAGCTTATTTTCAAAGAATTTTTAAGTATTACACAAAAAAAGTTTAAATTGAGTCAAATTATCTATAGTTAAGTAAGTTTCGGGTAGTTATCTAGATTTTCGAATCAATTTTACAAGTTGCGGGCAATAATCGAACAAAATTTGTCCCATTTAACCCATTTATGCAATCTGATTATTTTTGTTGGATAATTGTTTAGCTTTTTCTCTGTATAACTCGGGATTACATTTTGGTGGTTTATAGGCTATGTGCTCAGTATCGTTAGCCTGATAGAGTTAGAAACGGTTTGTTTGACTAAATTTTTCTTAATCTTAAACATAGTCAAACAAACATAATTTACAATCCATAATACGCTCTATATGACATTGTGCTGCCCATACCTTTTTGTTTACCTTGTTTTACCTTTAGGATATTTCCAAGTATACTCATAAACAACTGTCTGAAGCACATTGTTTTTTGTTTTTTTTTTTTTACAAAAGCAAATACAATGTTTTTGAATGTTTGTTGGGGTAGAATCAGAGTTGTAAAGTACTTAAGTACTTTTGTACTTCAGTACCATCCAAGTAACCAGTACCTGGTACTGATACTTGAAAAAATCAAGTACCTGGTACTTGGTACTTGAAAATCGCCCAAGTACTTTCTCAAGTACTTCGTTTCAAGTACCTCGTTTCAAGTACTTTTACTTGGTATTTGTCTACTTCCAAGTCAATTTTCAAGTATTTTGCAAGTACTTGTTCTTGGTACTTGAAGACTGCCAAGTGCATTTTCAAGTACTTTCCAAGTACTTCTACTTGGTACTGTGATACTTGGCAGTATTCAAGTACCAAGTACAAGTACTTGAAATGAAGTACTTGAAACGAAGTACTTGAGAAAGTACTTGGGCGATTTTCAAGTACCAAGTACCAGGTACTTGATTTTTTCAAGTACAGGTACTTGAAAATTTACAACTCTGGGTAGAATTTCATAATCTCTAGAAAGTATGTAATATTTTGTAGATCTTTGAGTGTCCCATTATTACTTTAAGCGACTGTTTATTATGACTTAAAAAACAAAGAAACAAAAGAATGAAAGAAACAAAATCTGAGTTTTCTACATTAAGATTTCTCATTTAAAGATTTAAAAAATATGTATACATATGTATATATAATAGTTATTTTTACGATTAACGACAAGCCCGATGATTTTGGACGGTATTTGGCAAATAACGGTTTCAACTCATCATTCATAGCTGGCTGCTCTATATAGACTTTACACTTTACACATATGTACATTCCTGATTTCAATTTCCTTTGATGTCACCATATGCAGCCTACTAACACTATAATCCATTCGTAGCCGTGGAACATTTTCTGTGACACTACACTTCTAATTTATTCATTGACGTATTTTTACCTAATAGCGATTTATAACTTCCAAATGTAAATATATCCTTACCCAGTTCGGACGAAAAGTAGCTCTGATGCTTCTTGCGATAATGGTGCCAGTTCTTCAAATTGCATATTTGGATCTTTATAAATATTTGGCATTGGCTTTGCACTTTGGCTTGAACTCTGACATCGGTCAGAAATATCACTACATCTTATTAAATGGGACACGACTTGGTGTAATTTATTTAATTCAGGATATTGATATTTTATCTGAGGAACAGGACCCTCATCAAGAGCGGCTTGCATAAATAATGTCGGTACGTTTAGCTGAAATTTAAGTAAACGAAACGATAGTTGTAAGAAATTAGAAATTATTACATATCTGTTGCAATAAGACAGAGTAGCTTATATCGAAAAAAGGTGATTTCGAGAAAAATTGATTTTTATCATATCGGTTCGCATAACCGTTCAAACAAGTGGTTACCATTTTTACGATATCTTTGTAACGGACAATTCTTTTTAAATGTGAATTTAAAAGTACCGGTAAATATGCATTGAAAAACAGAGAAATCGCTTATGTCGACATAAGCTACTCTGTCTTACTGTCACAGATATATATCGTAAGCAATTTTGTACTTACTTTTAAAAGATGCAATTTTTCTTTTTTTCCCAAGCCAGCGTACATATTAAATAAACTAAAATAATGGGGTAGATGTTTTCCATAATCTGCCACTTCGCACTTTAGCAATTTTAAAACGCTTATTAGGATTTGTTCACAAAGACTTGTTCCCTCGATATTTGGTAAAGGCTCATCATTTATAGAGAAATGACAAAAAAGTACAACTAATTTTACAAATACAGTTCGGACTTCTGGTGATGGTGCAATAAGTATATATTCCGTCAGTCTTCCAGGCGGGTTTAATAATGCATTATTTGCAAACCATCGTCGTACAGCGGATGAGTGACGCAAATGTAGGGACAGTGTATCGTACCTGCAAAAAAGAAAATAGCAATAGCAAAAAATTAGAAGTTCAGTCTCATGTTCGATCCACATTTATCATTTTCTCATTATTGTTATTCATTCAGGGTTCGTTTCCTATCAAAGCACCGAACCCTTATAGAATTACATCTATGTTGGTCTCTAATCCTATAAATTAGAATAGTATTGGCCCCAAAATTTCAAAATTTCAACAGGTTTGATGCTTACGAGAATGCAATACAGTCGAAGCCCTCAAAGTCAAACGCCCTCTAAGTCGAAAAGCCCTCTAACTCGAACTTTTTCGCCATATTTTGGCGAAATCCTCTACGTCGAACGCCCTTTAAGTCGAAAAATCTCTCTAACTCGAACTAATTTTGATATCCCGTGAAAATTCGACTTAGAGGGCTTCGACTGTATTTCCAAACCCATTTTTGTACATTTAACCGAACTCTTAACCCGAACCCGCTACCAAATATTACCACAAGTGTATGGCAACCCAAAATTTTAAAAAATTCTGAAAGTCTGAAATGCAAATATTACTTAACCCTCTATGCATGAATTATTTTCCCAAAACAAAAAAATAAAAAGTTGGCATTTTTGTATTTCATTCTGTATAAAAATACGAAAATCAAACAAAAAAAAATAAATTGTTTAAGATTTTATAAGAAGAACCAAAAGTTTTCTTTCCTCTCCTCCAATCCATCGGTCGCCAGGCATGACTTCTCGGGCGCAACTACTGCTATCCCGCGCTCCACCCGTTCTTCACAGTGGGGCTAAACGATGTCGCATTTAATTTCAGCCACAGGAAAAATATTTTCTTTTTCATTTTACCATAAACGAAGAAAAAGATTTGAATTGAAGTTGAATGTTCTTATTGAGTTGTTAGCGGATGTGCACGTAAGGGTTAATTTAGGTTTTTTTTAGAGGTATCCTATTTAAGTTGGTAATCCTATTTTAACGGGTGGCCATTTTGTCAGCTATTGGCATTTAAACATGAATAAACTAACCCCTGAACAACGCTTTCAAATTGTTCAAATTTAATTCAATAAAAAAAACTGCCGCACTTGAAGTTATGATAATCCTTAAATGTATGTTGAGACACCGTTACATCCACAAAAACTGACTGTTTGGTGTGCTTCATGGGTTGGTGGAATTATTGGTAAACGTTACAGTCAATAGTGACCGCTATGGAGCCATGATTACTGACTTTTTCGTCTGTCTGTGGTTTCAACAAGACGTGTCACACAGCACGTACCACAATCGATTTATCTTACGTAAAAGATGGGAGTTAACGTACTTAGTGTTTAGTGATGAAACTAAAATAAATACAACCTCTTCTGATACTTAAGCAATTGTAGAGCCCACCACGGCAAAGAAGCAATTACCCTACGCTCAAGAATAACAGTGACGTTTTTTTTTATTTTTTGCTAATCGGACCATGGACCAATAGTTCGATGGCCATCGGTTTCTATAATGAATGAGGACCAAGCGTAAGGAGTACAAAAAATTTACACAACATATTTTGTTTATTTCTTCGAGTTCTTGGTATGGGGTAAATTTAAACTCCGCCGCAGCTTATTTTTGTTTTGTTTATGATTTTCTTAGGTGACAAATGAAACAATTTAATTATTGTACAGCGAGCTGATCAAAATATCTTGTTTCTTAGAAAAAAAACCTTTGTAAGTAGGCTGGTCCAATTATTGAGGAACTTTTATTAACGGACCACCTCCTAATCGGATCACTTTTCTTCGATCCCGAGCGTGCCCCAATTTGGCTGGTTTTATTGTACTTGGATTTTGCAGCATGACAATCATGCAAAACATATGGCAGTATACATAAAATAGGGACTCCACGGTCGTTTGGTGCCCGCTTTAGATGTGCGATCATAAAACCTTGATTTTCATTTTATTGCGAATTTGAAAATTATTAATAAATAAAGAAATCTTATATTAAAAGATCCTACACATATATGGACTGGATGTTGCAACGCAACGTTATTTCCAAAACGCCTGTTCAATGCATCCTACATGTTAATGGGGTCGCATTGGAACAGCTGGAAAAGTTTAAGTATCTCGGGGTCTTTTCACGAGTGATGGGAGAAGCAATGCTGATTTTTCAGTAGGATTGGCCAAGCTAGGTCAATATTAAAACAGCTTGGAAAATCTGTAATCAGAAAGGACGAGCTTGGTGTGAAGAACAAGTTAGTGGTTAACTCAGTATTTGTTCCAACTCTCACTTATGATCACGAAATTTGGGTACTGACCGAAAGAATAAGAATGTGGTGGGAGTAACTCACCGGGATAGGGTAAGAAACACGACGGTCCGCGGAGAGCTCAATGTTGAGTAGCTGCTTCTTCGGACGGAAAGGGCTACACTTCGATGGTTTGGTCCCGTGGCACGAATGTTCTCATCATCACCACCTCCCAGCGCGCCTTGAATGCGATTCCGTCAGGAAAGCGACCGCTCGGCTAACGCAGGTTTCACCAAGTCCAAAAGCTCGCCTGGTTATGCTTTGACATACCTCCTGATGATTTAGAGTCGCCGGTGGAGATTTGAGTTGCCTGGAAATCTCATCTGCATGCATCGCCCCCGTTAGTGGAACATGTGGCCAAAGATGCTGATGATAAAACTTTTGACCACATGGTTTACTTTGCATTACGTACCAACAACAACTATATCAGCTCTATTGAACTGCCTATATATATATGTATATATATATTTTCAAGCGAACAAAAACGACAAAATAGGTGTTTGCTCTCTTTTTATTTTTTTCAGATGCGGTCGTTAAGTACGTTAATTTTTTTCAAAAGCGGTCCGGGGTTTTCGTTTCATTTCATTCGGTCAAAGCAACCACTCTATATTCGACCTGATCAAAAATATCCGGTCGTAGAAATACTCGAGTGTACAATATACACATATTCTAGTAATTGGTCGCCATACTCAATCGCACCGGTTTTTCAAGGAGTGAATCTTTGCCTGCAAAAATATTATCACGTGGCATTTCGAGTGAGTGTATGGGATTATTCTGATGCTTGTACTCTATCCTTTTTTTTGGTTGATTTTGAGTGGCAACAATACTATCGGTTGCCGTTCCAAAGGCATAATGAAATCCTTATAGAATCGCTTCGGCGTCCGTCTGCCTGTTGCCTTTACATATTTGCTACTAACTTCTGAGTCCTCTGTGGTTAAGCGATGAAATTTGAATTAAGGTGTATCTAAACAACCCAAAAATAATTCGTGATTTTTTCTGCAATCGGTCGATGATTAAAGAAAAATTAGTACTGATACAAAGGCTTGAAAAACTCTTACTAAGTTTAACGGTGTCATTGGAAAGAGTGCGGTGTGTAGATCATAAAAATGTCGGTCTGTCTGCCATCAAGCTTAATTTTTTTTTTTTTTCAACAAAAAATAATGACATGCTAATTTTAAAGATCCGAAAACGCCATTTTGTAGATGTCGACAAAACAATCATAAAATTTTATAAAAAAAATTTATTTCACACAATTTTTCGTTTTTATTAACGATTTAAATCGGACCTGTTTTCTGCTAAAAACTGCTAATAAGTGAAGCAAAGCAACTAGCGCAGTTAACCGATAGGAAAAGATTTTCTTTTGCTTAGTTTCATTAGACATTTTATTTATGCCGTCTTGATTTTTTAATTTCTTTGTCTTATATTAAGTCTATTTGCTGCAGACCAAGACCCTCGGCGTGAGAGTAAAACTCACAGTTGACCGTTTTTTTTTTCTTTTTAAATGTTATTTTTAATTTTTAGTTGAAAGCATTGTTTCTTCAAGTTTTCTTTATCAAGTCAAAAACTAATTTCAGATACTATAACCAAAACACGTCTTAAGTCGTAATTTGACATTTCAAAACACAATTGTTCAGACACAGCTTCTAAAATTGCATTTAGCTAACCGGAGGTTTATTTTTGATTGTGAAACGAAACGAGTTTAACGAAAAGATTAAACTCATTCCGAGGTTTTGTTAAACTTGCATTAGAGTGACAGAATGCACTACTGCGAAGCCGGCTGCGGCAGCCACTTGAACGACGTTGTGTTTCTTAATTAATATCTTATATTTTTTAAAAAGAAACTTGTACTTGGCCCACCTTGAACTTACTACTTAAAAACAAAAGGTAACACTAAAAAAAGTTTACAGATGTACAAATAAAGCCTAAGAGTTTCTTTTATTAGTTGTTCACTCTTTTAATTATTAACTTATTCCTTAGACAATAAGTAAGTAAAAGTAAAAAAATTAGAGCTAGCAGAAAAATAAACACCTGAACATCCAAAAAAAAATTAGTAATGGAAACTCGTTACCTTACGTAGGCGAAAAAATTTAGGCGTTACTTACTTTATTGAACTTCAACCTCCACCTCCTTTTACTGCTCTTCTGGAAATCGAATTGACGAATTCAGCAACGTCAACAAAGTTATTAACCCATTCGTCGGTTAATCGAATTCTTAGTGCTTGTTTTCGTGTTATGGTCCGTTTTCTTATCTTTCGGTCCAAAACTTCCCACAGATGTTCAAATGGTTTAAGGTCTGGAAATTGTGGAGGAGAGTTAAGCTGTTTGTGGGAATAGTACAGCATCCATTTTTTTGAAAATCTTTGCTGTACGCTTTAGGTCATTGTCTTGCTGTTACGTATATGTACATACATAAGACCCAATATTTGCACATTGGCTGAATCGATTTTTCTTAACGGTTAAGTAATTATTTCTATTCATTGTCAATTCATTGAAAACCAGATTCTCTATTCCCACATAGTCGTTACTGAAAGCAATACTGAATTTCCATTATGTTTCACTGTAGAAAAGTGAAAGGCAGTTTAGCTTCTTAAACGTATGCAATGAAATTGTGGGTTATACTTTTTTACTTTTACAACTGCATTTCCCACATATTTCGTTTTCTGTTCGCTGTAGTTTATTTATTTCTTATTATTTGAGGAATAAGTTAATAATTCGTAAAACACAAAGTTCAAAGCTTTTTTTCATTTGTTGTTAAATATTTCTACTTAACTTGAAAATTGTAAGCATTAACTGCATAAAAAATTCAACTCTGGCTTTGTGTACACATACTACTCCCTAATGAATTTTTTTTCGGCCAGTACTTAATAAATATACTAACACACTATTTCTTTAAGATTTTTTTGTCAATATTCCATAAATCCAATATTAATTTATTAAAAATCGTAATTGACTGCGATGATTGCCTAAGTTCTCCATAAACTGATTAAAAAGAAGGGTTCTACATCTTATTTTTAAGCCAACTTTACACTATGTCCATTTATACAATAAGCTTACCATTCTATGACAGGTCCTCTCAAGGTTTTTTTCGTTCTAAATCCAGAGTGAAATAAAAAGTGTGAAGCTAATTGTACTCCTAGGAGTGAAAGTTCTTCTGTAGCTAAAGTCTGAAATGAAAAATAAAACGCATCTAGAGTTATAAATAGAGTTCGTTTAATTTGGTTATTTAAAGAAGAAATTGTAATAAATAGAAGAAAACAGGATACAAAGATAGAAGGTAATACATTGCGCATGTATCAATAAAAAAAAACCGAATCCAAAATGTTTTTGCTTTTCTTTGTTTTTTTGCCCATGCCCTACAACTTAAAGACAGTTGAGTCACTTGTATTTTGATTCAAGAACACTTTTAGCTCAGCGTCTTAAACTCACTTCCTAGTTTTTCGACGAAACTGACTCTTTGTTGCAAAATTTTTCTGTCCAGAGCTTATAATACCACGACCGAATTTATCATTTAGAACATTATCACAAACTTCCACAAGGATTCGATGGGTTCTATTAACTAACGTTTTAAAGATTCATGTTTTAGGGAAATTTATTGGCTACCGACTACCGATAATCTTAAGCTTCATAACCAGCAGTAGTAAAAGTGACCGCAACTTTAAAATGTCGGCCTCGATAACCCGATATAAAATATAAAAACAAAAATATATAGATAAGTTTTAATCTAAAAATGTATAGCATAACATTAAACAATAACAATTTTTAGAGGGTTTTTTGAAAAGTCTCTTATTGATACTGGCTGTCACTGACTCAAATATATAAAAAAAAACTACCTTTCAGTAATTTTCATTATCGAGGATGAAAGTAAAAAGTAAATTACCCGTGACCTATCCTTGTTTGCCTTTTTAAATTCTATGATCAAATAAACAATATAAACGAACAATATAATAAGACATCAGTTAAAATAAGGACCTACCGGTTTTTCTTGTTTGACGGGAGGAACACTTGAGCCAACTAAGTTTTTTACAAAATTAAAAAACTCAGCTGAAAAAACGCTCTTCGAATGTAGAAATCGAATATTTTGAGTCCTGTAAAAAAAAAACAGTAAATTATTGAAATTCTTATATTTAACTTTATTTAGTATCTGTTTACCTAACACTATGTTCTATCGCCTTTGGCATTGGTAGAACAAAATTGGAGCTTTCCGCTAAAGAAAGTTGCTCAATACTTTGGTTTATTTTGACTGGTTTTTGATCACATCTTGTATAAAACAGCATGTAGGCATTCCACCACCTCTTTTGCCTCCGATATTGCATTCGTTTAAGGTTATTGTCGTAAATTTCCCCCATGTATTCTCCGCCGAAACACTGAACTTTCATTTCCTCGTCGTCGTTCATTTTACATTCGGTGACCTCGTTATCGTCGAATTTATACCACTGTCCCTTATCAGTCACTGGGTCTCTGTGCATTATATAGGGATCCTAGTTAGCTTCAAACATATGAATAAATTTAATATTACTATACTTGTATAATATATAGCTGAAATAGTGCCCTCCAGATGCTTGTCCACTGTGTACAATTATTCCTGTTAGTTCGTATTTCGTTACTTCTGTATGATCGTAGGAGTTTTCAAGAAATTCAACAACCTCTCCATCCAATTTCGCCAAACCAAAAACTATATAAGGTTACTGTTTATTTGCTATTCTTTTCAAGTTATAAGAAACAATTAAATAAACCTCAGGCTCAAACTTTACTACACACTTTTATTTTAATTTTTTCCCATACCACAAAAAAAATAATTCGGAATAAATCGGGTCTGGGCTCTGGGCTTAGGCTGTAAGGCAACCTAATTACTTAAAAAGTCATTTAGCAGAACTATAAACAGGTTTGCCCTAGAAATATACATTTGTCTAAGAGCGCTACAAGTTCCAGTTAATCAAAGAGCCGAATCCTCTCTTTACCCGTATCATTGCAAATAATATGGTTACATTCACCGCCGAATATCAATTGCATAATTTTTGTGGGGTCTAGCTAGATCCAACCTTTTTGATTCACTGGAACGTTGTAGACTGTTGTCGCTAAGCCTTTGTATGACTTTGGTAAGTATAACTTTTTGTAGGTTTTGTACACAGCATTTTTCTACCTATCCGAAGAACCAATTGTGTTTAACTGATAGGTGCTTCATCATAACGGTTTGAAATTATGAAGTCAATGGGCGAATACAAACTGATTGATACCCACATTAAATCTTGTGCATGGTACAAACATTTTTGGTTTCGATTTGATCCGATAATTGCCTACTGAAATTTTACTTCTCTTCCTACAATGTGAACCCAAATTTGAGGATTATAATGAAATCTTTCCTGGTGCATTTGAAGTGATAACGACTAAGATCGCAATGAAACCTTAAGTATAATTGTTACGTCTTTAATATTGTCAAGTGATTTCTAATTTCGTTTTTATTTTACGTTATGTTAGTTTGTTTTTTAAAATAAAGTTAACCAAAATAAAATAAAAAAAATTGCACCTTCGTCAGTTCGGCTTACTTATGTGTATAGTATAATATAAATTAGCAAAAAAAATATTCAAAATTTGTTGAGCCCTGAGGTTTTATTAAAGGAGCATACATAAGTAATTTAACAAAGTACCTGTATAGGGTTCCATATCTAAAATTCTTGGGAATTCAAAGTAGTCATTGAATTTAATAGCACACACTCGTTCATAATCATATTCAAATCTTTTAAGTTGAATCGCTAGTACTGGCGGAAGTTTTCGTACACACAAACGTTTAACTGTCACCACCTAAAATACAGTAAAATAATATATTGTAATATGTAGAATGAGATATAAAATCCATTCCCTCTATACGAACTGTTTTTTTAATACTATTTTCATATTCTAATTTTTTCCCCTTGTTTCATCAGACAAGATTGTCCGAACGAATCGATCGTGAAAGATAGAGAATTCTTTAGACAGAGCCGCAGAGCTGCGTCGGAAAAGGACCGGCTTTGTCTCATTTCAAAGAGCTTTAGTTGACGATAGTTAATGCCAACATCTTCATCGTGACATATTTTAAGAAATTAAATAATCTGTACCACTGAAACGTCTAGGCTAGGGAAACTTAGATGCGAAAGTACTGTATGCTTTAAAATAAAATTCTAACTTAAACGTTTAAAAACAACACACTTAAAATGTAACTGCCTTAGGTAATGCACGCATCAGAAACTTAAATAAACAGTCCCTTAGGACGAAAAGAAAAATAAATAAATGGGCGATTGATTTCTTCTGCCTTTAAATGTGCAAGAATATACGCATTATTTTTGGCCAGGTTCCAGAAGACAATAACGTACTTGTCCTAATCCAGTAATATTATTCAATTTGTTGAAAAATAAGACAACAGAAAATGGTTATGCAGATAATACGATAACAACAAAGTTATAGGATAGTAAAATGTGATTAGAACCAAGGTTTTTCGATACGACAAACCAAAATATAGCTTTACCACCATCTTAGTCCCCATTGCCCATTTGCGTGCGATGAAACAACTTTGAGTACATCACTTTTTTAATATTTCCCTACATTTAACTTTTTTTTAACTATTCTAGGTTCAATATACTGTCCATTAACAATTGTTTTTACCTTTTTATTACACTTATCGCAATGATATGCATCTGCACCTTCAAGAAGTTCACCTTTGACATACTGCTCCAAAGATTCCGTTAAAGAACTGTGATTTCTTATGTCGACACTAAACACACTAAATGGCTCCTCCTTTGAATAACGATGGGGACACTCTTGACATATTTTCTGATCACTGAAGGAGCCACCAAGCGTGTTAACCATAAATTGAGTATGCCCCAAAGCTTTTAATCCTTCGTCTAAGCTTTCAAATAACGACATAAAAAATTCAACTGCATCCTGTTGTTCCCGTAAATTAACAGGTTCTCCTTGTAGTCTTTAAATAAACAAATAATATAGATTTTATTAAGAAAAAAATAATGTTACAATGAACATATATATAATTGAATTTGCTTTTGCTTTATACAAAATTACACGTCTACTACTTTACCACAGTTGTATTGGTTGCTTATCACATAGTTTACGTTATTTCCTCCGCTAAAGGAAGAAATAGTTGCTAAGTGCATATTCTCTCAATAAGATTCATTTTTCGTCCAGGCTTCAACCGTCTAATATAAAACTAGATTATCATAAAAAAAACCTTACTGCGAACTCCAATTAAAGCAAATTCAAAAATGCAGAAATTCAATTAACATTTTCGATTAATGTAAGATGAATTATAACGGCCAATATACACGCCGTCTCTTAATGATAATTTTGTTTCATATTAGTGACTAGTTCGAGACTATGTCATTAAATACTAAAATATATCGACGATATTGTACGACTGTCCTAAGGAATTCTATGGAGAGAATTCAGTCACCACTCCACTTGTAATTCATTGTCCAAAATCTTATAGCTGAAGACCTTCATTTATACCTCATATATATAAAATAATCGGCGTCAGTGTGGAATGAGAAAAGAATCAGTTAAAGAACATATATTATTCAAACTCGAGAACAATAGTCATTAATAGCCCTGTCGAAATTGTTTTAATAGTTTGACATGGAAGGCAGAGTTATACAAAAATTCCCAATGCTATTCTCTCAAAAAAAAAATCACGCATCAGAACATTTCGAGTGGATTGATAACTCTTCCAAATCCTTAATGTTACTCAGTCTTACATGGCACCAAAGGGAAAAATCTAATAGCGTGTCACAAGATTTAAACAAGATTCGCTAGTATGAAGCGCAATATTTGTTAGTCCCATAGCTTTAGTGCACAAAATCCATTCGTGCCATTGATTTTCATAACGTAGCTAACAAAAATTTTAAAGAAGTGCTTGTATGTAATGTGCTTCAAGCGTGATCCATTAATTCCTCTAATTAATTCAACAGTAAAACAGAAACTACCATTCGTAAAACTAAAATATTTAAAGTTTATTATGCGAACGCAAATATGGATACAATCAGTAACAAAAGTAAGTACATTCTTATATGGTACAAGTTTATCCTTAAGAATAAAATACACCAGCACGTGCTATTTTTTATTTTGTTTTTGGGGATAAACTTACACCAGATAACAGTACACTAACTTTCAACGATTACTACAGAGATATACTCAATGTTCAGTTAAAGTGGAAAATGTACTTACTTGAAATGTGTCCATAAACCGCGTGGCACGTAATATTGCAAGGCACTATGACCTAAATGCGCAAAGATCGCTTGCACATGCTTTAAAATGCCAACATGATAATTTTTCTGTGTGTTTCCGAAAAAAATTTCATCATTATAAGGGGGTGATTCCGCATCACCACTAAAGTCTTCAGCTTCGTTCACAGCAGCACCTTCAGCTTTTAAGATACCAACTCGAATAGATGAAACCATATACAATTGTTGCAGAACTGAATTCATATAGCATGTGGCTCCAGCATTTTTCAATCCACAAAATCCTTTAGGTGGTCTTATACCAATTGGTGGTAAATAGTCCCATTCCTTAAGTGGTTCTATTTCTAAATATAAGATAATAGTTACTAGATTCAGATTTTTACTAAGAGAAATAAATTACCACTACACACATTGTTGATAAGCGTTTTTGTTAAAATTTTCATATTGGAAACGCAGTTTTGGCATAAAGCTACCAGAAGTTCACAGGCTGCCGCTATTGTGTGTGGACTTCTACACACGGGGGGAGGCGCTTGATAATTGTTCAACTTGCCTGTCTGCCTAAAATGTAGATACTCCCGCGACGCAGGGAATAAAAATTCATCAGCAATTTCCTCCAGCAAACCACTAAGTTGAGTTTTTATTTTAGGGTCTATGAAAAACATTAGTTCTTTTGTTAGGCATAAGTGACCTTCTAACAGATCCTCATGCACTTGTGTGTTTCCACTCGATATCACATTATTCTTAACTTGTCTAAGCCAGCTTATTTCATGTGCTAATAAACCTTCTATTACACTATGAGGCCAGTTCCAAGTACAACCGTAACTTAGAGTTCTACATAAAAGTTGAAATAGGTCAGCACATGTACTAGAGTGTGGCGGTATAGATGTGTGCAGCAAGGAAATCAAATGATTAATCATATATTCAAATGGACGGCTATTTCCAGAATAGTAAGTGCAACTAAAAAATAACTGTTCCGCAGCAATTTGACGCACAATCCTTGAAGGGTTTTTTAATATGAGTGATGTTATGAATTCGGGCCAAGTTTCATCTTGAATTAAGGCTTCGTTGGCACTAGGATTCAAAACGAGGCTTATAATAAGTACTTCAAGTGCTTCTTTACACAGAGCTAGATCCTGTGCATCCGGCATAGCAATATCAGCACTAAAGTCATCTTTACTTCCATACATTTGAAACCGTCCACATGAAGATGACCACGCGAGTTGGATGATTGCTTTAATTGTAGAAAGATCAGGGCATGACCACTGTAAAGCTTCAGAAAACAGTTTTCTACTTTTTTGACCTTCGGTACTGGCTGTTAACATTTCAGCAGCTATATTTTCACCTAGCTTAGTAGATATAAACCGTAATGTATACTCCGAACTATTAGGAATAGATGTTAGAATTTGCTTTAAAATCTCTATTTGTGATCTGGAACGCATGTCCGAATTTGATGGCTCATCTCCAACTCGACTTAGAACACAGCATGTTATGTATAAAAATAATTTAACAAGACGAAGAATACTTTGGAACGCTGAACGTTTTGTTTGCATATCCGCATTAGGCAAGAAGTTATTTTTAGTCAATAGTTCTAATAAGAAGTGCGCAACTCCCGATCTTAACCACGCTGATTGCACAGCAAGTGACTCTTCACTAAATGGATCAATTGCAGGTACAAGAATAGCACTTAGCGTTTCTAAATTGTATAATACCTTTGCCGGAGTTGTATACAAAAAGATTTTAAGCGGAGTAGGTTCTTCCAATGTATACTTATATTCTTGATCTTTTGGTAGAAGTTTATCGTAAGATTGAATATTTTCCGATCCAACAATTTGATTAGTTTTTTTTATATGACACATTCGTTGTAATTCGTTTACTGTTTCTCTATCTGGTGGAAGGAGATTCAAAAGCATTAGTGCGTTGTCTCTTAAATTGCTGTACTGAATATCTACACCAAGTTGATGAAGTTTCAAAAAGAAGTTCGTATAAAAAGGTTTCTCTGAAATTATAACACCAGGTAATGTATATTCAGATTCAACTCTTCGTATGTCCGCACTGGGACGAGGTGGAGATCCAGTGCTTGAATCGCTTGAACTATCAGGACTGCTGGCAAGCACAGTTCCAACAGGTGTCAATTTTGCCGTAAGTACCATTTTATCTCTAATTGTGTAACTAGATAAAGGATCAGTTTCATCCGATATATCAACTAGTTCTCCATTGTTATAAAAAAAATCGATTTTTATATTTGTTGTTGAAGTCCCTTTTAAACGTTTAAGAATGCTTCGTTTAAAAGATGCAACCGTTTCATTGCTGTGTGTTATGATTTCAATATCATCAATTGATCGTCCTGGATTTTGAAAACGTATGTATAGACTGGTATGTTTTCCCCTTGTTGCGCGGCATAGTGGTAACTTATATCGATCGCCGGTAAAGGATCTGTCACATTCTTTTACATATTCTTGCAGTACCTTCAGAATTCGGCACATTTTTTCAGCTTCGCTGGCCCACAATTTTGTCTCTTTGTCGTCAACATTAAACTCTACTGTATTAGTGAAGAATACTATACTATCATAAAGACTTTTCAAACGATCACAGCATTCTTCAATAAACATCTCATGGTATGAAGGAACATTTGTCAAAAGCGTGGGACCCAAAGCTGTTGAGACTTCCCGCAACAATCCTATGGCTTTGTTAGCAATTTCTATATCTGCAGACGTAATTACGAGCCATAAATATTCTTTACCAATAAGATCATTACTTTCAAGTATATATCCTCGATGTACAGCTTTCAACTTGTCTTCCTTAGAATTAACAGCTTTGAAAAATCGTTCAAAGCATTTGATTCCACTTTCTGTTAATAATGATGGATCAAGCTGCAGTATATTGTTTTCAAAGAAATCTTTATTCACGCCTGGATCGAGATCTGGTTCTTCTCCCATCAATTTACTAAACCATCGGAAACATTCTTCTCGGTCACTGGGGAAAATTGATTTCACAGCCAAGCAATTCCATATTTGCTTTGCTTGATCTGCACAAAGCCAAAGCTGACCATCTTTCAGAAGATATTTTAGAAAATCCAACCGTTCTTGAATTTGTAGTTCATGCGTAAACCTTCCATCGATGCAATATTTGGTTGGATCAATATTGTGGTTTTCTTCAATTATAGTTCTAATTTTATCCATGTAAGTAATAAGGCTATTTGTTACAAGAATAACTAAAGAATATTCATTTTGTAAACGTTCGATTACTTGTTGCCTATTTAACACTTTATTAGAGTTCTGAACATGATGAGGATTTGATTCATATAGGCAGCATATCTCTCTAATTAATCGCAGAGCGGGAAGTACCCAATTATCACCTGCTTTGAGTTCCTCCACGCACTTGTCCAGCCATACAGTTTTCTGTGCGTCACGTTCTTGAGAGCAGCTATAATCTAAAATTTTTACATGCGCAATCAATGCTTGGTCTAAGACTTCCGGGGGTATTTCCACATTATGGGCTAAGGTCCAAAAAAGCTTTAAAACTTTTTGGGCCATAACGCCATTTTTGTCATCTTCAGCTAACCGTCTAATTAACTCAAGCAGATGTTCTCTTTGTCTTTTGTTTGCTGTTGTCATACTCGTCTATAAAAAAAAAATATAGCAGAGGTTTTTATAAAGAGGTTTCGTCTCGTAAAATAGATTAAAATGTTTTTATTAATAAGGTAACCCTGCTTTAAAAACCCAAATCAATGTGACCAAACAAAGAAACTTGCTCAAAGAACCCCAAGTGTACACTATAGTTTAAGGTTTCCTAACAAAAAGAAGCTCTTACAGGATGTCTGCCTCTCTGTCTCTGTCCTTTACATATATTATGTCTACGCAGAGCTTTAAAGCCCTTTTGACTTAATAGAACAAATTTGGACCAAAGATGCATTCCGCCCACCCAAAATTAATGTACAAAAATAAAATTAATGTTTTTGTTTTTTGGAATAAGTCAAATATTGAAGAAAAGGTTAGAACTAACACGCTTGGAAAGATTTTTATCAGCTTTGACATTTGTTACAGGTGTCGAGACGGCGTCTAGACTACGAAAATATCTGTCTGTCCGTAATGAGTTGAAACTTAGTACCTAATAAACCACTAAGAGTTAAGAAACGAAATTTCAAGAGATGATGTAATTCAATTTAAAAAACTTTCCGATGATGATGATGACATTTTAGTGATGGGATAGTTAGCATTAACAAAATTAATACATGATAAAAGATTTTTTTCAAATTAGCAGTATGAAAATCACTTGCTAAATTTGAAGAAATGCTAAGCTATTTTTCTGCAGCAGGCAGTGCGTTGTGTATTGTTTACACATAATGAAAAAAGGAAGTAGGAGAAACGTAACCTCAAAACAATGCGCACACACAGACCTAATTTTAATATTAACAACGCATTTTGTTATGAACGTACATTTGCGAATTGTTGATGTTTAAGAATTTTTTTTATTTCCCAAATTTATCTGTATGAACGACAATAATTAAATGGTTTTACAGTGAGTGGGATGTACACTTAATGTGGCACAGGTGGGTTTTAATCCACCAGAGGTGTTAGAGGTTTTGTACACTCCGAGCACCCCTTGTTGCTCGTTGTTATCGCCAGGTTTTCTTATTTTTAACATGTTTGCTGTTTAAGCAAATGAATATTTTTTGACGAAATAATACGAATCATCATCATCATTAATGGCGTAACAGCCCACGAAGGGCCAAAGCCTAGCTTTTCGCGCCTCGACTGTGTTGTGCGCATTATAATGTGACACATGTGAAGGGGACCTACAGTTTATTGCCGGTTCCGAATAGCGAATTGCGAAAGCTTTCCGCGACAGAAGTACTCCAGGAGGATTGTCAATCGTTAGCTGGAGGTGGGGCCATGAAAATTGTTTGTGGTGTTTTTTCCCCGAGCTGTATTCGAAACCGGGTACTCTCACTTAACAGTCCGACGCACTAACGATTAAGCCACGGCGCCCACTATAAAATATATACGGTTCACTACACTACGCTTTGCACGATTTTTTACATTCCCCTAATCCTTATAAAAAATGCAAAACTTTTTAAGAAAAATTTCGTTTTACTTTATATTTCTTATTAATTTAGTCTTAGGTATTTGCTAAGCATGAAAAAATCGCATGCTAGTTAAATTAATCGAAAACAACACCTTTTTTGGACTTCAAAGCTTAATATGTCAAAAATGGGAATGTTAAACAATAAGTTGAAAATGAAACCTCTATTTTGTCTTATATGACCTATCCAACGATACATCACATCACTCAAAAGCTTCATTTAAAAAAAAAAAACAGTAGTAGTTTGAAGAAAAAATTATTATTCTAAATATTTTCGAAACATGGTAACGCCAATATATATATATATTTTTTTTTCAAATTTGTCGGTTCCTTTGAAAATAGGGTGCGGCACATTCTAACGATACTTATATCAAAGAAGAAAAAAGAAGAAAATAGTTTTTTTTTAAATGTATTGTAATTTTAGTTAAAACCAACTTTTTTGTTTAATACCTTTTTAAAATTCTCTTTGAGTAATTTAAATACATCATCTGCGAAAATTTCGTTTCTCAACTCTTAGTAGTTTACCGCTAAGTGAATGAAAAACCCAGTGACTAGATATTATCGTAATCTAGACCTCTCCCTCTTTAATAAAGCCCATGCTGAACATCTAAGGCAATAAATGTTTTTCGCGTTATCAAGATACGTCTACACTCCAAATTTTATCCCTTAACTACAAACGGCTTAGAAGTTATATGCAGTTTTGCTGCAGCGACAGACAGACGGACAACGAAGTGATCCTGTAAGGGTTCTGTTTTGAAACTGTTTTTGAACGGAACCCTAAAAGCTTGTATAATATAAAATATTTTTACAAAATCATATTTTTGCCTTAAAAATTCAAAATATATAACAAAAAAAATAATAATAATAATGTAATTCTAATAATTACAGAAATGGTAAAACTGACACTGAACTGTTATTTTTCGCAACTGTATATATAAATTATGCATACAGTGGTGAAGAACTAATTAGAAACGAAAATGTTCAAATGAAAAAGGTAGTTTATTTTTTGTTAAAAACACATCGCATATAGTTTTTTTTACTTACGACAGCTGCAATATTGTCTTTGCTAACATAATCAAAGAGAAAAAATGGATTTTATCACAAACACAATCACATATACAATAAAATGGTCGAAAGAGTATGTTTTTAGTGGGAAATATAATTAGAACTAATGAAAAAGTTAAATATTGTAAATGAATTTTTTTTATTTGATTAAAAAATATTTTGTGGGATAGCCCAAATTGGCGAAACAACCCTGCGTTTTGGTAAGCTTGCTGCCAAGCCCTGGTATAGTTTTGGTCGATATTTTTCCAAAAGATGTGCAATGATCTTTTAAATCTGTTCTAAATTCTTTACAAAATTTATGCTACACTTCTCCCCACATCAGCCCAAAAGTTTTCAATGAGATTAAGACCGGGATTCTGTGCTGGCCAATGCAGCTAAGTGAATGTCCTTTCTGGTCAATAATGGATTCGCCTTACTCAGCGGACAAATAAGCTTAAGCTTAACCTCCCTGACTGCGGTTTTCCTTATTCGGGTTTTATTTTTCGAATATTCCATGCTGCTTATTTTCGGGTAGATCTTAGTTATGCCATAGACTATCTTTTTGGAGCACATTTAGGCTCCAGCCACAGAATCTATGGAAGCCTCTCCTTGGTAGTACTTTACGATTACGAACTTCATTAATTCTTGTGTGCAACTCATTTTTCAAAGATTTTTGTCTTAAAATAGATAGACTCTACTTTGTTCTACGAAATAATCTTTAGTAGATAAATTTCCGTGATCAAAATAATACGCAAAACAAAGGACAATGTCAGCTGTTAAAAGTCGTAAGCTACTAACACGTTTATCTTGTTTATAAATTGTGTAAAGCAAATAAGAAAACCAATTTGATCATTATTATTTTGCTTGTTTCTAATTAGTTTTCCACCACTGTATATAATCTTATCTCTACATAAATTTTAATTGCAAACTTATTTGTAATTCTAGTTCAGTTTATCGGTTCACAATATACGCAGCAAATTTGTGTTCCTCTCGAATATATTTTGGTACAATAATCTTACTTAACTTAAATTCATATTAAAAAAAAATTATTTTATAACTTACTTGAAAACATTTAAATAAATGATCCAATTGTTCTGGGATGAAGTCCCACGCTAGCTTTGCTAACAGATCATGAACATTTTTGACTATTGCTTCATGCTTTCCAGCTTGAGCCTTCCAGACTGCATCGAGGTCATCTAAGGTTAGAGCGTTTTCCTTTATGAGAAACCTTATGATTTTTTCCAATTTTTCCACGTATTGGGGTTGATGTAAAGAGTCCTTTAACACAATTTCTAACACATCCGACTTTTTAATCCACACCTAAGAGAATTTCAAATTTAATTATTAGAAATAAATAAAAGTTTTCTTTCCTACCGCCATGCGCTCAGCTGTTAACCAGTTCATTTCGTCATCTGACAAACTTTGTGATAATTGAGTTCTATGCGAACAATACGAAACTGCTGTAATTACTTTATTGATCTCATTAAGAGCGTTCATTTTTCCATTAAAACTTGAAACTTGAAGTAATCGCAATATCATTTTTAAACGAAAAATTTCAATTTCACGAATAAGATCGCCTTGGTCTGGCAAACGGCTTGCTAAACAACGAGCGGACTTTACGATTTTATGGATAAGGTCGCTTCTTCCTTCTGACTTTGCTTCATATTTTAATTCTGCGTCTGTCAAACTGTCCAAAATATCTAACACTATTATCCAAATAGGCATGAAATATGTTTGTATAGTAGACGGTGTCAACAATTCGTAGCACTGCCCAAAAGGTCGAATTAAATAATAAATAAACGATAGTGATATTTTAGCATTATCTCCAATTGTTGATGAATCCTTTGAAAGCGAAAATGCTTTATTTTGGTTGTTTAAACTTTCAGTGGAAGACACTTTTGATTTAAGTGATACTACCCCAGTGTTAAAACGTTCCAATAAGTTATCAAAGCCACCTAGTTGTCCGAACCGGTTGATTAAATCAACCAGCCATCCACGAGGACGTTTTGGTTCAGGCGGGACAGAGGCAAATTGTTTATTATCCTCCAAAACACCCCAGACAGCGTCTGGGCCAAAACATTCAGGTTGCCGCGCGACATTGAAAGTATTAAATTTATTATTTGGATCTAAGACTATAGAAAGAAGATCTAATAAATATGGGTTATCACGATGCATGTGAATAGCAATCAAGTGCAAAAGCTTTCCGCAAGTTATAAGAATACAATGATGAATATTATACTTCCATGAATTAACGGCTTCGTCTGTAAGAATTTTAACAAAAGACGTTGTTAAAGCGTTTTTGTAAAAATCTAAACATGGCTCGCAATTATGATCACAACCTGTAAGACAAATGTTTGTAAGAAAAAAAAACAACAAAAAAATATTCTGCAGTTTACCAGCCAATGTAAGATTTATTGCTGCATTTAATAAGTGTTCAAGTTCTTGTTCAGGTAAAACGGGAACAACCCATCTTGGATTGGATATCTTTTGATTTAAAGACCGCAATTTCATCACTGGAAATGATGATATTAACTTTTCAGTTGTCCTGCAAAAATAATAAATTGACAGGCAAATTGAGGGTGGTGTTTTCCAAAATAAGTGATTTTTTTTACATTTCATCCGCATTTTCGTCCAACGCAGCCGAATCTGACTGAACATCAGTTTTTTCAGCTGTCTGACGACCGTGGGAATCGAAAGTCATGATTCAGCCTTTTAGTCAATCCTTACTATAATTAAATAAATAACAACAAGTTTTATAAAATAGTTACCACTGATTATGTGAATATATTATTGCTATATTATATATTTTAAAACAACGTTTTTTTGCTCCTTTATTTTATACGTAAAACAATATATACATCCAGTACATATGCATCTCTATATATGTATAAGCCGTGAAACTTTAATAACATGCCGGAATAAAAAATACGTATTTTTTTAACAATGTTTATTTTGATGTGTATTACATCATTTTTATTCACATAAATAAGAAAAATGCAATTTAACAGTTTAATTCTGCGATGAAGATCACGCATTAAACTAATTCAGGAAACAATAAAAATTCACTACTGAAACCAGGCCATGTTAAATTCACTGTATTTGCGACACTAAAATTATGTATTTGCACATTAATATTTAGTTTTTAACTAAATTTTGTCACATACCACAAGTCAAACAAATTATTGTATAGACAAGCCAATAGATTTGACCAGAAAAATATGTTAATTATTATCTATTTTTGTTTTTAAGAAATCTTTTGTCGGTTGTGAAAATCAGCCGGTCACAAAATGGCGATTACTTCTGCGTGTTATAGCTATATGTAAATAATATTCATAATTGTGATTTATCACAATTTATTCGAAAATCCAAATACTGATATATCACAGCGAAACGATTTGACAATTCATATAAAAATATTTTAAGAACTAACACTGGGAACAAAGCACACAAATTACAATTCACAAGAACGACCCATTTAAATCATTGTTCGATTTAGCAACTTGAAGTCAGTTCTTCTAACAAATTGTCAATTGGTGTTATCCAACCATTGTTACCATATTGAAGTACTATTTATTGTCATAAGTTTTTCGCGACATTTTATTACAAAAGAATTATTTTAACATCGTTTTTTGTCTATATCAGCAACGTTTATGCATTTATTTATTAAACTTTTAACAGGAGCCAACTACGACTTATTTTAGCAAAAATCTAGCTAGTAATATATACAAGTAAAATCGGAATACTCCAGGTGCGAAGCAGAGCAGCGGACATAGAGTTTGTTTACGTTAAAGTAAAAAATATAGTGTGCTCAGGACAGCTGTGTTCACATTGATATGAGCACACGTTCTTCACTTTCATCCAGAGATCTAAGATCTAAGATCTATTTGGATTTCACCAGAGACAATTTAATGAGCTGTAAAGTGTGCTTTGTTTTGGCTTTATTTAATTTTAATTTTTGGATGATTTGGGAATAAAGATCATTTAAAAAAAAAAAAGTTGAAACGAAGCCTCTAATTTTCAAAAACAAATACAGTACTCCCCGGATATTAGCACATGCGCATGGGCATAAAATTGTGTTGCTCATAAGTGAGTTTTCAATTAAATTTCTACTAAGCGGGGATAGAGCATAGGATAGAGCTTTTCGGAATATCGCTACTCAACCCTTATAGATCCGAATTTTCAAAATTTTGGAGCACTTAAATAAAAAAGGTGAGAGACACAATGTTTCGGAATTGTGAGAAGTACGCCCCACAAATTACCGTAAGTTGGTTACTGTTGTATAACTTCTTGAAAAAGCTGGTATTAATTTTTCGCTAACATTTTTTTTTTCTAAACATTCTTTGAGAATATTTTTTGCGCAAGTAAAACACGTCACGTGGTAAATTTCTGTTTCTTAATACCTAAATTGTAGAAAATGGAATAAAAAAAAATTAAAAAACGAAACAATGGACGAAACGAAGATATACGGCTTATCCGCCTATTTAATAAGCGGGTTTCACACCTGACTAAAAGTTGTACAATTTGCTTGATAACCAAAGTTGCCTTAGCGTTCATATTTAACTACATGCTTGAAAACTTCACTTCAAAAAACTCCAGTAAATTTTTTTTTTCTATGATCATCAGTTGAAAATGTTGAACTTTCTGACTACAAGTCGGCCGATTTGCAGTTTCGAGCACATGGACGATTTCTAGTCGACAAGCACGATTGTCAAGCAAATCGTACAATTCGTAGTCAGGTGTGAACCCCGCTATAAGGGAATCAAATGATAATTTGTTGGAATACAATAGCAATTGGCCGTAAGATTCAAACAAATCTAGCCAAAATTCTTTTTCATAGCTGGACATCTAATTTTTTTGCAATTTACAATTTTTATGCTCAATGAAAACAGAACCACAAATTAAAATTTGTACTGGGTCGTTCGACATGTGACTACATACACCACATGTCTAACGACACAGACAAAAAGTTCAACATGTTCAACTTTTCGTACCACAGTCGAAACAAAAGGCGATTTTATTCACTAAAAGTTAAACACAACTTTACGATTTTTGTCCTCGGCTTTCGATTTTGTTTTCATTTACCCATATGTTGTCGTTTCAACTTTAAATTTTCAACTCGAAAGTTTATCCACTCTTAATTTTTAACTTACGGAAATAGTATAAGTTGAGTGAGAAAACACGGGGTATTGCTGTATTTCTATTTGTACATTATCGTAGTGAGCCAGTCAGTTATCAGCTGTTCGTCTTATCAGACTAGAAAACATAAAACCAATTAAACCATACCCTAGATTAGAATCGTAAATTTAATGTTCTTTCCTCTAATATTACTTTGTTCTCAATACTTATGTCTTTCCAAAACTGCTTCTGGTGGAGAAATATTTTTGAGCGATAAAGCTTCTGTTTTTTCTTTTGCTTTGAAACATACATAAAACCCCATAAAGAGTACCAACACCGTCAGTTTAGTGTAGCTGTGAAATGCCGTCCTTGCGATCGAAATTTTATCCGCTTTAAACAGCCTCTCAATGTGCCATGCTCTTCTTTTGCAATTTTTTTTCGCGTTTCCTTATTTTTGTCTTTTCTGTGAACTATCTATCCTTGCTACCGATACATGGTTTGTTTTTAAAACGTTGGGGATTTATCTGGAAGATTGCATCAAACCTACTAATTCTATGAGCTCTTGCTTTAAACCTTTACTTAAACGACTCATTATAAGCAAATAATGTAGAGAACATTGCCTATCAGACTGAAATTATTAAGCTAAGTTATGGCTTTAAATTAAACAACACCAATATATAGTGACGATTTCAATGGTGCGAAACTGTAACAAGAATACGTCGAAATATTGGGCGGAAACACAAAAAACGATAGGATTCCGTAGATAAGATTGTAAGAAACAAAAAAATAGAATTTGTTTGAAAAATTGTGGTTACCCTGCAGTATTTCATTTTAAATGGGAACATTGTTATACTTTTACTCTTCAGTGTTAATACACAAACTCAGTCCATCCATACATTAAAAATAGATACTAATATACTGAAATTAAAAATATTTATTCAAAATTCTTATTAAGATTCTTTTATTGATCATGTTGCTGTTGTTCAGAACGAAGTTTATAATCGGCATGTTGTAATTTAATAGCAGCACGCTGTTGATCTGCAGATTTTATGTGTCAATGTCAAGGTCCCAGGGGAAATTAAAAAAAAAGAGAGTTGGCCAACTCCCTGTTTTAATATTTCAAACTATCAGTGAATGGTGAATAAAATCATTTTTCAATTCTCCGGTTAAATCAGATTTACTTCAAAGTTAATCAACTCTAGGTTTTTCGACAAATTAAACGATAGTGAAGAGGGCTCTTAATCGACCGAAAAATCAATTGATGCCTGTTTCATAGCAGCGAGAGTGCGAAACGAGTTCAGCGCGAGAATCGCTGTCGAATCGTCTCGCTCAATCAATTCACCATTCAACGATACTCGTCGGCGATTTTTTTTTTTTCAAAAACGAATGTCAATCTTATATTTCATTGACGAATATTTATAAAATGTATATTTTTGATTAAAAAAAGTATTTTCATTTATTAAATCAATATTTTTTTCTTTTTATATCTCGTTTATTTTTCTCATTTTGTTTTTCTTTCACAATAGTAACGTATTACGTTACTAGACGTCTCGCTCTCGTCTCGCAATACTTTAGTGTAGACTTTACCGGAGAGACTTCAAAGGGGTATGCCCCTATAATTGGTACAGTCTTTCTTATTCCCTTATTTAAAAAGTGGGATAATCACCCCAGTCTGCATCTCGTCACATTCCCAGGCCACCTTAATAACACAAGAGGGCCATACCCATCGCCTTAGCCATTTCTGGCCGGATATCATCAACACCGGTGGATTTGCCGGCCTTTAGCGCTTCAATCGCCAAAGTGACTTCCTTCGCCGTTGGGCTTCTTCGACCTACTGAAGATGACAGGTCTGCTACCCTTAGTGCCCTGTTCGGGATTGAGCAACTCCGAGGAAGCCTCCGAAGTTTGCCAGAACACCTTATTCGTAGATCTATGATCGCTTTGCAACTTCTCTCCGAACTCCTTTCAAGACTGCTCTTTAGCTGCTCGCACAACCAAGTTCTGCAAGTTCTTCTCTCTGATGGCTTCTTGAACTGCGGGTGTTTTAAGTTACGCAGTCCACTTCTGACCTCCAGCCATGATACAAATATAGAAGGTAATATATTGCGCATATGCCAATAAAAAAAAAATGAATTCAAAATGGCTGGAAATGTGACTCTAACTATTGTGACACTAATTGTCACACGTTTGCTTACTTGTAGGTGCAGTGACAATTCATATTGAACGTATTCGGTCTAATGGGGTCACCATTTTTAAACATGCGCAGAACGGAATCAAGATACTTGCGCTAAGTATATTACCTTCTATATTTGTATCATGCCACCAACCATCACACCAAGCTGCTTCACTCCATAAACATCACGGGCAGAGGCAATAATTGCTGAAAACAGTCGCCATTCCTCTTCTACATGCGACGGAACATTTGAAGTTTGTACCAAACCTTTCGCACAAAATTTTGCCGCACCTCACTGTCCTGTAGTCTCTCACACCGTATGCGTTTAACCACTCTTGGTTTCGAATTGACAGAAGAGGTACTTTAAAGGAAGATACAGCGTACACAACATTTGGTTATGATCAGTTGGCAGTTTAGCCCCTCTTAACACACGAACATCACAAAACATCCGTCTGACTGATTGATTGTACCACAAAGAAATCTATCAACGATTTCTGTTGACGAGTCTGACGGTACCAAGCGTATTAATGGATGTCTTTGCTTGGAAAAAATGTGTTCATAATATACATCCATTATGACACACACTTCCCCATGTTGTCATACCCACACCAACTTGAGCATTGAAGTCAACTTCATTCAGGAAAGTCGCATAATCTGACTCTAGATTCGGTACGAACACCTGCACAAGAGCCAAAGTCGATCTTTCTAGCTTAAGCTCTCCGCCCTAATGGCATCCACTCCAATACCCTGTCTACCAGCTTGGGACTCGTGATTATCCCCACTTTTGCCTGCGCTGACATTTGAGGTGCAATTCCCGACAGGCTACCGAGCGGAACAAACCGACCAACCGATGCTCGCATGCTGCCACTATTTAGGACGGCTTGAAATAAGGCCTTGACACACCAGGCAAGACAGGCTTCGACACTTGTCTACGTCGTCTTGTCATTCCATATGATGGTGCGCTTCGTTAGAGGGGTTTGAGATGTACGAAAATTAATTCACACACCCCGGGTTCAGCTTCCAACGACGTTCAATGTTTTTCCATTGGGAAGACTCTGCGTTAGCGGTTGTAAGTACATATGATTGACAAAGGTTGTTCCAGTGGAAGGGTTAATATTCTACTATAATACCGAATTTTTATATGATTGTTTTTATCTGTTGTGATTGTCGTTGTTTCTGGTACTGCTGATTAAAATATTAAATTTCTGGTCTATAACTTATTTGATTGTAATTAAAATGGGCGAAATTGTTGCCTCAACTTTAGCGCTTAATGCAATATTAAAACCAGTACTTTCACAGGTAAGTCATTTAATTGAAGTTGAAAGTAACCATTTTCCTTTTCGATAATCCACAATTTTGTGTATTTCTGTACAGCTGGAATGCCGTGACATAGGAGCATCGCAATCCCTTCAATCCATCTTTTCGAATTTGGAACAATATCACCCAGGTTTTTTTTACAATTTGTTACTAGAAGTTATTGAAAAGGCTGAGTTGAAAATCAACATAAATGAAGTAGTTCTCAGATTGCAGGGATCAGCTGCGGTTACAGATAGTACGATTTTTGGGTGGATTGATTTGAATAGTGATTAATGACGGTATTCTGTTTTAGCAAATGAGCATTATCTAATGCGAAGTGAAGAACCTTTTCAAGAACTGAACCGAAAATCAACAGCTTTAAAAACCATACTGAGCAGGATTCCTGATGAAATAATGGATAGAAAAACTTTCTTGGAAACTATAAAGTAAAATTACTGATATATTTTGCATGTATATAAAGTTATTCTTATATACTCTTCAGAGAGATTGCAAGTGCAATTAAAAAGCTACTTGACGTTGTAAATGACATTGGCATTTATTTGCCAAACTCCTCGGCGAAGTTGGCTGTAGAGCAACGTAAAAAGGAGTTTGTGAAATATTCGAAGAAATTCAGCACCACTCTGAAGGAATATTTTAAAGAAGGCCAGTAAGATCACGTTAAACAGTACATTTGTCAGAAGCTTTTAGTAAATGTTTTTTTTTTTCAGCTCCAATGCAGTCTTTGTAAGTGCCTTGTATTTGATACGCCAAACCAATCAAATGATGATTACTGTAAAAAATAAATGTGAATAAAAAGACCGATGTTTCAATATAAATGTTCTGCTTCATAATCTTATAGACACAAAAAAGGCATGCTACCTGGCATCACCACCTGATTAGTTACGGTATAAAAAAGTTGCTAACAATTGTATTTATGCTACTTATTTGATAGCAGCAAGGAAGCAATATTTATCACACATTGCGATAGTCGTTTTTAAGGCTCCGGCACATAGAATACGTTCACAACATTCATAAATGTCAAAGTATTGCTCACGTTGACGCAATTAACGTTAAGCGTATGTAACGCTTTTATGGGAGGTGACACATTGACCAACGCTGACGCTACGGATATAGTTACTCAATTTTTAACTTTTGTCTCACCTTTAGCGTTGACAATCAATATAGTGACATATAATTTCTTTTAATTTTAAATAAACGCCCGTTTTAGTTGTCTACGCGAATTTCTATCATGCGCACTAGCAATGAACTATAATGACCTATAATAAACAGACATGAATATAAAATATTTTTTTAAGTTTTATTTTTTTTTTTATTTTATTTAATCTTTTTTAACTAAACCGTGTTTTTGTGATGTATACACCAGGGTTTTCAAAATCTCTATAAATATGCACCACTGCTTGAAGCAGCTCTTCAAAGGGACTTTTTTTTTGTCGCTATTTCCCTCCTTCGCTGCTATCCCAGACAACCCAATATATACACCCTAAATTCGTGAATAACTGTTAAATCCATTGACGTGCACTGTTAAATCCATTGCGTGCTTGCTACAAGTTGCAAGAAGACATTTTTTGTTTATTTATGTGCAAAAGAAAAAAAATCGACTTAGAGGTATTGAAAATAGACCAAGGGTCGATAAAATGTATTCGAGTTAGAAAAATTTTAGACTTAGAGGTTGGTTTAGAGGGATTCGACTGTAAATACAAACCGAACAGAGTAGAACATTAACAAAGCAAAAGACAAAACTACCCTCATCTATTGGCGGAATGCAGCAAACATATACCAAGACCAACTGCTAATTAAGTAAAGCAGTTCATTCAATTCAATTGAATAAAAATCATATAAGATTTATGGGTACTTTTGGGATATTGCGATGAGTTGTCCTATTACCCCAATTTTTCTCAGATTTTTTTTGCCCTTTATTTCAGAAAATAAAGCAAGATAATAAGGTTACCTCAGATGAAGTTCGGAAGTTATTAGCAAATATGTTGAAGTGACAGACAGACGGACACCGAAGTGATTCTATAAGGGTTTAGTTATTCCTTTGGAACGAAAAAAAAAACGGGTGCTTTAGTTTTGTCGCGGTCATTTTTAGACTTTCTGTAACTTATTCGTAAGTTTATTTTGTTTAAACATATATAAAATAAGGAAAAAAATCATCATATTTATGTTTATTTCATTTAGTAAAATTAGGAAAATAAGGAATAAAATCATCTTCGAAACTTCTCCCTGTCATCCGCTATAAGCAAAAACGTCAGTTTGTTCAATGGATGGCTTCAATTTCGTCAACTACTGTAAATTATCGTAGAAACGATACAACGCGTACCAGCCTGTCAAAAGCGTAAACGCGTAATTCTGTTTTTACTGCAATATGGGATACGACAAATCTCAAGTCAGGGTTGGTTTAGAAGCTAATTAAACCATACAGTTCATTTAAACACGAACTAATTAATTTCTCTTGTTCACATCTCAGCAATCATTTCCCCGTCGGGTAACTACAAGCCTTCGAAACACGAAAAAAGGGAGTCATTTTTTATCGTATCAACAAAACATTTATATTAAGTTTTTTTTTCTATTATATTACATGTCTATTTTTTAGATTTACTCGTATTAAAAAAGTTACATTTGGGTATTTCCATGCAAATACTTTAATCTGCGTTTTCGAAGCTCGCTTAATTCAGTCGAGTTGATATCTGCAATGTTATCAGAATCTTCTTCTTGTCCGATATCTTCAATAGTCACTTCATTCTCATTTGAAGACAGAGAACGATCAGCTGGTGCTGCGGAATCATTATTCGTACTCTCATTTCCATGTTGAATTTCACTATCAGTCGAAACCTTTTGCTTTTCTGATGGCTTGGATGTCGATGAAATTTGCATTGACATTGTGGTTTCATTGTTATAAGCTGTTACCATGGTGTATTGATTCATTAGTACAGTGGATGCATCAATAAGCAGCTTTATGTTTCCCAAAAGCTAAAAAAAATATAATTATTTCAAATTAGTTGAGCAATTTTGCTTTTAAGTAATTAATAATTTCTGTCAGTTATATAAATTCAATTATTGGTACCCGCCCATGTCTTACTATATGCATCGCATTGTTTTATACATGTACAAAGAAAGTAGCAATCGAAAAATATGACAATATGTATTGAATTTTTCTATGAATCCATCACATGTATGCAAAAATCCGTCCGCCGTCCACCGATTTTAAAATTACTAAAATGTCTATAATTTCTATGCTACAAAAATTATAAGGCTGAAACTAGGCTAAAAAAAAATGATCGAGCCGCTTATTTTGATGTAATGTTTCAATTTTCCAAGGTTTCCTAACCGACTTTATAAAACTTCCGAACAGAAATTTGTGAAATTTGAATACAGATTCACACAGATTGTTAAGTTGACTCATACCAAGCGGACCACCCTAATTGAAATTACGGAATTTAGATCGTCTTCGCAACGATTCTTGAAAACCGTCTAACAAAATTTGGTCATATATTATAACAGTTTGTGAAGTAGCTCTGCCTATCTATCTCTAACGCTAAACTACCGATTTTCAAAATGTAGTTAGACAATGCTAGTATCTGTACTGTTTTTTGGAGTATAGTACTGCGTTTTCGACCCAAAAACTGTGTACTGCTTTTTTGACTACAAGCAAATAATCACAAACATGTACATAATGTTAAATAAAATAAACAAAAAAAAATAAATAAATTGTAAAAAAAACCTAACTATGTATGTATACATCTATATTATAAATCTTGTATTATAATCTCGTGTTATATAATTGCGTAGTATTTGTATAAAAATGTATTATATAAAAAATATATATATTGAAAGCAAGTTATAAGCAAATAGTTTAAATGTATATTACTTTGGCGACAACAACGAACGAAAAGGGGCGCTCGGAGTGAACAAAACCCCAACGCCTCGGGTAGATTAAAACCCATCTGTGCCACATAAAGTAATACCAATAACACTAAAGGACATTGGTCCTCTCTTGTATTTTACCTTTCCCTATTCTGTACTACAAATTAATCATCATTGTCACAAAGACAGAAATTAATAAAAATGGGATATTAAAAAAAAATCTCAAATCGTAGCTGGAATTGCTTCGCCAGATTGCAACAAAAAATAAGTATAATGCAAACGCCACAGAAAAACCCAAGTCTCCAATAGAAATTTCAGGCGATGCTGATAATAAAAATGAATCGTCTGGTTTTTATTTTATCGTACCTTTGATTTCTGTTTAGTAAAAAGTGTACTGCGAGAGTAGTTTTTTTTTTTAAATCTATACTGCTTTTTTTTCATCTTTGGGTGAAAAGTACTGTTTTTGGCAAAAAAAAAAAAAAAGTAGAAGAGATACGAGCGTTAAGTAAAGAGTAAGCTTAAACCTTAAACGGACATGGTAATATTATTCACTCAACCGCAATTACTGCAAAAAAATAGTTCTGGACAATACCAAATCTAATCTACGCTATGTCAAACTAAATGATAGTTGTTTTATCTGCACAAACGCGTCGTTTTCCACAAAACGCAGTGAAACCGCAGTGCATGTATGTTATAACAGTTTTTGAAGAAACTCTGCCTGTCTCTATTTCTAATGCTAAACTACCGATTTGGATTTGACAAAATTGAGTCTATTATAACCTTTATCATGGTAATATTATTTAAACAACCAAAATAACTGATATTCGCGCGGACGAAGTCGCGGTAGCCGCTAGTTATTTATAATTTAATGTAATAGGGTGACGTTAAAGGCCGTTGAGCCCCGGTTTTCGCGCATCCACTGTGTTGTGCAGTATAATTTTGACACATGAGGAGGGGACCTACTGTTTAATGTCGGCTCTGAACGGTGAACCAAGAAAACTTTTCGTGACGGAAGCACTCCAGGAGGAATGTCAGTCAATGGCTGGAGGTGGAGCCGTGAAAATGGTTTGTGGTGTTTTCCCCCAAGCTGGACTCGAACCCGGGTTTATCGAACTGCATGAGATTTAGCAGTTTTTGTATTCTTTATTTGCGGATCGAACTGCGCGAGCATACAACTCGGCAGGCGATGAAATTTCTGTCTATATTAGTGAAGGTATTATTAAAGTAATTAGTAAATATGTGTTTTTTAGTCAAAGATTGGATTCCGCAAAGTAGAGAACGCAAATAAAATGTGACCGTGTTTTTTTTTCTCGTTTTTCCACTATAAAAGTGGCCGTTTTTTATTTGTTTAATGGGCTACGATACACCGGGTACGCTCACGTAACAGTCCGACGCAATAACCATGAAACCATACCGAACATGAATTATTTACACACAGCATAATTTATATCAATGATTAATTTTTGAATAAATGGGAACATTAGTAATGTCATTGATAGAACTAAAATTACCTTCAATCGTTCTTCTATATTTCGTCGTTCATTTCCCTCTAAAGCTCTAAGCTCATCATCCGTTAGAGTAGTTAAATCTGGAGGCATCACTGGAGGCGGAACCGAGTAATGTGCTAAAAATGGTACAGGATTTGGAAAAACGACAGTGGCTGGAGACATCGGCACCACGTTCCCAGGTATGTTATTAACATTTGTCGTACCTACATTATTGATATGGACTTTAATGATTATATGATTTTTATTTATGTTCATAACAACTAACGGTTGTTTTCATCACTTCTTGTTGGTGAAGTCAGATCGTCAGCCGGTGCGTTAGCTAAATCGACTGCTTCTTCTCTCCTTGTTGCAGTGGTACCATTGTTTCTTAGTATGTTGAGCCTGCAAGTGGGACATGTTTGTTGACGTTGGAACCAAGACCGGAGGCAGCTTGTATGGAAGATATGCCCGCAAGGTAATTTTTTAGAGTTCCCCACCATGTCCTCCCTGTAAATATAAAAATAAAGCTGTGTTACTGTCTAAACTATCATCAAAATTCTTTGTTTTTATTTGTCTATAAACCTTTGGAATCGTATATACTTACAAGGGGCGCAGATTAGAGATTCAAAAATAGAATTCATCAATTTAGTGGAAACTAAATAGCTGATCAAATAAATGATCAAACAATTACTTTATCTCAATGGTAATAACAGACAAAACAATGTCCTGCACTTCCTTTGTTGTTGTAAGGAAAGCGCCGGCATTAAGCAGCCCATACACGATTCAATTCAATCATCAACTCAGTCAAATCACGGCAAAATCAACCCGTGTGTGGCTTCGTCAATTGATCGATTTGACGGTTGGTGAAAAATCAAAAGATTTTGATTTTTGCGAAGTTGACTGGCAAGTCTTTCAACTCAATTGAATCGTGTGTGGGCAAGTTCATCGACAAGCTGTCAAATTTAAGAGATTGCGGTAGACATTCATTGTGAAATCGTGTGTAAACGAGTTTTGTTCTGTGTTGAAGTAAAAAATTATATATAAATTGGCAGGTTTTCAATTCAATTGATGTTGTGTGTGGCCGACTATCAATTCAGTTGACAACTTAGTTTACAATCGAATTTAATCGTGTATGGACTGCTTTAGACTGTAACAATCTGCCGACCATTCAGCTTTGAATAGCTGTGTATGTTAATACACTCATTATTTGCTATTTTCACATTTAATCGATGTAAATTAAATTCTTTTTCTCTTCTATGCAGAAGTTACTAATAAGGATATAAGTACATCTGGAAAGACGCGTATTTTTTTGTTAAAAAAAAAAACCATTTATTTGAATATGAAAACAAAACTTGTGTAAATTAACTGGTGTATACTTTGACAGATGGAATTAACTAGATTTTTCGACGCTCTTTAACATACAATAGCTGTCACTGTCAAAAAAAATAGCGCGTGTGAATATATATGAAGTTAGTAACAATGCGCGTCTTTCAAGTTGTACACCTAATATTTTTAACTATCTTAATTCTAAAATTACATGTTAGAAAAGAAACTCTTATAGAACTATTTTAGTCTATAACTTATAAATTCTTCGTAGCTAAGAAATCTGGAGCTAAAATTTATCAAGGCCACCCAAAACGAGTAATGTGTGTGACCAGCCACCAAACAGGAGTCTGACTTTTTTTTCTTAATTTATTTGTCTACTAGCTGTAGGTACCCACGACTTCGTCCGCTATAGCTTAAATATTTATTTTAAATAGCATCTTATACACATTTGACTTATTATAAAATACATATGACATAATTTATTAAAATCAAAACAAATATAATTTATTTACATACGGCCGTGATCAAAATAGTAGCAGTGCATAGCAGTAATAGTGTGAGAGAACATTTTTTTCTTAACCCAAAGTCTCCTCTCTTCTTCTACTTTAAAACAATAACTGAAAGAAGTAAACGTTTTTTCAATTACTCCTATCATTACGCAAGATATAACTCAAGTTGCAAAAGGGTATCCTTCAGAAAGCAGCACTTTTGTTATTTCGACTGGAACTGTATATGCAAATTTGCTCAATTTAGAGCTGTTTTTCGTACATGCATTCCTTATTCTAGTACATCTCTATATACAATATTCAACGATTTGCTATTGGAAAGTAAAGCAATTAAATTTTGTAGGAATGATGCTCTCGAGCAAGCAACATATAGCTGTCCGTGGGAAAACATGAATTAACCAGAGGTAATGTAGAAAAAGCTGGGCCTGCGATTTTATTATGGCCATTGCAAAGGCTAACCTCACGGGACATTGCATTCTTTTAAAAGAAATGCGCGGAACTAATACTACATCGCCTTTGCCTGCTCCCGTAATTATAGCGACTTTAATAACATTTTGCCCCAATTCCATGATTCACCACCACACCCATAACAATTGTATACTTCGGTTTGAGCTACAACGGCACGGTTGTGTGACAGCATGTTGGGATTTTTTCACGTTTTTGCCACTCTATAGAGTACATAAAGCATTGTGCCTCTCCAATCAATTCGCCTTTTGTTAAAAGCGCGACCAATTTGTGAACTTTTATCTTAAAAATGCCAACCACAATAACATGCCGGTCCGTCAGTTTTCAACCAAGCATCACCCTGCAGTAATTTCGGGCCACGCTGATTTACATGTGAATGTAATAAGGAGATCTGGTCATTTGTAGTTACGGACATAAAGGAAAGCGTTTTGTGTGTATTCGTGTAAATAACATGGCCTGTTTACAAATGGTACAAATGAGGGAAGTATCCGTATCCGTTAATGACTCCCTGTCTGATTTTCTCCCTAATACATGTGGGGTACCACAGGGCTCCATCCTCGGTCCCCTTCTGTTCTCTCTTTATGTTAACGAACTGCCGTCCATTGTCTCTAATTCGACCATTCAAATGTATGCCGACGATACCCAATTATACCTCAGTAGCCCGATTAGCTCAATAGACAACAGCATAGACCGCATTAACTCCGACTTAGATAAAATCGCGAATTGGTCCAAAGAGAACCTACTCGTCATCATCCCCAAAAAGTCAAAATGCATCGTCATCTCTAGAAAAGCCATCGACACCTCACGTTTTAAGACTATTTGCCTTAATGGCGGACCAATTGATTATGTGGATACCGCTAAGAACCTAGGTATGACATTCAACACCACTTTAACTTGGAATAACCACATTAATAATTCAGTCGGCAAAGTCCATGGAATCCTTCGCTCTTTGTGGGCGACCGAACACTTTACGCCCCTTGCCACTCGAGCCTTGTTAGTGAAAAGCCTCATCACGCCCATACTAACCCACGGTTGCGAAGTGTTTGGAAAGTGTGATGCCGTAAGTAGTCGTAAGTTGAACGTGGCTTACAACATTGCGGCTCGATACGTCTATGGTCGGCGACGATGTGACCACATTTCCCAATTCTCCAAACTTATATGTGGCCTCTCATTTAACTGCCTTTTAATCTTTCGTTCTTTGTCTCTGCTTCATACCATAATCCACACAAATCAACCTCAGAACTTATTTAACAGATTAACGTTCTGTTCATCTACTAGAACTCGACTTATATTGCCCCCGCGCTATACCTGCCTGACTTCCGAACGTCAATTCCTTGTTTATGCCACTCGACTCTGGAACTCCCTACCACGCCAAATTAGAGATGTAAGAGAGAAGACAAGATTTAAAGAAGAACTTAAACGTCACTTAATTGCCTAAATTTTGCTTAATTTTTTTTTTAAACTTAATATTTTGAAAAATTTTTTTTTCTTGTTTTTGTTTCCTTTTAGTTCCTTGTTTTTTTTTGTCTCCTTTTTTTATGAAATTTTGTTAACTAGTTTCCTTTTAACTTAACAAAAAATATTGTATCTTAATGTGTAAGCCATGCAAATAAATAAATAAATAAATAAATAAATAAATAAATAAATAAATAAATAAATAAATAAATAAATAAATAAATAAATAAATAAATAAATAAATAAATAAATAAATAAATAAATAAATAAATAAATAAATAAATAAATAAATAAATAAATAAATAAATAAATAAATAAATAAATAAATAAATAAATAAATAAATAAATAAATAAATAAATAAATAAATAAATAAATAAATAAATAAATAAATAAATAAATAAATAAATAAATAAATAAATAAATAAATAAATAAATAAATAAATAAATAAATAAATAAATAAATAAATAAATAAATAAATAAATAAATAAATAAATAAATAAATAAATAAATAAATAAATAAATAAATAAATAAATAAATAAATAAATAAAAAAAAAAAAAAAAAAAAAAAAAAAAAAAAAAAAAAAAAAAAAAAAAAACATCTGTCCTAAACTGTTGGGATTACTACTGAACGTTTGCATCGTTTCTTGTTGCCTCTTGCAGATATAAAGCCCAAATCGCAATGGCGCGTTTGATCGGTCTGACTTTGACATTTGAAGTAGAATACACGTTAAAGCATTGTACAAATCGAAATAGCGCGGTCGAGCGTTACAACTTCGCAGGTCGTAAAATCGTAAGCCCGATCGACTGGGTCTACTTTCCACTCGCTCGATCAATTGACAGATGTGTGCACACTTTTTTTTTTTTTATTTAAAAACGAAATTTGAATGCGGAAAGGTGATTATTTGTGTAAATTAGAATAGCTTTTTCAGGAGATGGAAAATTTCAAGGATAAGCTGATTTAGGGAAAGCCAACGCGCGAGCTCCATTCCGATTTGGAAAATTGAGTGAGGCGCGCGTTGACATTCTTTTTTGTAAAGCCGATAAAACGCTAACCAACGCCTGTCAAAGTCAGACCGACCGAGCGCGCCGGTGCGCCATGAACTGTTCAGCTATTATATCATTTCTAGTTCTTATTTAGTTGACAATGGAAAGAGAGTAGAAGTTTAAGATATTACTTAATTTCAGAATGTGATTTTTAGCCAGACTTTACAACTACATTATCAGGCGTATTTATGCCGCTCTCCAAGAGCTTTGGCTATCCGCACATTTCACCCCCTATAGTACTAGGCTCAAGCTTATAAGCAAGCTTGCTCCTGCCAGCGATTGACAGTATTGCAGTATTTTTTTTGTCAAACTTCAATTTGTGCAGTCATCCCAAACTCACAATCTTATCACTCCCGCTTCGAAGTATTTAAACTCTTCTCATCGGTTTTATGTCTATGTCGCCAGGCTTTAGAACTTCCTTCCTATACGAGTAAAGCAACTAACTAATGCAAATAAATTCAAAAAAGAAATATTAAATCTATTCAGATAATCATATTACGTTCACCTTATATTTAAATCCCTTATCCCATCCTTATACCTTTCCTACCTTGTTTTCCCCCTCATCTGATTTCCCTGAAATTTGAATTAGAATTAGATTAAGAGCTTAAATTAAATACCTATTGTTAAAGTTTTACTATAGTCTTACTTGTGCGCCAACTAAAATTAAATTTAAAGGATGGAGAACGCTCTTTACCCTGTCAAGGTAGGTAAAGACCTCACCGAGTCCTTCGATGTCAAGAATGGTTTTAGATAAGATGCCGGACTGTCATGCGACTTCTTTAATACAATTCTAGAAAAGATCGCGCGTAACTCAGACGTCAACACCAGAGATCCGATCTTCCATATGTCTGTGCTTCTACTTGAATATGCTGCTGTTGCAAGAGCTCATATTTAAAATTTTTAGAAAATAGAAAACAAAAAAGGGCATGAAATTTATGTGAAAAGAAAAGGGCATATTTCGCTATTTATATTCACAATTAACGAATGGCGAAAAAGCATGTCGAATATACAAAAATTTCGTTTAAAACATTCGATTGTAACAACTGCAAGGCTTAAAATAAACAATTTTTTTTCTCTGCTTTGTCTTGATGTTGTTTCAAAAATAAATGCAATTTCCTAAGCAGGTGACATCAAATCATTAAATGAAACAACAACAACCATTAATACTTCTCGCACAGACTCACTTGAAAACTGGTCAGAGTCAGAGACTGGAAGAGTTGCGAGAGGCGAGAGGCAAATTCGGACGAAGAGATACTTGGTCGCTTCGAAAGAAAAATCCTATTTTTAGCCCAGTTTGCACAGAGGGAGTTTGAAGGAGAAGACTAAATGACGAAATCTACCAGCTGTACAACGACAACGACCTAATCAAAAGAATTCGAGTGTCCCGATTAAGATGGCTAGGTCACGTGGACCGTATGGACTTTGAGGCCAACCCTGAGGGACAACGCGGTAGAGGAAGACCTCGCCTCCGGTGACGTGAGCAGTTGGATAGAGATCTAAATCAGCTGCTTTTATGAAGGCGCCTAGCCGATGACCGTACTAGATGGGGCGAGCCATGCTGTTTTTTTTTTTTTTTTTTTTTTTTTTTTTTTTTTTTTTTTTTTTTTTTTAGAAACGTTTCAACTTTAATAAGCATAGCAAAAAGAGAGCTTTGGCTCTAAAAAAAAAAAAAAAAAAAAAAAAGAGAACCTTCGAAAAAAAGAACCTTTGAAAAAATAAAGTAAAAAAGTAAAAATTGAAATACAAAAAATTTGTAAACTAAGTTTTAAAAACATACCTGCAAATTATGCATATATTATCTGATAACCGTAGTTCTTCCAAGGTTGCATCAGGATAAAGCGTATTCATATTACGGATCGCTCTCCTCGACATAATCACATCGCTCAGTGCTTTTTTGAAGTTCCTGAATAATAAAATAAAATCTGTACATAAATTTTATTAATTTTGTTTAATAAAATACTAGTTTTCAAATATGTAGCCTAACCCACTACGCATGCATGTTTTTAAAATGCAAACAAATTCTAATTACAGACAAATGGATGACAAATTTCGCCAATCTTTGTGCCGTTTATTGGCACGAGTGATTCCAAGGGTTTCAACTCTCTTTCTGACTGCTTTAGACGCTCCCGCGACTTTGTTAACACCCGCTTTCCAAGTACCACTTTTCCAGCCTATAGCTCTAAGGAAAGGTTGTCGCAGGTACCCCCAAGGTTCCTACCAGATCATTTCATACCGCTGAAATGGGCGGTAAACGGCTTCGAACCCTGAAAGTCCCTAGGATTGGACAGCATAAGGCTCGTGGAGTTTCAGAAAGGCTTCGAAATTCTAGCTCCGTGGTTGCTGCGTATCGTCAGTAGCTGCATTAAGCTAAGTTATACCCCAGACTTCCTGGAGAAGATCAGAGGTGGTTTTTATTCCCAAATGTGAAAAAGAAAGGCTGATAGATGTAGAGGGACTCTACAAGGAGAGGTATTATCGCCGCTTTGCAATGAATGATATTCTCTTGAAGCTCAGCTCAATTGGCTGCAAACCAATCGCATACCCAGACGACATCGCAATAGCCATTACGGGTAAATTGCCGTACACTAATAGGGATATCATAAAATCAGCTCTTCACAGGCTAACCACATTAGGTAGGATTCGACGTAAACCCATCGAAACTGAGCTAAACCTGTTCACAAGAAAATGTAAAATACCTTTTCTGAGCCCACTGAAGTTCAAAAACAAAGAACTGGGTTTTTCCAAAAACCATCAAATCCCAGATGGAGTAATTTACATTCCTGCAATATCTCTAGGCAGATGTGGGCTAGACTAAATGCTGCTCTCGATAAGCAGAGCTAGCATGAGTAGACTGTTGGTGTCCTGATTGGTCACTGTCTCTTCGGTAATCACGCCAGAAGAATGGGAGCCCCCTTCAATGATTTCTGCAGGAGTTGCAGGGAAGAGGAAGAGGAGGAGACGCCACTTCATCTTCTTGGCACCCTCTAGAAGAAGGAAACGTACTCTGGGATCATTCTTCTTCAGTTTCATCAATCAGACTACAAATTTTGCTCGTCAAACAGGTAGTATGCATGCCTGCTAATTTTTTCATACTTGGTGGAAATTTCTAGGCAATGAGTCCCAGCTCAGAAGCAATTCGGAAGTGTGACAGCACAATGGGCTAACCAATGGCCTACGTGAGGCGCGAATACTCGTGGCAGGCACTCAGACCTAAATATATAGAAATTATCAGAACCATAACCTATGATTCATCAACATCACATAAAAAGTTAGAGCATTTAACCTGAATTGTGGTATACAGTAAAATCTGCTAATCGGGATACTCTATAATCGGACCACCTAATAATCGGATCCCACTTCACGCATTCCTTGCTATTCTTCATACAAACTTCCCTTTATCATTGGGACGCCTGCTAATCGGACCATGGCCCATGATCACTAGTTCGATGGCGAATAATATCCATGCTATATGAATTTACCTTAGGAATACAAAAAACGTACACAACATATTTCGTTTTTTTCTTCGAATTCTTCATCATTATCGCCTAGTCCACGAAGCCCGCGCCTAGCTTTTCGCGCCTTCACTGTGTTGTGCGCGTTATAATTTTGACACATGTGGAGAGGACCTACAGTTTATTGTCGGTTCCGAACGGCGAATTGCGAAAGTTTTCCGTGACAGAAGTTCTCCAGGAGCATTGTCAATCGTTCGCTGGAGGTGGAGCTCTGAAAAATGTTTGTGGTGTTTTTTTCACCAAGCTGGATTTGCGTCCGGGTACTCTCGCTTAACAGTCCGACGCACCGACTAAGCCACGGCGCCCATCCTCTATTATAGTGAAACCTCTATAATCGGACCACAGGTTTTACTGTAATTATTTTTGGACATAGTTCGTTTTTGATATGACTTATTCTATAGTTCTTCTGTGTGTGACCATTAGGGCACGATGGCACCTTTCGAGTTAAATAATCCTCCTCTATTTTCAACTACATAAAAATATGACATAATAAAATAAAATATTAAATTTATATTTTTGGCTAATTAATAAGAAGTTTTTAAACTGAATTTAAATAATGTCATATAATTATTTTTTTTACAGCTGTTGTATGGTTAAACTCTCTTCTAATAATTTTGCCCACACAAAATCCCGGGGTGTATAAACTTATACAGTTTTTCTTTGGTTAATTTAAAAATAATGTGATTGCCCGTTCCAAACAGCAAAAACTTTTTGTAGCGGAATTATTCTAAGATGATCGGTCAAACGCTAGAAGTAGGGTCATGTTATTGTTGGTAATGTTTGCTCCCGGTCCGTATTTGATTCTTAAAGCATTTTTTTTTTCTCTACTTCTAAAAATAAGTTAATCAGATTTCTAAAGATTTGTTTACCTTATAGTAAAGAACATCGGTCTGAAGACAAACATTGGTAATGCATATATTTTTGCCATTATAACCACAAACAGAACGTAGAGAAGTACTTTAATCAGTCCAATTATCAGTTCAGTATACAAAAGGAACACTGCCTTGTTTTCCCATTGGTTTTCTCCTTGCATCTCTGCTGCGTGTAGTAAGTATTTGATGCCAATATTTGCAATCACTGTAAGCAAAATTCCATATTCGAATCCAAATACTAATTGTACCGTTGGACCACGAACAATTGTAGAATCATAAGCATGATGTAGAAGACAATAATCCATAGAACCCAGGACTATTAAAAGACTAAGGACTCTTACATGAAACAGCCACCCTAAAACTGGAGTACGTTCCATCTAAAAAAAAAAACAACATATTTCAAAATAAGTGTTAGTTATTATTTTACTATTGTTTTCAATATATAAGTTACATTTCTCGACCAATTTTAACACAGCTGATACGATAAGCAAGTGAAAAGGGAAGAAAAGGATTGTCCTTTGTCTAGTTTCATTAAAAAAATAATTTTGCAGAATTATAATGAAGCTATTTTGATTTCTCTATCTTTCTGAATTATATCAAACCTTAAATAGTGATTTGTTTGTGGCAGCACGGAATCTTAGGCGCGTGAGTAAAACTCACACTTGACCGATTCTTAAAGGCTAGTGGTACTATCGTATAGTCTATTCTGTACGATTGCATTACATTTGTTTACCGTTAATCATTGTAAATAAGAGCAGTCTTATATACATATACACTACTGGCACACTAATTAGCACCTTATATAGCAAGGATAAACATATGGGTAATGGATTGGCCTCCTCAGAGTTCGGTTATTATAGTTCCAAAATCCTTAATATTATTAATTATGTCTTTAAATGAATACCTATTTATATCAAGAAAAGTAAACAGAAGTTCGTGAATTAAATTTTCATCTTTTGCATTCGTTTTACCTAATTATAACATTGTATTATGGGGCCACTATTGCATTTATGTAACACAAAATGTAGTACTAAAATATAAAATTAAAGTAAGTCTTCCTTTAGTCTTCTATTCTAGCTTAACAATTTCGAATTGGGACTAAGCGACTATTGCTGTATTGCACGCTTTGGTCGGATTACTTAGCTGAAACCACTAAAGTGTTTTGTCTCGCAATGGATGGAATGTGCGATCAGCTAGATGGTGTGCTCCAAACAGGGTTTGAATACATAAAAATCAATGTCATGGAATGAATTGATGGGCTGACATAATGGAATGTGTTTCTAAAGAACAGTCAGTAACATCAGACAAAATTGGGACTCCTTTAAACGCTGCTATGGTCTTACTTGGGAGAGATGGCAGACATTGGTACCGCTACCAATACCATATATATAATCAAAATATTCATTGCATTAATTAGTAAGCAGTTAAAAAAATAAAAAACTTTTTTTACTTTTAATACCAGTTCGTGGTTCTTTTTTGTCTGAATGTTGTTAGTGGATTTAATGTCTTGATTGACGCTTTATTTATCACTTAATTTGTTAAAAACAAATACCGTTATTTGTTCAGCCAGAATTTCGTCAAAGAACAAAGGCCATACTCAGAAAAACCGGTTTCAACAGTCAAGTGTGAAAGACAAATCCAGATAAGTATTATATTAGGCGTAGTAAAATGAAATCCATTATTTTCATGAAATTGAAGGCTTTAATTACCATATTTAGAATGATCCGATTTAGGTCAAATATGCGCCGTTTTGTTCGATAACTTGTTGCCATTGTAAAGGTAGAAGCCCTCGTTCCAATCGGCAAAAAATGCCAATCCCACCAAACACACAGCAAAACCTTCCTGGCCGTCAATCCTGGCTTGGCCACCGTTTCCGCCGGCTCACCGCGTTTCCACCACGACCGTTTTCGCTTGACGTTGTCGATTTTGTTGCGATTCAGCAGCGATTCGCAGATGGAAATTCGGTCCATGAGGTTTTTTTGCGTTAACTCGTGTGGCACCCATACATCGAGCTTCTTTTCTAATGCAGCCTTATTTAAATGGTTCCAAACGGTTTTTGGTGCAATTTTTAGTTCTTGGGCAATCGAAACAGTGCTTACATGACGGTCGGACAATGTCCATGATTTTATCGACATTTTCGACAATTGACCTTCCAGTGCGTGGTGCACCTTTGACATCGAAATTACCGGAACGGAATCGACGGAACCAAAATTGAGCGTGATTGGCTGTTACAGTGTCAGGACCATAAACGCTATTCACATTTTCAGCCTCCTGGCATGCGTTTTCGCCCTTATCGAAGAAAAACTGTAAAATATTGCGTATTTTGTCTTTGCTAGTGTCCATCTTTAACGCGCTTTTTTAGTACGAAATGTACTGTACCGCCATCTAGCGTAACCCGATTGGACTTTCACAACGCGAGATACAGTTTCTTTTTACTACACCTAATATATTAATGCAACCAAAATTACCGGCAATTCTCACAAACCAAAGTCAAAAATCATTATATTAACTTAATTAGAAGATGGTGTAGATAATTAAAATACTTACAAAATCAACTCGTTCTTCAGCTAACCAATGAAATGATTTTAAGAAAAGCAATACTGTGAAAAGGGCTACAAATCGTGGGTTGAAATCATCTCGAAACACTGTAAAAGCTAAACATGTCTCTGTTAACGCATACCAGAACCTTTCCAGCAAATGTTCAAACTCCGTTGAGCGCAATGTCCCCAAAAATATCTTAAAATAAATATATTGAATCCGTGATTTGAGGAATTATTTTGTAATATAATTTTTACCTTTCTCAGTAATTTTCCAAAGATAAAAACGACAACAAAAAATTGAATATATATTACCTGTAAACAAAAAAAAATATAATTTATGTTAATATGCCGCGCTTTGGCAATTTTATAACTAATAGATACGCTTTTTTAACAAAAATAGCTATCAATCTAATTTATACATATATTTCTTACCCTAAAATAAAATTGGATAATTGACCAATCAAAGTTTTTTTTTATTTTTCAAGTTAGCTGAGCTGTGCAAGTAGCTTGAGCTGTTGAGCTGCATTTACTCCGTTTGAATAGCTAAACGCTTATAAAGCCCGTTTTTTTCCTTTCTTTTTGATAAAATATTTGCATGTTTTATACGGCCGTAACGACTAATATCGGAACAGCTATATTTGTGACTATATTCTATCATACATCGCTAGCGTCTAGTATCATAAATGAAGATAGGGACGTTGAAACACGACACGAAATTTTTATATGAAGACACTGGTCAAGTCAATCATTTTGGCACCTAGTTGTGATCGATAATGCAAATTGGAGGTTGGAAGTCAAATTTGTCATTAGTCGTCATCTGTGATTTGGCGGAGAACCGTTAGGTCTGAAATATCTGATTCCCTCTGTTGTTCAGTCTAATTGCAAGCTATTGTGTTAGCTAGTAAAATAACACATAACATAAATAACACGTCATTCTGTACTCTATCAATGTGTTTTTTTTTTTTTTTTATATTCCAACTTTGCTTTTTTACAGTCCAGCTTTTTGATATTTAATGTATTTGCCACCTCACCAGCCAGAGTTGGACTTCAAAAACATGTATTCAATACAATTTTTTGCTTATATACAAAGAAAAACAAAAAACTTTCTACCGAACACCGTTAGCGAAACACAACACGATATTTTAAATATATTTTTTAACATCTAAGGAAGAATGAGGATAAGGCCTTTCTAACTAGAGCTGAGGCTAAGATTTGCAGGCAATTTTACTGTAGTAAAAAAAATATTTTCATAAAAAAACAAACGAATCATGTTTATATTCATTTGAGAACCAACAATACTTACTGCCATCGAAGTATTGGATTTCGTGATGTAAACCACTGATGGATAGAACTGTTTTTTCTTGTAAAATGCATTTCCAATCACAATACTGCTAAATGCAAAAGTCAAGGTTGATAAATACAAAGTTGAGATTTGCATTGTTTTGTATGAAAACAATTTAATAAATAAACCCTGCACTATTGAAATTGGACGTTGCAAACCGAATGCCAAGTAGTAGAAACTTGTTCAACTTCTTCGTCTAACTTCATACAATTTTTTTTGACAACATATCTCGCAGAAATCACGAACAAAAATTACGCACAACAAGATATTCAACATTCCAGCTGGAAAACCTCTCCCTGGTATATGGCATTGAATCTAAGCACATAGCACAGCTACCACAAATTAGCCAATACAGATACCCAACTTCTACTTCTCTTGCCCCTTGATTTTATTTGACAGCGTTTTTTATAACATTTTGCGTCTGTGAATACGTGTGGGAGCTTTGAACAACAAATCAAACAAATGTGCGTAAAAATTATGAGTTAGTGTTAGGTGCTTCCTGAATTACTGTCAAAATTCTTCCTGTATTTCAGCTACATTCGTGAATTACTGTCAAATTCATCGATGGACAAGGGGAAATAGCCGCTGTACAGTTGGGTGTCTATATTAGGTTGTCTGTGGTTTTCTGTGGCTTACACGCATCGCATTCATCCATGGAAATTGCCTAGTCTGGAAACAATTCCAATAAGCACCACAGAAAACCTAATGTAGACACCCAACTGTACAGCGGCTATTTCCCAGCGGCTACGAATGTAGCTGAAATACAGGAAGCATTTTGACAGTAATTCAGGAAGCACCGAACACTTGCTCATCATTTTTACGCACATTTGTTTGATTTGTTGTTCAAAGCTCCCACACGTATTCACAGACGCAAAATGTTATAAAAAACGCTGTCAAATAAAATCAAGGGGCAAGAGAAGTGGAAGTTGGGTATCTGTATTGGCTAATTTGTGCTGTGAAGCTATCATGCGATCTCTATTCCGATTTGAAAAATAGAGTGAAGCGCGCGTTGACATTCTTTTTTTTTTTGTGAAGTCGATAAAACGCGTACCAATCTAACGCGCCGTTGCTAGGGGCCTTAACGTGTATTCTACTTTAAATGTCAAAGTCCAACCAAGCGAGCCAATGATACAAATATCATGGCTGACTGGAAAAACTTACCGAAAAACGCTGTCAAATGAAATCAAGAGGTAAGAGACGGGGAGATGGATTTCTTGTTTAGCTCATTTTTGATTTGTGCTATAGCTCCGTGTTTTTGACAGATTTGTGTTTATATTTTGGATATTCAGGTTTTCTTATAGATTGATCGGTGAAGTTTTTGTTATATATCCCGTGGTTGTTTAATTGTAAGATCTTTAGAATTTGTGGAATTGAGATTAATTCAAATATTTTCAGCGAAATGAAATATAGTCAGTTTAGAATTATAAGATGGGATTGCTTACTGCTATTGGGGCAAATCATATCGATGCAGTTTTCAACTTACTTTTTATTAGGCACTGTGATGTTTGTGTTGACATTATTCACAGGAACCAGCTGTTCTGTTCCAATGTTGTTTCAATATAACGTAATGCTTTATACACGCAATTGATTATGGACTGGTAAATTATAGATTTTACAGATTATACAAGTTTCGGCATCTAATGGACGACTAGTTGTGTCTGTATTTATATTAAGCTCTGCTTTGTCATCTATTCTCCTGTGGCTTATTGTAAAAAAAGCAAAGCAGTGCCTTGATTTCAGGTAAGGTTTCCCAAGTTTTGTGATGTGGGAGAATAAATAAAGAAATTTCTTCGAGAGTAGGAATAGTTCGAAAGAATTGTTCATAAACTAAGTCAAAGTGTTTTACTTGTATCTAGCATATTAACAAAATTATTTATTACTCCTTTGTTTTCAGTTGCACATTTCACGGGTTTCATCTGTTAGCGTGTTGGTGGTACAACTCCTCATTTCCTTCCAACTTATCCTGGTGGTTCTTAAACATGATAACGTCGGCAGTAATGTGTATTGGAGGGGAATTCCTTTGTTTGAAGTCAGAATTGAATAAGATTCCTATTGGATACTCAGTTTCAAATGAAAAATCAAATGTGTAGTTATTATACTTATAAAAATAATGCTTATTTATACATATAAATATTATGCTTATATATTAAGTCAATTAAGGATTTCATTGTTTTCATAACTTTTTTTTAATAAAAAATAGTATCCATGTTTTTAAAAACTGCGATGATTTCAAACACAACAAAAGGGAGCATTCACCCCAATTCCCTGACTCGAATGCGGTCAATCATGTAAATCATGAAAAGTACAATGAATAGTTCTAAAGGACAATTAGTGTACACTCTATTTAACGAATATATGAAGTGTGAGTATACTAAGATGCGTTTCCTTACTATGCTCATTACACACTGGCGAGCATTAATCTTTGAAGACTGCAAGCATTCCTGCAAAACGGATTAATGATAAGAAGTTTAAATCTGCGTGCATCATTGCAGGAATATGTCCTCTCCTGCTTAAAAACGTTTCTTTCCGTACTGGTCGATAAAAAAATTTCGTCGGTTTTCAAGCAGTTTGAAGAGACTGGGTTCCATTTCTAAAGCCCGCTAGAAAAATTTCAGTGTTTAAGCTCTTTCTGGTGGATTGATGAAGCTTTCTAATATTGGATATTTGAGCTCTGATACTATCAAAAGATATATTAGTTAACTTGTTCTGAAGATTTATAAATGAAAACTCAGCTTTAAAGTAACTACTGAACGAAACTAACTCAATTGCATTGAAAGAAAAAAATGTTATATTTTACAAGTTGTCAACAGAACCAGCAAATCTAGATGCAAAAGAACATACAATTATTAAAGTATAAAATAAAACAAGGTGACTAAAGACTTTTGAAACTATCGAAAACTTATATTTCTACATTCATCACGACAATCTCTTACAATACTTTTAATGTTTTCGCCGCTTACTCTGATTTTTTTTATATCCTTTACCGTACCAGCCTGCTTGTATTCTTATTACATTTTTATGACTAAACGGTTGAGAATCAAGCTGTGATTCTTTTTTAACAATATTATCACAGCATTCACAGAAAATTGAGACCTCGTTTGAAAATTTTTTTAGCCTAGTTTCATACGACCACTTTTTATAAAACTGACAATCAAGCTCTGCGTAGTTGTCGAAACAAAATTCACAAGCAGCTGCTTTACGGTTCATTTGAAAAATGGGTACAATTTGACAACTCCACAAATTTATTTCGGGCGGTGGCGGTCGCACAATACTATGTAAACCTGAATAAGCATAACTTACGTCAAACCAAAATGGAAGCTTGTTCTTATTCTTTCTAGTACTACCATCTAATGTGATATCCGGAAGAAAATCATCACCATTGCAGACGTTTAATTTGCCTTTTAATGTATCGCTGCTTTGAAAGTTATTTTCTAAATTTCTTTTCTTTTGTGTTGGTTTATTATCGTAGGTTGCATTAGTTAAACGTACAGCGAGATTCGTTCGGATATAAGTTCGATGGCCTAACGGTGTCCTTGTTAGAGGTCCATTATGCACAAGGCTAGTAGCACCTATACTATTCCGATTTTCTTCTGGCTCAAGATTTTCCCTTTTTTCCCTTTTAAAAATTTCATTGTTTTCTTGAAGTGATGGCTGTGATACTGTGTGAAGTTCTTCAGGAAGAAGTTCAGTTGCATGAGCAAATATTGGATCACGGTTTTTGCTGTATGATGGTACGTCAATATTCAAATATTTCATCAACAGCTTCATCACTACATCACACCTGCCATTTATTTTTAATGTCGCAATGCTATCTTTTGGAGTCCACTGCAAATTAACCACACAAATCTTCGCTCGATTCTTGAACGGGCGATCCATTTGCCAAAGCCAAGTATATTTTTTCAGAACTTTAAGACTGGATCCTAAACATAAGATGACGTCAGCCTTCTCAGCGTTATGACAAGCTGCTATCCAATTAAGAGGCCAATTAATAACACCCTTTTCGCCGAAATGGACTATGGTATCTATTAAAGGGCTTTCGCATATACAGCATCTTCTATTTGTTTTATGAGCAAATCGAGCCGTAATTTCTGTAGTATCAAAAAGTCTCCAGTAAACTGAATTAGGTTTGCAAACAGTGCACACTTCAATGTACATATTGCCGTGTATTTCTGACAATGATTTTGCAGGAAATCCTGACCGTAAATGGAGTCCGTCACAATTTTGAGAAACGACATGACGAAGTAACTTCCTACGATGAAGTTCATACAATGCCATATGAGTGAAAGTTGGGTTTGCAAGCGACAAATCATGTTGGCCAATATCCTGCCCTTTTTGTAAAAGTGTCCAGATACCATTACTTCCGCGGTAGTCTGGTATTCTTGCTGAAGTACTTATACCCGCTCCGGTGTAACAGACTAGATGTTTTGCTTGGGATATAATTTTTGCAAGCTCAGCGACTTTCTTTTCGACTATACTTAAAGATTCTTCCTTTTCTATTACACGCTCCTTATAAAGAAGTAAACGTTCTCTTCGTGCTTTAATTTGCTTAACTAAATCAGCATATTTTTCCAATAGACAATTATCTTCTGCCGTTCTTAATGATTCACATTTTTTCAACACAATTGAGATCTGAAACAATAATAAAAAAATATAAATGTGACTATTAAACAATATAATAACACTTAACTTCAATATTCTTATGAGTTTACACGAATTTAAGATCTCTTAACAAAAACTTTGAGCATATCTCAACATACAACCACAAACGGAAATGTATAGTGGCGGAGATCGCAGACACGCTAGGAACAGCTGCTGTGTGGATTCGGGATACCAGATCACGAACTGCGGGGTAGCGGCGGAATTTGCATGCAATTGCATTACCTAACTCTGAACTGATTTTGAAGCGAAACTGGTAGCTCTAAAAGACACGTTACATAAAACAGAAGGCCCAATTGTTATCTCTGGACACCTTAACATGAAAGCTTTTGAAGAGGATAATGCTGAACACAGACGTCAATGGACGACGGGTATTGGAAATGGCTGCTAGATTTGAACCCGACGTAGTCAAAGTCGTTGAAAAAGAAGGCAGAACGATGGAAGAATTCAAAGCTGGAAAGAAGGAGGTCAAGGAAACCATCGACGTAAGCAAGACGCTCAAGTGTGAGGAACTCCGCCAAAGCATAAACAGTGACCCTAGCAGCCCTGGGGATAAGGTGATGATGCAGAGACTCGGGGCTCGAGGCACTTCCCTAGTGATGAGCGCAAAATGTAGTTGATAGTGGAGACACTCTTCCGGGTTCAACCAGTAAGACTACCAGCTACTAATCTCGCACCATCAGAGGAAATTCCTCTCTTCTAGGCAAACGAACTAACAACAGCTGCAGATCGAATAAATACCAGGAAGACTCCTGGGGCAGACAGTGTTCAGAGAGATGCTCTTAAGGCCCTCTCAAAAATCTGTCTACAATTGCTGCGTACTGTCTACAAAACCTGCTTGGCGGATCGAACCTTCTACAAGGCTGGAAGACACAACGCCTCTTCGTTATAAGCAAATGAGAAGGCTACCCCGAATCCCCATCGGTTCAACACTGCTGGTAATCTCCTCGAAAAGATATTGAAGACCCGGCTCCGCCCAGCGGAGACTTCCAGCTGTTCTGGAACTCCAGCCTGTTCTGGAAATCTGGTGATGGATCAAAGCAACATGGGTTCCGAAGAGAACAATCCAAAACAGGCGTTATTCAAAAGGATGTTGGCGCAACTCTCTTAGATGGAAAAACATTCTGGACTGTTTCCAGAACAGCATGGGAACTCCGCATTACCTTATGGTATTTCTGCGGGGTTACCTCAAGGACCGCAGGCTGTTGTTCGAGATTACGGAGGGACAACGAAGTAAAGAAGTCACGAAAGGGGTAGCGCTAGGTTTAATCTTAGGACCAGACCTCTGGAACATCGCCTGCGATGGAATCCTCCGCATAGAAATGACAAAAAATCCGTTCAATATCGGGTACGCCGGACACAGCGGAAGCAAAACTCAAGTTGGACCAGATCATGAGACGCATGCTAGAGTGGATGGCGGACCACGGTCCAAAATAATTGTTAAATTTAGCCAAAAATAATTGTAATATTAGCTTGAACTATCACGGAGACTGAGATCAAGACGTCAAGATATAAATATTAACTCCACTCTAAGATTCGTACCAGAATCAACGTCGACAATCGCTACTACTGGAAGAAACAGCTAAAACCAAAGTCTTGCTTTCAAAAATACTAAAACCCTACCATTTCTGCTTTATCTAGTCGAAAGCTGGACGACGATAATTTTCTTGACAGAAAAACCCTGCGTCGGATAGTCGGTCCTGTACGCCAAAAAGGCGTATGGAACCGAACTCTATGAACAAAGACGTGGATGTAGTCCCGAAGGTAAAAATTCTATGAAAAAGCTTTTAAATTACAGCAAGATTGATCCTTATTATTTTTGGATTGCGATAAAACTAAACTAAATTCGACCAATTATAACAGAAAAATAAATACAATATTACTGTAAAGAGGAATATCTCTATATCCAGCTTATGTTGCAAATTCTAGAATCCAGTATGTTGATCACATTTTTCCAGTAGTCTGCACTTTATCCTTATATGTTTTATTTGTTCAATTTAAATTGAGAAAGAGATCAATTTGAAAGAATAAGAAATGAAAGTTTTTGAAATCCTTCAAATATCCAGGGTGAATTAATACTTAAATAAATATGCAATCTGAATTCACTTTGCGCAAAGTATATTGTAAAATTGTCAACCGGCTTAGGTCGCTATAGTGTAATGTTTTATGGTGCAAATAAATCATACTGCTTGACCTACTATGTGAGACTTTGGTTTTTTACTTTGTAAGATTGAGTCAAGTTTTTTGTATGAGCTACTTCGTAGCTGCCAAATTTTGTCCTCGCACTTAAAAAAGAACAAAAAAAGGGGCTAGACTATATGAGAAGGGAAGTCGAATATGGCTCCTTTTTCTGCTAGTGTCAATTAAAAATATAAAAAAACAAAATGGTAGGCATTTTCGCGAAAGTTTCATGAATGCACCTTTAAACTAACCAAAAGATTACAGAAAACAGCAGTCACTTTTCTCAACCCTTAACTTATACATTAAGCTCTCGGAGAAAAACAAGAAATCAAAATTCGTCTTTATCTTTGACCGTCGATATCAAATATTCTCTTGTTTATATTTTCCTACTGAGACTTATTTTTGAGTAATTCGCTTAGGTAAAATATAAACGCTTCTTCAAAATCATATTTTATAAAAACTTACATACCTTTTTCACACATTCTTTTTTCCCATGCCTACTTTCTTCACTTTTGTTAGGTTTAAGCGTGCCGCGAGTAATATAGGCCTGTGCTTTTACATTTCCATTTCCATTCTCCATTATTCCCACGTTTGTTTTATTCGAACCATTATAAAATTATGTCGCAAAGAGAACTAAGCTATATTTTGCTTTTACTAAAGTCTCATTTTCCATTTCTTTATTCTAAACAATTATTTCTCAATAAAGCATAAACAAGACCAACCCCTTTATTTACTTAGTGGAGATAAATAGCAACATTGAGTTGTTTAACATTCCAGTTGGAAGGGTCTACAAGAGTGGTCGATAGCACCAGTAAAAACAGAAGCCACAATGAGCTATTTAACTTTCCAGGTGAAAACCGTCGCTTATTAATAACCGTTGTTCTCTTTTCGAGTTGTTTTGCCTATGATAATGTCAAAAATTCGTACTATTGCTACAAAGATGTCAAAGTAATTGATTTTCTCTAACTTTAGTGATTAATATAGGGTGATTAATATAGGGAACAAAACTTTCGTCAGATATAGTAGACCGAAATTCACTGGTAAAAGTGATTTTTAGATAAACATAGCTGTTGCCAAACAACAATAATTTAAATCTCATATTGCTATATGTTTCTGCACAAACCCAACCAAAATTTTCCTGTCTGTGATGAATGTTTTTTTTACAGAATGCGGATTAGGGGATGGACAACTTCGAGAAGAAGCTAATTTAGTAAAAGCAGACGCTTTGAGTGAGGCTAGCGTTGACATTCATTTTGGTAAAGTCGATAAAATGCGTATCAGTGCCTGTTAAAGTCAGTAAAACCCAAATTACAACGGCGCGTTCGGTCAGTCTGACTTAGATATTTGAAGTAGAACACACGTAAAACATTGTACCAATCGAAATAGCGTGGTCGGGCGTTGCAACTTCGCAGATCGTAATATCGTGCCCGACCGACTGGGTCCACTTTCTACTCGCTCGGGCTTTTTAGCCTCAAAATCAAATTGTTTTCTTACTTCGTCGAACTTTAACAGACGTTGCATTATATCGACTTTACAAAAAGAATGTCAACGCGCTCCTCACTCAATTTTTCAAATCGAAATGAAGCTTGCGCGTTGGCTTTCCCTAAATCAGGGCTCTCATCATGTAACTTTTCAGACGATCATCGTCAAGACGATTGTCGTCAACGCTATCGTCAAAAGTTTGATTCACGTATCAATATCGCTATCGTCTCGTCTATCGTCACAGTTTGAGCGCTACCAAACGCTACATTCCTTATGTCAAAATAAAAGCATCTTGTCATCCTTCTCTATCCTTTCGTATTTTCAAGTCCAAGAACAAATAGAAAAAATAGATAATGAGTGCTTTAAAGGTTTATCGCACTCGAGTTCATATCACAATAGCTTAAGCTTGAATTAGTTAAATTTGCATTTATTTATAAGCATTTCATTTCCTCCCCACAACTGACATTTACTTGCACAAGGACTCAAACCAAAGTTCTCCAAGGTTTGGAAAGAAAATATGGGTTAAGTATATGATTGCAGGTTGAATGTGAGAAATAAACAAGGCATTTCTTCTGTGAAAAACAATGTATAATGCAACAAAACATTAGCAAAACTATTTCTTCAGCATTAAATACAATATTTCATTTATTTAAGCAAAATTCTACAATGTTTTTCACAATTTGTTCTAAGACGATAGTGAATTAGGTATCGTCAGAAAAGCATCGTCGAGACGATAGCAAATGACAGTTCTCGGCTTACGTGAAGCAGAGAAAACGATATCGTTCTGACGATATCGTTTTTTTAATGCTTACGTGAAGCACAGCTATCATTCAAACGATATCGTCAGACGATAGTCGTGTTACCCTGTTTTATTACGCACGAATGGTCCGTACGGATCGTGTGTAAATAAAACATTCCAGGTCACGGAAACATATTAATTTTGTGTTGTGACAGTTGATTAACAACTAACTCCTGTAGATGCTGTGATATTTGCGGGCAGTGTTTCCATGCAAATGCAATTTTCTTTTTTTCAGAACAAGCGTTTGCACAGGTTTTACAATGATGATTACAATTTTCATTTGCAAACAGAAAGTGATTGCACAAATCACACAAACTTGTTAGAAATTAAAATTATAATAAAAATTTGTTGATTGGTGTTAGTACAATATTTCTCTATTCAAGGAATAAAAGTGATTACCAAAACTTAGTTCAAAAAATTATATTTTGTATACTTATCAGCACAAATGAGCCAATACAGATACCCAACTTCCACTTTTCTTACCCCATGATTTTATTTGACAGCGTGGGGGCAAGAGAAGTAGAAGTTGGGTATCTGTATTGGCTAATTTGTGGATAGCTTTCACCCCCCGCCAACCGCTCAACAATTTTTAAATCATAATGTTTGTATTGTAATCGCAATGAGCTTTTTACAACTATTACTATTAGGGATAACAAATTTGGCCTATTTACATTAATTAAAAAAAATAATTTCATACTTTCAAAAAGTAACTTTCATGCACTCACCGTTCAACAAGGAATCGCGGCGAAAGGCATAAACTTAGAACAAAATGGAGTTTGCTCGGAAACATATAACAATGTGTGTGAATCGGCTCAGAAGCATAAATAAGTGTGCGTGTAATATGTCGGCGAGGGGTTTTCCAGGCTGGAAGCTAGGTATCTTCTATAGGCGCTTTGTGGCACGAATCAAGAATGATAGAATGCTTCTTCTACTTCTACTACTTCTTCTCTCTCATTCGTGAGCACAAATGAGCTATACATATAGCACAATCTTTAACTTTCCAATGGACTTAGCCTTCATCAACATTGGGCAATTACTTAGATCAAAAATCAACTAAATAACTGTTTAATTAATTATTTATTTGCTTATTTATTTTTCTTTTGTTATGAAAAATGTTTAAATTGCAACATTGCCGAAAACTGTAATTAATCACTTAACTTGCTTGTCTTTCCTCCATAAGGAATTGTCATTTTAGTTATTTATGTTTAGTTAGTTAATTATTTGTTTAGTTTTTTTTGCTTTTGCATATTTTGACATGAAGGGTTTTAGTGGTTTTCCTTCATATTTCTTTTTCTGTGATATATTAGGTTGTCAAATATCTCCCTTCCGCCTTTTTGTCTTTTGAATTTTCCGGCTATATACAAAGCGCTACAGAGCTCGAAAGGGTGATATTTGACAACCTAATATTTGTAAATTAGATTATATTTAAGTAGTAAGGTTAAATACCAAATCTGTTCATTAAAAATTGTACTTAGACATTTGTAAATTTACGCCACAATAAAGAAATAAAAATAAAAATGCAAACCATTTGGGATATTTCGAATTATGGGCTTGAAGTCAAATCAAAACATGTGTGTGGCGACCACATGAATGCGTGGCGACCCCACTTAGCGACTACTGTCCAAGGTTTTCAATCGTTGGAGGATAAAGCCCAAGTCGCAGTGGCGCGTTCGGTGGGTCTGACTTTGACAGGCGTTGGTACGCGTTTTATCGACTTTACGACGAAAAATGTCAACGCGCCCCTCACTCAATTTTTCAAATAGGAATAGAGCACGCACGTTGGCGTTCCCTAAATCAGCTTATCCTCGAAATTTTCTATGCCCTAAAACACGTTTTGTAATAAAACAACTTGATTTTGAAATTAAAATCAAAAGCATTTCTTATTTACTCAAATAATTGCCGTTCCGCATCAAATTTCATTTGTTAATAAAAAAATAATACACATATCTCTCAAACGCCCGAGCGAGTAGAAAGTAGACCCAGTCGGTCGGCTTACGATATTACGATCTGCGAAGTTGCAACGCCCGACCGCGCAATTTCGATTTGTACAATGCTTTTGTATTCTACTTCAAATGTCAAAGTCAGACCGACCGAACGCGCCGTTGCGATTTGGGCCTTAGCGTTACTATGTCATTGCCTGTATGGCAAGTCCGTAGGTCTTCTTTCTAGCCGTCTGGTCCACGTCATTTGGTATGGTTTGTACTTCAGCATTTGTGTGCAGTAGTAGTTTTGTACGATATTCAGTACTGCTTAGTCTTGTCTCGTCTTCGATTGTCGTTATGTTCAGATCTTTGTGAATTTCTGTGTTAGGCACGTACCAGTCCGCGTTGACTACCGTAAGTAGTATTTTATTCTGCGCACACCCTAGTTGCAGTCGGCATATCTAGACGGGTTTATTGATATTCTTGTCTCCCTCGTCTCTTTCCCCTTAGTTTCATTCGACAACGTTTTTTATGCAATTCCTGTCTGTGAATGCGTGTGAGCTGCAAATAGGTTCCTGTTTAAGATTAGTCATTGCAACCACCAATTTTTTTTGCAGGTTTTAGGTTTATTTTAATGGAAATATCTAGAAAAAATGTTTCTTTTGTTGCAATGCGTATTTCTCAAACCATTACTCAAACTATAATAGCACATTTAACCTATTTATATTAATTAAAAAAAAATATTCCATGCTTTTAAAGAGTAACGTCCATCCACACACCGTACAACAAGCAATGGCGGCGAAAATCTAAAATTTAGAACAAAATGGAGTTGCTCGGAAGCATATAACAATGTGCGTGAATTTGGTCAGAAGCCCAAATAAGTGTGCGTGGAAAATGTTTGGCGAGGGGTTTTCCAGCCTGGAAAGCTGGGTATCTTGTATAGGTTATTTGTGCTCTGCAGTCTGTATGTTTTTGTCACAAATGAGCTTGTGGTTTTTATTGTTGAGTCATACTGGCAGAATGATGTTAATGCACCTTGTCGTGTATGTTATTTGTGTAGTCTTTTCCTCATTTATTTGTATGCCCCACTTGTTACGCCACTTTTAGGTATTGTCAAGTTGGTCTTGCAAATAGGAGGGGTAGAGAGGGGGCTAGGACACTTCCCTGGGGCAGGCTGGCAGCTTTGAAGAAATACTGCTGTGCAGTACCTCTTCTCTTTAAGGTCTTTATGCGTCTGTTGAATAGTCGAATGTTTTTGTCGAAAACCGAACTGGTGGGTTGCATCAAGTATGGGTTGGATTCTTGAGTGGGGAATTTTTTCCAGCAGCTTAGACAGGATTGTGAGCAAGCCAATCGGTCTGTAGTTGTTAGTTCTTGTGGGGTCTTTACCGGGATTAGGGACAGCTGTCACTTCAGCGATCTTCCACACTTTTGGCAAGTACTTCGTTCTGAAGATCGCGCTAAATACATTTCTGATGTAAGTCAGTGCGTGGTCAGATAGTTCTTTCAGGATTTTTTTAGTGATTTGTTCGTAGGCTGACCTCTTTTTATTTTTCGTCTTAAGCTTAATGTAATACTCGATTTCGTGTTTTGTGGTCAGCGTCTTTTTTTGTGGTGTCAGTGTTATTCATTGAGCTTAGTAATTGGTGGGTCGTGTCATTTTCGTCGTCGACAATGGGAACATTTTTTGGACAGATGTCTAACATTGTCATGTTAGATGAGTCTGAATATGACCTAACAATGTATTTTCTGAAAATATTGTGACACAAAGTTCAGATGGTTGTTAGACATTCAGGGCAAATTTTCAAAGCAGCAGATCTGACAATATTCATAGATCTAGCAAAAGTCTGAATATAGCTTCAGCTATATTCTAAACAGTTTTCCACTATTCCATTTTTGGATCGAAAAATCCCCAAATCGTGGATCGCTGTTTCCAGCTGGAAAGATGGACATCTTATGCTAACTGATTTCAGGTTTTACTACCAAATGTAAATATGCGGGTGTAATTGGTAGCAAAGTGGTTGTTCTGAGCACAGACAAACCAATGTAACGCTGTCAAATTAAATCAAGTGGCAAGGGAAGAGGAAGTTGGATATCTGTATTGGATCATTTGTGGTTCTGAGTTATTGTTATTATTTGTTTAGCTGAAAACTGTTTTAGACGTACTAGCACTTGTTATTGTTTTCCTTTTCTTGTGTTTTTTTCTGTTGAAACTAAAATATGGTAATTTAGTATTTGATTTTTACATTTAATACACGCGAATGTAGGGGCAACAGTAGTAATCATAAATAATTAGCTAAAAGCTTAAGTCGGCATCTGATTTTTCATGTAAAAAGACATACATATTTATGTTCATATCAAAGATTAAAGGGGTAAAACCACTCTGTTATCTTAAAAAAATTGTCAAACTAATTTACCGCACGCTCTAAAAATAGTTTTAAACACAATGGTTCAAATTGAAACCACCACTTTTGTTAAGAGTTATGATAAAACGGGGACTAAGCGCTTCGTCTTAAAAATTAACATAACTGCAGTATACCATATTCATGTTCCTATTCAGCTTTTACTTTTTTTTTTTTGATGAGCTGGAATGTTGAGATAAATTCAGGCAGTTCTGTCATTTTTTTGGGGATATGTATGTATACTTATGTTGTAATTCCTTGTTGCCACCGAATTTACGAAATATACGTACAGTGGCTCAAATAAATATAAATTTTCCCCTCAAATATTCGCCATTCCTTCGTTAGGGAAATTTTAATAAAAAAAAGCAAAGATACAGTTGAATCCACCTCAGTAAATAATCCAATTTTTATTAATCCGTTTGGCAGAAACTGTTAGCAGTTGGGATAAAAAAGGAAAAACCAATTGGTGAATACCTATACATACCCTGCAGATATAATTAAGAAAAAGCAATTTAAAATTAAGTTCAGTCTAGATTTTGTTAATTGTTCTTTCTATGAACAATTGGCTCCAAGCTGTTATTGACAGTAGGGAAGCTAATACGAAAGGTTAATAATAAGCAAGCAACAAGCAAAATGGAGCAAATGGGCCAATGCAAAAACCTCAGTTTGCTTAGGGGGTTCTATTATTTTGTCCGATACTATATATAGCTCCCGAAGCGCCTTAATCGTATTCTGTTAAAACTGATTGCAATTTTGTTGTATTGTATTTTGATTGTACAGTCTAAAGACAGTACAGTCGTAAATAATGTTTAAATATAAGTACAGCACCGTGCAGAAAGGTCGGTAAAAGCCCGCATGCCATTTTTTCTAATCCATTTACATTTTTTTCTAATAAGTCAAATTTGTACCAATACTTTAATAACAGTCAAGTAAGTAGTAAGTAAGTAAGTAACTGTATGTTCGAAGTTCGTAGTAGTTTGTAGCCCCTCAATAGCGCCGTTAATCGAGCTATGTTAAATATTTAGATAATTGACTTAATGTAAAAGGCAAACGTAAGAGACTGATCTGAAATATTAAAAACTCACTTTAGTTGAAAATTAGGGGTATTTTGCAACACCAGATTTCAGTTTTTCTAAATTGCTTTGTATGTTTTTTATTTTTAGGCACTCCATTTTAAGGAACAAGATATTGACGGCAAGTATAACTCATTTTAAATGCTTCTATATCGTCGTTTATACAATACAAGCAGGTCGTACGACCAAATATGGGTAGCGTGCTGGGATACCTTTCATCGTAAATGAAATCTAAGAAATAGAGGAAGAAGAAAGTAGAAAGTAGACAAAGGAACTAAAAAAACGTACAGGGGTTGAGACTCGAATAAAAAAAAAACGAAAAAAATAACCAAAGGCATTAGACATTGCGGTCTAATGATATGAGCTTCCTATTCAAATAATAATATTATTTTTTTAATCTGGAGATAAGTTGGGGCCTATATGAATATTTTAGTGTTGATGTGTGCGACATTGGTTCAACGAGCATGCCAAGGTTCGAATTCGGTCCAGTAAAAACACCAAAAACATGAGCTCGCTCTGCCAAACTAACAGCCCTGTGGCTGCAAGGAAGATTGACTTTGATCTTTTACTAACCTTTGTGACAAATATTTTATGATAATTGCAACGTATATAGCCCATGATGCTAACAAAAAAAGGGTATTTTTTTTCCAGAATTTCGTGAGTGCTTTTATTTATTCGTACATTCACGACAAATAACTACGTTGGATGAGCTTACTCTTATTATGAGAAGCCTCGGATTTTCTCCTACAGTTCAAGAGTTAATTGCCTACTTAAAAAAATACAATGGAAAAATGAGTTTTGCGGATTTCCTGGAAACAATGTATGTCCATTCGAAAGTCGAAAATTTGCCAGATGAAGTTATTGCTGCTTTTAAGGCGATGGACCTTACGAACAGTGGTACTATATCCACCAAACAATTAGCCCATCTTATGCAATCATGGGGCGAGGGTTTGTCACCTCGTGAGGTAATTTCATAGACAATATCATGAAAATGCGTTTTTCTTTTTATTTTTTATTTATTTAATTTTCAGGTTGAAAACATATTTCGAGAGGCAAATGTTAGAAATAGCAATGTGATTTCTTACTCGGATTTCGTCAAAATTGCATCTGCTCCAGTTCCGGACTACTATTAACATTGTTAATACTTTAATACAGTAAATAAATTAAATTAAAAAATACAACCTTCAAATTTTTTTTATACAAGGAAATACAACCTTCAATTTTTTTTTAAAGAAATCGAAGGGATTCTCATGGATTACATCTAAAATATATGTATGTGGAATGAATGCATTACGTATTTCTGTTTTAACAGAAATGTATGGCTGAGTAAAAAACTAAGTCAACATATTCTGTACTGTCAATAAAATACAAGGGAACAATGAATGCATCACTGCATTATTAAAATTGCCCCATCAAGAGTTAATTTAGTATGAATTGCCACGTTCTACGAGGTTTTGAATACAGCGGAATTTTGTAGGTGAATTTTTGATGGTCGGAAGTTAGCCATTATTATAGCAGTCAGAGTTGTAAAAGAATGCAGTCATTTAGTACTGCAGTCAATCGAGTTACAGTTAACTAACTTATCTTTTAAGTGCAAGTGAAAATACGGCGAAAAGTACTTAACTGCAAAAGAGCAAGTAATCATTTAGTACTAACTCTTTAAGGGTGCGTTTATGGTCAAGCGAATTCACGCCCCGCGATTCGCTAATAGTGATCAAATACATATAAAGGTATTTATGGCGGAGCGAATGTGCGAAAAGCGAATCCAATATGTCAATGACGCTATCGCTTGAAATCGCGGGAATGTCGTCGCATTGCGCGACGCGAATTCACTTGACAATTAACGTAGACTAACTTAGCAGTTAATTAAAGCAGTCAATTAACTACAGTACTTTTTAGGCGCTGTACCTTTAACAGGAGGCAGTACTCTTAGTCACTTGAAAGTTAAAAGTACTGGAGAGGATTTTGATTTAGTCAGAAAGTCTTCTGCAGTCAAATGCTTTAAAGTCATTTAAGTTAATTTAAGTGAATTATTCCATAGAGAGAAAAGGAGGAAGTTTGGAGCAAATTGAAACATGTCTGATCGCATAAGGGATCGAACATACGAAATACAGCTGCGGTCAAAATAATTGCAGCGCTGCTTTCTGAAGGATACCTTTTTGCAACTTGAGCAATATCATGAGATTGCCGCATTAAAAAATAAATTCAGATTTGCGAAGATACATACGTATTTATTATTTTATAGAATTTATTTGTATATAAATGTCGGCATAAACGTATATACGCCCCCTCATGTAGCCAGCACCTTTCTGACAGTAAATGACATGCCCTTAGTCGAATGTGCTCTTAGTTTGACTAAACCAATAACTCCGATTGAAATGTTCTGAAAAGCAACTGCCGGCATCCAATGCGCTAAAGGCAAAATGGCATTTTTATCATAGTTTTCTATATGACTGCCCCACTGTGCGACGTCCTGATGACGAGAAAAATGCAGAAATCTCTTTGCTGAAGAATCAATTGAAGCAAAAGGATTAAGGAAAAGCGATATTTGGATGTTAGACCAACAGAATTGACATCTACCAATGTCCTGAACACAACGATTAGGACTTGAATAGAAAAATTGAGAATAGGCAGAAATCGAAGCTCATGATCAATAGCTATCGGTGTCTTAGTGATAAAGAAATACTTGCTTATCAGGCAGTCAAAGGTCTGTGAGCGAGCTAAAGCTGCCTTCCAATTTTACCGTGACGATCAATTGAGCGATTGACCGAAGAGCGATGGAGCGATTGAGCGACGAACTTTGTCGCTTTGTTATACTTTCATAATTTCGTTGAGTCAAATTACTGATCCTTTGTTGCATGATTTATAGACTTCATCTAGAGCCTCCAGATAGGACTCTTATGGATATTAGAGCAGTAATATTATCACGGGTGGAATCACCGCTATATTTGCTGGAGATTTTCGACAAACATTGCCGGTGATAGGAAAACTAGAGCAACTTTAACAAATTCTGTTTTTTCAATTAAATGCTGCCTTTAATTGAATTTCGCTGAGTGTACTGTATTACTTTTAATTTTATAAAGGAAATTAGCTTTACCCGGCGCGTCTTGCTACGTATAAAATAAACTAAATTTTAAAAAAGTTACAGGGACCAGCGGTACTTTTCACTGACAAAGCCCGCAATCTCATTTCCAAAGAGCTTTTGGTTGATATATCACTCGACAGGATCAGGCGAACTTTGAAAGTCAGTCCCCACTTCACCTCAATGGGAGCCACAACCGTAAACAACGTAAAACTTTTGCAGTATGCTATGAATCGTGATCTTGTTGGACATATCACCCTTAGGATTACCCCAATTTCGCTACAGTAGCGTCTAAATTATCTTTCAGGACCTGCAGGTGCATGTGATCTACCTATATTTCCCTCAATAAAATGTAAATTCCCCACACCAGCCGCCGATATGCAGCCTCATACCAATACCGCACTTCTAACGTGTTTTATATATTATATATTCGTTCGGAGTTCTTTATTTTGCTTTCACCAGACGCTAATTCTGCCATTATTTTTAAACAAATCGGACTTGATTTCGTCACTGAACATCACATTTAGCCGAAAAAGTTAATCCTCCTTTTAAAGCGCATGTTGTATTTATTTGGGCCACGGGATATAAAAAAAAATATTTTAAAACAATTTCTCGAGATATTAACGAATTAAATGAACTGACGACGAGTCTCAGTGTAACAAATTATTTTCCTTTGTTTAGTTTTATTGGAAATGAAAGAAAGAATTTTACTGGTGCTATTTTGATTTGTTAATTACTTGGACTTATATTAAGGCGTTAGTATTTTTCTATTTGCGGCAGAACGAAGCCCTTGGCGTGTGATTAAAGCTCACACTTGAGCGTTTTTTAATGTTGTACAGCTGAAAAAGTCGGTAATATTCGTTCTAGAAGCAGCCCAATCACCGCTTGCTTTAAGATCAGTGATTTACAAGCGCTTAACAAGCGTTGCGGCACACTATGAATAAAGTAATTTTTTTTTTACGTCGTACAAACCTTTTTTAATAACGTAAATAGGAATATCTTATTCAAGAGAAATGAACCCAGAATGTGTTTTGTTTAATTACAAATGGTAACTATCTTCTGTCAATTCGAAGCCATGTTAAATTCCATTTTAGAATTTGCGATTGTAGCAGATATTTAGAGTACTATATTCTTAATGGAACTTAATTGAATACAAAATCTTAAGGTTTAAAAATAACATTTTTATTGTTTTTGCAAAATATGCAAGCGGTTTAAATCTGACAAAATGTGCAGTTTATAGGTTATATATTGGTGTTAAGAAATAAGCACTTATACATATATGAGTAATCAATTTATTCAATGCTTATTTGGGAATAGGAGAACCGTTAATTCGCTACCTTCGCGAAAAACCCAAATAAATAAATTTTAATAATGTTGCTGCTAAGTTCTATATTTGACGAAACATTGGGCTAGGTCCGAACATTTATTAAATAAAACAAATATTTGTTAAGCATTCAAATTTAATTTAAATGTGTGTTTTAAGAGTTCAGAGTTTATTATTTATAATCAAAACTCCATTCTTAAGTTCGAATGTGAAAAAAATAATAAAAGAAGAATAATAATAACATGTGGGATAGCTGCGGTCACTGGCAACATTGTTTGCGGACATCTGAGGTAACGGTTGGCTTCACATCAATTGGCTCAACGTTACTCGGCCGAATAACATCACCTTCTGGCGGATCTCTTATTTGTTTTTGGGACACAATACGATATATCTCTGTTGCAAAAAAATAAAGTTACACAATACAATATGTAATTTAAAACCCAATATCGTATTAATATACCTGTGAGTATATTCTGGAATGCAGTTTCAACATTCGTTGAATCAAGTGCGGATGTTTCGATAAAACTCAAGCCATTTCTTTCGGCGAATGACTTAGCTTCATCAGTGGGCACTGTTCGCAAATGTCTAAGATCAGATTTATTTCCAACGAGCATAATGACAATGTTTTGATCTGCATGATCCCGTAACTCTCTCAACCATCGTTCCACATTCTCGTAAGTTAAGTGTTTGGCTATATCATAGACCAGCAGTGCTCCAACAGCTCCCCGGTAATACGCCGATGTAATGGCGCGATAGCGTTCTTGACCGGCCGTATCCCAAATTTGAGCTTTTATAGTTTTTCCATCAACCTGTTAAAACAAACAATTTAATAAATGCATAGAAACATAAGTGCCAATGCCATGTTACCTCAATGCTTCTGGTAGCAAATTCAACACCAATAGTAGATTTCGATTCTAAATTGAACTCATTTCTAGTGAATCGTGAAAGTAAATTGCTCTTTCCTACACCAGAATCTCCTATCAAAACGACTAAAATACAAAAACTTATTAGATTTTTTATATTACTTCCTAAATTTTAATTTGCGAAAAAGCTAGGCTCTGGCTCTCAACGGGCTGTTACGCCGCCTAATACAATACAATTTTTTTTTTACTGATTATGTATTGTTCTAGTGCTTTGTTTGTATATGTGTGCATATTTTTTCATTTGAAATTGTAATATTTTTACTTTTTTTAATATAGTATGTTTTTATTTTTAGTTTTAAATTAATTCATAATTTTTTATAATATATTAGTTTCGGTTTCTAATAGAACACTTAGTTGCTAAATACCCAAATTTAATATTTAAAAATCAATTATATCGATTTCCGAGGCGCGCCATGAATGGGATTCAGTCAGAAAGGCGACCACTCAGCAGACCAAGGATAAGCCCGTTGGACCAAGTCCAAAAGCACGCCTGGTTAAGCTTGGGAATATCTCTTGATGAGCTAGATTCGGCGGTGGAGGATCGAGTTGCCTGGAGATTTCTTCTGCCTCCACGACCCCATTAATGGAACATGCAGTCAACAAGATGATAAGACTAAAATAGTTTTAGAATCAAAAACTAATCCAGTTCTTGAGAAGATCTAAGACTTGATAATTCTTTGATTCTTTTCAAGAAGTGGTCAGACTATGACACATTGGCCGCAACAAGCGGTAGGCAGAATCCAATTGCAAAAGGGTCTGCCTTAAGTGCAATTGCTGAACAGATCATTTTAAATTTAGTCTAATGTCAATAAATTTTTATCAGATTAAATCTTTGTCAATCGAATCCCTATTCTCAAACTTTAGGCAGGTAACACTCAACTAAAGCCGCCAAAAGCTTTTGCACTTGTCTTTACATTAAAGCAGACAACTAATATCTAATCCGTACACCTAACTGTTAGGAACTATTTTTATTGTACTGCAATATATTTATACTATAAGTTGTTTTAAAGCTACATAATTGCAATTTTAGAATAGGGCCCATAGATGCAATACAGTGTTGAACACGGTGTTGTGTCGGGTTTCGCCACAAACTAAACACATGTGTGCACATATCATTTGATCCTTGGTCGTCGGCGAGGAAGGACCATGGATATGAGCGGATCCTGCTACCGGATGAATGCATAAAAATGCGTAAACAACAACACTAATGACCGCTGACGATAGTTCGCTACCTGCTCGCTCGAAAGTGTGCACACTTGCCCATACACGAGACACTTGTGTTCACACCGTGTCAAGAAAATAAAAAAATCCGCCTACAATCGGTGTGCACACCAGGTCATACACGTGACACTTATCCTCGTGTTGCACACAATGTTCAACACTGTGTCCCGTCTATGGGCCCTATAAAATAACATACAGACTTTTTTTGAAATCAAGCCATAAAGCCGCCATAAGTTTGTAAACAATTACTGATCTTTAGCATTAATGTTTATACAAAACTTGGCCTGCTAATTAAGTTAATGTCACTAAATAGTTTAGTAAATAAATTGTATGCATGCTATTTCACCACTGGTCACCACTGGTTTCAGTTTCGAGAGTAATTTTGACAACATTTTGAAAAGCAAGATAAGAAGAAACTTATTGATTTTGAAACGGAAACTTTGCAACACTGCCGCAGTTTGACGTTTATGAGCCTACCCAAAGTGTCATTACACAAGGCTGCCATATCTAGAAAGAGGAAACGATATTACACGAAGTCACATGATATAAGCCTCGCTCCAAAACAAATATGTTGCAAATGCCAAAAATAACCTCTGCAACGAACATTGAGAAAAATCAGTTGTATGCCATATTTATACCTTATGAACAAATTGACCTAATAATAAAAAACAAACCAAATTACAAATGGAGTTATTATAGTTGTTTTACTATATATAAGGAATGAAAAACCAACTTTAAACAATATTTTCCAATACTATTTCAGAAAATAGTCAGCACTATTCTAATACGGTTACTTTAGGTCACCGCGTCTGTGGATTAAGCTGGCCATACACGACGCACATAATCGCGAATATACGTTCGCGTTTACTCCATAGACGACGAACCAGTTGGCGAACGGTTATTCCGTTTTGATTTTTGAAGTGAAAAGGTGTTTCAGAAGGAAGAGCACTTTGTTGCTATTACGGTTATTTACCTATGTAAGAATGAAGAGAACAAATAAAACAAATAGAAAAAGAAAATGGATGAAGGATGGACTGTATGAGCGCAGTAGTTGTTTGCATGTTAGTTTGTTAAAAGAGCTAGAGGTAACATCTCCAGGAGATTTTTCACACTTCTGTCCACTTCTTTGAATTCTTCTAAGATTTTGCTTCAATTTTGTTTTTTTCAACTTCGTCTCAAAAAAATTCACTCCGTAACAACTCAATAAATTCTTCAATAAACTTCTTTTTTGCTTTTCGCGATGTTTATTCGATGACGTTTATAGCAAAAATGAGGATTTGTACGCAAACAAGACCATAGACGACGCACATGAGAAAAACGCAATTTTTCGTTGGCAGCGAGCGGCTGGCGAACGGGTCGCGAACCACCCCTTAGACGGGAAAAAAGCGATCATGTGTGTCGTATATGGCCAGCTTTAGGGAGAGAATTGGCCTGGGCTGATTAGGGTTTATAGCGTTTATAGTTCCAACTATGCTTACCAGCAGTAGATCAAATCTTGAGCCAACTTCTTTTGTAGGGCGTTATTTTTGCATTAGTGAGCTGCATTTTATCGCCGAAAATCGGTTTAGTCTGTTTAATTTCGTGTATAGGACCGTAAAGGGCCCAGACTCTAACTTTTTCGTGCAATCGCTGCGTTTTACAGGGTATTGTTTTATTACCCCTTTTACTGTTGGTTTCAAAAATTACATGAATTCTTGGAGTCCTTACAATGCAAGAAAAAAGTAACTCGAAAACAGTACGTATTTACAAAATTCAGGAGAAAAAGAATACAAAAGCAAACGCGAACATAAGTTTGTGGGGGATGGCGTAATACAAATTTAACATTAATGTAGCCACTTGTCATTTCCTCAGATAATAATTGTCTTGCAAGCCTATTTTATTTATCTTCGGGCACACGAAATACTGTACTCGATCGGCTAGTGCGTCGGACTGTTGAGCGAGAGTAACCGGGTTCGAATACAGCTCGGGGAAAAACAAACAACACACTAACATTTTTCACGGCCCCAGCTCCAGCGAACAACTGACAATCCTCCTGGAGTACTTCTGTCATGAAAAGCATTCACAATTCGCCGTTCGGAACTGGCAATAAACAGTAGGTCCGCTTCACATGTGTCGAAATTATAACGCGCACAACACAGTGGAAGCGCGAAAAACCTGGGCTCTGGCTCTCAATGGGCTGTAGTAATGTAATGTAGTTAGTACAAACTATTTAACTTATAAGTCACTAAAATCAGTTAATTATAAATAAACATTTTAGTGCATGAAGTACGCAGTAAGCAGTAAGAAAGCAGTACTTTTAATTTATCATTGTGCTTTTAGTCAAATGAAAGTATTTCGTACTGGAACAGGTTTCGAAGTTCTCGAAGTCTTTTAACTCAAGTTAATTAAATAGTAGCCATTTTTAATAAAACAATTCTAAAACAGGGTCAATTGATAATAATTATTTCTTGTTTTTTAGCAAACTGTATGCAAACGAATCCTTTTGTATCCGCAGCTTTGGTAAGGGTAAGTAGCTAATTAATTTAAAGAAGAGTTTTCGTATTTACTATTTTTACAATGACGGCGCCTATAGTTTAATAAACGCTCATGTGCTATGCGGATGAATGTTAAGTGCCTTAGCCATAAATGATAGTTGCCGATATGAACGCATCGTTCAGCTATAAACTAGAACACTAAAATTACATTCTAGAAGTAGCTAAAATAAACTAGTTTACATTAAAAAAAAATTGCATTTTAACTTTTGTTCGAAGTAAGAAGTAGTGGTGTGAATTGTCTTGGAACAAACCCAGTAAGTAATCGCAAAACCCTAGCATCTGATGGTATATATTTATGTATTAAATTAATCGATTTTCATTTGTTTATATGCATTTCTTAAAACTTATTAATTTTAATAATAAATATAACCGTTGATTTAACTTTAAATAGAAAAAAATAGTTTTCTTTTTATCAAACTTGATTAACTAACCTCACATATTTTTAAAATTGTCTTTTTGTGGAACTTATCACTTCATAATAATGTCAAACTTATCAAACTGCTCGAAAAGGAACTACTTTGTTTATAAAAGCGTTTTTTCTTTTGGCTTTTTTTAATAATGTACATAAATTTTGACAGTGAAATAATACATATATACACAAACCTACATGAATGATTGTCTATAAATGCATAAATATGCAGAATGCATATATGTTAATCCATATAAATAACGTTTATTTACATATATGAATATGTACATATTCTAGATATATTCGTGTACTGTCTTATATAGAAATAACTGCAGACGTGAATATCGTAAACGTAGATAGAGTTGTCATGTTATTTGTCATTTTGATGTTCATTAAATTAGTTTTTAGTTGGTTTGCAGAACTTTTTCTTATATTTTAAAGAAATGTTAGTAAATAGTCTTCAGCTAAATGCATATGTTAACAATACACATCGTTTCTTAAGAATAAGTTATTGTTCATTCTGGTTTAATTTTCGTTTTTGGTGCTCAATACACACACATACACACAAAGGCACACACACACAGGTGTGTAGATCCGAAATGAGCAATAAAAAACTGAATTAAAACTAGTATATTAAAAATATGATAAGACTATGCGCATTTACGGAATTCGATAAGAGATATTGTTACATTTTTTTACATGTTAAAACCTTTGCTCTCTTAACATGCAAAACAAATATAAAAAAAACAAATATGTTAAACATATTACCTTTAAACAAATAGTCATACTCATCTTCCCTGGCACCCATGTTTTGGAGATATACGTTTATACTATATAAGATTTATATATATGTATGTAAATATATATTTATATTTGTATCTTCAAGATGAACTTATAAATGTAGCAGACTAATTAACCTCTTAACTTTGAACGTACTTTTAAGAATAATAAAATTAATTTGTTAATAACACTATAATGCTTTTTGTATGAAAAAAAAAACAGATTAATTAGCACTTTTTCTTCTAATAAACGCCCAACACTAAATCACACAAAAGAACACTTCTGTAGATTAGGTACTGTCATTTTCAATCTATTTTCTTTATTGCTAGCGTGTCATAAGGGAGATATTTTGTGTGAACCTGAGTGTACATTGGAAATTTACCACACTATGGTACATTCACCAGCATTTCCTGAAAGAACTCTATTTTATTTACCATAGCATAAAATCTACCACAGCTCAGTATTCTCACCGCCTTCGATCCATTTTGCATGTGATAATTGATACGTCAACATTTTTAGAATAAAAGTTGATATTAAATGGCATATCTACCAGTCGAAAGTATTGCCTTTTCCAAAATCATGTAACTCCAAGAAAAAGAAAAATTTCAAATTTCTGCACGCTATTCGTGACTTATAGCCTTATTCTGACACAGCTCAGTGCTTATCAGAGTGTGAGGGGTCGCAACTTGAGAGGTTTTCTTATTCTAATCGAAAACTTTACAGTTTGCTTGGTAATGTGCTTGACGAGCAAAATGAGCGCCTAGCGGTGATACTATATAACTGCTTGATAGACTTAATTTGCAATAAATATCTTGAAGCATCAATATGGGTACGCGTGCTCTTGTTGCGACTATAGTTAATAATGAAATACTTGAAAATGAAGAAAAACACAAAATACAACAGTGAAAGCTGTATTTCCAAGCTGCTCAATCAATACAAAATAATTTTTCTAATTATTTCTTCCGTTCAAGCTTGATGTTCACTTTCTGAAGTCAAAACAAAAATGAAAAAAATGCTCTAAAGTTGTACGACAGCGCTTCGAACCTTACAATTTATCATCAAACATTGGAAGAAGTTGAAAAAAGTTAACTTCGATAAATTTTGATGACAAATTGAAAGAACGTTCACACTCTAAAATTTGTCCCCCATCAAGCAGATCATCAAGCAAATTGTAAGGTGTGAGCCCCGCTATTGAACAAAGTCACTCAAAGTCAGAGAAAAAAGCTATAAGAAAATTATTTCTTGTTGGACGGAATACGGTTTTTTCTTTCGGTCGGGCTTTGACATTTGAAGAAGAATACATGTAAAAACATTGTACAAATCGAAATAGCGCAGTCGGGCGTTGCAACTTCGCAGATCGTAATATCGTAAGCCCGACCGACTGGGTCTACTTTCTACTCGCTCGGGCGTTTGACAGATGTGTGTATAGTTTTTTTTATTTATAAACGAAATTTGAATGCGGAAAGGCGATTATTTGAGTAAGTAAGAATAGGTTTTGATTTGAGCTTCAAAATCAAATTGTTTTCTTACAAAATTTGTTTCAGGGGATAGAATTTCGAGGATAAGCTGCTTTGAGCAAAATTAACGCGCGAGCTCTATTCCGATTTGAAAAATTGAGTGAAGCGCGCGTTGACATTCTTTTTCGTAAAGTCGATAAAACGCTAACCAACGCCTGTAAAAGTCCGACCGACCGAACGTGTCGTTGCGATTTTGGCTTAATATTTTTTCTGTGGAAAATAATGTATAATGCAAAAATAAAACATTAGCAAAACTATTTTTTGAGGCTATTCTTCCTGGAAGTAATTTTGAATGAATGAATGAATGACTGTTGCTGTCATATTGACAACCACTTGGGTTCGATTCTACTGCCGGACAACTGGGAAACATGTCGGCTAAAAGGACTTAAAGTAATAGATGGTAAGTCTCTACCCATTTTTTTTCGAAGCTCAACAAAGCAATTTTCCCCTCTGGAACTGTCATTGTATAAAAAAGTTAAGACTAAAGGCCCAAAGCCGTAGAATCCGTAATGTGCGTTGCGGTTCTTCTTCTTCTTTTGCGGGCGCTACAGTCCGGGGTGGACCTGAGCCTCAGCCAACATGCCCCGCCATCTAGCGCGGTCTTGGGCTAGGCTCTTCCAGTTTTGCACGCCCATCTGATTTAGGTCCCTATCCAACTGGTCGCGCCACCGGAGGCGAGGTCTTCCTCTACCGCGTTGTCCATCAGAGTTGGACTCGAAGACTTTACGAGCCGGAGCATTAGTGTCCATACGCTCCACATGACCTAGCCATCTCAGTCGGGACACTCGAATTCGTTTAACTAGATCGATGTCGCTGTACAGCTCGCAGATTTCATGGTTAAGCCTTCTCCTCCAAACTCCCTCTGTGCAAACGGGACCAAAAATAATCCGAAGGACTTTCCTCTCGAAACGACCAAGGATCTCTTCGTCCACAGTTGATATTGTCCATGTTTCTGCGCCATACAGAAGGACTGGGACTATCAAGGTCTTATAAATAGATAACTTGATACTTCGAGAGAGGCCTTTGTTTTGCAGCTGCCGTCTAAGCCCAAAGACACAGCGATGGGCCAGGGTTATCCTTCGTTTTATCTCCGCGCTTGTATCATTTGCGAAATTTACCTCCGATCCTAGGTAGACGAATTCTTTCACCACTTCGAATTTATATCTGTCTATTGTGACGTTTTGCTCAAGACGTCGGTGTTGTTGGGCTCTCTTTGTAGACAGCATATATTTCGTCTTACCTTCATTCACCGCAAGACCCATCTTAGCCCCTTCTTTCTCGATGCTCGCAAAAGCCCCACTGACAGCCCGTTGTGTCCTTCCGATGATGTCAATATCATCGGCATATGCGAGTAGTTGTACTGACTTGTGGAAGATCGTGCCTCTAGTGTTGACGTCCGAGTTACGCACGATCTTTTCAAAAATTATGTTAAAGAAGTCGCATGACAGTGCATCGCCTTGTCTAAAACCTTTCTTGACGTCAAAGGCTTCGGTGAGGTTTTTACCGACCTTGACAGAGCAACGGGCATTCTCCATCGTTAATCTGCAAAGACGGACGAGTTTTGCAGGGATGCCAAGACTAGACAATGCGCTATATAGCTCGTCTCTATAAATACTGTCATACGCGGCCTTAAAGTCGATAAATAGGTGGTGTGTATCGACTTGGAACTCCTGGGTCTTCTCCAAGATCTGCCGCAGTGTAAATATCTGGTCAATGGTAGATTTCGCTGGCCTGAACCCGCACTGATATTGACCAATCAAGCTGTTAACAAAAGGTTTCAGGCGGTTACACAGAACGGCGGAGAAGATCTTGTACGCGGTGTTCAGGAGACTTATACCTCTGTAGTTGGCGCAGTTTAGAGGGTCTCCGTTCTTTAGGATCGGGCAAACGATGCTGAGATTCCATTCATCGGGCATACTTTCATCCGACCAAATCTTAGAGATGAGTTGGTGATGCACCTTACCAGCTCATCTCCACCTGCTTTGAAGAGTTCAGCAGGCAGTCCATCGGCACCAGCGGCTTTATTGGATTTAAGCTTGGTTATCACGGCCGATACTTCACTGTGGTCAGGGGGGCGGAATTCGTGTCTATCATCGCCTGTATAGGATAGAGGACTCTGCCTGACAGCGGGATTTTGGTCATCATCGCCGTTATACAGTCTGCAGAAGTGATCCTTCCATATTCTCAGCACTGAATGTGATTCCACTACTAGATTCCCATCCTTATCTTTGCAGGCTTCTGTTCTGTTCTTACGAGTCTCACTCGTTTTTTTTTATCTGTTGATAAAAGTTTCGAACGTCCTTCCTGTAGTAGCACCTCTCTTCAATCGCGCGCTTCTTGTGCCCTTTCTTTTTCTTACGGAGAAGCCGGTGTTCCTCCCTTCTTTTCTGCTCGTAAGGTTCGCGAGCGGCTCCCGTCTTTCTTTGCAGCGCCGCTTTGTAGGCATCTTGCTTCGCTGCGTGTGCTCGCCGACATTCATCATCAAACCAGGGGTTTCTTTTTGGGGGCGGGATGAAACCTAGCACATCAGTTGCGGCTTTTCTAATGGCCTCCTGGCAGTGCAGCCATTGATCTTCTACACTTGAAGTCGGTGGCACAGATCTTTCAGAGAGGTAAAGAGAGAAACGATCGGAGAATTCACTGGCGACCTCCTCCTTTATACCTTCCCGGTCAATTAATTTAATTAACTAGAAAGCTGGAGAGCCGCAGATAAAAATAATTTCAGTTTTAAACTAAAACCAAGTGTTGATTATGTTTTGACAAGGAATTCTATTACCAAACTATTCGTATCCAAAAGTATTCGATTATTTACTGATTAAATCATGCGTCGCGGGCTGCATACGGCTCGTGGACCTTTGATAGCCCCGATTTATGCGGAGAAGAAACTGTCATTGTATGAAAATGTTAAAAATTAACCAAGATCATCCAACAGCTGTTCTTGTGGGACGCATTTGCTATCTCCCTCCCTCTTATTAGGTCTTGTGAGTTGTCAACTTTTTGACATGACACAACACACGCAACGGATTTTATGGATTTTGACCTTAAAATCCAAATCGTAACGGCGATTTCGGTCGGTTGGTCTTTGACATTTAATCGAAATAGCGCAGTCGGGCGCTGCAACTTAGCAGACCGTAATATCGCAGGTCCGACTAACTGGGTTCACTTTCTTCTCACTCGAATCGTTTGACTGATGTGTGCTTGATTTGTTTTGCTTATATGTGAAAGTTGAATGTGGAAAGGCGATAGTTTGAGTAAATAAGAATTGCTTTTGATTTTAGTTTCGAAATCAAGTTGTTTTCTTACAAAATTTGTTTCAGGGGATAAAAATTTCGAGCATAATTTGATTTTTTTTTTCGATTTGAAAAATTGAGTGAGGCGCGCGTTGACATTCTTTTTCGTAAAGTCGATAAAACGCGTTTCAACGTCTGTCAAAGTCCAATCGACCGAACGCAGAAACGCACAGAAAAGTGTATGAATTCTACCGTTGACATATTATATATGGACTGCTAGTAGCCAACTTCACACTGGTTTTAACATCTCATGCGGCAAGTCAATAAAAGTGGCGAGTTTGAGAAACTCACGTATGATTGACGGATTCTCTTGCATAGAAAATGTCGCTATCTCTCCGCTATTAAAGAAAAAAAAAAACCATTATATCCATAGGTGTCGATAAGATGGCGGCACTTTCTATGCAGGAGAATCCGTCAGTCAGTCATCATCCGACGGGATGCATTTCACTTGTGGGATGCATTTGCTTTCCCCTCCCTCCAATTAGGTCTTAAAAAGCCCATAGACGAGACACAGTGTTGAACACGGTGTTCAACACCGTGTAAGGGTAAGTGTCACGTGTATGGCTTGGGCTCTCATCACGTAACTTTTCAGACGATCATCGTCAAGACGACTATCGTCAACGCTATCGTCAAAAGTTTGCTTCACGTATCACTATCGCTATCGTCTCGTCTATCGTCACAGTTTGAGCGCTACCAAATGCTACATTCCTTATGTCAAAATAAAAACTGCTTGTCATCTTTCAATTTCCTTTAGTATTTTCAAGTCCAAGAACGAATTAAAAGTATAGGTAATGAGTGCTAAGGAGGTATAAGGCACTCCAGTTCATATAAAAATAACTTATAAGCTTGAATTAATTAAATTAGTATCTATTTATAAGCAATTCATTTCCTCCCTACAACTGACGTATACTTGGACAAGGACTCAAACCAAAGTTGTCCATGGTTTGGAAAAAAAAATATGGGTTAGATATATGATTGCAGGTCGAATGTGAGAAATAAAAAAGGCATTTCTTCTGTGAAAAAAAATGTATAATGCAAAAAAACATTAGCAAAACTATTTTTTCAGCATTCAATACAATATTTTATTTATTAAAGCAAAAAATTTTACAATGTTTTTCACAATTTGCTCTAGGACGATAGTGAATTAGGTATCGTCAGAAAAGCATCGTCGAGACGATAGCAAATGACAGTTGTCGGCTTACGTGAAGCAGAGAAAACGATATCGTCAAAACGATATCGTTTTTTTATGCTTACGTGAAACACAGCTATCGTTCAAACGATATCGTCAGACGATAGTCGTGTTACGTGATGAGATCCCTGGTGTGCACACCGATGTGGGCGGAGTTTCGGGTGTGCAGAAAATCAAAAGATTTTGATTTTTTTGACACGGTGTGAACACAAGTGTCTCGTGTATGGGCAAGTGTGCACACTTTCGAGCGAGCAGGTAGCGAACGATCGTCAGCAGCCATTGGTGTTGTTGTTGTTTACGCATTTTTATGCGTTCATCCGGTAGCAGGATGAGGTCCTTCCTCGCCCACGACCGAGAATAAAATGATGTGTGCACACATGTGTTACGTTTGTGGCGAAAGGCAACACAACACCGTGTTCAACACTGCGTCTCCTCTATGGGCCTTTTTATGAGCTATCAACTTTTTGACATGACGCAACGCACGCAATGCATTCTATGAGTTTGGGCTTGAACTTTTTCATACAATAACCATTCCCGCATAAATCAGGGATAATCAGACAAAGGCCCACGGGCCGCATCACCATCATCATTAGGGCCAGAGCCCAGCTTGTGACACCTCCACTGTGTTGTGCGCGTTATAATTTGACACATGTGAAGGGGACCTACAGTTTTTATTGCCGGTTCCGAACGGCGAATTGCGAAAGCTTTCCGTGACAGAAGTACTCCAGGAGGATTGTCAATCGTGAAAAGCTGGGCTCTGGCCCTTTATGGGCTGTTACGCCACTAATAATGATGAAATATAATAAAACCTTTGCCCCAGGTGCCTGCCTTGTTGATATACCATTAGCAGAGCGACAGCGTGAGCGTTTAAACCCTGCGAAAAAAGGGTTAAAATTTGTAATGGACGCAATATGATTATACAATAGCAAGGATATGTTCTGGAATATTTTATCTTTATATAACATTCAAAATATGCATTTTAATTGTGGCTAAATTTCTATATTGCAATTCAAGTCAAAACCCATTAGTTCAACTATGAAATGAAATGGATATTTTTGTAAGTCCAAAAAAAGAAAAAAAAATTGCTTTTGTTGAAATAATGATGGCTTATTTTGAGTTACTATTTTTTATTTGTTAATCAAACAAAAACCAGATCATATATGATATTGTTATCGACATTTTTACCTTTAAAATAAAAGCAACAAAAATTATATACATAAATATCATTTTTACGAAAAACGAAATTTTTAACAATTAATTAGTTTAAATAATGTATGTCAAGGGATGTAAAATAAATTGATATAAACTGAAAAAAACATTGTTCAGCTATTGGCTACAGTAGCTCTGTGATGCTTTTTTTATTTGATCAAATAGTAAGTACATCTAGAATATCCGAATATATCATCTACCCAAAATATGTTGAAGAATGCAAAATATTACAAGAACATTAATATAGGCTGTGATTGAAATTCTAAGTCCCAAGCAGCTCTTGCCTCTTGCTGCTCCTTCTAATCCTGTAAAAGCAAGTTAGTTACATTTTTTTTTTACAAAAATTCTGCATAACTTTACCGGCTATGTAGTTAATATTATCATCGTTCGACGCAGGGGCTTCCGGATGTAATTTGATTTCTGTAAATGTATGTAATAAAATTAAAGTACAAAGACGTCTAAAAAGCCATTTTACCGACTCCAGTAATAAATAAGGCTAATTAATACATAATAAGCTTACTCCAAAGCTTAAAGAAATATATCAGCTTCCGAAACTAATATACCGAAACTAATATACACTGTGTAAAATTACTCCTCATGAATATCTTTCTTCTCTATCATCATTGAGATTGATTTGCAAATTACTGGAGTTTCTTTCCCGGTATCACTTTTTTCTCCTTTAATGCCGACTCTAAAGTTATAATTTAATTTCGATTAAATTCTTAAACACAGATAATTTGTTTGCCACTAACGCAGCAGGTAGGTATACCAAAACTTCGATGTTGGTGTATAGTCTATCTCTGCTTATGGTATAGTTTCCATAAATAGGGGATTAAACAAGTACATCAGATTGATCTAGCAAATATATAAGAAGTGTTATGTCACATTAAAGGTACCATTCATAAAATTGGGCAACCAGATTTGAAACCTTAAATACTGACAGGTTTTTTTTTATTTCAAAACTTCCTGATCTTTTTGGAGATTTTCAGTGAGTAGAATCTCGTGCGAGCAACAAAGTCACTGTACGATATTTTTGTAAAAATTAAAACGGATTACACGGGAATCATCAAAGAAAAATCGTTTGCAAATGAACATCAAAGCTAAAATATCAACGACGTCTTTGTGACGTAGATGCGCAGAACGAACAAAATGAATAGATGGTTGCACTATCTTGACTAGTTGAATCAAAAATAATTCGATTGATTTGTCTATGTAGATGAACGACAACATTCAAAATTTGAATCACTGCATTCTTGATACATACCGTATAGTCTCAGAGTTCCTTCAGCTCGGCCCAATGAATTAGTACTAACGCAGTGATAAGTACCGACATCAGCTATAGTAAATGATCTAACAACTAGGAGCATTGTGCCTTTATAGCCGTCACGCTTTTCAGTAATCCCGTATTTTGGACTAAATAAAACGAATAGAAATGTATAACCAGAAAACTTTACTAAAAAGAACTTACCCATCTAGGAGCATTTCTGGAGAAGATTGACTTGCATCAACTGGACTTGTTGATGGTAAACTATAAGCATTAGCTGAAGATATTCGAGCACCTTTTAACCAATAAGATACAGGTGAAGGGGATGCTTCTACGTGGCATTCCAACTGCACATCGGATCCTAGAGGAGTACCCAACAATTGACTAGGAGCACGTACCATTGGCGCAACTATTAGATGAAAATACAATAATACGTTTTTTCAAACATTACTGAAACATAAGAAAAGCTTACATTGAACGCTCAACAATATTCGTTTACTAACAGCTGGTGGAACGTCATTCGAAGCTATGCACAAATAAGCTCCCATTTGTCGTCTCTCTAAACGCATAAGTTTAAGCGATGATCCAATATAAGATTCGACTAAAACAATATGAGTTTATTTCGTATTTGTTAACTTTTTGTGTATTTTTAAGTTCATTTTTTATTATTATTATTATATAATACAACTAATGTATAAGATTAACATTATTAGGGTGCACAAGCTGCAAAGGGCTTTCAGCTTCCAATTCTAAATTTAAAATAATATATAAAGCTATTCGCCACTATTGCGACAGTCATTTTTATTGAACGACGCTTCTCACTTAAGTAGTCGGTATTGCGATAGTCGTTATGATGTCGTTTTTTTGTTATGTGGAACGGGTTTCTTAAAACAATAACTAAGTACGTATTTATTTTGTCAATCATTTTCATGGGTTATTTTTAAGAGATAATATTAAGGCAAACGGGTTAAATACCTTTTAAAAGTTCTCTGCTTCCTGCCTTTTTAAGCAACAACAGTTCTCCGTCTTCTCTTTTCCATATCACTCTGGGCGCAGGGTTCCCTACCGTCTTGCAAGTAAGAATAACGTCCTCACCCTCCGGTACGGCCAGATCAGAAGATGAATCGTCGTTAAGTATATCAGGAGGAACTAGAATTATAAATTAGAAGAAGAACATATAATAATAAAAAAGGAACCGGGTGCTTTTAAGCAGATTTTCAACAAGCATGGACCCTTATAACAGCACCAGAGTTGTAAAAGAATTAAATCTTTTGAGATTGTAATTCTATTGAATTCATCGAAAATAATTTGAAGGCTTTTTGGTAAAAGTGAATGGGATAGAAAAAAATCTAACAAGGAGAGTGCATGACCTCCAGGTCACCGATTTTTATAAAATTTGACATAGTGTAGCTCCTCTATAGGACATGAATATCCCAAAGTCAGAGATCGCAACACTCCCCCTTTTTCGAGAAAAATACCTCCAAAGTATTTCCAATCAAAAACTGTCCCGCGAACTAGAACAGCGAAGTTGTTCAAATCTGAAGAAACGAGTATTAGTTTTATTTACGTATCGCTTAAGATATTATAATACAGTCGAATCCCTCTAAGTCGGATTTTCATGCGTCATGCGACAAATTCGAGTTAGAGGTATTATTTTTTTTGTTAAGAAGCATTTTTTTGCACTGCATGGTTCACGTCACTGGTAGACGTCTGCACGTTACTCTTTTTAAAGTAAACTTTCAATACACGCACTAAATAAAGCAAGAAAGCATCTCAAATTTTTTGGAGCTCAACCAACAGCACAATGAATAAGCAGTGCAGTTGTTTATACAGAGGCCCGCGGTTGTGTGCGTGATGCGTCAAAAGGTGGCCCTACACGACGGCTATGTTCGCTCTCATGTTTATTGGTTGAGATGTTGTAGAGCCATTTTAGCGAGCAAATCTTCATTTTTGAATATGTTCTGCTCTCTCTTTCTTACATAGGTAAACAATCATTAGGACCACATACCACATGCATTTTTTCCCCGACGTGTTCTTGCACTACAAGAATCAACACGAAATGAATGTTCGCGAAATGAGTTCATCGTCTAGGACCACCTTAAACAGTCAGAGGATGCGAGTATGCGTACTTGATACAAGTTGCGAGAGGGCATTTTTTGTTTATTTTTGTGCAAAAGAAAAAAATTCGACTTAGAAATATTGAAAACAGACCAAGGGTCGAAAGGATGTATTCGAGTTAGAGGGATTTTCGACTTAAAGGGAGTTCGACTTAGAGGATGGTTTTTGTATGGAAGATTGAGGGGAACGCCCAAATTCGAGTTAAAGGGAAATTCGACTTAGAGTGATTCGACTGTACTTGTATAGGAATATATTAGTATTAGGTAATATTACGAAATATTAGGTTTGACTCATTACTAATAATTAGTTGTGCTTATAAGTTGTACATACATACCTTGCACATCTATGCATCCAATCTGTTTTTTCATAGGGCTTGTATTTATTTGGCACATGTAGCATCCTTTGTCACTTTCTCTTAATTTACTTATCCTGATTTTCCATGTGTGAAAATTTTCGTGTGTGACACTTATCCTGGCATTGTGGGTGACCACCCTTCCTTGTAGTGCTAGTACAGTTTGATCGGAGGCTCGTAACCATCCTACCTAAAAGCAAAATCTTTAATTATTACTCATTTATGTTCCAAAAATTAAAAGAATTTAACCTTATTGTTTCCGAGATTTTTAACTGTACAGGCGAGTATAGCCTCTCGTCCGGCAGGATATGTTACGTTGTTTATTGTTCCGATAAATTCAGGTTCAGGATCCATGTTAATATGATTGGCATCTTAAGAAAAAAATATATGTAGTTCACCATGAATTTCAGAACGATGCAGTTAAATAAAGTAAAAATAAAGTATAAATAAAATTATACACTTAGTTTCAATAGTCTACATACGACCTTATAAAGTGCAGAATCTATTTCCTTGTTAAATATGGTTTTACTTCATAAAAAAAAATATCAGACAACATAAAAAAGAAGATATATAATGTCTGCCTAGCAAGCCGATGGCAGACATGAATGAAACAGTAAAGATTTTTTTCACACATTTTACGTGCGTATAAGCTTAGTCTTGAGTCTTAGTCTTAGTCATCAAACAAAAAGTTTCTATGTTGGGTCATAAATTTCTAAAAATAAATATAAAATTACAAATCGCAATAAAATTGCATTTCTTGATTAGAAGCTGTTTGGTCTTGTTATGAAGCTTCATTTTTAATGAAAGATAGATAAATAGTGTACAGTATCATCCAAAAAGTTACTAAGATTTAAGATTTTGCCAAAAGTTGGATTCCAGTTTGGCTCGTATCCGGAAATCCGGTTGAGCATTACATCTGCAAATTTATCGTACAATAATTTTGGCTTGTAGGTAATTTGGCTTAGAAGCTTATGAAATTGTTGCCAAACAACAAAGCGGCTTGGGAAAAAAATCAAGAAGGCTTTATAAGAACATCGCATTTTTGAACATACTTGTTGATACGTTTAGGAATACACGTTTGGCAAACAATCGTGAGTTTTTAAGCGAAACTCCAAAATTTGATTACACAAATTTTATAAAAAAAATGCACTGGAAATGCAGTTTTGTTTGAAGCTAATAAACTACTGATTGATTTCTAGTTAAAAAAAAAAAACGGCATTGTAGCCAACTACAAAAACTTTCATAAAAATAATAGTTTTGTACAAAGAAGCAACTTGTTAAAGGCATTCAGAAAAGCATGCCGCGTTTTAGTCCAGCCAGGAATGCTCTGTGCTTAAGCTTCTTATACCTGGGGAAATTTGAATGGCATTCTCCAGACTTTTTCTGTTTAAATCTTCCTTGTTTAATTATTATATATAATTCATAATTTGATTTTTTACAAATGCTTTTAAAGACTTGATTTAAATAAAGTCTCAACAAAAGTTTTCAATTTAATCCTTAAAACCCTTAATTTTATTTATGTTCTTTTATTTTTCCATAAACTTCTTACCTTGAATTATTTGTGAATACGATCGTAAGAAATTAGTTGATGCACATAAAACAAGAAATGAAGTTGACAATATATCCATCGTTTAATTCATTAAGAAAAATGCAGTCAAATTAGCTCTGGTTATTGATGACTGGAATTTGAAAAAAATATATTTATTCTTATCTATTCTGAACAGCAAAAAAAAAAATTAAAGAAGGATAAACAAAGAAATAATATATCATTTACAGTGGTTTAGAATGAAAACGGCCTTTCCAAAACTATATGTATATGTAGAGTCCCTGTTACAGCAAACTATTGCTAGCCACCCATTGCGAGCTCTACATGTCTTAATGGTATAGCGAACTGTTTAGCTTTCCCAGATTGTAGGTCCTGCAAACACATTTTAATCCCATCATTGTTTTAACCATTTCAATACACATTCCTCTTCACATGATTTTGACCTTCTACCGTTCGCATGCAATTCACTTTTATCGGTAAAATTATCTTTGAACTTTACAATTTCAGCAACGTTGCCTAATTTTACGTTTAAAATTATGCCTTGGTTAACGTCCTCCTGTATTTCGCATTTAGGATTATTTAGGCATCTACATACAACACTATTTATTATTTTTATTACTATATAACTAAAAACCTTCAGTATACATAAGCATTAGTATAAAAATATGTATCTATAGATTTGCTTTACTTCGACTTTTCAACTTTACTATCGGCCAATTATCGTACTTCTCGGTAAACGTTTCACATAGGGTTACACTAAAAGCCTGTCCAAAGGTTGGATATCCAAAAAATAATACAGATCAATGGAAACAACGGTTAGTGATAGCTGAATAACGGTTCTATGGTATGATTGTTTAAATCAAACGGCACACATGCTTTCTGTATTACAAAAAATTATGGGACTAGAAATTAGTTCGGTCCGTTTTTTGTTTTCAAAAAAAAAATTTTTTTTTGAAGAAACGTACAAAATACAACACTCAAAGTATTGTCCGTCTGAAGCGACTACTTTTCCCCATCTCTCTGGTAATTTTCGAATATCATCTCTAAAAAATGAGTCCTCTCTGGCATCGATTCAATCATTGAGTTATTCTTCGATTTCTTTAAAAGACTTGAACCGGGACCCCTCCGTCGAAAAAACCAGTAGTCGGAAGGAACAAGGTCTGGAGAAGCGGGTGGGATAAGACCTCCCATTTCAGCGTTTCTAGGTAGTTTTTGGCCGCTGCAGCCACGTTATGCCGAGTGTCATGTTGCAAAATATAATTGCCAGGCCTTTCGGTCGTTTCTAGCCGTTTTTCATGCAATGCACGGTTCAAACGCATTAGTTGTAGTCGATAACGTTTCCCATCAATGGTTTCGCCAGATTTTAGCAGCTCATGATACACCACACCCGTCTTCTTCTCCATCATTCTCACTCTTATAGACTACTTCAAAGCTGATCACAAGTCCAAAAGATTTCAACAAAAAATTTTGCAATCCCAAAGACTTCATCGATAAATCTTGCAATCCCAAAGACTTCAACGAAAAATCTTGCAATCCCAAACACTTCAACGAAAAATTTTGCAATCCCAAAGATTGCAACGAAAATTTTTGAAGTCCCGAATATGTTAGTCTAAAGATTTGCATTCAATTGATTTGCAATCAATAGATTGGTTCAATTAAACAAGAAAATCAAAACTTCCCGCAAATGCTATTTATTTAAGACAAATCCGGTCTAAAACAGACGCTGATTCACACTAATTATTGCTGACAAATGTCACACTTGTCCAATGAAGTTGATAAGCGCTTCCAAGATCAGTCGCAACTTGCAGGTGGCGCCATCTTTTGAACACGGACCGAATTAATTTGTACCCTCAATATATATATATTCGTTTAGATCTTTCATTTGCTTTTTCTAAAATAAACTTCATGAATATGGAAGGCCGAAGTTTGTATTTTAATAATACCCATGTTGCATTAAATTTGAGTTACGTCAGAGCTGTAAAAGAATGCAATCTTTTGATTTAACGAATCAATTGACTTCACGATTTGTGACTCATTCAATTGACTTCATTAGAAAAGTGTTTTTTGACTCCATTAGATTCTATTTTGAAGTCTTGATTGGACCAATCTTTCGGGCCACTCAATGGATTGAAATCAATTCAATGCAAGTCTTTAGAATTATGTGCATTCTTTGAAGTCACTTTGAAGTCCCTACCATTCACTTGAAGTGTCATCATTCACTTGAAGGATTACTGTATGACTAATATTTTTTCGGTAATTTCAAACTTTTGAGCAATGCCTGCTTGCATTTTCCCGCTACTCCACCCGGGCAAGAAGATGATGTTGAGGATGATTAGCTACGCCTATTTTATTTTTTGTAAGTTTTTTGTGTGCAAGCTTGATTGTTATTGTCTATCTGCGATGGGTTATGGAATACTTTTTTTTCGTTTTTCAACCATTGCAACTTCAAACAGTTGTTGAGTGTGAACAATTGAAAAGATTCGTTATGTAAAGGTCATCCATTTTTATATACAGTGAGCGACAACAGTCTATATACGACCACTATTAGTGCTATCTGACAAGATCAAAACCATTATGAAAAAATCTAGTGATGCTGTTTTCTTTTTATTAATAAAACACCATAAAATTAATTAACTAAGCAAAAACGAAAATGTGTCATGACAAAAGTTTACATACGCAATTCCAACCAACATAAATATCTTTAATTTAATAGATAAGACTATAGTGAGTAATAAATTTAGTATTTTGTAGCCCACAACGTGCATCTAGAACTACGTGCAAGTTTCTATGCATTGAAGCAATTAAGTTACTTAGTTCATCAGCTGCTATGGCTTGCTATTCTTCTCGGAGCTTCTTTTTTAGCATTGGGGCACTTCTTATGGAATATGTTCGTATCTTCCGTTTCAGAATCTCAAAAAAATTACTCGACGGTCTTTCAGGACGGACGGTGGACTATCTGGGAATTCTATAGTCTATACTTTTTTCTTACATTTTGACACAAAATAATTTATAGGTATATCTCATTATGAATAAAGTCGAGAAGTGGCAAGCTTTTAAAGTGAACGCTACCTAGACAGTTATAGATACCAAAACATATGTATAAGGGACTTGATCGTAGATAATCTGTTTTCTATTTAACTTTTTATGAGTAGGGGGAACGACGTTACTAAGTTTAGCCAACGTATGTTGCAGCACAGACATTTTTTATCACCCAGTTAAACAGATGTTTAGCGTTAGATTTTATATTTTTCAAAAATTGTTTCACAGGACTGGAAGCTGTCTGTAGGAAGTTGTCATTGTGTGGTGCCGAACCCTTTTCTCCCTCAGTATTTGTCTGTAGGAAGTTGTCATTGTGGTGGTGCCGAACCCTTGTCTCCCTCAGTATTTGTAAAAGTGGTCTTAAAATAGAGGTTACTATTTCTGTTTTTTAATTGTAGGATGATGGTATCGGGATGTTCGGGATGGTTGTTCTCGTGCGTTTTATTTAGTTTTTTTTAGTTTTAATGTACAAGTGTATCCTATCGGCGGGTGCTCGTGTCAACTGCCCTTTTTCATAAGTTTCCTTTTTTAGGGAGCCAATAGAGCACATTGGGTGTTGTCCGAGTAGAGAGCGTCTCTATATCCCCTTTCATTGTTTTTGTCAGTTAATTATAGAATTGCTCTTCTAATATCTTCTTTCTGTTCAACGGAAAAAACGATCCATGCAGCTTTTAAGTTGTACAGCTTAGTGCAAGAATTTTGTGGTTATTAGGGAATGGTCTCAAAAAAGGTCAAAAGACTTTTCATCAGAGTTCTGACAGTTGATGTTCTTTACGATATCTAGATGGATAAGGTCAGGATTCTTCTTGAAAACTGCTAAAAGTATCACTATTAGTGCCGATTGCAAACCGAGTACCTCTAGCGGCGCACTTCTAAGAAGAGTAAGGCTCTGTAAATATGCGAAAGCCAATTTGCACATCTGAGAGTTGAATGTTGAATGAAGATAATAATAAATATAAAAGCTTAATGTCAAACGGGCAGACATTATTATAATTTAGGCCATACCCCCTTTCCAATGACACCCCAAAACTGATAAAAGTTGTTTCTGCAGAAATCTAATGCGATTTGAATCAATATCAATTCGAATACTAGAAAATGAAGTTATTCAAAGTCCCAGATTCAGCAGTACACTAATTTGTTGACATCATTGTTGTGGGCATCATTTCTTGGTAATGAATGCCATGAACTTAAGCAGTACGTAACTAAAGTAAAGCTTCAAACTGTAAAAAAAATGCTCTTTTTTGTTTTTGTCTGCCAAAGTGATAGTGATAGCTTGTATTTAAACACCAACCACTTTCAATAAAACTCTGCACCTTTCTACCCTTGAATTATCTTTCAGATAGAATATTCCGAATGTTTAAACAAGACATTAATATTCTGTATTTAAATTCGAACCGGTCAGGGACCGCAGGATATGTTCTTAATTTGCTCATTTAATTTCTCTACGCTTAGAGAATAAATTGGAAAAAGCATTAGTGTACTACAATCTATAGAAATTGAAATCTATCTATGCATATCTATGAAAAACACATTAGCCCAGCTGTCATAAAACTGCGTTCAAAAGGAGCGTACTACGCTGTCATATCATAACTAAATTTTGCTCAGCACTATAAAATAAACACACCTGTAATTTGTGATTAGAATAGGAATTTTTAATTAGGAATGTGTACTAGTCATATGGTCTTTAGTTTTTAGAGTTAGTATCACTACATCTTTGTACGACAGACAAGTCTGTAGACGATGTTATAAACGACATTATATCAATTGGAATAGAGTTGTACTAAGTATAATATTTTTTTTAGCATTTATTTTATTTTTCCTCCACTATGAAATCCTGTTAAATAAAGGAGAAAAGATGCAATAGGAAATTTTTGAAATACTTTTACTTTAAGAAAAAAAATTATATTAAGAGTACCCATTTTATGTATTGAATATCTCATTTTAATTCGTTATGAATTTTTTCCTTTTATTAATAAAAGGGTATGCTTTTAATTTACTATTGGGCTTACAATGTACTCCTTTTTATTTGCCTATTTATTTGAAAGACAGGCTATTTCATCACATTCTTTTTTATCATAATGAATGTTATCACACTAAACTTAATTTACATGCATAAATATAAAGGAATATAAAATATCAAATTGCAACAGAGTTATGATACCAATTGAACTGATTGACATTTTAAGTTAGATAATTCGTACATATACTTTCTATCATTTTAAGAATATATAAAAATGAGCAAAAAATAAACAAGAGTAAAACAGGTTTGTAAGTGAGTTGTTAATATGTATTCGTAGATACATTATGTGCATCTGATTTTGTTTAAATTATAATTGTAATTGACTGTTCAAGAATTTCATAAAAATATATGTTTCACATTGAGTGTCTTTCTGGAGCTTAAAATATATACTTCATTGCATTTAAAGAACTCACAAAGATTACATTATTGATTTTTTCTGATAGCATATGCTTATATGTTAAAAACACTGTAATTTCTTACCTAATAATTCGAACACCACCTAAACTCTACCAATGCACAAATTCTTTTTATTTGTTTTGTGTTTTTAGCAATCACTTTTTTTATTCTTCTTATTTTTGCGAGAAATGTATCCTTACAGTGAGCTAATCAACATTTTTCAAGTAATAATTGTGCGTTATGGGGATTTATAAATAAAATAGAAAATCATTTTTAAGTTTCCGTGAGTCAAAATTTGTGTAACTTATTTTTGTAACGGATATGTATTGTATCGTAATACTTATCATTTCATATTAGAAACACAATTTTTTTTATACAATTTAGGAAAATATGAGAAATCAATGATAGTGTTTTATCAAAAGTTTTGGTATGCACGTTCTGGCTGGTACGAAGTTGAAAAGCATTGAAAAACTCCACGAGATAAGAGTGTGCGTACTGTTTGATATCGATTTTTTTTTGTAGAGGACATATTTGAAGGTCTTACGGCAAGATAACTTCGAATTCAAATAAAAACAAATGAAATAAAATTAAATGTATATATTTTATTTTAAGCAATGCTAAAAATAATATTTATAGACAATGGCGTAATGACGTAACTTGATTTTTGGAATATAAAAATAAAAGCAAAATATATTCTTTTGAATACTGCGTGGCTATTTGTAATGCTGGTTAATTACTTAGTGGCGCAACTAAGTCCTCACTCATCTCACGGTCAGCAGCGGTAACTTAAAACGACTCCTAGAGCATTTGCGCTTAGACGATGAGAACTATGAAAAAACCTGGCCAATTTTAACAAACATAATAATACGATAATACGATAATAAACGAGTTTTATTAAAAATCAAACTCAAACTTTGTCTAACTGGTCCTCAGTATTGAAAGATCTAATATCAGACAATTACTAGATGTATCCACTGAGTGGCTGGCATGCGCTGAAGAACTTAGATGTAGAAACTGAAAACCGGAATACGATCGCTATGATTGATAATTCAACAGTTGTAAAGGTAAAACTAGGCTTAAAGAAAGATTTTAAGATTTTAGTAGGCTTCTTGAAACCTATCTGTTTGTTCTGAGCAAATCAACTGTCTTGTTTTGAGCAAATGTATTATCTGTTGGGTGCTTCCGTAAGCTGTAGATATGTGGTAATTTCCTTCCCGTTGCCACAAAGCTTCGCCTTATAAAAACTCTTTTGATGCCTATCATGAAGTTGTTTACTGCAAGGTTGATTGTCCAAACTACAAGTTGCCTTTAATGACATGGTTTGTTTTGTGTGGGTTTGATTATGTTTCTGCCTTTCAGAATAGCATTCTGGGTTGCTCGCTAAAACAATACCTCAATGCCAGACTTAGCACCACATTATCTGTATTCTAAGCTGCAATTTTCTGATCCCGCTAGAACATCAAATCTAATCATACCATTATTCAACTACCTTTATTCCTCCCGGCTATTTTTTGTCCACACATATGGAACTCAGTATCAGAATACATCAAAAGAACATCGAATCAAAACCAATTATTTTTAAGCACTTCAAGAAACAGTATTAGGGCTTACTCATCTTTTGTTTGTTTTTTTTTTTTTTCTTCAGCTTATTTTTTCTAATACTTTCTTAACTTAACTATTATATTGAACTGTAAAGCTATTTTTTTTTTTCATAGAAAGTACCCTTAGTACCTACACTTAAAGAATTTGTCTTATTCCTGTATCTGCATTAAGCTAATAAAGGTAAAGATAAAGCACAGCCAAAACAAAAACCGAGCCCAAAACCGGAGTTACAAGTGAAGCAAGCATCAAAAAATGTCTTTGCCACTCGACTCAAGCAGAAACAGCAGAGTAACTTTAGAGTACGTAAGAGGGGACCCCATTTTTGGAGCTGCAAGCAGTTTCTAGGTTTGGAAGTCGATGAACGTGTCACTTTTAATCGAAACTTAACTTCACACTTAACTTAAACGCACCGATTTTTCAGCCAGGTACCTAACATCAATCCTCAAACGAACGTGGATATATGTTTTGGATTCTTGCATTCGTCCTACGTCGAGTACAACCGAGGCTTTGTATTTAAGTCGCTTACTGACCTTACTGTCCATTTAGATTGATGTCGATAAATGGACGCATATAAACGGATTGTTCTTTACTGACCCTCCCTGCCACACCATTCCCACTGTATATATTAAAAGCCGGATACAGTGCCAGACATAAGCATTCGTAATCAGGTGTCCCTAACTGATGCCTGATTACGAATAAAAAACACTAAATGTAACATGCTTTCAAAATAGGTAGAGCTTATTATACCCCTCATACCCTAAAAATACCTCGTCAATCACCAGGTCTTAATCCCATAGATCCAAGGGAATAACTTAGGGCGATACTATAGGAAGAATGGGTTAAGAGTTAGACTTAGGGGGGAGGGGGTGGGAAAGCCTCACCTGTGTCACTGCGGCACGAGTGGGCCTATTGTGACTGCCCCCAGTTATGGCTCACGCAAAAAGCCCGAGTTCGTGATGAATCTTAGGATGCTTTTGGGTGAGCTGGCAGCAATATTTCCTGCCTCTAAGTAGTGCCTGCCAAGGTGTCGATGACGTGTACAGTTTGTGTCCAGTAGTGATCGGCCATGTTTCTCATGCAGCATTTAGTGGTGGTGGTGGGAATGCCGCAGAATGGTCGTGGCATCATGAAGGGTGATGCGGAGCCTTTACTGGCTAGTAGGTCAGCTCTTTCCAACGTGACCACTGTGCCCGTGTATCCAAATGAGAATGAAGAATGGGTGAAACAATGCCAACTAGGTTACTAGCAGACATAGAAGAAAAAAAGTACCAATCATTGCAACAACAACACATGATCCAGAGAGCTATCGGTATCATCTATCGTGATCCGAAAATTGATTCCGCTATTCCCTGCTAGGTTCATGGAAGCTGATTTGCGTGAAAACCATTTCCAGTTTACGGCATTGCCTGATATGTACACAAAATGTTATTTTTTTAACTAGATTTTAGTACTCACTTTTATTTCTTAATTAAGTAATATTGTGCTAACAGTAATCCAAAATTTGTATTTCAATTTTAATTTCTAACAATTTTGTGTGATTTGCACAATTGTTTTGCGTTTGCCTGTGAAAATTGTAATCATCATCGTAAAAGATGTGCGAATACTTGCTCTGAAGAGAAGAAAAATTATGTTGCCATGGAAACACTGCCCGCGAATATCACAGCATCGACAGGAGTTAATTGTCAAGCTACTGTCAGAACCAGAGTTGTAAAAGAATGCAATCTTTTGGGAATGCATTCGCTGAATCCATAAAAAAGACTTCACAATTTGTGATTCATTTAATTGACTTCATTAGATAAGTATGACTTCAATTTTTAAATCACCATTCTATTTTAAAATCTTGATTGGACCAATCTTTCGGACCACTCAATGGATTGCAATCAATTGAATGCAAGTCTTTATGTGCATTCTTTGAAGTTACTTTGAAGTCCCCACCATTCACTTGAAGTTCCACCATTCACTTGAAGTCAACAGCATTCACTTGAAGTCTTTGGGACTTCAACCAATTTCGTTGAAGTCTTTGGGAATGTAACTTTTAACAGTGAAGTTTTTGGGAATGCAATTTTTAACAGTGAAGTCTTTGGGAATGCAACATTTAACAGTGAAGTCTTTGGGAATGCAATTTTTAACAGTGAAGTCTTTGGGAATGCAACTTTTAATAGTGAAGTCTTTGGGAATGCATCTTTTAACAGCGAAGTCTTTGGGAATGCAACTTTTAACAGTGAAGTCTTTGGGAATGCATCTTTTAACAGTGAAGTCTTTGGGAATACAACTTTTAACAGTGAAGTCTTTGAGGAATTCAACATTTTGCATTGCAGTCTTTGGGAATTCAGTCGACTTGTAGAGTTATCATCGAGTAATTTTCCAGACAACTAATGAGTATGAGTGCGAAAAAATGGTTTTTTTGGTTACCTTACCAAATGTTGACCTCAGCAAACAGACGTACGAGTATTTTTGCCCGCAAAGATGACGCTCGATGTCGTGACGTCACCGTAGCGTCCGCCTGCTTGTTTGCACCACTCAATTGATTTGTGAGTATTGTAAGACATTAAAGCGGGGCCACGCGTAAAAAAATGCTTGTGTGCCCCACGTCTAAAACCATAAATCAGAAGTCGTTCGAATTCAGCTCAACAGAAGATGGCTGGGCTCTCATCACGTAACTTTTCAGACGATCATCGTCAAGACGACTATCGTTAACGCTATCGTCAAAAGTTTGCTTCACGTATCACTATCGCTATCGTCTCGTCTATCGTCACAGTTCGAGTGCTAAATGCTACATTCCTTATGTCAAAATAAAAACTGCTTGTCATCTTTCAATTTCCTTTTGTATTTTCAAGTCCAAGAACGAATTAAAAGTATGGGTTATGAGTGCTAAGAAGGTATAAGGCACTCCAATTCATATAAAAATAACTTATAAGCTTGAATTAATTAAATCAGCATCTATTTATAAGCATTTCATTTACTCCCTATAACTGACATTTACTTGAGCAAGGAATCAAACCAAAGTTCTCCATGGTCGAATCTGAGAAATAAAAAAGGCATTTCTTCTGTGAAAAAGAATGTATAATGCAAAAGAAAACATTAGCAAAACTATTTTTTCAGCATTCAATACAATATTTCATTTATTTAAGCAAAAAATTTTACAATGTTTTTCACAATTTGCTCTAGGACGATAGTTAAATAGGTATCGTCAGAAAAGCATCGTCGAGACGATAGCAAATGACAGTTGTCGGCGTTGGTGTAGAGCGCGGATATTTGGTATTTCATATTTCGAAAACGAATGTCGAAATTGCTGTCTCTGGCGGATTTTTATTCGATAACTCTTTTGTTGTCGGATTGTGTTTGCTGTGATCATTTATATACAGTCGAGTCCCTCTACGTCGAACTAATGTCCCGAGAAAATTCGACTTAGAGGGATTCGACTGTATTTTGAATGAGGGATTCGAATGTATGAAATGAGAATGGCCATGGCCATGTCAATTAGAGTTGGGTCGTTCCGGGCGTGCATAGTTCCAGGAACCAGTTCCTCATACGGAACCCGTTCCGTTCGTTCCGCAAACGGAACAAAACATAAACATGCCCATCATTCCGGATTCCAGACATGGCCATCGTTCCGACCTAAATACATGCCCAACACACAATGTTCAATGGAATGAAGGATATTTTTTCATACACAGCCGTGTATTTAGATATGTAGATGTGGCGATAAGCTCAAACAGTCGTACACAAAGGAGCTGAAGATAGGTGCGTACACCGATTATGGGCGGAGCCTCTGGTGTGAAGAAAATTGAAAGATTTTGATTTTGCGGACGCACTGCGCTCGCAAATGTGTGTGGGCAAGTGTGCAGAGTTTGGAGCTAGCGGATAGCGAACGATTGTCAGCGGCCATTAGTGTTGTTTTTGCTTACGAATTTTTATGTATTCATCCGGTAGCAAGATCCGTCTTTTTTGTGACTACTGTTCTGTTAATGAATTAAGTAATAAAAAAAGCACTGCACACACCTGGGCTTATTATTCAACTTATTAACAATTGATATCTAATGACCAACAAACATACTGTTGGTTTCATTTTATCTATACCATCTAGCAGCACATATCTTATCACTTTTTTCAACTAGTCTCTTTTAGGTGACAAGTAGAAATGACGTCCCATTGTCGAAGGAAAAAGATAACGACGACGTCATCGATCCCACATTTCCCTTTTTCCTCCCTTAAGGATGGTTACGAAACCTTCGTTCCGTTGCTGGGCTGTTTTGCCCAGTTGCTAGTTCCATATTCCATATGTTTTGCATCTCCGAAGAACGAAAACGTTCCGTGGAGTGACGTTAGTTAAAGCAATCAGTTCCAGGAACCCGTTCCAGGAACCAGTTCCGACAGGGAAAAGAACCGTTCCTAGTTCGTTCGGGGGTGGAACGATTTTGCGCAACTCTAATGTCAATCACCAGATCTAAATCAGAAATAAAGGAAACGAGATATTCATCTGCTACCTCCAACTGCTCATCTTGTTCCGAGAATTTATTTGAATTTGAAAATGTTTGCTGTAACTGCCCATATTCATTTTAAATAGTATGCTTAGTATTTACACATATTCATGACAAATGTGTGAAATAAGATGTGTTGTTTAATTTTCGCTTTTGTTTGAATGAAAATCTTAATCATTTTGCAATATTTATTGAATTTCAAAATTACATTTTTTTTCAAAACAAACGGCCACTTCGGAGAAAACAAATCGCCACGCTATGTTCATAAGGTTCATGCCATAAGCTCGAATAATTATAAAACATCACACTGGAAACAATATTGGAAGCAATACTGGAAACGCCATTGGTTAAAATAGACCATAGATAATAATTAAAGTTATGAAATACAAATGAAAGTTATAGAAAACAAAGATAAATTAGCCTCTTTTCGATCTTCTTCAGTACCTACTTATTTACTTACTTATCAGGCATTTAACCCTTGGAGGGTCTGTGCCTGAGCCAAAGCCGCCTTCCAACGTTGACGGTCCCGGGCATGCTGCTTCCAGTCAGGAAGACCAAGCTGTCTTACATCCGCGATCACTTGATCTCTGTACCGGAGGTTCGGTCTCCCCCTTCTCCTCGAACCAGAAGGATTTGAAGACCCTTTTAGCTGGAGCGTTTGTGTCTATGCGCTCGATGTGGCCAAGCCACTGTAGTCGACGGATTTTTGCCTTCCGGACTATATCCACATCTTTGTACAGCTCATAAAGTTCGCGGTTATGTCTTTTCCTCCATTCGCCTTCCTCGCAGACTGGACCGAATATCCGCCGTAGAATTTTTCTTTCGAAGGAGCCAAGTATCAGCTCTGCAGTCCTGCTTATCGTCCAACTTTCGGCTCCATACAGTAGGACTGACAGGATAAGGGTCTTGTAGAGCATGACCTTAGTTCTTCGAGTCAGGAGTTTTGACCCTAGCTGTTTGGACAAACCAAAGTAGCAGCGGTTGCCAAGGGTGATTCTACGACGGATCTCCACTACGATGTCATTCGTGGAGTTTACGTTCGCCCCGAGGTATATGAACTCCTTAACTACCTCGAAGTTATAGCTGTCGACTGTAACATTTTGTCCTAGGCGGTGGGTGACGGATTCTTTCTTCGTCGACAGCATATATTTGGTTTTCTCCTCATTTATCTTCAGACCAGTTCGTTTAGCCTGCTCTTCAATCGCGGTGAAAGCTTCCACAATGGCCCGCTAGGACCGAGCGATGATATCAATATCATCTGCGTAGCCCAGGAGCTGGACCGACTTGTGGAAGATAGTACCTTCCGTGTTGACGTTGGCCCGCCGTACTATTTGCTCCAGCACGAGATTGAAGAAGTCACATGACAGCGCGTCTCCTTGTCGAAATCCGGTGCATGTTTCAAAGGGCTCGGACGTTCTTGAGCCGAACTGCACGGTGCATCGAGTGTTGTTGAGCGTGGTTCGACACAACCGGATCAGTTTTGCCGGGATCCTGAATTCAGCCATCGCACTAAACAACTCCTTGCGATGAATGCTGTCATATGCAGCTTTGAAGTCGATGAAAAGGTGGTACTTATCGACTTGGAACTCGCTGGTTTTCTCCAGGATTTGCCTCAGTGTGAAAATTTGGTCTATCGTCGATTTGCCGGGCCGGAAGCCGCACTGGTACGTGCCGATTAGTGCGGTGCAAAACGGCTTTAGACGTTCACACAGTACACTCGACAGGATCTTGTAGGCGACGTTGAGCAGGGATATACCTCGGTAGTTCTTGCACGAGGTAGGATCGCCTTTTTTGTGGATGGGGCAGATAGAGCTGGTATTCCAGTCGTCGGGCATGCATTCGTCCTCCCAAATTCTACAGATGATCTGGTGCATACTCCCTACCAGGACATCGCCTCAGGCTTTGAAGAGCTCTGATGGGATACCATCCGAGCCTGCGGCCTTGTTGTTCTTCAGCTTTTTGATGGCTGTGCCGATTTCTTCAATGCTGGGAGGGGGAACGACTTCATCGACTGGAGGTGGGATCTCTTCGTCCACTACCACTATCTCTTCTTCATGCTCGTTAAGCAGCTGCTGGAAATGCTGCTTAAAGACATCTACTATTCCCTGCGGGTCGGTGACAGGATTATTCTCGCAGTTTCGGAGAGCCAGGGTGCCATGCTTAAAGCCCGCTGCGAGACTTTTGGCCTTCTCGGTTGCTCGCTTTTTCTGCTCACACTCGCCATCATACCATGGGTTTCTTGCCGGGGGTGGTTGGTAGCCCATCGTGGCTTCGGCTACTTCCTGGATGGCAGAGCGGCAATGGAGCCACATATTATTGGCGTTTGTGTCCGACGTAGGCATACTCGCGAGTCGTTCGCTCAGACGCTCCTTGTAGTCTCTGACGATCTCCGGGGTGCTCAGGCGTCCAATGTCGAACATCCTCTTGGTCGGCTGGTGCAGCTTTCGAACATTGGAAAGTCGGGCTCTGAATCGTGCTGCCACTAGAAAATGGTCAGAGTCGACTTTTGCCCCCCTGAATGTTCGTACATCCAGGATGTTGGACGCGTGCCTTGCGTCAATGAGCACATGGTCGATTTGGTTGGCTGTTCGGCCATCTGGAGACCGCCAGGTTGCTGTGTGGATGCGCTTCTTCAGTACCTTCAATTTAATATTGTTGATGTGTACAGTAATAAAAGCAAAATAAGGCTGTACCCTTGTCTATACGAAATAGCCTAGTACCACAAAGTAATAAATGATATTTCAGTAATTTCATACTGATATATTTTTATTGTTTCAAATGCAAATCGTTTCTTACGTGGATTTTGATTGAGCACTTGTTTGTGCCATATATGAAGAATTTTGAATTGATGGACTGACTATTCCATTCCTTATATTCAGCTGAAGGTTTATATATTTATATTACAATAAATACGTATATATTCAATAATCTTTATTGCCAACAAAGTATAAGGAAATAGTGCAGTGTTTCAAAACATTAATGATAAGTTCTTGATCATCATATGTAAACAATATTCCGATGTACATCAGAATGTAGGAACTCCAAAAATATGTGATCAAAATTAAGTTTCAATAATATTGTAAAATACTTATATATCAGTAGCATTTTATTGTGTAATATTATTAAAATATGAGAAGTTGCTAATATTTATTTTAAAAGAAATTCATTTATCACTAGTTTTTCTCATTCTTACATTCTGCACACCTTGCGAATTCCAATTGGAAACCTTGGAAATTCCAATTGTGTTGACAAGCTTCGCAACAGCACAACACATTCGGCATTGCTATTGGCTGACTTACAGCAGATGTATGAACTTTTGGCAGTAGTGGGGGGTAAACCGACGAATTTCTCCTGAAAACGACGAACTTCCCCTACTTTCCGACAGGCTTTAAACAAATATGCGTGAAAACCGACAACCTTTTTTTAAGTATGCGTGAAAAAGTGTAGAGGAGGGGTTTTCCAGTTGGAAAGATGAATATCTCGTCATTATTTCTGCTGGCCAGCCAACTGTTTTTTTGGGTTTACCCTTCCAGTTCTCAATTGGATTTAGATCATTCCACGAGATCCTTTTTCTTTCCTTTGTTTTGTTTACATTTTCCTTTCACGTTTTGACTGTTGACATTCGGGTAGCTGCGATGGCATGCGTTGTTTTTACTTGAAGTCGTATCACAAATGAGCTAAACAAGATATCCATCTCCCTCGTCTCTTTCCCCTTAGTTTCATTTGACAGCGTTTTTTATGCAATTCCTGTCTGTGAATACGTGTGAGCTGCAAATTGGTTCCTGTTTAAGATTAGTCATTGCAATCACCAATTTTTTTTGCAAGTTTTAGGTTTATTTTAATGGAAATATCTAGAAAAAATGTTTCTTTTGTTGCAATGCGTATTTCTCAAACCATTACTCAAACTATAATAGCACATTTAGCCTATTTATATTAATTAAAAAAAAATATTCCATGCTTTCAAAGAGTAACGTCCATCCACACACCGTACAATAAGCAATGGCGGCGAAAATCTAAAATTTAGAACAAAATGGAGTTGCTCGGAAGCATATAACAATGTGCGTGAATTTGCTCAGAAGCCCAAATAAGTGTGCGTGTAAAATGTTGGCAAGGGGTTTTCCAGCCGGGAAAGCTGGGTATCTTGTATAGGTTATTTGTGAGTCGTATTCAACGCATGCGAGTTGGGGAATAGCGATGCCGCTCGAATACGACTCTTCATACGACGCAAATAGTAGAGTCGGATGCGAGTTGCGTGATTGCGTGATTGGAAGCTTTAGTCTTAATTGAAACAAATGTTGTTTTATTTTCTCATGTTTGTTTTATGCATTATTTATTTTTAAAATGAATATTAAAGATTAGTTCTTATATTAAAGAAATAAACAAAAAGGTGTACGTTTATATTCTAATTAAAAGTTATTTTAAACTAAATTACATTTAATTAATAGCGGAAGATTTTACTTCATATTAGAGAATATGTTTTATTTAATGACTTTTAGATTATATTGGATAATATGTAAATTTTTTTATGACTTTTGCCCGTTGGAAGGGAAATAAACGTCACATTTTATGAGAAGAAAACTCAGTTCACTACCATCTTTCTTTTTCTTGTATATACTTAAATATTTTAATAGCTTACTATTTGTTATACGTATTGAATTTTATCAACAGGTAAATATCAATATGTCGTCCTGTCTAAAACAATTGAGTGAAGCAGATCTACCATTCAGCTTTTTGATAGAAAATCACTGAAACGTTTGTAAAGTACACATAACAGATTTTGGTTGATTCAGATTTATCGAAAAAATAGCAGCTATATTTATGTTATATATGTAATCCATCGCAAGCACATTGTTTTTTGCCTTTAAATTTGTGTAGTCATTTTTTTTAAATGGTATATTTTGAGTTCAAGACAGATGGAAAGACATACTTCCTTCATTAGCAGCAACCTTAAGTTTATCCCTCATTACCTCGCGACTTGAATATTCTGGTAATTTAAGATAATTAACACATGTCATCACAGATGGTAGGTAATCGTTCGGATTTTGGTTGACATCAAGCGTTTTTCGAACTATTGTTAATGGTGGAGTGAGTGATTTAAACCCACCCGTAGGAAGCCGTGGGCTTCCAGTGACAAATTGTAAGAAAAGCCGTTGCTCCTCATAATTATACGAAGATAGTATTTCAAATAAGAATTGAATGGCTTGTGAATCAGGTGTAAAACCATGGTCAGTTCTGCAACATTCCTGTAACATTTTCACACTCCAATGTTGATAATTTGATGCACCAGAACCGCAAAAAACATTTTCCAATTCTTCTGGGTAAAAAATTTGAAGCCGTTGGCAAGGAAAAACCATATCAAATCCTGCAATGATAAAAATATATATTTTTTTAAGACATTTTCAAGAGTTTCTGAAGAACTTAGCATAATGGGCTAGATTGTAATTGTATGCATCATATCATATCTACATAAATGCGACTGCTTTATTGTATTAGGCGGCGTAACAGCCCGTTGAGAGCCAGAGCCTAGCTTTTTCGCACCTCCACTGTGTTGTGCGCGTTATAATTTTGACACATGTGGAGGGGACCTACTGTTTAATGCCGGTTCCGAACGGCGAATTGCGAAAGCTTTTCATGACAGAAGTACTCCAGGAGGGTTGTCAGTCGTTCGCTGGAGGTGGGGCCGTGAAAAATGTTTGTGGTGGTATTTCCCCGAGCCGGATTCGAACCCAGGTACTCTCGCTTAACAGTCCGACGCACTAACGATTAAGCCACGGCGCCCACCTTGCTTTATAGAATAATAATAAGTCTAAATGTTTTCTAAATGGTATTATTAACTGCTTCCTAAGCCTGAATATAAGATCGCTTTATAAATCGTTGCTTGTATAATCGAGAACGATTGAGTATTAAAGGAAACGGAGATTAAAGGAAACGTTAGTACTAATATGTTTGAAACGTTCCAAAAAACTTTTATTAGTTTTGATGGTCGATATGGGGCTTGTTGAAAAGGAGGGGGGTCCTGATTATAACATAACTAAAAGAAAGTTCCGAAAAAATAGTTTAAAAATTACATACTAGCGAAAAAGTTTTTACTAATACAAATTTCGATATTTTTGATATGGGTATCGTCGGAAAGAGGATGATAGCTAGATCAAAAACTTGTAGCACTTGTGAGCACTTGACTCTTATTGGCAAGGAACTATTAGCCAACAAGCTGTCAAAAAATGACAGACAAAATTGCGTACCGTGGTATCCACTTTATTTTCTAAAATGTGGGACAAAAAATATGAAATGGGGTAATGAATGAGGCGTCTTATCGCAATATCCCAAACATACAAAAAAAAATTTTGCTTGATTTTTTCTTCATACTAAAATTAATAAACAACTATTTCAAAAAAAATCACTGAAATGTATTTGATGTCAAAGCACTTGGTAACTTATATTTTGAATAATTTTCCTGAATAATAAAGAATAGCACCATTAAGCGCCATCTATTTGAATAAAACGTATTCTGAGGCAAACGCAAATTATTTAATCGATTTTCTCAATTTTTTATTTGATTTGTGCTCTGAATTTTTGATTTCCGAAAGCTGATTGTAGACATTTCGTATAGAGACACAAAATACGAATTTTCAATTTTCGAATAGATTCCCGATACTCTAGCAATACAGAATAACCCCCCGAGTTACATGTGCACATGTCCAAGGCCATCCACACCTGCATCCACCTGCTATTCGCTTGCTATCTACATGCATCTACAAGCACACACCTGCACACCAATATCAACGTTATAGACGTGTAAACATGGAGTTCACTAAAGCCGAAATTCGCGCTATTTTAAAGTTGTCCTTCGTTAAAGGCAAATCCGCTAGAGAAACGTTCCGTAAAATTAATGGTGTTTTGGGGGATGGTACTCTCACTTCGAACCGCGGAGGAATGGTTTCGACGATTCAGAGCCGGTGAAAACGACACCATGGATAAACCAGTCTGGCTCATATACATATAATGCTATCACATATGTATACTGGAAACAGAATGCAAAACGCGTATATTTTTTTTGAAATGTTCTTTTGATAGCTTGAAAATATTTCCTTGATAAGCATTTGATTCAAAAAAAAGTGTTTAATTTATCACTTCCCATTTTCTAAAATTCATCAAATATTAAAAAGAACGTGAATGTGTTATACAACACTGTACGTTGCATTTGTTATACTCACTGGTTAATTTTTTACTACCATAAACAAAATGAATTTGTTTTGTTTTTAAAGAAATAACTGATTGCTGCAATTGCAAAGTACCATTCGCACACACAGATAATCATTATAAACATACCTTCTCGCAGGGCATCAAATTGTTTTTGAACTCCTTCGACTAGAAACCAATGAGTTACAAGTGGAATATATTGATGCAAGTTATGAATTGTAACTGGAATATCGCGTCCTCCACGACGTAGCTCTATGTGGGCATGTCCTGGTAAGACAAAGTCCAAGCCTAGGTCGGCGATTAAACATCCATCCAAATCCAATAGTTCAATCTAGGTTAAGTAACAATGTTAAACCAAATATAAAAAAACAAGCTTCTTAAATTTACCTTTTCTGTTCTTTCCATCGAATCTAAATTGGAGTCCATTTGAATAATATCGCGTTGCCTTACCACATCTTGTAAACGAACTAAAGTACTTTGAACTTCAGGTGCAACGCGAGCTAGGTCAGCCAGGCCAATTGATGTCTCTTCATTTAGAAGCCAGCGATAAAATGGTGTTGATAATGGTAAATCAAGCTTTAAAAAAACAAAAAATGGATTAATCCGATAAAAAAATAAGTCATAATAGAACATACCATCCGGCTATCCATTACAGCTTTAGCCATAAATTTACCCAAAAATTTAAACTTTGATTTGATTTTAGATATTTGTGCTAATTTTGTTGACTTTCCTAATGGCAAAGGAAATAGACCATGGGTTGAAGTTATATAGCGCGGCATTCCTCTGTTAGCTGCCTGCATTGACGAACTATTTACTGTCGAGCTATCTTGAACGCCAAAGTTTAAGCTTTCTTGTTGCTCTATTATCATATTGAGCGTGCTAGGTTCGTTCGGGCTTGCATTGGTTATATTATTAGCAAAACTGTTAGTAGCATCAACCTCTCGCACAACGCTTTCATTGCTAGGGTTGTCGTCACTTAATGTACTATTCTGATTTAAATTTTGAACACTATCCTGATTGTCTTGGAGTTTTTTTTGTTGATCATCGCTTCTTTTGACAACGTCGACAATTGCAGATGAGTTTTGTTTGTAACTATCATTGCCATTCCATAAACCTAATTCACAGCGCTGTAGCTCAGCTGACACAAGTGCATAAAACTCCAATGTAGGACCCAGTCCTGTGCCAACTTCATTTTCATATTGAATTTCCAATAGAGCTTTTGAGTGTCCAAAATCTTGAATTATGTGCTCTGCTTGTCTTAAAATCTCATCGCGGGATATTGCACGTTTACGCCGGTCTAAACGGGGTGCCACACGCTCTGACGTGTCGGTTGAATTCAAATCTGGCGTTGTGTCTAAAAGACGCTGCAAAGCTCTATCACGGTCAAATGAGACAGCATAGAACAAAAGATGTCTAGTCTCAAATGGGAAAAGAAATGGACAAGCTATAGGAATTTGCTGCAACCATTGTGGCAAATTGCCTGTCATTATTACAAGCGGGTCTTGTAACTGACGGTTCGCCTTAGCAGTTAATTTTGAATGTATAAATTCACTTTGACTTATAATATTTTGTCGTACGACGCAACCATATAGACTTTCCCAGTAGCGATTGAGGCCATTGATTATGCGCAACATACAAAGGGCATCTAATGATGCATCCTGTACAGTTACAATATCGTTAGGTAATGTTTTTTGAAGGAAAGGCGTTAAAGGAAAAGAAACACCCGACACTATGCCCTCATGCCAGAATTCAGTTTTTCTACGCATTAACTTGGATGAGCTTTTACTGCCACTTCTTTTTGAGGATGTGACTAAAGCGGTAGCTGAAGTGGCTTTAACCGTTGTACTAGAGCCGACATTTTGGGTAGAGTCCTCTTCAAGTGGACGATAGTAAATTGTATGTTGTTGCACCCAAATGCTTGTGTTGCCTGAAAGTATTCAAATAATAGATAATTTTAGTAAAGTTTAAACATATGAAATAGCTATGAACATTTTTGTTCCTCAATCATATGTAACTAAAATAGTGAGGGGGTAGAGTATCAACCATCAAATTTGTAATTTTTTTAGTTTCTCAACAAATAGAAAAAAATGCTTTATAACGGAGGTAATACACAGATTGTGGTGATTGCTTCAAACTTATTAAAATCTGTTTGGCAGGTTTTTGTTTTTACATTTTTTTCATTAACACTAATGTTCTTGGCTCAAATCGAAGAGTTTTTTTATATTCACTTTATCTATTTAGTTACTCTATTTTATTTATTAGAAATAAATATAAATAAAGGAGAAAAGTAGGGTAAAGCAATAATCAAACAAAAAAAAGGTGGGGATACACTAAACATCATATTGCATAATGCTCATACTCATAATTGAATGACAATTGGACACAACCGGTATATACATGTACCAAATTTGTGATCTTTCCCTTTTGTATTATGTTTATACTGACAGATATCAAATAATTAGAAAAATATTATAGTAGCGTATATATTCTTATGACTTTTTAAAGCTTTAATATATTGATATATTACCTAATGGTATTTCCGTGTCCGTGTCAGTCTCAGATTGATCATTTAAAGACGGAGAATACTGTTTTACAGCCTGATAGACCGTCATTGCGTAGGGCAACACATTATCACCAATTAAAAATTGCAATTTGTGTTTAAAGCCACTCTGAGACATAACTACTGCGGCTACATTATCATCCATATCATCCTCTGAGTCATCATCGGAGTCTCCGCGGACTCCTCCATATCCTCTTACCACCAAATAACGTTCAATAGCTTGTACCATTGCTAATGGATCAATTTTGACAGTGCCGCCTTTCCATTGTCGTAGATTGTTACATTCAGGATGACGTTGCAAGTTACACTAATGAACAAATAGATACAATTATTTAATTATGAGCTTGTTTTATTTATACGCATAAAAAACCTACCTTAAGTTGATGTGTATTAAAAAATTTAAGAGCACTTGTATTTGAACGTCCACCAGTCCCAGTTGGGAAATCGTGCACTTTTACTGGAAACTGTTCCAGTTGGGTAATGCATCCATTTAGTTTTGCAACAAATGCACTAAATGCCGCTGGTTCCATATTTGGTAATACTCCAATGTTAGTAAGACTTTCTAAGGGCAGGCCAGCGAATACATGCAGGAACGCTCGTAAACGATCGTCTCGTTGAACTATGCCATCTTCTGCGGTCATAAAACTTATCATGGATTTTATAAGGCCCGAGTGATTGACTTCAAATGGCGAAATATCACTTTCCATTAAAATCTGCTTTAGCTCTTGAAGTGCTTCGATGCATTGTAAATAGTTGCTATCTAGTTTTGTTATAACTCCGGACAATCTATACAATATTGACGCGCCAGATGATATCGATTTTGCTATCTCTTGCTCAGTGTATCTCTTTACAAATGACACGGCTTGATTACGCACCCACTGACGGGCTTTCTCGCGATTGCCTAAAGCAACTAAGTTAGCTTTTGATATACTTTTTGTGATATTACTTGTCGCATTATTTGAGTTGGATGAATCTTTGGTAAAAGGACTGTGATGAGATCCTTGTCGTCCCCAACGGGCTGGATTGAGTGAAGCTAAGAAGGAGGTTTTTGTGCTGCTACTATTTGGTACATTATTACCAAACCGAGACCTAGTGTTCGTTGCATTCGAATTCGGTGTATTCCTGCCACCATTATTGCTGCTATTAATTCCTATAAAGATATTAAACATAAGCAATTATGATATGAAAATAAAAACTATTTCTATTTATTTAACTTGTTTACTGTATAAGTGTTAGTCTAGCTTGGGTAAGGTTAGGTTGAAGTGACTGGCTGGGGCGGCAGAGGCTTATAGCCAAAACGCGGAAGTACACTCCGCACCCTATTGGAACCATTTAGAGTTTTCGAAGCTACGGATCTGGTTGATGCTAATTTTGCTCAGATCGCTCAGACTATTGAAGATGAGCTCTTCTACGAAGCATTAGTGCCTCGCACGAGCATAAGAGAGGAAAGATGATTTCCTCCTCCAAAAACAAAGTGTTTTAATGATTGGCGTAATAGCATATTTGAAAGCAATGTAACAACATTTTATACAATTTTTAAGTGGCTTTTGAAGCTCTTGTTTACTTAGCTAAATGTGAAAGCTAATAAACGTGTTTTTTTTCTTTTAAGCGCTAGTATTAATGGTGCTATTAACGGTTTCTAACTCAGTTTTTGCGTTTTTAGACACATATCAAACTAAATTTTGTATCTTAACTACGAAGGATTTTGAAGTTATAGACAGACGACGTATGAAGCGTCGTTTTGGAGAGAATACTTCAAAGTGGAGTATTCATGATCTAATGGTAGTACATATTTACTTAGGGTGTAATTAGGTATATATGAATGAAGCGCTTAGGTTTAATAAAGTTAAACAATATGTTTTTGAAAATAATATGAAATGTAAAAGCCCCATTAATGTTATATTTTTATGTTTTCCACCCTCGTTAAATCGAAATCTGGATAATTCGTAGCCTGACTGCCTAACCATTACAAAAAAATAATAAAGGATTTTTCTAATTTTGCGAACATACATACATTTATAAATATTTTGAAAATTGGATCTGTGTCTTGAAAAAGCTAAGAATTCGCGAAAGTTAAGAATTCGAAAAACAAACTGCTTAACTTTTTCGAGTCTTTACTGTGTTTATAAATATGTGAAATTTATGCTTTTACTTACCAGTGGCTCGATTTATTAGTTCTTGTACTACTGATTCATCCTGCCTTGGTTTTGACCTATTGCTAGATTGTGATTTTCTTTTCGGTGGGACCTTGCGTTTCAAAATGTCAGACATTTTACTTTGTATTACCATAGCTGTAGAGCTAGAGCTTGCTGAGGATGATACTGGCGTAGAAGTTGGAGGATACGTTTCAGCTGTAGAACTGAAAGCCGATGAAGAAACTGATGGAAACAATTCAATGGGTTGTGGCTGAAAATGTGATGGATTTTCTTGTTGCTGATGATTGCGTCCATCTGAAGGCCGAGAAGTATATGCGAAAAGGTTTCTATTATTTTGTATTGTAGAACCGATTTCTTCATGGCTCGGGAGAAGTGGGCTACTGTAGTGATGTTCTGTTTCTATGGTTGCCGTTGGTGGTGTTGTTTTAGTGCAATCTAAGCTTATTTCAGGAGTCGGTGATAACGCAGTCGATGAAGATGTCTGCAATGATGTCAAACTGCTGGAAGATGGGATAGATAATCCCATCTTTGTCGAAGTAGATGAAGAAAGGTTATTCACGCCATGCGCAAAGCACCGGTAATGAGAAGCATGTGATTTTGATGTGCTTGGTGCCGAATTGGTACAATCTTTAAAGAAAGGATTAACTTTGCGGTCGGACGTTGACGAAGTTTCATTAGGTGACTCAATGGATCCTGGCAAAGTAAGAGATTTTGCGCTATGATTACTACATATGGAGTAATTAGGATCAGCCAATTGATTTATTTGATAAAGAACTCCCTCTCGTCTGAAGTGTGTACCAAATACATCAGGCAGTTTCTGCATTAGAATCTCGGCCATTTGAAGTGCACCTACAACAATACGTAAGTCATTTGATGCCATCATTCCAGCAATATGACTGGAAACAATCTGATTTTTAAGTACATCTCTAAGAAGATCTGGGCTAGCATAGTAAACCATTCTTAGTAAGGCTCGTAGACATTTATACCGAACATTTGGACCAGCCGACGAACTATAAACTTCATATAGTACATTAAACAGATGCTTGATAAACTCCGAGGCCAAGCCACGTTCCTCCTTAAGACAAGCAATCCGTGCATCGGTAATAGTTCTGAATTTTGGCACATCCGCTACAGCTGTAGATACAAGATCATTTGTGTTCGAAAAATTACATGCTCGTGAGGTGGATGACAAGTCTTGTCCCATTAATGATGTCTGAGAAGTTGATGGGATGTAATTTGGATTAACTTTACGTTGCACAGGGCGGGTTGTCCCAGTATCTTCATTGATTTGTTGCATTGAATGAAAGTCGATGGTATATGTGCGACCAAGAGTGCTCAAGCTTATTTCATCATCAGAATTTAAATGTGCTGCATCTATCATTCGCGAGTCTATTGGTGAGTAGGAATGCCACGTTCCACGGTCATCACGCCATTGCCATTGTACTTGGTCTTGCGTGTTAAGGGTTGGGCGATCAACGAGTACATCTACAGCAAAAATGTCATCTGTTGGAAGTCTTGGCATAAGTTCTCCTATTAAACATGTTATTTCAAATAGTTCCGATGGGCTGCGTGGAATAAGTTCAACATCATTTAAAAAGATTTGCTCAGCCGAACCTGTGAGTAGGTAGAGAAGTGTTGATGCGATATCATTTTTAAGCAATATTATTGCCAAATCGGGACAATTGCAACACATTAAACTTAGCATTCGTATCACGTTTGTAAATGTGCCAGTATTAAGAACTGAAGGAGTCACAACAAGTAATTGCTGACAATTCTTCAAAAGATCTTTACTTGCAATTTCTAATAGACGTAAAGGGTCATGTTGAAAGCTCTCTACCAACCGACAAAATGCAGTGCACACGCTTTCCACACACTTCTTATCCTGCTGTGACAATAACCGCGCTAGTAGTGGCATACTATCAGACACGAAATGAAATTCCTCAGCATGTAAATTTAAACAACAGTTAGCAGTGATGGATAGGGCTGCTCTTTGTGCATTGATTGAGAAAAAATCCAAATAGGTTAAGCAAGCAGATACTCCACTTGCCTGTAGTATTGCTTTGTTGTGACGGCGAGATAAGATTTCTAAAGCTGTAAGGCTTTGTTCTGCAACATCCATACACTGAATAACTTGTAATTTCTCCAAAAAAACAGGGACCCCTTCAACTACTGTTCCTGACGATCGTGGTAATGCCTCAAGCATATATGCAAGTGCTCGACATGCATTATTCATTATATCGAAGTTATGTTCCATTCGCAGTAATGTTATTAAAGCAGGGACAACCTGTTTTATTGGAAATCCGGATAAAGTATCTTCGTTTCCCATAACTAGCATTTGACACATTTCTATTGCGGCTTGCAACTGTTGGCTTTCATCATGAGACTGCAATCCTTGTAGCAACTGTTGGGCTTTAGATGAACTACTATTGCCTATGGTTCTATGTAAAATGTGTGTCATTCTAGGTCCCAAAGCGCCAAATAAGTGTGGTGGTAACCCTCTAGCTTCTAGAAGAGCTTGCAAGCGACCAACTTCACTATCATCACTCTCCGAATCAGCATGATTAGTTCCAGATGTGTTCGCACTTGGGGAAGCTGTCGATGCTGACGCTGAGTTGGATCCACCTTAAAGAAAATAATTGATTTAAATTTCAATATTAAACTATTGCATACTACGAATCTTAAAATTTGTTGTAAATGGCTACAGTTAATTATAAGAAAATAGATTTTAAAATAATTTGATTTTATTATTGTTTTCTATTATAACTTCAAAAAAATCTTTCGAAAGGAAGAAAATATGAGGCTAAAGTGCGATAAAATTCAGCATGAATATAAAGGGTGATTTTTTAGCTATTATCTTTTTGGCAACACTGGTTAAAACAGCTGACGCACGTTTCGTGTTTTGTTTCACTGTCAAACATCTTCAGTTTGGTCTATAATTTAACCATGAATCGTCTTACAAACGAACAACGCTTGCAAATTATTGAATTTTATTATTAAAATGCGTGCTCTGTTAAGAAAGTTAAGAAAGTGTTCAGCGACGAAGCTCATTTTTGGCTCAATGGGTACGTAAATAAGCGGAATTGTCGATTTTGGAGTGAATATCAGCCAGAAGCATTGCAAGAGCTACCAATGCATCCAGAAAAAGTCACAGTTTGGTGCGGTTTATGGGCTGGTGGCATCATTGGACCGTACTTCTTCAAAGATTATGCTAATCGTAACGTAACTGTGAATAGTGAGCGCTACCCTGAGATGATATCCAACTTTTTTTTGCCCAAAATGCAAGAGTTTGACTTGCATGACATGTAGTTTCAACAAGACGGTGCCGCATGCCACACAGCACGCGCAACAATGGACTCATTGAGATGCGAGTTCGGTGAACATTTTATTTCACGTTCGGGACCGGTCAATTGGCCGCCTAGATCGTGCGATTTAACGCCGTTAGACTATTTTTTGTGGGGCCATGTTAAAGCTCATGTCTATACAGACAAGCTCGCTTCAATTGACGCATTGGAAGACAACATTGAAGCATTTATTCGTGAGATACCGGCCGAAATGTTGGAAAGAGTATGCCAAAATTGGACTAAGCGGATGGACCATTTGAGGCGCAGTCAAGGTCAACATTTGCATGATTAATTACATTTCAATTGATATCATTGCATTAATTTACATTTCAATTGATATTTTTAAATATCAATAAACTCTTACAGGATGACAAAAACAAAGTCAGTTTAGTTAAACTGAGTTTAGGCAGCATTTCCTTCCAATGGTCCCCTATTTAACGTATAATTGTGTAGACGTAGTATACGTAAAATTAAATTATCTGTGTAGGAACAAGTGTACTTATATTTGCACGTGCATTTATATATATTCGTGTATTTATATTTACACGTGTATTTAGTAAAATATCTGTAGACAGTACAAAATATTACAAATTTGGATGAAACCATTGTTTAAATCCTGTGTAAATATTCTTTGAATTTACACCCATATCGGAGTCATTTTCGGAAGCTGGCATATGCTTATCTAATAACTTTTGCGTTGATACCGATGTGTTCAACGCTCACAATGTTTGTAAGGATATGCATGGGTCAAGTACGTTTACGAATTCTTTGAAAGGTATCCAGCTTTGTTCTGAAATTTTGAGTTTTGTAGCTATTGCAGAAGAGGTAAGTAAAACATATATTGGTTAAATACACGTGTACCTGTGTTGCCATATAATACGACAATACGGGGCACGTGCAGTTAATATTATATAGAACTGTAAGCACTGTCTGATCACGAACTCAAAAAAAAAAGGCCCTTTTGCACAGAGCTCAGAGAGTACTTGTATTCGCTTTTGTTCATAAAGTATTGGTTACATTGTGTTCCTCGTACAGTTTTACTATTTTTTATGTTTTACCTGGTGTAGGTTGTCCACTGCCCGCATTGCTAGACGTTCCCGAAAGTTGTTGTGCCATTAAATGGTAATTTGTTACATCCGAAGCAACTAAAATAAAACAAATAACGTTTTTGGGGTCATATACTTATGTTATGCACATACTAACATACATATTTATGTAAGTTCACATATTATATACAAATTTAATTTGAGATACATATTAAAATATGGTAGCTTTAAGTTTTTCTGCATGTTGAATGTATAACATTTTTAAAAAAATGTATTTTTGTGTACATACATCTTTTAGTATTTTATCCGTTTGAATTAATTTAATGTAACAATTAAATACCTACCAGTATTTTTGTGATGATTTGCTGTCGTAATGACAGCAGAGCTGGGTCTGAATGTATGTTGATAAAGATGATAGCCTCCAGACGAATTTTCACCTAGATTTTCTGATGCTACAGGAGTGGCGGCAACTACCAAACGTCCCGTAGGGTTATTACCACTACACACTGCGAAAGACACTCCTGATGCACTTGAGGTAGACAGTAAGGGTGAAGTTGCTGTAGCAACTACAGCTCCAACGGTACTACTTCCACTGCCGTTGTCGTTTTGCGTTGCTGTTGTGGTAGAACTACTTACACAAGAACCCGTTTTGCCACGCGAGCTACGTCTTAATGTATGTGACAGTGGTGACGATGACTCTGGTGACAAATGAAAACCTTCTGAAGTAGTATCGATTGTACTGCTGTTGCTCCTGTTTCTTAAAGGAGATGTTCCACCTGACTCTGTCGATTGATGACAATTTGTATTAGGAATTGAAGATGAAGGAAATGCAGTATTGTAAGAAGCGTTAGAGGAAGATTGAAGGAAATTATTGTGGTTATGATTATTATGATGTAACAGTAATTGCTGTTGCAGTTGTTGGTTCTGTTGTCGATAAGAATTTACAATAGGTTGCTGCTGATGGAAAAGCGATTGTTGTTGTTGTGGTTGTACAGATGGTTCTCTACCTGCACCACTACTACGCGAAAGACGAGCCCCCAGGTTAGGGGCCTTACTATAGTCCGTCGTCGTTAATAATGATAAATTTGAAGTATGAATTGTGATTTTGTTTTGATTATGTCGTTCTTGCTCTTGCTGTTGAAGTTGGCGGTAATATTTCGGTGTAAAATAAACGGCAGCTGAATTCGTGCTGGTAGACGGCGCACTAGTGGATATAATGGATGATCCTGATGTACCGCCTGCAGATTGGATATTCAATGAAACACCACCCGAACAAAAATGTCCACTTATCGCTGAGAAATGTTCAAGAGCAAGAAATGTTTGTCGCTTTCTCGGCACTACTGCGGCAGTAGTACTTGTATTGATTATAGTAGTAGAAGTAGTTGTAATGGCGTTTTCAGTACAAGCAGAAGTGATAGGTGCAGCTGTAGTATCAGCAACTGTTGTCAAATAAAATGTAATTTAAACAAGAAAAAAAACATGATTTTTTTCATTGTTTTCTTTTAATATTCATAATTTGCTGATATTTAAACCCATAAGAGTTTCTATTGAAACAACAAATACAACTGCAGCAACGTGCAAAATAATAAAAGCAAAGTAGACAATAAATCAAATGATGCGAAGTAAGAATATATATCTTCCAAATTGAAAATAAAAATATAAAGGAAAACTAAAGGGCGACAAATGAATATGCGTATTATGAACAAGAAACACGAAAAATATATACATAAATAGGGTGACCCACTAATTTGCTCAAAACAAACGTTGTTCAACACGCAATTGTGTATACTTCCATTCCTTAAAGAAAGTTTCTGAGTGATATTATAAACTTACGTCGGTAATTCATTCGAAAGCAAAGGTATTCTTATATTAAAACAAAACCACTTAAGAAGAACGTTAAACTAAAAGTAAATAAAGGCCGCTACGAATTTAAATCCCGACCACTTTGCCAGACATTAAAATAAGTTATTTTAACAATACCAACAAAATTGAAAAAATTATTGCAATGATTTTTGGTAAACATCATTCTCGGTTTTTGTTTTTCACCATCGCCAGTCTCGAAAGTGTTGTGTTGTTTGAATGCAAGAACAAATATTTTTTATAGACATTTCTGAAGATAATCTTTGCCTTTCGCTAATGGTTTTTGGATGATTTTGTATTTCTGTTGCTATAATTTGTCAAAACAAACTGAATTGATTTATTTTTTCTAAACATCAATTTCAACTATTCTATGCGTCAATTTGGGCTGAACACAGTATCAAAAAAAGTGTTTTGATTGATGGTCAAAAAATGTTTTTAATTTGAACACACAAGCTGAACAGAATATCACAAAACAAAACGTTTTGTTTTCTCGTTTCGTTGGGTGTGCATTGAAATAAAACAAAATGGAGTTTATGACGACTTAATTTTAGTGTTGTTCAACTTGGTTCGACTAAGGCGAAGTTGTCAATCTTACATAATTTTTTTTTAAGTAGAAACGCAATTAGCAGAGTGTTGAACGTATCCATATAATCTAAAACGAAATACAGTCGAAGCCCTCTAAGTTGAAAATCCCTTTAATTCGAATTTTTTCGCCAAATTTCGGCATTCCCTTCACTTGTCCATACAAAATCCATCCTCTAAGTCGAATACATTTTTTCGACTCTTGATCCATTTTCAATCCCTTTAAGTCGATTTTTTCTTTTGCAGAAAAACAAAAAAAAAATTTGCTCTTGCAACTTGTGTTGCTGACTCTCAATTTGGCACTGGACGACGAACACTTTTAATTTCATATTGATTTTTTAGTGCAAACACGTCGGAGAAAAAAGCGCATGTGGTTGCCCTTATTATTGTTTACCTATGCAAGAAAGTTGGAGAATGTTCACAGCAAGAATGAGGATTTGAATGGCGACCTATACGGCATACATCGAACCCAAAAAACATGAGAAAATCGAAACTATTCGCCAACGGTTCTCGAAGCACAATCATGTTGGGCGAACACAATTGTCGTCTAGGGCCACATAATCGTCGTCTACACACAACCACAAATGAGCTATAGGTTATTTGTGCACTCAACCGTGCGGCTCTGTATGAATAACTGCACTGCTTTTTCATTGTGTTGTTGGTTGGCCTCAAACAATTTGCTTTTAATAAAAATAGTTAGGCATCTGAGATGTTTTCAAAGATGTTTTCAAGCTTCGTTTAGTGAATGCATTGAGAGTCCAACACTGCCTTTTTAAAAGAGTCGTTTTTTAAAAGGCGTCATTCTCCAGTTTTAAAGACTCAATCCAAAATTACAAGCTTTTTAAGCAATTTCCTGTGTTTTTTCCTTACATGTTTACTCTTTTGAATAAAATAAAGGCTTTTAAATGAAAAAAAATATTAATCCCTCTAACTCGAATTTTGCGAAAAAACCCTCTAACTCGAACTAATTTTGATATCCCGTGAAAATTCGACTTAGAGGGCTTCGATTGTATGTATATTACATATGTGATAAAACATGGACACAGAAGCAGATAAAGTTGTAAAGTGCAACGAAAATAGAAAATGAGAACATGAGAATCAAAATTTAGTTTAACAAAAAAAAAACAGGCCAGCTATCGACAACGAAACATTTTTTTCTGTCTTGCTTTGGTTTTTATTTTGTTTTAGTGTGTTGCGCTTTAAGAAAGTAAGCAATTATTGTCAACGACGCTTATTCGAAACAGTTTTGTTACATTCGGTGTGTGTTGCTCGTGTGAGCAACAACGTTTTCTTTGGTGCGTATAGTCTTATAATAAACAACCCAGCAGAAAATTCCATAAGCTATGTCAGACAAGGCTTCAATAAGGTATAGAAGAAAGGTACTAAAAATATTTCTATACTGAACTCATATTTAGAAAAAGGTACGAGTAGGAACTATTTACATAAATTCCTGTCAGCATTTGATTTTGTGTGGGCAATATTATAACATTTTTCCGGAAAGCTGTTCAAAGTCCACGGCGCCCCCGGTAGAAAGTTTCATCATCATCATTAGTGGCGTAACAGCCCGCGTAGGACCAGAGCCTAGTTTTTCGCGCCTCTACTCCAACTAATAGATGTACTTTTTGTTTAAATATTGTACCCAAAATCGAACAAAGGAAAAAGTGGTGAGCAGCTGCTTCCAATATATACACGTATTCTAATTATTCCACTCATCTTTTTGAAACAGTCTATATAAACATGTAAACCGTTTGGACACTAGTCGTTTTTAATATGATTTTTATCAATCTTAAATGTGAAATTCTGATTTTAAAGAAAGAATTGTTTTGAATTTCACTGTGACCTTTGTCACATATTTTTTTTATTATGGTTATGATGGCAGAAGTGAATTTCAAACGAACAAAGTCGTTCGCGAACGGTAATCGCTCGACCTGAAATATTCGCCTTTTCGTTCGAGACGAGCCGAACGTCCGACATAAAATGAATACAGAAAAGTTATTACTACATAAGTTATTCAATGTGAAAGTTGTCACTTTTTTCAGTGGTAATTAGAGTGTATACATTTTAAGACACTGATTAAATCTGAAACATTGCGCCTTGAATGCGATTCCATCAGGAATGCGACTGCTTGTCAGACCCAAGATGAGATAGTTGGACCAAATCCAAAAGCTCGCCTGGTTACGCTTGAGAATACGTCCTGATGAGTTAGAGTCGGCGGCGGAGGATTGAGTTGCCTGGAGATCACATGTGCGTGCAATGCCCGCGCAATCCCTTTAGGAGAACACGCGGTTGAAAATGTATGTATCTATGTATGATTAAATCTGGCGTAAAGATGAATTTTATTTGCTCAGTTGATTTTCTTTGTATTTATTTAGGTCTTTTTTTATCGTTGGCATAGAATGTTTTTAGTGTCTTTTCAGCGGAAGGACTTGTTGAATTTTAATTAAAAAAAACATTACTTTTATACATATATCCAAAAACGAATGTTCCCAAACCATTTTGTTCTTTCTACGTGCGAGGACTATATCGTTAAGTAAAAGTAATCTTACTGCGCTACTAGATACTTAAGATTTTAAATATTTTTTAGTAACAAAATATAGTAAAATATAAATTAGGCTGCATTAAAAACAAAAGTAGTTTGCAGTGTACGAATATGCCTATGAGCGTTAATACCTTATCGACGCATCAAAATATATAGCCTCTATTTAAATTAAATTTATCTATTTAAACACTTCGCGCGCATTTTGAGTCAGACCTGCTCACAATGTTTATGAGTACATTAATTATTGGGACACCCCGTGGAGGATACATGAGTTTACGAAAAATATTTAACGCTTATAGAAAAAAAAAAAAAAAGAGCTTTTAATTATATAACCTACCTTCACTGCTTCGCGCCGTCTCCTCCCCGCTGTCTTCTATTATACCAGTAGAACGACGGGTTTTCCCCGCCTTGGCTGTTGTTAAATTGTTTTTACGGAAGTTTTTTCTATTTCTATCCACTTTTGTCGTAGTCGGTGAAGATGGCTTACAACGATTATTTTTATTTAGCTGACCAGTCCTTGAACTTTTTTTAGAATTACTAGCAACTGTAGTTGAGCTACTGCTTTTACGTAAAGAGGTTTTACTCGTGGTAATACGTGCAGTCTGGTCTTGTTTAGCACCTGATTTCACTTTCGGTTTCGATGTTTGAGCAATATTATCTAAGTTATTGACTACTTTCTTTTTAGTGTCACGACTAATAGTACGTGTTTTGCGATAGTAGCTAAGTAAATTTGTCCTTTTACCTTTAATAGCAGATGAAGGGTTACTGTCAATGTATTTTTTATGTTCTTCCTCTACAGTTATAGGTTTTTGAGGCGAGAGAGTTTTTGAACGTGTTCTTTGGGCAACACAATCACCAATCAATTCTACAACCTTTGTTGGATTCGGTGATTTTTCAGATGGCAACGGCGATTCCCAGTCAAAGCTCTGCAAACGTATTCGTTTCTTTATAGGAGTGGTCGAATCACTCTTTGCTATTAAAGAAATATAAAATCAATTTTATGTTATTTAATTATTTAATAACTTACATGTCTTTTTAACTTGTACAAAATGTCGTTTAAGGTCCACTTTACCAAAGGAATCCTTATTATTTGACGTGTTGTTCACTTTTCGGTTAAGTTTATTATTTTTGTTTAAGGTTGCTACCTTCGAATTAAAATTACTTAACAATGATGCACCTGAAGAGGTAGCGCTTGAATCCTGTTTTATTTCCTTGCTACGGCGTAGTAATTTTGACGTGTATCGGTCCTGCCCCTCCGTCAATGCAGAGAGCGATTGGCTATTAACGGATTCGGCCATAGACGACACTTAACCGTCTTTTGGTCCTCTTTGAACATTCCCCCAACACGAGTTTTAGCCGTTTTCCTTTTATATACTGCTAAATAAAAACACAAAAATTTTTTTTTGTATTTCATGCAAAGAACATTAGGCACTACGACAATATAATAGAATCATTTTCGTGTTTATATGTGGGGAAAACTTATACTATACTTTACTATTATCACTTACAACAAACGATCTTAATTAACACTACTACACTTCAGGATCAACTGTATATCTTCCTTCTACATCATCCTATTTATACGTTATCCTACATTCTGATATCCTACATCCTTAATGGCTTCAGTATTGTATGTTCCCTTAATTACTTACATTTATATATGTATATACAAGCAGTCATTATGTGAACTACACATCTAATCCTATATACATACATAATGTGGGTTTAGGCCCTAACACTTACAGCGCTACAGCGTCGAGTCGAAATTGCTCGACTCGACAGCAAATCGGTCGAGTTGATAATCCTATTCCTGATGTCAATGCCGAGTTTTGAAGTTGATTTGAAGAATTCCTCGACTCGAATCGGCATTTCGTAAGTCGAGCCTCGAGTCGATATATGTCATTTCGAAAGGATTTGCGAGAACAAAAGGCAAATGAAATAAATTTGCTTGATATACATAACATTCTTCCACAACTGAGTCTTTATTGAATTGAAAATCACACACAAGTCGAGGAAATTCTACTACGTGTCGAATGTGTTTCAGAATGTGGATTTTTTTTTTTAACTCTACTCGACTTCGATTCTCGACCACCGTAATAGGGGTGTATCTTTTATAAAAGAAAATTTTGTGATGCCTTCCGCACTCTGATCCCAAAGGCAAAACTCGTGGCAAAAATACAAAAGTCGCAAGCAAAATAGTTTTTAGTTTTCGTTATTTTGTTTCAAAGTTGATCAATTCTGCTTAAGATTATAATGTATGTATGTATTGTTTTATTGAGATTTTACAAATAACATTACATTTCAATTTTGCACATAAAAAACATTATAACACATGAGCTAATATTAAGTGGCCGACTTAGAATTGGTCAGGCTATCCGATATACGATTATTAAATTTCCGACGTAATTATAGTCGATAACATAACATAATAAAGTTACATTTCAGAGTTTTTTGTACGTCCACTCAAAAAGACGAGAAACATAATTAAAAACTTAACCTAAACAAAAAAAATTCAACTAACAACCATTTAGCCTAAAAATACGTGTTTACTATTTAACATTACAAGAATTCCGTATGAATAAGTTGACTAAAACAGATAACATATTAACAGTAAAGGAATTAATTCAACTAATTCTTTGTTTTCGTTTTTGCAATTGTCAACTATTAAAAGAAAAATCTTAATTTCTTTGAATGCAGTTTAGTTCTTTATTATGAAAAGAACATAAAAATACGTACGTAGATATAAAAGGCTAAGTTTTGTTTAATTTATTAAAAATAAAAATACTTTTAAAAAAATTTAATTATTAAAAATAAACATATTTTTAATAAATTAAACAAAAACACATTTTTTAATAGTTTTTTGGGTTTGGCAAAAACCGAATATGGTAGTTGACCTCAACTATTTGTTAAACAATATGCAAAATTGAAAGTGCAACTATTTGCAATGTTCGAAGAGATCTCAATTTGTTTAAAAAGAAATCAGAAAAATACACCCACTTCCAATTCCACTTCATTCCAAACCGAAATTGATTGACGCATGCTATAACTTAGTGTCTTCGAATTAAAAAAAAATTGTTTAAAGTTCAAGCAAAGACTTAATTTTGATTCATTGACATTTCTGCAAAATGAATATTCGGGATCGTTTAATTACTTTATCGTGAAGCGCCAAAAAATATTTTTACTGGGGATGGAATGAGATGCGGTCATGAAAACGTTAAGCTGAGCTTCTATTGTTTAAATCATTTTAGCTCTGCATCCACACAAAGAGAAAATATAGTTATATTTTGATTGAATTTTACGTTTTATGGTTCCAAGTTTTGACAGAGTACGGCTAAGCTCGAATAATTATTTTTTGAAAATCAGACAGAAACCAACAATGACGGAAGTTTTATTAAACGTGACGTTTTTTATTTTAGTTTGAATTTTGGGCTATTTGCGACTACAATTCAAAATGTAAAAAAAAAACAATATTGTAGTGCGCACATACCCCGCTTCGTGCGGCAATTGGGGAAATGACAAGTTTCGTGCAAAGACAGATAAAACGAGGCAAGAAGGTTCGACATATACTCGTAATATGTAACTTTAAAAGAAAAACATGGCGCCATCTGATTTTTTGAAGAAAAAACCTTACTTTGTGTAAAGCGAAGTCGCTTAAATTCAGACTGGGTAGGTATATGAAAATTGCGCAAAGGTGCAGCAACGCAAATCGGCACAATATTCACCAGCACGTCAACTGATCCGAACATATTTGCGACTACAATACCAAAAACAGAAATAGGACGCAATATTTAATTTTTTTTTCATCCATCCCATCTTGGTTTTGGTTTCACTCTTTTTACTGGGAGGAACATAATAATCAATTTGATATCATTTTTACTAGAGGTACTAATTACACGTAAAAACCAGTCACTTAGTTTAAAAAACAGCATGTCTCATACTTTAGAAGATATTTGAAAAAAGCATGGTCGCCCGTATGTTCTGGGTCAAAAAGACCCATCAGAGGAACAGATGAAGGTCAATGTTGATTCTGATTTTCAGCTTATATCGATTTGACATATCTGATGACTGATGATTTGTTGTAGAAAAAGTTTGCTTTTTAAAAAAAAAGATCTGAGAAAGATACACTCCGCGATAAAAAGATAGCACATGAAATGATTTTCTAAGATTATGGAGAAGGATGAGTTGAGATACTGTTTTCGTCGTTTAAGTGTAATAATTTCTCCTTAACGATCAACGCATTATTAGCGCATTATTAATGCTATCTTTTTGTCGCATCAGTTATGGTGCTTACATTATACACTGATTTATCTTATTTTGTTTTTATGCTTTAACTTGTATTTCATTGCTATTTTTAATAATTTTTATTAAATACGCAAAGTAAAGCTGCCTTTGTTAGCTTTAAGTAAAGAAATACGAAAACAGGTACATGTGCTATCTTTTTGTCGCATACTGTATGTGATTCAGATTTTATGGTATTTCGATTAGCAACTGACGATGGGCAATCTTTGAAAAAAAAAAAAAGCTACAAATTACTATGCGTGAACTAGGGTTTATTTCAGACATATTTTTTAAACCTTAAAATATAAAAACAAAGCTGTATTTTGATAAATTAGCAGTTCATATAAAGCACAACTAAAAAACTTACATGGAATGGAAAAATATGTACTTCAAAACTGTTAAATGCAATGTACAAAGTTTAAGTTAAAAAAAGTGTAAACATTAACAGTAGTCATATGTAACCAGAAGAACAATACACACATTTGTCTTTAATTTAACATTATTTAAATGAATATAATATACAAATCGTATTAAAATCAAATGCTCAAAAGTTAAGCCCCAAAGCATAGAATATTAAGCTCCAACTGCGGGAATTATGGAGTGAACTGCCATTCCATTTTGTATGTTAATTTCAATGTGAATTAAGGCATCATTTCGTATACCACATGACCATTCCGATGTTAACATCTGTATAGACGAAAATAAAACTGCAACTTTTTTGCAGTCGACAGTACACGAAGCCTCTTTTGCCTTTGATTTAGTGCTTTTAATCTCCAGATTTTTATACCTTGAAGTAACAACCGACGATTCTGTCTCTGCAGTTATGCTTAGTTCACCACATTGAGATGCATAGAATTTAATTAATGGCGAAAGATTTTTTAGCTTGTCGATATGATTTCTTATTGTTCGGTTGGATGAAAAGGTAAGACAAATGTCTGTCGTTGGAGCTTGAAATGGAAGTAAAATATTTTCATCACCGTCTGACAAAATAACAACTGGGACATCATGAGCAATTCTTCGATAACGATTTGGATTATTCGTAGCTATATCCATTTCAACTGATAGGCTTAAAGACTGACTTATTTCCAGTTGTAGCTTAGAACACTTTACACCACTACGCAAAATTGCAATAGCCCGCGCCAAGTTTAGTGGATTGAATAAAATTGTCAAGTGCGGCGAATCTTCTGTTTCCATCATTTTATATTCAGTAAATATTGTATTTGTTGTTAACTCTCCCCAAACTAGTGGAGTACCATTCCCCATCTCTTCACTGGCAATCAAATAATTTTTTTGCGGAGTAATATCCATAACGCACTTTTTAGCAAGTTTAGAAATCATTAAAGTTAAGTTTAAGAATCCCATCATATGTCCTTGATCAGTCATTACAGCTCGAAATTGCATTTTGTTCTGTGCGATTTTTAAATATTATAAATAAATTAATTAAAATAAAGTATAAGAACATTATATAGTAAAAGGAAATACAAAAATGAATTTTAAAATAGATTTTTTTTTCTAACAGATTGCTTTAGTAATATGTATATTCCGCGTATCTTGTTACAACAATGTTAGAAAAAATAATTTTTGTGTGCGTTTGATGCGTTGTCAAATCAGGGCAAAGAAAATTCGCAGTCTTCGTTCGTTTAAAACAAAATCTCAAGCTAGACAGTTAAAAATTTGATTTGTATTTATGAATTTGATACTATCGTACGCAGTTCAATTATTCTGGCAATTGCGAACAAAATCATCGAAAACGTCGCGCCTGACCGTCATGCACAACATGTTCGTTTGGAATAATTTAAATAAAGTTAAATAAATAAATCTCGTTTTCGTGACAACTGCAAGCCAAAAATGTTGTGTTCAGATCGCGATTAACGGGGTAAATAATGGCCAAGTTAGAATTTACGGCTATGGATGTTTTGCTGCTATGTGGTTTGTGAGGTTGATTAGTGATACCATGATCATCTGACCTCTACCAAAATGCTATAGACTCTATGCCAAAACATCTTTAAATTAAAGATTTTAAATGTGGTTAAGTGATATTTCTGTGGTCACAAGGAACAAGCATACATTGTGTGGCGTAACAGCCACCAAGAGCAGAGCCTAACTCTCCTGTGTTGTGCGCGTCTTATTTTATGAGACATGTGGAGGAGACCTGCTGTTTAATGCCCGCTCCGAACGGCGAATTGCGAAAGCTTTTCATGACAGAATTGTTGCAGGAGGATTCCACAGAGAGAAGTTGTTTTCATATAGACAATACATCTTTTCTTTACTAAAAAAAACAAATTATAAAATTAACGAAACACAAAAAGCTGAAAAATCACCGCGATTAAACTAAAGCACCTCCTGGCATATTTTTTTTTTAAAACAAACTGGAAAATTGTCTATTTTATTATATTACCTAATATAACCATAGTACCAGAATTCAAGAAAAGGTTTTAACTTAGTACCTAAAAAAAGACCCCGTAACAATTACAATGAAGTCTCAATGCAAAAATTTATTAGTGATTTCACTCAAAACAACTAAAACCGTGATATCGCGGTTGATACGAAAGTATTAGACAACTGATAGTGGGAAGGCCACGAAACGACTGCAATGTATAAAAATCTCACTAAGAACTACTATAAAACATCCGTTAATATCTACAAATTAGATTGTTAAAGATTTGCAAATGCAGGTGTGTACTAGCACGTTTTGTAAAAGCTTTGCCTCTCCAGGCGATATCCAATATGAAACTCCTTAATTTTCGAATAGAGCATTTGTATTTAAACCACAGATTACCCAACATATGAGCAGCTGCTATTTCCCGTCGCCCATCGATGAATTTGACAGTTATTCAGAAATGAAGCTGAAATACAGGAAATATTTTGACAGTAATTCAGGAATAATCGAATACTAGCTTATCATTTTTACGCACATTTGTTTGATTTATTGTTCAAAGCTCGCACACGTATTCACAGACACAAAATGTTATAAAAGAAAAGGCTGTCAAATAAAATCAAGGAGCAAGAGCAGAGGAAGTTGAATATCTGTATTGGCTCATTTGTGATTTAAACATTTGAGTTGAGCGATTGTTTAATGATGAAACGAGTTTTTTTCTAACGAATCTAAATATTAATAAATTTGGATGACGGAAGAATAAACAGCCCGGAAGGATCCAGAATGTGTCCGAGATACTGCATACCAACGGTCTAGTGTGGTGGAGGGAAAATGCCGGATTAAAGCTGCGTTGGTGGTCAAGCGACTTCGCGTCGCGCTATGCGATTTCAAGCGATGGCATCATTAACATATATTATATAATTCGCTTGACCATAAGCACCGTCATATGTAAACATGTAATTGATTGCTATTAGCGAATCGCTTTGAATCGCGCGACGCTTGACCATAAACGCATCCTAATACCAATAATAATCGAAGTTCTGGATTGATAAGGGCAGTCTACCGACCTAATCGTTTGTTGGAGACAGTAAACATACTAATTACCTGTTACCAACGCGACAATTTGGACCGCAATACAGAACAATAGAAGGTGTATGGAAAAATGTGCCTATGAACATAATGGGCGACTTTTTTAACTGTAGGCTAAAAATATGTACGCCTATGTTCACGGCAAAAAAGCTTTTAACTAAATATAAAAAGTTTTATTATTATTTGAACATTTTTCGATACCTTTCATATAAAAAGATAGATACCTTTTCGATACATTTTATATAAAAAGATAGAGGTAGCTTTTGTTTTGTTGCGGTGATTTTTAGATTTTTTGTGTTTAGTGAATTTTTATAATTTTTTCGTAAGAAAAAAGTGCACAGAGAAAATCGTCGTAAGGAAAAAGTATACAAGGAAAATCGGTTATAACAACCTTCAAGAGACCGATGAATTCAGTCGTTATAAGCGATAGTACGTTGTAACCGATGTATCAAGGTATATTTGTAAATTATTTGCCCAAACCTAAGAAATCGGTCGTTACTATTGGTTGTAATAGTATCAATATAACCGGTTTTGACTGCATATTTATTTTCTTAGTGAAGTCAAGAAAGAAAATGAGGAAAAAAATGTTAACATCGTAACTTTTTTCAGTCACCAGCTACAAGTAAAAACGCCAGTTTACTTAGGGGAGGTGATGATTAAGCCACTATAAAGGCTGTACATAAATTGATTAAAATGTACCTTGTACAATAATTAAAAAAAAAAAAACTATATACAGCTCTTATTATTGAATTATATTGAAACCGAAAAGTAACAAATTTTATCATTTAATAATTAAAAATAATTATAAAGATAAAATGGTGTAATTTTTGCCAAGTAGAGCCAACAATTAAAGCTCTCAAGGGAGAAAGTGTTTACAATTTGAGCAGCAAATCGGGAACTAGGGGCAGAAATTGAAAAGCAATACTGAATCAATTCCACTCGTAACTAGCGACAGTGCAAGAAAAAACATTTGTGTCTTCAAATGAACTTAAAAAGGAATTTGACGCACCAGTAACGAGTCGCACTATAAAAAGCCAGACAAAAGTAGAAAACCCTTTGGCATATCAGCTAAGAAGGTTCCATATTTAAGCAAACAAAATATTCAAAAAAAGATTGAGATTTTCGCAAACAAACATCTTTATCGCAACCAAAATTAATTTGACTGATTTCAACGGGAAACATTGGCAAGACATCCAAAGAATGTGAAATTCGATTCGATTCGATCAAGTACACCAAAAAGTCAGTTATGGTGAAGGTAGTATTTTGATATAGGGCTTCTTTTCGGCTTATGCCGTTGGTCCATTTTTTTTGGATAAAAAAAACAACATGTGTACTACTGTACTACAAATATTAAACACTGTAATGCTGTGATTCACTGAAGATCTTAATCCCATAGATTCCCTATGAAGAATTTTAAAAATCAAGACCGAAGACTGTGGAGCCATCAACAAGAAACAACTGTGGTCAAAAATCCAAACTGCGCCCTACTTCATCTCTACGAAAACTTGTACCAAATTGGTTCATTCCATGGGCAAAGATGTGGTGGAGTAATTAAAAACAAAGGTTCAACAACGAAATATTTAAAGATCCATTCTAACTGTAATGACATTACTTTTTCAGACATCTTATCTTGAAACTACTTTGTTTCTATTATTTTTTCCACAGTATATCTTAAAAATTCATATTTACGCTTCACTAGAGATACATTTTTTTAGGATGTTCCTAATTTTAACTTCCGTAGAAAGTATTTAAAACTTCAAAATTGTTATCAATGTCATCTTTACTTTTCATGTCAATAAAACAAGAACCAAACGACTCAATATAATTAAATGATTGTTTTTGTACGCAATTTTAGATTTTTTCATCACAAATGGTCTCCAAAATTATCTTGATGTTTTTGATTTTTCGTTTAAATTGCCCAGAAGCTAAAAAGAGCAACAGTTTTTTTTTAATTTTAGAAGATTACCAAACACAGATTACCTTCTTCAATTTTAGAAGTCAATGAATTCATATTGAAATATTTTATTCTCGCTAGAAAAGTATGTTATTAAAACATGAATAGTTTAATAAACAATAACGTAAGATTTTGCGAAATTTTGTATACGGTGCTTATCTCTCAGTACACCAGCATCGACATGTGAACCAAACACAATGCGAGTGAATCGTTCTTAGAACAGGCGAGTTATCATTACCTTATTTTGTAATTGATTGTATTCACGATACTATGAAAACGCTACACACAAATTAAATAAACAGCGCACACTGTAACTTAATTGTTAATAAAAAGAAAATCAATGTATTAATTTCAAAAAAATAACACTGAATACCACATATAACGAAATTCACCTCACAGATTGCGAGAAGACTAACAGCTGGCTTTGGCAGGTTCCATGTATTCAAAATCAGATGACATTGGAAAGTAAACGTTGAAACAATGCTTTAAGAAAATCAAGTGTAAAAACATAAGGGGGTTAATATATTTTCGCACTTGATTTTTAGTCACCTTTTTCTCAGTTTTATTTGTACTTCACTTTCCGAAGTGATCTTTAAGTTAAAACCCACAAAAAGAAAAATTAATCTAGGGAAAGTTTCTATTAATAATACGGCATGGTACATAATTCTTCAAATGAATAACCTTAATAGAAAAAAAGGCAGACTTTTGTCTAATAAATAATACACATGTACATTTATATAAACTCGATACATATGTCTCTGAAGGATGATTTTTTTTTTCGGTTTTCTGCACGGAAGGCAACTCCTTTTTTTAATACATAAAACTCAAATTTTTGAAATACTGTATCTAAAATTGTGAAACGTTCTGCATTGCAACTTTTGCTTTTCATTTAATGAGAATACAAAAGACCAAATCGGTAGATAAGTTTATGAATGTATATGTTTCATTACCATGCGGTAAAAAAGTATAAATGCAGGTTTTTGAAAAAAAAAAGTATTCATGATTGCAGATTCATGTACTTCACACAAAATAAAATCTTTGAGTTAAATGACGTCTTTCTCTTTAATTCAAGTTCCAGGTTGACCATTAACTTAATGGAAGTAAAATCAATGGAAAAAAATACCTAAATATTTATTGACTGAAACATATAAATAATGTCAGTTTATCGCCGTAGCACCATTTATATTAGAATAATTTACTGAATATTACTATAACAATTACTTGCTTTATGGAAAAAAACTGTTTTGATTTTTTATGTACATAACAGAACAAAGACAATATGTGCAATAGTTAAAAATACATATTTAAGATATTTGGATAAATTGAATTTGGTTGATAGAAAAATAGAATACTTCTGTAACTGCAACTATTTTTCACATAAAATAAAATGCTAATATAATAAATTTCAGACTCCATGTAAGTGTACAAAAATTATTTCGTCGACATTTTGTTTTTCACTTACGATAAAACGAAGTATAGATTGATAGAAAAAAACAATGAATATGTTTCGTACTTACGTATATCTTTAAATAGATGTTCAATTTCCTTCACGATAGAAATATAATGAGTTAAGATTTAAAATGTATTTTAAAATCCGTTCTGCGACAAAGCTAAGAAAAACTTAAACATCTCTCAAAAATATCAAATTAAACCTCCTTCCTCTATCGGGGATGGCTACTCTATACATACGTACGACACTATTAATGATCTATGTACATGTTTATTGGTAATGCAGTGCAGAACTTTATAGTTTTCTTACAGACAAACATTGAGAGGAACTCGAAATCATGAGCTACATGGGCACGTTATTAAAATGTACACTAATGCGCAAAATGTTAATTTCATATTCGTTTCGTACAAAAACCAGCTGGTTCTGCTAAAAATATTCGTATTGCGAAGATATTTAAAAGTGTTTACTAAGTGCAGTGCAATAAAATGTGTGAACCGTGTTTTTATAATTGTTTGCCCAACTAATAGAATATGGTATAGCTTAAACCAAAATAATAAATCCATGATAAAGTTAAAAAATAGAAGGAGAAAATCAATATAGCTACAATTTATGTGTTTAATATCCTTAAGATAAACTCTTCTTTATATTTGCAACTCCGAAATTTTGCTTAAATAAACGCTAACGGAACACTAAGACACTGAGCCTAGATGAGTACACGTAGAAAAACGAATGATGATGTAATGTCAAAAAAGCTTGTATATTAAATATTTTTTCTGTGATGACAAACAATGATTTTCTGACCTCACAGACGTCGTTTTCGAAAAAGATCCGTCAAATATCGTCACCTACGTTATTTGAAACATTTATTATTTTGCCCACGCAATAAAAAATTTTGAAATAAGCTCTAGAAAGGATATATATCAACGAAAGTCTTAGTACTTACACTTTAAGTCGAAAAATTGTTTAATATCTATTTTTAATTTTTTTATTTATTTTATATATTTTTTAAACGTTGGAAAGTTTGCTATTTCATGATAAAACTGGATGCTTGTGACACTTCGAACAACGTGAGTGTGAAAGAGAAAAATAAAAAATTAAATTTGACGCAAAAAAGTAGATCTGTGTCGTGCAGATAAAACTTCAAGTGTAATTATTAGATGTTTCCTTTTGCTTTAATTTGATTATTTTCTTTTATTCTTCATTGTTTTAATCAGGTTTTAATGTTCATGAAGTGCATGATAAGTTCAGTCAAGTATGTATTCGAGGAAACGATTTCTATGAGTTACTCCTCCAAATTTTCGTTAGAAAGTTACTGTCATGTAGTTCCAGTAAATTATTTGAATATGAAGAAACACGCAGTCAAAAGTCTCACAAGTACGCTATTTGGCACGAAACTCGACATACTCTGTGAGTTCAAAAGTATTCAGCCCTATCATAACACTTGACGGAAAAAAATTCGGAATACTCAGCTACGATACGAATACGGAATCAAAATAGCATTGCCGCACACGAAACCCATTTCGGAGTTACAGAATTGAAATTTTGATTCCAAATGAATTGTTTTATGTCAAACGTGAAAAGAAAAAAGATTTTCAGCTGTCATTGCAATTTCAAAGGTTGTTAAATTTTCCATAATAAAATGGATCCAATAGCTGTTACAGTCTTTCAATTAAATGAAGAAAATTTAACACAAAATCGGGATTTAAGACTGCAAAGGAGACTATTGAGAGAGTCATTTAATCCATTCAAACTTGATGACAAGCGTTAAGTATTTTTGTTTCAGATATGTATGAAATAACATGATTAGCAGATTTGTAAAGAACTTTCGGCTGAATAAGACAGCATTTTAATATGTTGTGAATGATCTGGAGGACTATCTAGGATCATGTGATCCTAGTTAATCACTAAGTTTGCAGCCGTTTTAAAATTCATTGCCGAGTTGGATATCAATACGGCATCGGCAACGATTTCGAAATTGGAATGGCTACTTTCTCCACATTTCAAAAAGACGTTGGTACTGAACTTTGTTTGAAGTTGTCCTTTAAAAATGTTATCATTAATACATTCTAACAGCACTGTGAAACCAAACCAATCAAAACTTATATTTCTTGTTTGTTATTATTATTTACATTTAAAATAACTCAATAACAATCCTTCTCAATATCAAACTCAAACGCTGTCTCAGATAACTGTTCGTAGAGAAAACTAGCAACTTTTCACGAATTCCGAATTTCGTAGCAAAATTTTTTTCTGCGCCGGAATATTAGTCGCACAGTGGGGCAGAATACCCTAAAAATTAGAATAAATCAACCGTTAAAGATAGGACCTACAAATTCGATATAGTTATTCCTGAGACCAATATATACAATTTTTACAATTTGCCTGAGATACCCACTCTAACGCCGACTTTTTTCGAAAATGCATGTTTCAGACCAAAAACCTATTGAAATCTTAATTTTTAGGATTGTCTTTCAAAGGGAAAACCTTCAAATACTAAGATTTTTTTGGAACTATAACTTCATAAATTAACAAAAAAAGTTAGTACCAACACTAGTTTCTTACAAAAAAAATCCATAGGAGCCCATCTTCTTAAGAAATAAAAAGTTCCAATATCAACTTTTTGTTTAAGAATTTCGTTTTCAAGATATTAAGCTTCAAAGTTGGAGAAAGCCTAGTTTTTGAATGCACTTGACTTAGAAAATCTCAAATAAAAAACAGAGCCTTACAGTTAAAATATTATAGTATCTAAATACCAAAAAATTCATGCGGCACAACGCGAAAAAGATTACTTTTGCTTCAAGTCAAGATAAAGAACTTCAAATTATTTTTACTTTTTTATAAATTTTTTAATTATAAAAATCGTTAATTAAATACTTTTCGAACTACGAATTAAACCAAAAACCCTAATAAAGTACAAACTTGAAGATGTCGATTCCTCTTTAACGGAAAAAAATTGCACTATTAGAACCAAAGTTACGGCTCTTCAAAAACGCATTTTCTCATTTATTTTCGCATTGAAAATTAAACTAAAGTGTTGATTTCAATTAGTTGCTAAATGGCAACTAGGTATACAATATTGATTTTTTTTGCATATGATCAATTGGAAGGTTAAATAATGGAGAAAAAATTAAATTAACCCATATCTTAAATTTAGATTTTTGAATTAATTCCGGCTGTCCCATATAAGCTGCCCCACTATGCGTCGTAGCAACGTACTGCAAATGAGCCGTTCAAAGCACAATTCGATTAACTCCATAAAACAAAAAATCGAGAAAAACGATGAAATAATTTTCATTCGCTTCAGAAATACACTGCGTTTTATTCAAATAATTGTCGTTTACTGTTGTTAATCTTTATTGTTCAGGAAAGATATTTTAAATATAAAAAGCTATGACTATACCAAGTGCTTTGACACTTAAATTTTAGATTTTCCAAAAATTGCGGAGCGGCTCAAATATCAATATTATAATTTTTTGATACTTCTCTAAATGATTGCAGAAACACTAAAATCAATTGGCAAAAACAACTACCTGTGTAGCACAACGAAAGAGAGATAGTGAGAGATAGTTGTTATCCACACGAGACTGTTGTAACTGTTGCAAAAAACTACGACAACTTGGAACTTGGAAAAGTCAAGAGATGAGAAAAGTTGTCATTTCTCAACCAAATCTTCTGGTTGCATACAATATAGCCATGAGTGGGTCGATCTTCACGACCAATTTGTAAATTGCTACCGCAAAAAAATAAAGGGTAAAAAGTGGTAGTGGCCTTTGTTTACACACATGCTGAACTCAATAGCAGTGAATGCTTTGCGACTCCATTGCTTGAAAAATAGACAACCATGATCTTCTTTCATTTCTTAGGACCATAGCCAGGACTTATTTACGCTCAGAGTCATCTAAAAAAGCTCCAAATAAGCCAAATGTACTAAAAAGTTTTGTTCGCAGTGATGGAGGACATTTCCCAAAGAAACATGATAATTTAACTATGGTGTAAAATTTGTCACAACAGAGTTCGATGCATTTATGAGCGGTGTCAAACCACTCTTTGCATCGAAAAAAAATGTAAAATTTTTCATAATTAGGTCGAGAATACACCCACATCTAGCCAGTGTACTCAAATGAGTACACCCGTCTAAACATCAAAGTTGAATTTTTTTTTGAAAATAACTATATTTTTGTGCTAATATAAAGCTCAATAAACACCATTTCAAAGATTTTTGATGAATCTCTATTTTTAATGTCCCTGGTCTTTAATGGGTTAATTTGAATTCCATTATCTATTGTGGGTGCTTCTTTTTAATTTTTAATAGTAAATCAAAATTTCAAATAAATATCAGCTAGTCTCACAACAAATTTTTCTTTGATTTATTTATTTTTACTTGCCTTAACTTACACATTACATAATTTGCATCTAACGCAATTTTTTTTTTTTAAGAAAACCACATCTTTCGCTATTTTTTTTAACATAATGTTTTATTCATTCGAAGTTAAACAAAATTTAATATTATTCATGAACAAAAACTTGAATACAGTTTTTTTATGAAAAAATCGAACATGTTTGAATACTGTACTTAGCTTAGTATAAACGTGATACATACCAGTAAAATTTACATGGTATATTGTATTTGTATGCTAATGCTTGCCTTAGACTTTATTTTTACGTAAAAATATGATATAAACTACAAGCTTACTTCATATACATATACAATATATATAGATACGTGATTTTCTTTTGCACGTTCCTGCCTATAGTTAATAAGTTATCAAAATCACCGCACTTTTGTTTAAATGAAGAGATGCGCTTTGATTGATTTGCAAAATGTACTTATTTTAGACTATAAAAATATATTTCATTTATTACTAATTTACAAAGAAAGAATATTCAGTAAAACAAAAGTTGGTTATACCTTTGTGTAATGAACAAATATATTTTGGTAGATTTTAAGAATTACAGATATTTTAAAATAGGATATTTTTGTTTTATTAAAAACCCTTCACTATTTTGTGCAAATTTTGGGTTACTTCATATGTGAATTTCATTGAACGTTCACAATAACGAACATTCAATCAAAAAAAGCAAATTTCTTAGCCCAATCAAGCACGAAATATGTTCTTTCCCTTTTCAGACCAAATCTTTTTTTTTTTTTTTTTCAAAAAAGAAAAAGGTGACAGATCAGAAGGCGCAAAGAATCGTCCCATCTGCGCGGAAAATTCACATTAGCTTTAATAATTATAACTATAATTTTTAGGAACAAAAATTGATCCAATTTATAAAACAGATAAAAAGAAAACGTTAAATGTGTTGACATCTGTCGTAATATATGTACTACTGGTCTTTGCAAAAGGCTTATACAAAATGTATAATATAATAGAAAAAAGTATTGAAAACAATTTGAATTAATGTTCCACCATAAGCTTTTACCAACTGTGTACTTTTACGTTGGACATTATTTGTTATTGCTTCGTGGTAACAAATGTAAACAGTTAATCGAATGGCGTAAAACACTTTGTTCGCAAAAAATGTGTGTACTTTTGTATGATGCTTTGTTATAATATGAAGCCAGTGGTATTTACAGTAGTGTTTAGTTAATTATGGTTATTTTTGAAGTAGTTTCTTTAAAACATTTTATATAAACTATTGAACAAAACTTCAATATTTATTCAAATCGGCCTATTTTTTTTAAGTTGATGGCGCTATAAAACAAAGGTGAATCAAACAGAAGATGTGAAGATGACATATAAATGAACGCATTTTTATCCTTTTTATCTTAAGTCAAAAGAAATACTAGCTTTTTAATTGATTTACTCTTTTTTTGTGTCGTTGAGTTACCTATAAAAGATTGGGGTATACTTATAAGTACATTGATACAATATGTGGACAGCATTAAAACAAAATAGTAAAACCAAAATCTGCAATTTATTTAATTCAATAATGATATGATAGAGAAAATAAAACATGTTTATTAACAAATAAATAAATAATATTTAATAAAAAAATTAACAAATTTCTATGAGCACTGACGCAAACTTATGTTACAAAACTTTGATATACCAATTTAAAATTCCTCATTATTATTGTAGTCAAAATTAAATTAAAATATTAAATTTTTCTTACTTAAGCGGCTGTTGGTCAAAAAATTAAGGATTAAAAAAAACCTTGACAAAATTGACAAATAACACTTATAAGGGATAATAATTTTTAGAAATGAATGGTATTTAAGCATTGACATAGTTGACATATTATATTTATATATACTGCTTGTAGCAACTTTACGCTCGTTCCAACATCTAAGGCGCCATGCACGTTTGAAGGTGGCAAGTAGCAATCTTCCCATCTTATGGATCATATTGCAGAAACAAAAATAAGATTAACCTCCACAAAATGCAATATGTATGTATATACCTAACGGACGTAGATATTTCTTGAAAATGTTTCTAAACTGCAGCGTGATGGCGACGCTTCCTATGGGTTGAGCTTCTCAAATTTGCCTTAGACATTGAATCCGTAGACAATAACCGTTTTTTTTTATACACGGACTATCCATATAGATCATAGGTTTGCACGCATTGCAATAACAACACAAGATCCTGAAATCGATCCAGATAGGCTGCTGGATCTTGTGTTGTTTTTGCAATATGTGAGCTTTACACATCTGGATCAATTTTCGTGATCCGAAAATTGATTCACACTATTCCCCGCTAGTATCAATTTCCTTCATATAAGTTGGTACTTATTATTTATGGCATTGCCTGATTAGAAAGAGGAAAAATTATGTTGGCATGGAAACACTGCTAGCGAATGTCACAGCATCGACAAGAGTTAATTAGCGGAGATCACACCTTACAATTTATCATACGATTTGCGAAGCATCAACACAGGTGCGTGTGCTCTTGTTGCTGTTACAATTAGTAATGAAATACTTAAAAATGAAGAAAAACACAAAATACAACATTGAAAGATGTTTTTCCATACTTCTCTAACAAAGAAAATAATTTTCGCTCAACCTCGATGTTCACTCTCTGAAGTCAAACCAAAAATGAAAAATGATCATCAAGCATTCGAAAAAGTCGAAAAATTAACTTCCGTACGATAAATTTGATAACAAATTGAAAGAGCGTTCACACTCTACAATTTGTCCCCATCAAACATATCATCAAGTAAATTGTAAGGTGTGAACCCCGCTATTGTCAAACCACTACCAAAACACAAAATAACAACTGGTCCATGGTCTGACATGTTTTATTTACACGCTTGATCCATGTGGATCGTCCGTGCATAATAAAACACAGCTAATGTATGAAAGTGGCATTAGACTAGCAGTACATATATAATATCTCAATGTATTTAAGTTATGAATTACTTTGTTGAATTGTACACTATGGTATTTTTGATACACGAGCACCGAAAAGTTAATCTCCACTTTTAAGCTTTTACCGTCATCTTTGTCTGGCATTTAACACATAATATATAACGCTATAGGAATAAGATAGGTCATCTGCTGATTTATTTTTTAAACGTTGTAAGAAAACAGCTAAATATTTTTCAACAATTGTTTGTTTTCTGAAAAAAATTGAACTTCCGACCAAGTGCCATTTATTTATTCTAATGATACTTATTCAAATTTTCAATGCAGTCCTTATTGTGTAGTAAATGATGTTCGGTTGTTACCATGCACACATCACAGTTGGTTATAAAACAACCAGAAGACAACCTTAGAAATGGTTATCTTTTGGATGTCATAGAGGTATTATGTGGTACAATCGAGTTATATTGCAGTTGTCATAAACATCAATATTTAAAACATTTCGGCCTCTGTATAGAAAACATTATGATTTGTAACAAAAGTCTGCGGTAGGAAGATATTCGATCTGAAAGGTTCCAAATTTCACCGGGCAGAGAGCGAAACATCGAAATTTATAATTATTTATGTAGCTGTTTCGATCTAAAAAAAAAAAAAAAAAGTAGGCATTGTGCGTACTTTTGTTAGTAAAACTAATTTTGTTTTTTTTAAGGAGTGGGGTTGAATTTTTTTCCAAGAAAGACATAATAATGAAACGTATTATTATTATAATTTATTAATATGTAACATATTTGTTGCTAATTTAAAGTAAAAATTGGCATCCATTTTTCTTTTGTGATGTTTCGTCAACATCGCATCCACAGGTTTTAACAAATTTGTAAAGCGTAAAAGTCATATAGGCATTAGCCATGTGACATGTGACAGTGTCAGAGATTCAAACATAAGCATGGAAAAATTTAAAAAAAAGATTGTGTTTTTGCCATCAAAAACGCGCCAAAATAACACAAAAATTAAACAAAACAAAGCAACAGATGACCTAGTCTTTATATGTACATTTCCACTTTATGCTTAATAATTTCGATATTTTATATTCACAGTAAGAGAACATTTTGAATATAATTCTTTTCTATCTGTATAGTACTAATAAAAACGGCAGTTTAAAAAAATTTCAGAATATTGTTTCAACGCTCACTTACATGTGCATACACATCTCTATTTTCAGTTCAGATTTATGTGTTTTAGTGGTACCCGTGCATCAGTCACATATTGTTTCCATTATACTATATTTATAGAGTTCTACTGCATTTTATTTATTGACATATATCTAAAGAACAACATCAGGCAGGTCGTGCGGCCTGGCCTAGGCTCGCATTTGGTTTTCATGTATTATTTTTCGCTCCTTGTAGTAGATTTCCTCTGACTCTTTGTCACACAATAGTAAGACAACACCACCAAACAAAAAAATTGCAGCTCCCCAGCCGACACCGTACGCCCAACCGAATTCCCAGATCTCTCTGTTGCCTATGAAAAGTACAAATATATAGATTAATGTATATAATGGTTAATGCTGATAAAGACAAGATTCAACAATCTCGTAAGTAAGAGTATAAGGTGGGTGTAATCATGGGTCACAATAGTCTCAAAGACCACTTATTTAAGATAGGACTACTCGGTGACAATATTTGCAGGGGCTGTGCTGATAAGGAGGAGGAGGAAGATACTCAACACTTCCTGTCACTGCCCCAGCCTTTGTCACTTGAGATACAGAACACTAGGAGGACACTTCTTCCAAGACCTTAACGAGATCAACTCACTACCTTTGAAAAATCTTTTCAGGTATCTGAGCAGGACCAAATGGACCGAGAACATACAGGAATAGGACACCGCGAGTGAGGAGGGGGACACCTTCCCCCCCAATGGGTAACACAAGGGCTCCACAAGGACCTAAGTGAGGCGGAACTTTATTCCGCCAGCCCACCAACCTAACCTAACCTAAGAGTATGTATCGAGCCCACGAAACCACTGTTGTGCGCGGTGTTATTTTGCAACAAGAGAAAGGAACATCCAGTTTATTTACGGTTCTGAACAACGTATTGCGAAAGATTTTCATAACAGTTCTTTAGAAGCAATTTCACTTATGCGACAGTATTGCTAATTTAATAATATTCCCATGCTCACACGGGCATGGAAACCTATCCGACGATCAGAACTGCACACGAGTGAAGTTTCTGATGTCCAGTCGGAATATTTCACATTCATATTTTCAGACCCGTTTTCAGTAGCTTACATAATTGAGCGTACACCGTACACAAAAATTAACTCTTCCTTTATATTTCGCTAGAAAACTCTTTTTTTGTTTTCACATTAAAACGGATAAAGTTATATACAGTGAACTCTAGATAATTCGAAAGCCTCTCTAAGTAGAAGCATTCTTACAGTCCCCTGAGAAAAACCTCTGTAAATCGAATTTATTTTTGTTCAAAACAATACGAAAACCTCTATAATTCGAAAATGATGGCTTGTTTACCTCTATAATTCTACGCCAAGATACTTTTTTTCCAATAAGGGAGAAGTTTTGTTGTTTCCATAAATGACTTTTTGAAATAAAAAAAAACCAAACCAAACCAAACGAAACTTTCGGTTAAACAAAAGTGTGTTTCCAAAAGTGTTTCCAGATATACGTTGGTCAAGCCGGGTACCGAAATTCAAAACAGGGCAACTGAAGGGGATCTAATGTTTAATGCTGGTTTCGAAGGGCGAATTGCGAACGTTTTTCTTGACCGAAGCTTTTCCGGGCTGGATTCGAACTCGGGTACTCTCGCTTAACAGTCCGACGAATCGATCAAGCCACGGTGTCCACATGATTCTAATCGACAGAAACAACTGAGAGACAAAGAAATGACATGAAAAAACGAATCATTCGAATGTAAGAATAACGTTTTGCAAAGCGTTTTCGCTTGGTTAAGTTTACTTAGGAATCTTTTTCGAATTTCAAAATACAAATCATTCGAATTCGACTAACTTTCGAATGAAGTGAATCCCAGAATAGGCATGATTGCCTCCAGTGCATTTAGCAAACCTTCCTTTAATAGCCGAAAGTTTTTCACTAAACTACAAATATTATATAATAACAAAATACAATTACACGCAACTCATTCTCATCATTCAAACATGATATCTGCTTTATTATAATGCACTTCAATAATATTAAAAAAGTTGGCATTTATTGAAAGTATTTTCTTTCTAACTGACATCATATTGATTCCTTTTGTTTTCAGAGTTTAACTTTCGGTAATTTCTGAAGAAGAATTGACATCATTACAACCAAAGCAATTCGTCATATAAAATCACAAATGAGAGAGTACAACATTTTGTTTCGTATTCTATATCATAAGAGACCGAGTTTCCGATTTCACGATATTATTTGATTTTATGAATTATTGGTCTCTTATAACGTAGAGCGCGTAACAAAACACACGACGGCGTAATCTTGTATCTTCTCTCATTCGTGATTATACGAATTGACTTAACGAACGTATTTCAATTCCTGTTTCGAGTCCTGATCAAAGTAATTCATTACTGAAAACAAACGCCTTAAATACAATAATAAAACGCCAGATTACAATAAAATAATAGGAAATACTAGAAGATCTGTCTAACTACAGACATTTATTATACAAAAATATTTAACATGACCGTTTAACTGAAACACTTTAACAGTATAAAAGATTGTTAGAGTCACAGCTATCACCTAGCCTGACAATGAATTTATATACACATCTGCTTACAATCGGTTCTAGACTAGCATTTTACATCTAAAGGGAACCTTAGACCAATCAGAAAAGGCTCTTATTGTGTCTCTTACGGCCAATACTCTTTAACGACTTGCACAATAGAACTAGACAGCGAAGATATTCTCCTTCTAAGAAAATGTCTGCAACTGAAAAACTGATTCAGAGCTTCACAATCAGCCCATGTTTCTTGGCTTACAACACAAGACTAATCGCTGCTGTGTTTCTGAAAAATTGCAACACAGAACCTGGTAAACCTTGCGAAAAACAATTCTTAACCAAACAATTCAATAAATCCAACCACCGATTTACTCTCTTACGAAATTGGAGAAGGACAAGACCATAGACATAGACGAGCAATGTAAAAGGTTACTTGTATTAGCAAAATATTAAACGTATTTAGTTTTTTTTTCACTTTTTTACTTACCGAAATTGAGCTCAGCAGCAAAACATACTGGATAGAGTATTAGTGCGGTAAGTACGGATATTACTACGAAATAGATAAATAAGTAGATATTCAATTATATTTTCTCCCTTTAGACAGAAGTAAGAAAAATTATTAACTGGTGAGTCTTAAATCATAATTTAAACCAACTTTTAAGGAAAATAATAATTCATTTATACGTGGAGTGTTCGCTAAGTCGGTGACTTTGTTGTGGCATTTTCAAATCACTGAATTATCAAACACCCCTCTTTAAAGCTAAACAAGTGTCATTAATCAGTACTTCCTATCGATGTATTTAAAAAAATTGCGAACTTTTTTTCTCTATTTACGCAATACTATAATGTTATCCAATGAACAAATGTTATCAAAATGATTACAGATATGTAGTTGAAAAAAGGTCTCTATCGCGTAAACTAAACACTTGTTCATTGGGATGCTGCTCTTTAAGTGCTAAAGTTAGTCCCTTTCCTCTTCAAAATAAGGATACATACATACAGTATAGGACAAAACAATATCACGTTTTATTGCGTTTTATTAAAAAAAAAAAAAAAGTTTTCAAGTCCCTATTGGAAAACCCTTTATAAAAGATGTCGAAAAATGCTCAAATAATGGTAAAACCCTATTTTATTGCTTTGTCCGATACTGTATGGTCTGAAAGTGTTTAGAAGGCTTGCGCTCAAACACAAACTAGCCAACGAACCCGATTGATCAACTTGCATTGTAGTATCTGTTGAGTTAAAGATTTTGTAGATAGCTCTCCTAGATGAATTGCGATCGCTATGCTACTAATGAAGTACTAAAGCAAAAAGCGTCCTGTGTGAAATGCTACGGTATAAATTAATATCTTTGGACTACCAGCGAAATTTTTCCATGACAGATATATTCCAGAAGGATTATCAGTCGTTCGCTGGAGATATGGGCGTGGAAATTATTTGTGGCGTTTTTTTTCCCCCGGGCTGGATTCAAACCTGGATTCGGTCCTTAGTCCGACGCACTAATCGGCAAGTCACGACGGCACTTAAATAAATAACGTAGTATAAAAATAAAAACCAAAATGTGAAAAATGAACAAAATTGAAGCACAAAAACCAAAAGAAAATCCTTCTAAAGTTTATTACGACGGATGCTTTGAAATCATTTTAAGAAATATACAAGGTCTTTTCATTTTTTTTTTACACAATATCAAATACGATTGTAGTCGACATATTTACCAAAGAAGGTAGCAGGACGTACTCGCGACTCATGACAAGGAGATCAAAGTTTTAGATTGGACACCTCAAACCGTGGACGTTGTTTTTTAAAGTTTTAGTAATTATAGCTTTTATTGCATCAATTCCAATACCTCTGGTATAGTATGATCGCTATCAAGTTTAAGCATGTTGCGATTTATAATGGGACCAATATTTTTGCAACTCAAGTAAATTTCCTTCGTTCTTAGAACGATAACTATTCTTATCCGAAAGTAAACCAAATTTAATTACTAATTTAATCAATTACTTACGTGATAGCAGCATTACCAACACAGCAATTCTATAACAACGGTACTTGTTGTTATGATTTTGAGTTTTAAGACCGAGGCCAGTCACAATTGTCGCTATTACATCTGTAATCAGTGTTATAATGCACAATGCTGCTGTTGCTTTAATGTATGCTATTAATAAAAATGTAAATTAATTTGACAGACAAATTAAAAAAAAAACACTACAGAAACTTACTAACGTCCCTGCTGGGATAACACCCTGGGGGATCATGCAAATTAAATGGAAGCGGATGCTGTACATCTTCCTCAATGCAGTGAACAAAAAGACCTTGTCGCCAACCTGCAGCCATAAGCCAGTCAGTTGAAGCAAGAGACATTATCATCAAGACCACAACAATTATCCCGCATATAAATGCAATAACCTATGAAACATATTATTTACTAGTATGTACGTACAAATAAAATTATTCAAGTCTCACCTTAAGAGGTCTTGTTATTGTTATTGTTTCAATTGTAGTTGTGGGCGCCATTTTTGATAAAGATGGTTTTCGAGAGCTGTAAAACAAACACAACAACAAATATAATAAATATTGCTATTTTTATATATTAGAACACCTTTATACCAACCTTACTTAGAACCTTTAAAAGCATTAGCAGTTTAGAAAATCCAATGTTCCAGTGTTAGTTAGATTTAAAAAAACACACTGAAAATAAATCTACTAAAAAATGGCCGTCTTTATCTGTTAAATTCATTTCACATGCATGTGAATGCAAATATATATATATATATATATATATATATATATATATATATATATATACATATATATAATAATGAATCATAACAACCGCATGTAAACTTAACAACTTCCGTTTGGGACCTCAAATGAAAAACTACAATAGCTTTAATCATAATCAACCTACTGCAGCTCTTTTCATTGGCCTTAAAAAAGCATTTGATGTAGTAGATCACAACATACTTTTGGAATATTTATACAAATATGGTTTTAGAGGTATGATGCATAACTTTTTTTTTTTCGTATCTTTCTAATAGTTTAAGGGTGAAATTTAACCAAGATTTTTTATTTTCTAAAAAAAACTATTTCTAGAAATAGTAATAGTAAATTTTATTCATCTAGTTATACCACATGCACATTGCGCTATATTTGTTACAGAAGAAAAAGGAATACGTGTAAGCAGAATTTGCAAATAAAATTAAATAAAGAACAATTCAAGGATTACATTCTCATTCTGGCGAGAATTTTACGAAATAAGGCTAAAAAAGCGTAATGATTCATATATGAATCACCAGGCATTATAGAGTTAAAAGTCAAATGAGTTGCAGAAGTGTCTCCATTCCTCAATGTTCCGAGGTCCTATCCTCAGTCCAATACTTCTTTAAATACTCATTAACTTATTATTTCTGCAAAACTTTAACTTAAACACTGTTCGGTTTCACAGTCATAAAGAATCCTCCAGTTAGCTAAACGCAGTTTTGGAAGGAGTTATATAATTACAACCATAAGTTAGAAAAATATTTTAGCGCTCTGGACATTAAGAACACTTAAGATACAAAAAATTAAATAATGCCGTACACAGAAAAATTAAGCTTTAGACCTCGGACAAATGTTTTTGTGATTCCGCCAATTTTTAATGTAGAATCATTGTACAACAGAAACTCGATATAGCGACATAATGAATTATAGTTTGAAAAATTAAAAATCACGCTTTAATTACCCACTAAAAATCGAAAAATATTGATAAGTATAAGTATATTTAAATAAGTATGTATTTAAATATGACACCCGAAACTCCGCCTACATCGGTATGCACACCAGGCCATACACGTGACACTTACCCCCGTGTTGAACACCGTGTTCAACACTGTGTCTCGTCTATGGGCCTTTTTATGACAATTAACTCCTGTCGATGCTGTGATATTTGCGGGCAGTGTTTCCATGCCAACACAATTTTTCTTTTTTTCAGAACAAGTTTTTGCACATCTTTTACAATGATGATTACAAGTTTCACCGCCAAACACAAAGTAATTGTGCAAATCACAAAAAAATGTTAGAAATTAAAATTAAAATACAATTTTTGTATTACTGTTCGTACAATATTATTTTATTCAAGGAATAAAAGTGAGTACTACAATATAGTTCAAAAAATAATATTTTAGATACTTATCAGGCAATGGCGTAAATTGGACATTGCCTATTTACTTCGATTTAAAAACATTTGTCAGAGGAAGCAAGGCAACATTCAAGCTTTTATTTCTCCTATTGAGTTCCGACGAACGGAGGACTATTTGTTGCGAAAAATTCAGCAAGATGCGTTCGCGACGTAGTTAAGATCTTTGGAATCCACTACCATGGTGGCTAACTCGTAATTTATGGTTTGTCCCCTTTTTTTGGATGACGAGGACACTATCAGAGGAATTAACCCCCAAAAGACTGAACTTGTACTGTTCACGAACAAAAGGTTAATCCCACAATTTAGAATCCCAGCTATAGATGGTACACCACTAAGACTAGCGGGTAGTGCAAGGTACCTAGAGGTGATCTTAGATAGGACGCTTAACTGGACAATAAATGTTCAAGAGAGAATCAAGAAAGCTGGATGATGTTCGGGAGGAAATAATCCTTTAGATGTACACGGCCATTGTAAGACCGATTTTGGCTTACGGTAATAATGTCTGGTGGCAGGCTTTGGAAAACGCTACACATTGTAAGGCTATGACGAAAATACAGAGGTTAGCATGTATTGGAGGCACTCGAGTATCCTTGGAAAGATGGCTGTTGTAAACACTAAGTTCGACTATATGTTGCTACTCATCGACTTTAACAGACCTTTTGTTTGTACCTTCCCCTCGAGAGAGGAGTGGAAAGAGTTAACTAACAACAACAACTCGACAGTTCGAAGATGGCGGAAGGAACAGGCGCGGGCATATATACGGAGATCAAGTCTAGGCTGCTCCTGAGCTGTCGCGAAGAGCTCCGCGCTCTTGGCAGCAAAGGATTAATCTCTGCTTGACACCTGGTCACAACAACATACCCGGTAATGAGGTTTGCGAGGGAAGGATCCAAACTAGGTCTGAAGCAGACAATAGCAGGGATCGATCCACCGATGTGACTCCTTAAGAAGCGGATTGTGGATAAGGCAATTAGATTAGCAAATGACAGTAGACAGGCACTATCTACGTGCGAAATGACCAGGGCTATGTGGCAAAATTTGACTATGCCAAGAACAAATGCTACTCTTGCATCACAAACAGTTTCTTGCAAGAGCAGTGGGCGTTATACTTGCGTTGCTGTTGAGAACGAGAGGGAGCACACCCAACACTACCTCTGTCACTGCCTCAGCCTTTGTCACTCGAGGTTCAGAACGCTATCAAGACATTTCTTCCAGGACCTTAATGAGATCAACTCACTACCTTTAAAAAATCTTTTCAGCTTCCTGAGTAAGACCAAATGGGCGGAACATATAGCGCTGACATATGATAACACAGAGGGTCCACAAGAACCTGTGAGGCAGAACCTTTTTGTCAGCCCGCCTAACTGGCCTAACCTAACCTAATTGCAAAGAGAACAACCCAGAGATATGTCTTTGTCACTTATGTGTGAACTTAGGTTAAGATACATGTTAAATTAAGTTTTTTGTTTTTTTAATGTTTCTGCCTATTACCGTTGGCGTTAAATGTGAGGTTACCGCTGTTTGGAAAGAAAGCTATTTTGTAATCCTGTTAACTTTGTTGACAGTAGGGCTATTTTACAAATGTAAGTAAATTTAAAGAAAATATTTAAAACTACTAATCTGTATTATCTTTTAGAAATTAAAGTCGTTATTCTACTTATTTGTTTTGCGTTCCCTTTGGTTTTTGAAATCGGTGGAATCCTAGAAACGATATTTATATTTTATCCATTTCGTTTTCGACAAACAAAGACAGTTAAAACTATTAAAATAGATTGGTTTACTTAAAAACAATTTTGTTAGATGATAAAACACAAAATTCTATTTGTATTTTCACAAGCCGAAGGAGGAAAAATAATATTCATGACCTGATAGTAAAGTTCGCGGGCCGGGTTTCCATTATATGCGCTTACCAAAATGTTTTCTTTTTTTTTAATTTTTAGCGTAAAATGAATTGACTTGTTTTTATTACATTTTAATTTTTTTTTTTATTAAATTTAAATTTTTTTAACCAAAGCATGTTTATGTGATTCATACATCGGGGCTTTTTTCGTGTTTTCTCCTCCACTGGTATTCAACAATCCAATCAGCGCAATTATTGGTATAGAGTCGAATCCCAATAATTCGAAATTGCAAGGGAATAGCTTTTTTTACGAATTACCGCAGGTTACGAATTATTGAGATTTCGATTTAACGAGATGGAAAACATACAAATACGAATTAACGGGGCTTTTAAATTTCATATTATTTTCCAATACATATGGCTTAAATCAATTCACATGTATGTAATTACATCTTAAGTACATATGTACAAAAAATAAAAAAGGACACAAAAAATTACATAAAGATACAACAAATCAAGAAAAAACTTGTAATTTAAAAAAAATTGGTGTGTTTAATTGCTTGATGTTCTTTTCGCCTATCTTTTCAGTTGTGCTATCCAAGCCTATTAAATAATCAAAAACATTTTTTAGGACATCTTGATTTGAAACATAATATCGAAGTTGTTGAATGACTGATTTGGCTTGTTCAGTGGTCATAAGTTCTACCTTCATCGTCGCTATCTTCTTCATCACTTTCGATCCAAATAGCGGCATGAAGGCGACTTCAAGGCAACAAAAATGTCTACAAAAGTTAACTGAGAAGGTTTTTTTTGCGTTTTGCATTACGAATTATAAAAGGTTTAAGAAACGAATTACGATTTTTGTGTCCATTGCATTGCAAAAAAAATACGAAATAACAAGAGGAGCAAAATGTATGAAAAAGTTACGAATTAACGACGATTCTTCAAGGGATGAGCAGTTTGTTACGAATTATTGCTTGGTACGAATTATCGCGACTCGACTGTAATTGTGATTGTAAAATTGCGGTTAAACGACACGGCACTGAGATTCGATTTTTTTGGGTATGTATGCCACCAGGAGGAACAAAAGGATAGTCAGGATCACCGTGTATCAATTTTTTTTTATGAATGAACCCATGAGCACCCAAACATTTGTACGTCTTCGAGCGATCTGTGTGAGAACAGTGCAACCAGTTTAAGTGAATATCGTCTGGCGCTTTAAATGAAATTACATAGTTAAACATATGTGTATACCAAAAACTTTCAGACAGGCGTCTGCAAGAAAATGTTTTTAAAATACGGGGTGGATGAACAGGATTTTAACCCATTTGTTCGCAATTTAGCCGCACAGGCGATTTTGTCGCTCCGGACCCTAAGATGTCAACCACTCGCAGGCGGACGCCTGGAGTAAAACTTTTATTATATTTACTCTGTGGTATATACAGTCGAAGCCCTTTTAAGTCGAATTTTCACGGGATATCAAAATTAGTTCGAGTTACAGGGATTTTTGGAAAAGTTCGAGTTTGAGGGATTAATATTTTTTTGTTTAAAAGCCTTTATTTTTTTCAAACGAGTATACATGTAAGGAAATTACTTAAAAACTTACTTGTAATTTTGGATTGAGTCTCTCTATTTTAAAAAGGCAGTGTTGGACCTCATCCGGACTATCAATGCATTCACTAAATGAAGTTTGAAAACATCTTAAATACCTAACTGTTTTTATGTTAGAAGCAAATTGTTTAAGGCCAACCAACAACACAATGAATAAGCAGCGCAGTTATTTATACAGAGCCGGACGGTTGTGTGCACAAATAAGCTATAGCTCATGTGTGGTTGTGTGTAGAGGACGATAGACCCTAGTCGATAATTGTGCCCAACATGATTGTTCTTCGAGAACCGTTGGCGAATAGTTTTGATTTCCTCATGTTCTTTGGGTTCGATGTTTGGCGTATAGGTCGCCATGCAAATCCTCATTCCTGCTGTGAACATTCTTCATCTTTCTTGTATAGGTAAGCAATAATAAGGGCAACTACATGTGATCTTTTCTCCGACGTGCTTGCTAAAAAAAATATCAACATAAAATGCCAAACTGAAAGAGATTCAGAGCATGCAATACAAGTTGCGTGCTGGATACAATTTTCGAGAGGAAATTTTTTGTTTATTTTTTTGCAAAAAAAAATCGACTTAGAGGAATTGAAAATAGACCAAGAGTCGAAAAAATGTATTCGAGTTAGAGGGCTTTTCGACTTAGAGGATGGATTTATATGTATTGGGCGGCGTAACAGCCCGTTGAGAGCCAGAGCCTAGCTTTTTCGCGCCTCCACTGTGTTGTGCGCGTTATAATTTTGTCACATGTGGAGGGGACCTATTGTTTAATGCCGGTTCCGAACGGCGAATTGCGAAAGCTTTTCATGACAGAAGTACTCCAGGAAGGTTGTCAGGCGTTCGCTGGAGGTGGGGCCGTGAAAAATGTTTGTGGTGTTTTTTTTTTCCCCGAGCTGGATTCGAACCCGCTCAACAGTACTCTCGCTCAACAGTCCGACGCACTAACCGATCGAGCCAACGGCGCCCAGAGGATGGATTTAGTATGGAATATTGAAGGAAATGCAAAAATATGGCGAACAAATTCGAGTCAGAGGGATTTTCGACTTAGAGGGCTTCGACTGTAGTAGTATAATATTTTAAGAACAAAAAACACTTAGCACCAGTTTGTGGGTAGAATACATGCATTTTTCTGTAAAAATTGAAAACTTTAAGAGTAAAAAAAAATAGAAAAACAAAGTTCCTCGGGAAGAATTGTTTACAGTACATTTTAGAATAAGTCAATTGACCCCAAAAAATTAAATAAATAATTTTACTAAGTGTGCGTAATGGAAACCACAGCCAAGTTCGCTAAATAATAGAATTTATAAATAATCGTATTATAAAGGCAAATCGTATATAAAGGCGAAGATATTTATTGGTTAAAAATGGGCAAACTTCAACACAACAGTACAAATTGCAATTCCGAGGAAGAAAAAATAGCTTGTAAAACATCAAACAAAAACAAAATGTTCATAATATACCTTATAAATATGTCAAATTAGGAGCGGCTTAAGGAATTTCCCCAAGCCTTATGTATGTGTACATACGTGCATACATATAAGAGGTCATGTGCGGACTAATCAATTTAAGTCTCAGCAAGTGATATAAAAATGAATACAAAAAAATCGCGGACAAAAACTCACAAATTTCACGGAACCACACGCAAGGGGCAACACAAACTTGTTCGACACAATCTATATACGCACTTCACTTTCTTTTAGGTATATTTTGCCTTGTTAGTATTACCTTTTAAGGCAATGGGAAACATTTTTTTTTATATTTGGTTAATACAACGACTACAACTTAGTATGCAGAAAAACACAAACTGAAAGACATGATTGTGAATCATGAAGGAAATTAAATAAGCGCAGGCACACATATTCACTAAACGTACCTCTCTTTAAAGTATTCCAAAGTAACGGAATCAGAATCAAACTCACTGCACTCTGGCAAGGAGTCACTATCTAATGAACTGAATCCACTTAAAACATTTTGATTATAAACATCAAATTTGGAAAGGTCTTTCGACATGTTTGTTTAAATTTGCTAGCTTTTGAATAATTTTATACCATTAAGACCGCAATTCTAGGAGGCGATAACCAAATCCTTTGAAACAGCTTTCTATGAATAAGCGCAAATTATATAAATAAACTATCTGCAATATTGAAATGCAATGACCAAAAATCAAATTACAAGTCAACTTGAATCATAACTTTTCTCTTCTTTCTCTTGGTTCAATTTGACACAGTTTTTTTTATTGCATTCTGACAAAACCATGAATATATGGTAGCTATCAAAACAGTTCATTATCTTTCCACCAACGTAAAGGAAGAATAAGCAAATGTCAGTGAGTATCGACGGACGTCACATAAGTATTGGTGTTTTCTTTGAACTGGTAATCGGTGTATCGTATAATTGTTTGATTTTTTTCGTAAAAGTGAGTCATCAATCATAAATATAAACTCAACTTTCCACTGGAGTCGCCAGTCGATTTGCTGTGCGCAATAAATAAAGTGAAAAAATTGATAAGAAACAAGACCAGGGAAAAACTTCAAATTACAGAGGTAGGAATTTCTTAAACATTTGTAATCATAGATTACTTTTGTCAAGTACGTAGTTTAACTAATGGTTGTTGCAAAAAAAAATTGTCTTCGAATTATGTAGGTAAAAAAGTCATAATTTTTAAATTAGAAAGGTCTTCATGTTCTTTTCTTCTGTTGGTCAATTCGAATTAACAAAATGGGCAAATTGCATAGATTTTCTACGATTTCAGACAGGTTCCTGAAAAAACCTCTGTCATCATCATGTCGTAAGCCCGACCCAGTGGGTCTACTCTCTACTCACTCAGGCGTTTGACAAATGCGTGTATAATTTGTTTTGTTGCTGTGAACACAAGGGGCATAAATTAGGCCCAAATCGCAACGGCGCGTTCGGTCGGTCGGATTTTGACAGGCGTTGGTACGCGATTTATTGACTTCTCACGAAAAAGATTGACAACGCCCGCCTCACTCAATTTTTAAAACGAAATGGAGCTCGCGCGTTGACTTTCCCTAAATCAGCTTATCCTCGAAATTTTCCATCCCCTGAAACAAATTTTGTGGGAAAGCAATTTGATTTGAGCGAGTAGAAAGTAGACCCAGTCGGTCGGGCTTACGATTTTACGATCTGCGGGTTGCAACGCTCGACCGCGCTATTTCGATTTGTATAATGCTTTTTCGTGTATTCTACTTCAAATGTCAAAGACAGACCAACCGAACGCGTCGTTGCGATTTGGGCTTTAACTCTACAACTTGAGTAGCATGTGTCTATTAATGCTGCAATTGCAGCCGGTTGTTCCAACTGGAAAGTTCGTATATTGTTATTTCTGATTGGTGATATCTGGCCATAACAGATGACACCGATGACGTGCACTTGTAATCTTTACTTTAGTGCGTGGCTATATTTATTCGGTTAAATTTTATCCCTGTTTTATGTAGTTCAGTTTAAATTTGTTACTAAAAGCTGTACTGATTTATTTTTTTTAGCTTTATCCTATTTGTAATAGTAAACACATGGATTCTAGAATGATTAGAACTCGTGCACTTATATTAGTTGGAGGATATGGGACACGACTGCGGCCGCTCACTTTAAGCACACCGAAACCATTAGTAGAGTTTGCAAACAAGCCCATTCTTCTGCATCAAATAGAAGCATTAGTGAATGCGGGAGTTCACCAGGTACATAGTTATAATTGTTTTGGTACTTCGTAATATAATGCTTTGCTCTGGGTAAGGTTATTTTAGCAGTTTCATATCGGGCTGAACAAATGGAATATGAGTTACGACAGGAAACTGAAAAACTAGGAGTTGAACTTATATTCTCCCATGAATCAGAACCATTGGGTACTGCGGGTCCTTTGGCACTAGCAAAATCTATTCTCAGTGCTAGCCCAGACCCCTTTTTTGTGCTCAACTCTGACGTGATTTGCGATTTTCCATTTAAGCAACTTGAAAGTTTTCATAGAAGTCACGGAAAAGAAGGAACTATTGTAGTAACAAAAGTTGAGGAACCATCCAAGTATGGAGTAGTCTTGTACAATGATTTTGGATGCATTAAAAGTTTTATTGAAAAACCTCAAGAATTCGTTAGCAATAAAATAAATGCTGGGATGTATATTTTCAATCCATCAATCTTAGAACGAATTCCAATGAAACCAACTTCAATTGAAAAGGAAATATTTCCCATTATGGCTCAACAAGAGGAACTATATGCAATGGAATTATCAGGCTTTTGGATGGATATAGGACAGCCCAAAGATTTCCTTACTGGTGAGTCAGAGCGTACCTATTTGAGCACTAATATTAAAAGGTCGAAACAAAATGCATTTTATTTGTTGAAAAATCAAGTCTTTATTTATCATAGTTTTAATGAATTTATTATGGTCAAATATGTATCGATCAGTTATTATTTAAAGGTTATTTCATATATTGGCAAAAAGCTGAAAAGTTAATAATCCCAACCGAAAAGTTTTTAATCAGTTCAGTAACCAGGTAAAGATTTTACACCAAGCTTCTAACGATGTCCATGACTTTATTAGGACCTGATAACGTCGACGAGAGAAAGAGCCTTATTGAATGCCATTTGGTAGATTGTAAGTCGTTTTAAATGAGTTGCTAACTATAAATTGTGAATTATTTTTGGGTCAATCTTTCGTTATAGAAGTTAGTTACAATGGCTACGTGAGTGCATATACCAGGAAATTTGCATAACCAAGAGATAAAATGGTTACGTGTTTTTTTTAACAATTCAATAGATATGTTTTATCAGTGTTTAAAAGTTTATACGTAATGTACTTTGGTTCTTTTTTTAATCAGCGTCATAGATAGGATAGGATAGTATTTTTTCATGTGAAGAAATGTGGAGCAAGGCTTCTAAAAAAAATAAATAAATAAATACCTGGGTGTTTGTAGACATGTTCTCTTAAACGCTAAACAATAAATCACAGAAGTCGCTCCATAATGCCGTTGAGTTAGGCTGGCCAATTTTTCAATTGATGCCATTGTGCCTATTCCTGCTATGGTTTATTGAGTTCTAAATGTTAAAAATACTTTCTTTTCTTTCTAATAGCATACACTTGTTTTTGCAAAATTGATCAGAAACTTTAGGTGATAACCTTAGAATACCATCGAAATGAAACTATTGTAAAGTAAAATAATTAAAATTAATTACACTTAAGGGTGTGTTGTTATATTCGGTTGCATTTATATTTAAAAAAAAATCGTTTATCAAGCTCTGGATAGATTTACAGCACCCAAATTTTGAGCTTAATTTGTTATGACTACGCCTTACCAATCAAACAGTTACTAAGTATTTTTATTGATCATGCTTAATTTCTATTATTGCGTTTGCTATAGGAATGTGCTTATATCTGTCATCCCTACGTCAAAGGCAACCAACAGCTCTTTACAATGGACCAGCTGCAGTAGGAAACGTGTTGATAGATCCGTCAGCAAAAATTGGTTTGGGGTGTCGTATAGGACCAAATGTAACAATTGGCCCTGATGTCATTGTTGAAGATGGCGTATGCATTAAAAGATCTACAATACTTAAAGGAGCAGTTGTTAAGTCACATTCATGGCTGGATTCGTGCATTGTTGGTTGGCGTTCCATTGTAGGACGATGGGTCCGCGTGGAGGGAACAACGGTCCTAGGTGAAGATGTAATTGTCAAAGACGAGATCTATATCAATGGTGGGCAAGTATTGCCACATAAAAGTATAGCAGTGAGTGTGCCTGAACCACAAATAATTATGTAAAACTATATGAAATTGTTGTTTAATATAATATTTAAACATATTTGCGTATACTAAAATGCAATAAAGTTGTAAACATACGTGCCTGCACGAAAAGAAAAAAAATAGTCATTAATTTGTTCCTATTGATAGCATTCGCAGTTCGATCGGTTGCGCTTTCGGTGAGGTGAAAGTTCTTCGAGGTAAACTCTAGAGTGTACTGCAGGAGTATGGTATTGATGGTCCTTTGTTGAGGCCCATTCAGTCTTTATACACAAATTGTAGAAGCTGTGTTGGGGTTAACGGTAGTAAATCAACACCTTTCACGGAGAGCGTTGGAATTCGCCAAGGGTGCGTCTTGTCACCTTTCCAATTCATTATATATATGGACAGGATATTGTAACGCTGCCAAGGCGAGGAATGTTTCACATTGGGAGAGCTAAGGGTAAGTCACCTTCTTTTTGCAGATTATTTAGTTATCCTCACATCATCTCAGACGGAGCTCCAACGCGCGTTAGACCGTTTGTACCTACGCTGGGATGAAGGTCAATGTGGACAAATCGGGTGTTATGGTTATTTCCAGAACGCCTGTTGTATGCACTCTGCATGCTAGTGAAGTTCCATTGAAACAGGCGGAGAAGTTCAAGTATCTCGGGTTTTTTTTCACGAGTGATGCGAAGGGCAATACTGAGCTTTCCTGTAGGATTGGCCAAGCTGGGTCAATTTTGAAACAGCTTGGAAGATCTGTGGTCAGGAAGGCCGAGCTTGGTGTCAAAGCCAATTTATCGGTCTTTAACTCGGTATTTGTTCCAACCTTTAGTCATGAATTTGGGTAGTAACTGAAGGAAAGAGATTGCGAATACAAGCTGCGGAGATGGAATTTCTGCGTGCTGTTATGGGAGTATCTAGCCCGGATCGGGTGAGAAGCATGACGGTGCGTGGAGAGCTCAATGTTGAGCAGCTGTTTCTTCGGAAAGAAAGAGCTATACTTCGATGGTTTGGTCACGTGGCACGAATGTCCCCATCACGACTTCCGAGGCGTGCCTTGGATGCGATCCCCGAGGTTACGCTTGGGCATGCCACCTGATGAGTTTGAGTTGGTAGCGGAGGATCGGGTTGCCTAGAGATCTCTTCTGCGTGCATTACCCTTCCTCTCGCGACCACATTAGTGAAAAATGTGGTCAAGAAGGTGATGATGATGAAAGTTCTTCGATATCTTGGCTTATTCCTTTTTACTTGTAGTTATACCATTCAAACATTTAGCAGAACTTTCCTTTGCACCCACCTAATAAAAAATCTCTCTCTTAGTATTAATCAAAATTGTAATACATTTCATTTTAGTTCATTTCAATTGGCAATTTTGAGTGTTTGGAACAAGGCAATAGACTGTGTTTTCTTTATATCTTGACGACTTATTTTACTTTCTGAAAATTGCACAAAATTCACATAAACAGTAAATACACACCAATTTAATATTAAATGAAAAGTGCCAAAGAATTTGGATCATTATAATAATTGATAAATATCCAGTGACAGTGATCAGGGTTAGTGCAGCTCCATCTAACCCTCTGCTTGGAACCCCTGTAGGATTTGGAGAAGTTCAGATCTTGAATGAAAGTGATTTTAGTATGTCCATATTATTGAGAGAAAATGTTGTGGACTTCAGTTTATTTTGTGTAAATTTTAAAAATGCTATTATTGTTAAGTGAGTGAGCAAAGAAAATAAATATCACAGATGAGTAGACACAAGTTGGCAAATTAAAAACCGACCATCAATGTAGCATAGAAAATATCAAATTTCTCACAAAAAAAAAGATTGGATCGTGTTTAAAGTCATTTTATACTATAGGACAAATTTTGAGATTTTTTGGGTGGTGGAGGCAAAAAGGAAAGTCAAGCAAACCTTCTTTGTATCTGATATTTTCTATAATGCTTAGATCGGTGTCTGTATGGGAGTCTATGCTACGTCTATAGGAAAATTTAATTGACGTTTCACATACAATACAACCATATACTTGATACTTGATAGAAAACAAACACCTTTGAATATGTACTAAAAAATGTTTTAATGAGATCAAATTAAACTTAGTTAAGATATACAGTGAAATTTATGTCCACGATGTCCTATATTTAGCAACTCACAAGGTGTTTTTTTCGAATACCTGACAAACGTATCAGTAGATCATAATGCTCCTCAACCCGACGTAAACAAGACTGACATATCGTTTTAGGAAGAGGGTCTGTGGGAGAAATCTGTAGGCTATATTAATAAAAAAATACTTAAAAAATTGAATCTATTTCTTACCGTAATTGGTAAATATCCATTGATTTTTTCATCTATTAATAACCTTTTTCCGCTGTTACTATATATATGAACAACAACCTTGTGAATCTCGGAACATAGCCTGCACAAGAATCCTGAAATATATGCCCTTGCTACACTACCCATCTATGCTATTTCTTTGCAAAGTTATCAGCACAATAATTTATTAATCTTTACAGATGGGGCGACAATAACCCACACTTCAATATCAAAAACTAATCTTCACAAATAATCTATACAAGATACCCAGCTTTCCAGGCTGGAAAACCCCCCACCACATTTTACATGCACACATATTTGGGCTTCAGAGCAGATTTACGCACATTGTAATATGCTCCATTTTACTAATTTTTTTATTTTCGCCGCCATTGCTTGTTGTATGGTGCAGATGGACGTTACTTTATGAAAGTATGGAATACATTTTTTTAATTAATATAAATAGGCTAATAGTAACAAATTATAGTTTGAGTAATGGTTTCTGAAGCGCGCATTGCAACAATAGAAACAATTTTTGTAGATATTTTACTTAAAATAAGTCTAAAACTTGCAAAAAGAAATTAGTGGTTGCAATGATTAATCACAGGAACCAATTGGCAGCTCACACGTATTCACAGACAAGAATTTATAAAAACCGCTTCCAAATGAAACCAAGGGGAAAGAGACGAGGGAGATGGATATTTTGTTCAGCTCATTTGTGCTAATGAATAAATAAAGGGATACGGAGCAATCCACTGGAACGATATATTGTTGATTGATTTTTTAAGGAAAATAGGAAATCTGCTATTGAGGAACTAACGTAAGTGCGTAATTTACACCACAAATGAGCCAATACAGATACCCAACTTCTACTTCTCTTGCCCCTTGATTTTATTTGACAGCGTTTTTTATAACATTTTACGTCTGTGAATACGTGTAGTAGCTTTGAACAACAAATCAAACAAAGTTGCGTGAAAATGATGAGCAAGTGTTCGGTGCTTCCTGAATTACTGTCAAAATGCTTCCTGTATTTCAGCTACATTCGTGAATTACTGTCAAATTCATGGATGGACGAGGGGAAATAGCCGCTGTACAGTTGGGTGTCTATATTAGATTGTCTGTGATTTCAGCTACATTCGTGAATTACTGTCAAATGCATCGATGGACGAGGGGAAATAGCCGCTGTACAGTTGGGTGTCTATAGCCGTGTTTTATTATGCACTCATGATCTATATAGATCATTGGTTTGCACGCATTGCAACAACAACACGTGATCCAGATAGCTATCGGGATCATTTATCGTAATCCGAAATTTGATTCCGCTATTCCCTGCTAGGTTCATGGAAGCTGATTTGCCTGGAAACCATTTCCAATTTACAGCATTGCCTGATAAGTATACAAAATATTATTTTTTGAACTAGATTTTAATACTCACTTTTATTCCTTCATTAAGTAATATTAGCCGTGTTTTATTATGCACGAAAGATCCATATGGATCAACTGTGTAAATAAAACGCTCCAGATCATGGAAGCCTTTTTATTTTGTGTTCTGACAATTTACTCCTGTCTGATTGACAATTTACTCCTGTCGATGCTGTGATATTTGCGGGCAGTGTTTCCATGCCAACATAGTTTTCCTTGTTTTTAGAACAAGTGTTTGCACATATTTTACGATGATGATTAGAATTTTCACCGCCACACACAAAGCAATTGTGCAAATCACACAAAATTGTTAGAAATTAAAATTGAAAAACAAATTTTGTATTACTGTTAGCACAATATCACTTAATTAAGGAATAAAAGTGAGTACTAAAATTTAGTTAAAAAAATAATATTTTGTATACCTATCAGGCAATGCCGTAAATTGGAATTTTTTTCCAGACAAATCAGCTTCCACGAACCTAGCGGGGAATAGCGTGAATCAATTTTTGGATTACGATAATTGATCCCGATAGCTATCTGGATCATCTGGATCAATTTTTGGATTACGATAATTGATCCCGATAGCTATCTGGATCATGTGTTGTTGTTGCAATACGTGCAAACTAATGATCTATATAGATCATGAGTGCATAATAAAACACGGCTATTGTGCTAACAGTAATACAAAATTTGTATTTCAATTTTAATTTCTAACAATTTTGTGTGATTTGCACAATTGTTTTGCGTTTGCCGGTGAAAATTGTAATCATCATCGTAAAAGATGTGCAAACACTTGCTCTGAAGAGAAGAAAAATTATGTTGGCATGTAAACACTGCCCGCAAATATCACAGCATCGACAGGAGTTAATTGTCAAACTACTGTCAGAACACAAAATAAAATGCTTCCATGATCTGGAGCGTTTTATTTACACACATGATCCATATGGATCATCCGTGCATAATAAAACACGGCTTATATTAGATTGTCTGTGGTTTACACCACAGGAAGCAGGAAGCATTTTGACAGTAATTCAGGAATCATCGAACACTAACTCATCATTTTCACGCAACTTTGTTTGATTTGTTTTCAAAGCTCTCACACGTATTCACAGACACAAAATGTTATAAAAAACGCTGTCAAATAAAATCAAAGGGCAAGAGAAGTAGAAGTTGGGTATATGTATTGGCTAATTTGTGGTTTACACTATGTACAGTGGTTCGACGGTGTCAGACGACCAAATAGAACTAGCGTTCATATTATATGACATCATACCGTGACACGGTTGCCACTTGAAAAAAAAAATGTGTCCAAGTAATGTAAAAAACGACCAAATCATAACTATGTATATTTAAAGATTATGAATTAAACAGTTATCAAGATCCGATTATGATTTTTTAAATTATCAATAATAAACAAAAACAAAAAATGAAAAAGGGGTACAAACAAATCCTATCCTATTGATATTTTATATAAATATCATTAATGTTGGATGGAATTCCGAATAGTACTTATCTCCGACTATTGAGAACATAGTCTTAACCAGGGCTCTCATCACGTAACACGACTATCGTCTGACGATATCGTTTGAACGATAGCTGTGCTTCACGTAAGCATCAAAAAACGATATCGTTTTCTCTACTTTACATAAGCAGAGAACTGTCATTTGCTATCGTCTCGACGATGCTTTTCTGACGATACCTAATTCACTATCGTCCTGGAGCAAATTGTGAAAAACATTGTAAAATTGTTGGCTTAAATAAATGAAATATTGTATTTAATGCTGAAAAAATAGTTTTGCTAATGTTTTTTTTGCATTATACATTGTTTTTCATACAAGAAATGCCTTTTTTATTTCTCAGATTCGACCTGCAATCATATATCTAACCTATATTTTCTTTCCAAACCATGGAGAACTTTGGTTTGAGTCCTTGACCAAGTAAACATCAGTTATAGGGAGGAAATGAAATGCTTATAAATAGATGCTAATTTAATTAATTCAAGCTTATAAGTTATTTTTATATGAACTGGTGTGCCTTATACCTCCTTAGCACTCATTACCTATACTTTTAATTCGTTCTTGGACTTGAAAATACTAAAGGAAATTGAAAGATGACAAGCAGTTTTTATTTTGACATAAGGAATGTAGCATTTGGTAGCGCTCAAACTGTGACGATAGACGAGACGATAGCGATAGTGATACGTGAAGCAAACTTTTGACGATAGCGTTGACGATAGTCGTCTGACGATGATCGTCTGAAAAGTTACGTGATGAGAGCCCTAATAAAAGGGAGAGAGATAGCAAATGCATACCATCGGATAATATTTGACCGCACGCGACGCTAAGATTTGGGTTTTAACTTTTAACATTTCATACAATAACAGTTAATTCTCTACATAAATCAATAATCAAAATAAATTTTCCGCCTGGAAAGATACTAAACTCACCCAAACTGTTTTCTGGAAATGAAACATAAGATTTAATTTGACAGCTTATACATGAGGTAGATTCCAGTTGAATACTAAATACCAAAGTGTGGATTTCCTTAGATATTGGTGAGAAATCGAGGCATCTATTAATTACTGGAAACGGTTTTAATCGTGTGAAAAATGTCTTTTGCGAACTCTCTGCCTCGGCCTACGAGGATGTGGGAAATGGAAAATAAAATACAAATGGATGGAATGAATAACGGCATAGATATATTAAGTGATCCAAATAAATTTTGCCCGCCATACGGAAACAGAAGGAATTGGATTCCGAGGAGTGATTCTGATTTTGGCGATGGAGGCGCTTACCCTGAAGTTCATGTGGCACAATATCCTTTGGGTAAGTGATTAGTATAACATTTTTTATTAAACCTATTTTGTTACAATATTTTTAATTTTATTATGTAGATATGGGTGCTGTTGTTGAAAGGAAGAACAATGAAAAAACTTTGACGGTAAAACTAAGCGAAAGTGGAAACATTAAATATGATTCAATAGCAAAAAATGGTCACGGGAGTAACAAAATTGTCTACACCAACATAATACAGCTTTTGCCTGGGGAAACTTTGCCTAAAAATGATGAATTGAAAAAGCCTAACATTGAAACCCTTACAGAAACTACAGAAATGACACGCAGGGCTCTAGAAAAGTTGACAAGCCAAAAGATAAACGCAGCAATGCCTTGCAGACAGGCAGCATCATCTAATGTAACTCAATATCTCCGGTATACGCCATTGCAACAAGGTGACGAATTCAACTCGGGAGCAAAACAACGTGTGATCAAAATGGTAGAAGCTCAAATTGATCCAATGGAACCACCAAAGTTTAAAATCAACAAAAAGATACCTAGAGGGCCTCCATCGCCACCAGCACCTGTTTTGCATTCCCCTTCAAGAAAAGTAAGCATGAAAGAACAAAAAGAGTGGAAAGTTCCTCCGTGCATTTCAAATTGGAAGAATGCTAAAGGCTACACCATTCCCTTAGATAAACGATTAGCTGCTGATGGTCGTGGACTGCAGCAACTTCATATTAATGAAAAATTTGCAAAGATGGCAGAAGCACTTTACATTGCAGATAGAAAGGCACGAGAAGCTGTAGAAGCTCGTGCACAACTAGAAAAGAAGTTAGCGCAAAAAGAAAAAGAAAAGAAGGAAGATATGCTTCGAGTGATGGCACAGAAAGCTCGTGACGAAAGAGCAGGTCTACGGTTCTCTGAAGACGTAGAAAGCAATGAAATTCGTGAGCGCGATGAACTGCGAGCAGAAAGGCATAAAGATCGTATGAGGGAAAAGAATCTTTCCCGAGCAGCACCTGACAAACGCTTAAAACTTCAACGTGAAAGAGAGCGGGATATTACTGAACAAATCGCATTAGGCAAATCTGCTAAACTGTCAGCGAACAGTGAGTCTCAATTCGACCAACGTCTTTTTAATACAACGAAAGGAATGGATTCTGGTTATGGGGACGATGAGGGGTACAATGTTTATGATAAACCTTGGCGTGATTCCGCTTCGCTATCCACGCATTTACATCGCCCTAAAAAGGATGTGGACAACGAAATATATGGCACTGACTATACCAAGCTGAATATCACCAACAAATTTGTCCCTGACAAAGAATTTTCAGGTGCAGAGCGCTCCGCACAATCGCAAAGAAATGGACCTGTGCAGTTCGAAAAAGAAGATGATCCTTTCGGTTTGGATCAATTTTTGAATATGGCAAAAAAGGCTACAAAAAGATCTGATGGCGCTGAAGATAAAGTTTCAGAGCATAAAAGGCAAAAGCTCTAAATCAAACTGTTCAAAATAAAGAATTTTAAATTACTTAGGTGTTTTATTTGGCATAGTTAAAAGAGGACGTACCAAGACGATATCTATATAATTCTATATTATCAGAGCTGTCAAAGAATTAAATTTTTGAGCATTCTATTGCACGGGTCAAACATAATTTGAAACCTTTTTGTTATCTCCAAAATATTTGAAAAGCTCATAACCGACCGTATCCATAAGACCATAAGAAATAAACACCTGATCCCAGACCATCAATTTGGTTTTAGATATAACGCATTAAATTTTTATGCGATTGCAAAAAATGTCACCATTTTTTAGAACTCAATGACTTTCGCATTAAATTTTTAAAAATCTTAGAATTCAATTCTATGATTCCTGAATAGTGAATGCAACAGTTAATAACTTTAAAGGAACTTAAAATTTTTTCAGTCCCAATCTTTTTTTAGTTATGATTGCATTGTCAAAAAAAAACAAACTGACTTCAAATTCGAATGCATTCCCAAACGAATCATAACTCACCTTTTCCAACTTAAGGATTTTATTTAATTGAAGCTGGTGATTTCGTTAATTAGAAAAACCGTGGATGCTGCATTAAGTAGCACTACTTTAGTCATAGTCTATCAATGCGAATATCCATCAATACGGTATTTCGGTGCTTTTTGGAAGATCTTTACCAAATACTCTACCATGGAACTTCGTTTCTTCGAGTCTCCGATTTGTTGAGTTAAAGAACAAGCGAGTGCTTCGTCAAATCATTATGATCACCAAGGACCGTCGAACACTGTTTTTGTGTGTGATGTCATATGTTTTGTATTGTTGTCCTGTTGCAAAATCCAAGCATTGGCAAATTTTCATCAATTTACCGTATGATTCTCTAATACGAAAATGTGTTTATCGAACTTTAAATCTTTTTCATTAGACTAAAATGGTTAAAAAATGTTCTACGCCCTGTTGAGTCTCCGGATAGTTTCATTCGATTCATATTTTTTTTTACTGCTAATGTGCATTAAATCTGTCCTTAGGCATTAAGTAATAGACTTTAAAGCATTTAAGGGATTCATTAAGTTATAAAACCATTGTCTTATACACAAAGATTTTACATGACTTACATTACACACATTTTACTAATGATAAATTATGACTTTCGCATACATATTTTATTGAAAGTCTACTGGTCTGCGTCTTTTTATTCTTCTTATTGTGTTAATTCTTGATTAGGCAGGTTTCGAGTTTCGTTGTTTTCATGGTTTGTTATAGCTATTTGATGTTTCACACTGAATTTTTTAAGTGCTTTTATGACACTGGGCATCTGCAAGTCGCGGTGTATGTCTTTACTGGAAATATACCAAGGAGCATTGACAATCGTCCGAAGCATTTTTGATTGGAATCGCTGGATTCGTCAATATTTGTTTTGGCGGCTGTTCTCCAAGTACCATAAGTTTGATTGTTGGTTTGTATAATAAAAGTTTGTTTTGCGTTGAATGTTTTGAATATTTTCCAAGGAGCCAGTACAGTTATCTAAGCTTGGTATTAAATTGGTTGCGTTTTTGGATTATATGTTGTTTCCATGTCAGTTTATTGTCTAGAAGTATGCACAGATATTTGGCAGAGTTATTAAGACTAATTTCCTTGCCATTTAGCGTGAATATGACTTGAACTCTTTTCTTCGTTAATTTTTAGTCCCCATTTGTGAAATCAGTCGACTGTTTTATTTAGTATACGTCTAACTTGATTGATCGCCGTTGGAAGGGTGGTATGCGAGGAGAGGGTCACTGTGTCGTCTGCGAGTTGCTAGCATGGATTCATGTGTTGTAGTCTTCGGTATGTCCGCTGTGTATAGGAGATACAGAATAGGTCCCAATACGCTGCCTTGAGAAACACCTGCCTCAATTTCACTTAAGTCCGAGAGTTTGTCTTTGTATTGCACGTAGAAACAACGGTATTCCAAATAACTTTTTAATAGTTGGTAATAGTCCGGAAGCATGTTTTTTAGTTCGGCTAGTAGTCCTTTGTGCCATACACTGTCGAATGCTGCGAAGTCAAGGTAGAGTGAGACACATTATTTTTGCTTTTCGAAGTCATTAAGTATTTTATTTGACACTCTATGTACCTGTTGTATTGTATAGTGCTTATGCCTACAACCAAATTGATGGTCTGGGATAAGGTGTTTATTCTTTATGGTCTTATGGATACGGCCGGTTATGAGCTTTTCAAATATTTTGGACATAATCGGCAAAATACTTATTGGTGTGTATGATAAAGTTTTTGTAGCGTTTTTGCCTTGTTTACGAATTGCGATAATTTTTGAAACTTTACATACTTTTGGAAAATATTTTAGCCTTATGATTAAGTTGAAAATATTTCTAAGGTACATAATGGCTTTGTCGGGTAATTGCTTCAAAATTTGTCCAGTTATTAAGTATATCCAGGCGATTTTTTGGTCCTTAATTTGTTTGTTAAGCAGCGTTTTATTTCATTTGTGCTTATGTTTTGATTGTCTGATGGGGGGATACTTATATTTGGAGGTAAAACATTTTGTTTATCATATGCGTTAGTAAATGTTGTTTGAAAATAGTTCGCAAAAGTTTTAGCCTTATGGGCATTTATTCGGGACCATGTACCGTCCAGACTCAGCAAAGGTGGTTGATGACTGATTCCTTTTTTAGCCTTTTGATCAACTTCCAGAGCGAATAATTTGTTGCTTGGATTGTGTTAAATTTGCTATGAACGTGGCCATTTTTTATTATTCCTTTCTTTTAAAGGCCTTTAAGCTCTTTTAGTGATTTGCTATAATTTGTCTGTAGGTGCTCTACTACATTGTCATATTTTGTGTAGTCTTCGTTTTTCTTTAATTTTTTGTTTTATATGTTTTGGTGTAAGTTTTGCCGCTAAGTGGATAAGATCATTGATATATTACAGCGCTTTCAATATTTTGGGGCGACTTTAGTGGAACGTTCTGGCCAAGCTTGTTTTCTGCCTAGTCCGTTATGCTGTTAGTTGGTTATAAGGATTATCTTTAACATTAGTGGTGTATTCAACTATAATAGGAGAATGGTCAGATGAAAGGTCAAAGCATGAATTTATAATCAAATGATTTAGGTCAACGTTCTTCGTTATACAAAAATCAATGAGGTCTGTTTTTTTCTTTCTGTACGTAGGCCAATAAGTGGGCTTTTTCTAAAACAGGAAAAAGTTCTAAAATCGGAGCACCGGAACCTATTTTATGAGTCTTTGAATGCTCGAAACATGGGTGTACACTAACGTTTGCCTCTGACTGTATGTGTCCTTTGCTGTAGTCGCGTTAATGACATTTATTTGAATGTATATATTTGATACATTGAACATAAATTGGCGGAGGTGTGGTTTGTCTTGTTTATTATCATCTTTCACTGCGGGTGCGTCCGTACCTTCTTCGGTTTCGTTATCCGCTGCAAGTATTTCAAACCGGTTTTCAGATATAGAAAATAGGAAATAAATTAAATTAGTAAAATATTAAATTTGAATTATTGAAATATTAATAAATTTAAATTTTTTTTAGATTTTATTATTTTAATTTGTTCCTATATATTTTGGGAGCGCAGTAAAATAACGTCTTTTCTCAACAAGAGTTCGACGGGAAATCGATTCAGGATGAAAAAAAAAAAATTCTTCCCAGTTCGTGCTCACTCCTTGTTAGTTTCGTTCTTAGAACTCTTTCAACAACTCCCAGCAGCTGTTTTATTTTATATATATTTAAATTTGTTCATATTTACGGGTGAGCTCCAACCTTCTTGTACGATTCTACTCTGGCAAATAACTCTTTCGTAGAATGAGCCCAAAAGATCCATCTTTTAGATGCTTCAGAGCTTCGTCAAACCCACCTTTCACTTTCGTACCGATTTCCATCGAATACAGAAATTTGTTACTCTAGTGAACAATGCTTGTATGTATGTATAAGCTACTAAGCTACTTCAATGAGTCTTCTCAAAGAAGAGACCATATCACGGAACGCAGAAAACTTAGGTTTTGTTCTTAAATTTAGTCTTTCCCGATATGATCATATTAATATGACCGTTAGACACATCTTGTGGATACCATCGTACGCTGTGGAAGTGTTGATTAAATTCCACTTGAAGAACGCTTCAAAATGGTCTTTATATTTGCTCTGGCAAGGTACGGAGAACTGAATGATTTTTCAAACCAAACTCACTCCCAATTCTGCTACGACGTTGTCGGTAACGGCAAAAACGATTTTTAGCTTAGACTAAAAACAAAAAAAGACCCTCTCCTGTAAAATGTTCATTTTGTCGCTTACGATAATTTGGCGGTTATGGCGCGATGAATTTAATTTTTTTTTATATGAGCGTGTGACACCTGGTTAGTTTATTATCTGTGATCTTAGTAGTCAGCAGCTGACGAGCTACCACAAACAAATTATGATCATTCAGCTCTAAAAAATCGAATAAAAACTCAGTTGTGTCATGGAAATCAGTTCACTTAATCAAGCGTTACTTTTCAAGATGTAAAAAAAAAGAAAACGTTGCATAAAAGCAATTTATATAAAAATTTACTTTTATAAACAATATAACTCATCCTCTAAATCTAAATAAAAATCTAATCTAAAATAAACAATTTCGATTTCAGTCAAAAAATTATTTTTCGCATATAAGCGAATTACCGTCGGTGGTGTTAAGTTCATCATTTAATTTTACTGGCTTATCAACACTTTCGATTTCTTTCATTTTTTCTTTAACGCTAGCTAATGCTTGCTTTAAATCTGAGCAATTTTTCACCATAACATCAAGTTTGTCACCCTTATTGTTGCATGTCAACTGGTTTGTAATTATTTCTTCTGGTACTGTATGGTCTAATTTTGGGCATTCGATATTATGTTCAGCTAGTACTTTATATAAAGCTGTTCTCTCCACTTGTAAAGTTCTTAATAGTTTTTGTAACTGTGCCATTTGTTTTGTAGATTTGGCAGCAGCAATATTTTTTTCATTCCTTTCGGTGGCAAGATTAATTAAAGTTGCGTTACATTTTTCGTATTTCCTTTTCCACTCCAATATTTCATTTTCCAATTTTTTTGTATTCCTTGACATCTGAAAGGTACAATTTTAACAATATAAATATAGTCTTAAAATTGTATGATGAATATATGTATAAAGAAAAAGGGTAACTAATTTATATATAAAGGAATAGGTACAATTGGTAACTAATCTACATTAGCTCAGTTATCATTTGGGCAACTGGAAATATGCAAAAGCATGTTTTTTTTAGGAGGCTGTTTTGAAAATTGGATTACACAGAAATACGTTTCATATAAAACTAATAATTTTGAGTCCTATTTGTTGGAGCATATTTGTGCATTTTTAGGGTATAAATGCATATTTTTACATATTCCACTTTGAGCATTTATTTTACATATTCCATATTATTTTACATATTCATTTTTATGAGCATATTTGTGACGTTTTTATTAATATTTTTTTATTTATTTGTCCTTTTTTAACTGAAAAGTGAAACAGAATGAAATAGGCAAATTTTGAGCTGTCAGAATTGCCAAAAAATTACTTAAACTTAATTTAAAAACTGAGTTGGCGTTTTTGGCAACAACCGCGACTTTTTTTTTACATCGATCAAGAAATTCACAGTTAATGAATGCACAGCCTCTGAGATGCCATTTTTGTTTGCGCCTTTTACACCCGTTGAGAAGGAAAAAAGTTTTTTTCATATAACAAAATGTCATAAAGCAAAGAGTAAATTTTTCTTCCTGGCAATTTAAGCAAAATTATGAGCATTTATTCTAACAAAAATCTAATGAGCCAGTTTTCAACAGTTTTTGTAGCATATTTTAAGGGCATGTAATGTCTTTTTTAAAGCATTTTTAAGATCATATTTTCGCTTGCCCTAGTTATCACCATCTTAATTTTATAAATTCACATTTAACGTTTCAATATTATTAACGCGGTCAGTTTATGCTACCTAATTTTAAGATTAACGTTCAGTTCAATAAATCAAGTAAAAATATAAAGAAAAAATGTTATTTGCCATCGGTTGATACAGAAAATATATTTTTGAAGTAGTTCAGAATTGAAGATACAACAACGTATCGTATCAAACGCAAATAATTCCCGCAAAGGCCACGCTTCAACTTCAGCACCCATTAACCGTTTCATAGATAGAGCATTACTAAAGAGATAAACTGACCCGTGCGCACACATATTGGGATACGATTCTGAATTTCTAGCATAAAAAAAGAAAGCTAACCCTTAAAAATGGTCTTTTTTAGTTTGCGATGAGGTGTTAACTGCAATCAGGACATGGTGTAGTTCCCATAACTCAAGAAAGAGTTCAAAATATAAACGCAGCAATTAAAACCTAACGCGCATATGCTCAAAGTATACAGATTGTAAAATAACTAAATGAAAGAAGCTTTTGGCGACAGCAAAACCATAAGCCCTATTCAAGAAGGTGAAACCGAAAATTGGGTAAAAAAAAAGAAGTTGAAAAGCAAATATATTGATTGATTGTTACTTACCGTTTCAATTTCACGCTTGTACTTGTCAAACATCTTACTCGATTTTTGTATAGAATTTTGAAAGTCCTCGTACTTGCTGGAATACAGTTCAATTTGTTTATTTAGATCTGTTTCACGATCACGAAAACTCTTTAAGATAGCCTCAGTATCCAATAACTTATTAGTAGCGATTTCCTTTTGCCTGTAAATATATGAATGTTTTTTTTTTTTTTTATTAAGCTCTGTTTATACAATTCATCGTATGTATATTTAGTCGGTAAAAAAAGTATTTGCACGCCCCGTTTTTTGACAATTTCTCGGTAACCTGAAAAGTTTGTATGAAATGTATAATTTAAAGCCTACAGTAAAACATAGTATGGAATGGGACCGCATGGCTTACAAATGAGCTACCAAACGATTCAATCAGCCTCAATGGTTCTAGTTCACTTTCTTCGGTCCACAACCTCCAAGCGCAAAGTATCGTTAAGCGTATTGTTCAAGTTGATTTGTTACAAATCAAAAATACCATTGTAATGTATGGCATTTCTTTGATTCTTTGCTATCACTAACAATAACTATTTTAGTTGGTTCCATACTTTGCGAATTTTGTTTAAATATTTTAAATCTAGATATCAATATTTGCAACAAAATATCAACAATCTTTCTACTTCGCCGTTTACATAGACAGTCGTTAAAACTAGCGCATATAAAAAGGCTCTTAAGAATAATCAAAGGTAAGCACAGAAGCGATTTGATCACCTAACTAATTCCTGAAAAACAATTACTAAAGTGTATACTTACTGTAAAATTATTTCCTTTTCCAAAGCAAACTCAATTTGAAGTTTTTCCAATCTAGCCTGGTGAAGTTGAGTACCTATTTTGAGCTTTTCTTCAATCTGTTTCATTTGCTGTTCCCTTGCTTCACATTGTTCAGTTAAACGTACGAGTCTGAAAAGAATAACAAATTATCGCAATTTAAATAAAATTTAATTTTGCAAAGCTCAATCCACAAAAGTTTGCGAACAGCGGGTAAATGTTCTCAATAAGGACTATTTTTTAATTAAGGAAGCACGTAAACACATTATCCTTGTATGCTCATAAGTATCAAGTGACAAAAGAAAAAAAGTCCCTAAATATGAGAAAAAAAAAAAACGGTCAAGTGTAAATTTTACTATCACACCGAGGATTTCGTAATGCGGCAAATAGATTAATATTTACGACTTAATATAAGTCAAAGAAATTAACAAATCAAACTAGCATCAATAAAATTCTTCTATTCGAATGAAGCAAAACAAACGAAATTTTTTTCCAATTTGCTGATCGCACCAGCCGTATGAAAATTGCTCAGGCAAGCAGATAATTGATCCGATTTAAATCGTTAATATCTCGAAAAATTGTGTGAACATTTTTATTTTATTTTTTGTATGTAATATTTTTTTTTGCGTTTTTAAATCTTCGAAATTCGCATGTCTTTTTTTTTGGTTTTGGTTTGAGCCAGAATGCTCAAACTAGTTTTAAACTAAAGTTTACATCAAAACCTACGTTCCAGAATTTTTTTTTTAATTTTTATACAAATGGGTATCAGGGTACGATACCCATATCATAAATGTACAAAAATAAATTTTTTTTTCGAGTTCAGTATTACTACCAACTTTTTCACGAGTTAAAGTTTTTATACAGAGTTGTAAAAGAATGAAATGATTATTTTAGGCAACACCAAATAAAAATGTTCCAGCCCCACTTTGAAGGAAAAAATGGCCATAGAAAAGAAACTACAAGTCCTACAAAAATCATATCTACATGCTTTTATTCTGCGTTAGTACTGAACAGAACGACATAAGTCAAAATACAATACCATGATTTTCAATAGAGTTACCTACAAAAATGTTCATCAGTCTTCATCAGTATTCGCTCACCCTCACAATAACACAGTGACTCACAGTTCCAAGTTCATCTTATTTGTCCAACTTTTTCAATTTTCAATTCACACCGCAGTGCCCGGTTTGTAAAAACCTCTTAAATATCCCACGTCTACTTGGACTCGTAACATGCCACATATCAAAAAAATACATAAATAAATAAATAACGCCATTTTGCCTAAAAACCAAGACATCTATTCCTTCTTAGATACTAGAAAATATCTTAAAAATAAGTTTGTTATATATCTCTAATAACAATTTTTTAAGTAAATTTAATTTTTTATCGAGCGGAAAGCTTTTGCTGCTAGGCCTATTTTCTCAATTCGTTGACTTAAAATTTGTAATCTTTTGTCAATTTATAATAATAATAAAAATATAAAAATAAAACAAACCCCAGATCTAAGATGTTCATTTGAAGCCTAGTAGATTCACTACGTTTTTTGGTTTTTATAATTGTGAATCACAAAATTGTGAATTTTGCTAGAACAAACTTTGTTTTCCAATCGATTTCTTTTCTGGAAATATTTTTTTTAATAAAAAACCAGGCATCGGAGGGTTAACAAAACAAGCATTTCTTGATACATATTGGTATGAATTTGAATTCCTGTCCATAGTTGGTAATATTATAAATACTATAAAAAAAACACTTACTGCTGAGACATTTTAATATTTTCATTACGAAGCTGTAAGTTTTCTTCATTACTTTTTGCAATCATTCCATTTATTTCGTTTAGTGATTTTTGAAATTTATCCTGATTTTCTTTTCGGCGGTCTTCTTCTTGTTGTATCTGTTGTACACTTTCGTTACCAACTGATTTAATAATTTTTTGTTGTTCTCGGCAGACATCTTTAAGTTTTTCCCTTAAAAATAGAAATTTCAGTTAAAAAAATGCTTCGTAGTGTTAAATTTGTTTTCTAAAAATATGATTAACAGGTGTATTTTAAAATAAAAAAGGTAGAAGAGACGGATCTTTAAATATGATGGTACTTTCGGATGTTCACACCTGGTCATAGCTGACTATTATTTATTCAAGCTAAGGCATTTATTGAGAGGGTTGAATTACCTTTAAATGGGTATCATAGTGGCACGTATTGAACTGACCCACGGTTAGCCTATTGCAGGTTAAGACATCTAATGAACATAATACGTTCCAGACTTTATATTTCTTTGAGCTCCGGGTAATCATACAAAGTAGAGTTAAACGTTTCTTATAAGCCTGAATACCCTTTTTGCGGGACAGGATTTAGAAATGTGGTCGAGTGATTTCTACATGGTGCGTGCAGTAAGAGATAGGAGTAGGTACCGTCACTCCCGCTCCCATGTATAATCCTGGTTATCTCTTGGGCAAGCGATCTGATCACAATGTGTAAAAAGTTTTATGAAGGGGTTGGATAAAATGGAAAACGCGAAGATGGGTGACAGCAGCCTTAAGGTTATCGCCCAAAGTACACTAAGTTTCATTGTAAACTCAGGCCTCTTAAGTGAGCTCTAAGTGGGAACTATCATGATAGGCCCATCCTGGGCCGCGGTGATTTGGGTGTCCTTTTCCCAGCCGTTCCCCTAACTCTAACTCAAGAGTGGGCCCCTCTACTATGGGTGTTGGCAATTGACCAGGCACTAGATAACTTCTGGGGGTATATTCCAAGACTATTTCTAGTCTATTGGAACAAACCATGTATTGAGTTCCGCATAATCTCACCAACGGTTGAGAGGAACATTGTTGTTGCCAAAATAATGACAGCTTCATGAAAAAACACTAATGAAATAATGAAAAAAGAGAAGTACTTAGAAATACTGAAAACTAATTTACAGAAAAGTGGGGACAATTTTGGCTTGTGGAACAATTACTATTTTGTAAAGTTTATTTGCCTTTGCCTTTTAACAATTATAATAGCATAAATTAACAAGAAAAATATAGAAGTAAATAATTAAAAGTAAAGTATTAATAAAAAACAAATACAGTCGAATTTCCCTATAACTCGAGTTTGTTCGCCCTATTTTAGTATTCCCCTCAATTTTCCATACAAAAACCATCCTCTAAGTCGCGCAACCGTGCACCTTTGAATGAACAACTGCGATGCTTATTCAATGTGTTGTTGGTTGGGTTTCGAACAATCTGCTTTTTATTTAAAAACAGTCAGGCATCTGAGATGTATTCTTGCTTCATTTCGTGCGTGTATTGGAAGTTTACTTTAAAAAGAGTAACATGCAGACGTCTACCAGTGAGATTCTAATTGTAAGCATTACAGTCCAAAATCCCTTTAACTCTAATTTTTCCAAAACTCTTTCTCACTCGATCTAATTTTGATGTCCCGTGAAAATTCGACTTAGAGGGATTCGACTGTATCTGTAATCTATAGCACATAAGGATTTAGAATCAATAACAGAAATGACACAACAAAGTTGTCTTAACAATAAAACTAAAAACAGTCTGTGCGCTTGTTTATTAAATCGAGTATAGAAAACATCGAGTAAGAAAGTTAAGTCTACCGTGCATAAATACCGCATTTTACGATCACATTGGCCCAAGTATATATACATACCGCTCAGGAAAAAAGATGAGCTTTTTTGGCTAAACAGTGACGAAAGCAAAGTTCAATTTGTTCGGAAGTGATGGCAAATCAGAGTCAGAGAGTTTTCCGAAAGAATGTTGTCCCGAGAAGGTTTGGGAGTAAGTCTAATCGAGCTCCAGTTGTTTTGAAGACTTAGAAAATGCGTATGACCGAACCACTCGAGGACTCATTTCAATTCTGAATCGAACATAAATTATACGGGTTAAGATAGATCATCCCCCCCTTAATCAAAAATGCTTATTTTTGATCCCTCTACAAAACACCATTATCAATTTTCAGCGCCAAAGTTATAGCTCATTTTTACTATAAGGAAGTATAAACACTTTCTTATTTTCGCCCTTTACCTTTTTCTTTTTTTTGTTATTGGTCCTTAGTGAAATAATGTATTTATTTCCATGTTATTTAGTTCTCAGATAAGTATTTCTTCAAGAAAGAAAAAAAATTGGCAGTAAAATATCTAGAAGTGCCCTTTTTTGTAACGAAAATATAGAAATTGCTTGTTTTTTAGGTTGTGTAAACACTTTCTTGACAAACTGTATATTTATTTGAGCCACTGTAGGTAAGAAAAAGTTCAAATTAAAAAATGAAATAGTAAAGATAGTCCATCTCCTTTCCTACTCCATCTCTTCCTTTTCATGATTTAAAGCATTTGTTTATATTTTGCATTCCTATTGTCAGCCTTTCCCAGGTTGAATTGGAATATGTCGTGTCAATCATGGCAATCACGTTCTGTGGGCCATTTAAGGGATTAAAAGTGTGTGCACATTTATTTACCTTTTGTGGGTAAAATATTAGGAAATTTGCTAGAGCGAAAAAATAAACATACGGCCATAAGTGATTTCCGGCAACACCTTACATCATAAAGATTAAATACTTTTAATTACTACTTAACGTTAGAATGGTATCACGCAAACATAAGAAAAACTCCTTACTGTACTAATATCGTCTTGTTCAGGTCTCGCTGTAATCCTTCCTTTTCTTTTATCAACGATTCTGCTTGCCTCTCTCGGGCTTTTAATTCTTTTTGCATTTTTTTACACTTTTGCTCTAGCTCAAAATATTTTTCAGACATGTTTTCGAAATTTAATTTATTTAAAAACTGCTGGCAAATTCACACGTGCTACAAATATATCAGAATTGAAGTAATAATCATACACCGCATCTGCGCCACAAACTACCAAGTATTGACACCCTTCTGAGCAGCTGCTATTTCCCCTCGCTTATCGATAAATTTGGCAGTAATTCACGAATTTAACAGAAATACAGGAAGCATTTTGACAGTATTTCAATAAGCATCGAACACTAGCTCATCATTTTTACGCACATTTGTTTGATTTGTTTTTCAAAGCACTCACACGTATTTACGGACACAAATTGTTTCAAAAAGCACTGACAAATAAAATCAAAGGGCAAGAGGAGAGGAAGTTGGATATCTATATTGGCTCTTTTGTGATTTGCGCCGATATAAAAATACACAAGCACACTTCTTTCAAATCTATCATCACTCACGTACATTTGTTTAAATTTCATGGACAAATAATCGCCTTTCTCAATTTAAAGCCCAAATCGCAACAGCGCGTTCGGTCGATCTGACTTTGACATTTGAAGTAGGATACACGTTAAAGCATTGTACAAATCGAAATAGCGCGGTCGGGCGTTTGCAACTTCGCAGATCGTAATATCGTAAGCCCGACCGACTGGGTCTACTTTATATTCGCTCGGGCGTTTGACAGATGTGCATTTGATCTGTTTTATTTACAAACGAAATTTCAATGTGGAAAGGCGATTATTTGAGTAAATAAGAATTGTTTTGATTTTAGTTTAAAAATCAAATTGTTTTCCTACAAAATTTGTTTGAGAGGATGGAAAATTTCGAGGATAAGCTGATTTAGGGAATGCCAATGCGCGAGCTCCATTCCGATTTGGAAAATTGAGTGAGGCGCGCCTTGACATTCTTTTTCGTAAAGCAGATAAAACGCTTTGGGCTTTAAGCCCATATCGCAACAGTCCGTTCGGTCGATCTGACTTTGACATTTGAAGTAGAATACACGTAAAAGCATTGTACTAATCGAAATAGCGCGGTCGGGCGTTGCAACTTCGTAGACCGTAATATCATAAGCCTAGCCGAATAGGTCTACTTTCCACTCACTCGGGCGTTTAACAGATGTGTGCATAGTTTTTTTTATTTACATACGAAATTTAGATGAAAAACAGCGATTATTTGAATAAGTAGGAACTGTTTTTGATTTTCATTTCTTACAGAATGTGTTTCAGGTGATGGAGGAATACTTCGAGGATAAGTTGATTTATGGAAATCGGGCGTTCGCTTTCCCTAAATCAGCTCATCCTCGAAATTTTCCATCCTCTCAAACAAATTTTGTAAGAAAACAATTTGATTTTGAAACTTACGATATTACGATCTGCGAAGTTGCAACGCCCGACCGCGCTATTTCGATTTGTCAATGCTTTAACGTGTATTCTACTTTAAATGTCCAAGTCAGACCTACCGAACGCGCCGTTGTCAATTGTGCTTTAAGTTTGAGGCTGATTCTTTTCCCTTCTTGTTACTTGGGGTTTATAAGAGTTGGTGTAGAAGACCAAGTCTGTTTGATGCCGAATTCGGTTAGAAAAGGTGAAGCCCAATTGTTTAAGATTTACAATGCGGAATTTCACAAAATTTTTGATTGTTTTTACTTTTTTAGTCCTATAACCTAAATTCAAATAACATGGAGTTAAGAGTCTACATTTCAAAAGGTCTACTTCATTTCGGAAAAGAAAAAAATATTTTATCTTCCGCAAAGTGAAATAATCACCCCAATCACGCAACTCGCATCCGACTCTCGTATTTGCCTCGTATGAAGAGTCGTATTCGAGCGGCATCGCTATTCCCCAACTCGCATGCGTTGAATACGACTTCAAGTAAAAACAACGCATGCCATCGCAGCTACCCGAATGTCAACGGTCAAAACGCGAAAGGAAAATATAAACAAAACAAAGGAAAGAAAAAGGATCTCTCGTGAAATAAAAAATAAATTCTCGAGTGAGAACAAAATTAAAAGTGGCCTATTTTATTCTGTTTATTTGTATGTTTTTTTTTTTCCCAATCGTTCTGAATAAAATGGTATTTTTGGAGGACCCTGGAAGATTGCCTGACAACTAAACCGTACGCCGGCGCTTTAATTCAGGAGCTTCTTAGTTGCTAGTGAATTTTGTTGGTTTTTTTTTACATCTACTGATATAGGTGTGGGCGCCGTTGGCTCGATCGGTTAGTGCGTCGGACTGTTGAGCGAGAGTACCCGGGTTCGAATCCAGCTCGGGAAAAAAAAAAACACCACAAACATTTCTCACGGCCCCACCTCCAGCGAACGACTGACAACCTTCCTGGAGTACTTCTGTCATGAAAAGCTTTCGCAACTCGCCGTTCGCAACCGGCATTAAACAGTAGGTCCCCTGCACATGTGACAAAATTATAACGCGCACAACACAGTGGAGGCGCGAAAAAGCTAGGCTCTGGCTCTCAACGGGCTGTTACGCCGCCCAATACAATAATAAATACTGATATAGGTAGATTCTCAAAAAAAAAAATCTTAGTTGTACTTGCAAGATACGCAAGATTTGCAAGATGAAAGATATTTGTGAATTGTGATCAATAAAATTAAATTTTAGGTGTTTCATGCCAGTTTCCTTTAATCGTTTGTTAAAAGAACCATTTATGCACCATACAAATAAGTTCTCGTATCAAAAGATTTTTGTATTTCACACCACCGTGTCCTTTTTTACATAATAAAGTACACTTCCACAACAATTCCCATTCAGAAATGTGTATTTGCACGTCTTGTTTTCAAACAGAACTTAACTCGTACATCGAGTCGTAGGCAAATTTCTGTACGAGAAAAATACGACACAAATCCGACAAAGATACGAAAGCGGAATAAGGTAAAAATACGACACTCGTTGCGTTGCTTGAATACGAGTCCTGTCAAAATTGAAAAACAACGATGCTCGTAAAGTACCACTTCGTTAAGCAGCCCATATACGATTCAATTCGATTGTAAACTGAGTTGTCAACTCAATTGATAGTTGGCCACACACTACATCAATTGAATTGAAAACATGCCAATTTAAATATAATTTTTCACTTTAACACTGAGCAAAACACGTTTACACACGATTTCAAAATGAATGTCTACCGCAATCTCTTAAATATGACAGCTTGTGGATGAACTTGGCCACACACGATTCAATTGAGTTGAAAGATTTGCCAGTCAACTTCGCAAAAATCAAAATCTTTTGATTTTTCGCCAACCGTCAAATCGATCAATTGACGAAGCCACACACGGGTTGATTTCACTGTGAATTGACTGAGTTGATGATTGAATTGAATCGTGTATGGGCTGCTTTAATAATGAAATACGACTGTACTCGTATCCGAGTGTCGAACGCGAGTTGCGTGATTGGGGTGAATGGCTTTGGACAATGTACGTCTTCAGTGTTCAATGTTAAAAATCACTTCCGAACAATTAAAAAGCACAAATAAAAAAAGAAGCTTAACATGTTCTTTATTGATTTTTGTTTACTTTATAAACAATTAATAAAAACGACATTGTTTTACAACGAAGTTCCGAAAATCCATACAAATTTCTGCCAGTCAATACAATGTGAAGATTATATTTCGCTCAATGGGTTCACATCGCACCTCTAGTTTCCGGGTCATGAATACGTCGAATCAACGTATGTGTATTCTCGAAGGGCCAGAGCCTAGCTTTTAACGTGTTAATATTTCCTGTTTTTTCTTTATAAAAACCAATCTTATCAAGTTTTGTTTATTATTAACAAAAGAATCATTCATAAGTTATTTTTTAATATTGTTTCCTTTAGATATTGGCTGTAATATCGATAAGCACGGTCCATTTTCAAGTTCCAATTTCCAGTGACACGTCATCAATTACACCCGGCTTATCTACCTCAACTTGTTACCTGATTAATGCCCTAAAGAGAAGTTTATAGCCATTATATCACAAGATATATGGCGTCCGGTCATGCATTCCATAAGTTGCTAGAGTTTACGCAACATGTTTGTTGTAGAGCTGATTTTTTTAATACATCTAAACTTTCAATTTCAATAGGTTGTGCTGGGCTTAGTCGCTCCACCATCAAATGTCAAATAATACTGACGATAAATAACATTACAGCGTAACACAACTCACGCGTCATCTGTCAAAAAAGCATAGACAAAAGAAATTCCTTTAATGATTCACCCCATATATGCAATATAAAAAAAAAACCGATTATAAGATTAAAAAAATAGAAACTATATAAATAATTTTTAGGTTACGTCCAGTTTTCTGACAAATAAAAAAGTCGAACATAAGATAAAAAAAAAGCATGCATACGATTTTATGTCATCATCAACAGTTAAATTTATTGACAAAAAGAAAATCATTTTTCTCCTACAAAATAATAATAATAACCGGTGTTTTATTAAGCGCTCACTTATAAAACTAACATTCTTGGTCCGTTGAACGTAAGTCCAGTTATATAAAAACAAAAAAACTTGTGAGTAGAGTACAAATACCTACTTTTGATTTCTTTATTTTCTTCGGTAAGCTTTTGAAGCCTTGAAAATTTACTTTATTTTAGAGTCTTTGCTAAATTCCCTTTTAACATCAAGGTTCGGTCTAAGACTCACACTTCCTTCTACCCAGAAATTTGGCCGATTTATCATTTCTTGCCACAGAAATAACTCTTTGCCCGTCGAGTGCATCCAGTTCGCATCACTACCAAAATGTTTGCCTGAAAAATAAAATTCGAAATTTAAAAAGAGTAAGATATGAAGTTTTTAAACTGAATAGTAAAATTATAAAAAATATAACAATTATTTTTTGTAAATTTGTAGTTTCTGCTTTGTTATAATTATTCAAGCACACTTTGAGCATTCATTCGTTCCGACTCTTCAAGGCATCGGCATTGCGAAATGTAAATTGCAAGCAAAGGAAATCTATCTTTTGAAATCGGCAATAAAGCCCAATACACACGAACCAACTGGGAAACTCATCTCATCACCAATCAAAATGTCTAGGTCAAATTCTATAAATTCTTCTATATTACCAAACTAGAAATTAACCAACTCGACATACAAATCAACAGCGGACTGGTTACACTGTTTTTGAATCACGAATCACGAATGAGTTTTCAACTAGTAGCGTCGTCTGCGGCATCTCATTTGATTACATAGGGTATGACTAAATAAGTTCGCACAGTACAAAATACGGCGCTTTGTTAGCAAAACATTTGTAACTGAAACACGAGAACAGCTCAGTAACTGGTGGTGTAATTTTAACCGATTTATCAGACAAGGTTTTATCCAAGGCAAATGGGATGCCAATATCACGAGCGACTATGTCTGTGATCGAATAAGATATATAAGATTATGAAACAAATAAAATAGTTCAAATTTATAAAGTAAAACTAGTAAAGATTCATTCAAATTGGTATTGATTGGCTGGCGGGGTCGGTCAAACCGCAAAAAAATATTGCCTTACTTCATTTCCGAAGGTTACATTTTGGCCTAATTTCATGCCACAAGCACATCAACTATGAGGCGCATCATCTATAGGATTCTATAATCTGTGTTATGATTTGAATAAATTACTATAAAGTTATTTTTAAATTCAACTTACCAGTTCCCAGTGAAAATCGCACTCCTCCCAGAAGTTGATTAGAAATCAAGCGATCATGATCCCAAACAGTTAGTTCTAATGCTCGTTCTGAAAGCTCTTGCAGGGTTACACTATCGTAAACGAATGTAGAGTTCCAAACTGGATTTAGAGTTTTTTTTCTAACAGGTGTTTTTTGTTTAGAACTACGAGTGCGGTTTGGCAGGAGATAGCTGTTAGATTCGAATATATTATAACTCGATTTAGTTTAAGCTAAGACAAAAATATACCTCTTGCAAAATGTATCGCATGCGCCACTTGACCGCGGAGAGCATAAATTTTTAGCTTCTTTTATTAATACATGAAGTTGTCCTTTGACATATGGTTTTATAGATCCACTTTTCATTAAAGAAGAGTCAGAGGAAGCGGTTTTAGAGTTTCCCAATGTTACAAATTTAAGGCCAACCACTATATCTCCACGAGACGTCGTCTCGTCTTCTAGTTTTCTATTCTGAAATCAATATTTGTTTAAAATAAAAATGTATAGATTACATTCATTTATACCTTCTCCTGTAAGGTGTACCATTGAGACTGCGGATTATCAAAAACTTTGCCTTGCAAGTTAATAGTAACTTCTCCCAAAAACTCATTTCTACCAAACATATCTGAATGCCAAACTGTCACCCATACCGACCGAGTTTTCAGATTTGATATTGATACGTAAAAACGTACAATTTCATCAAAAACTGGGTTTAAAGTATGTTTTTTCACTTTTGTCTTACGTTTTCCGTTTTTAGATTTATCTGGTAATAGATACACCTTTAAAATTGTTATTATAAAAAAGAAAGGAAACAATATGATTCGTTTCTTATACCTTAACGTATGGATCGCTTTTACATCTTTTTATGTCAACTGCTGCAAGATCCTTACATTTTACTATGTGAATTTCTAATGCACTGATCTTGTAATTATATTGCATTCCAAACATAATTTCTCCTTTTACTCTGACTATTCCATATTGGTTTTCGAATACATCTGAGTAAACACTTGTTAACGAATCACACCGCATCTAAAATAAATTTAAATATAATTCAATGTTTTTTGTATTTATTATTATTATACTCCAAAGTTATTGTTGTTTCTTCTATAAAATTGGTTTCTTTGCATGCCAGGTGATTTATTAATATTACTACTGAACTCTGATATAGAAAAGTCATCTGAAATAATAAAATTAAAAAATTAAAAAAAAAAAAATTAATAAATCAATATAAAATAGCGATTGAAGCAGTAGCCGATATCAATGCTTTTTGGTTGTACTGATCATTGATTGGGTCTACTTATGAATACGTTAGATAGACCAGACTATGGACGCCGATATTGAGCATAGTGCCAGAACATCCAAAAATTGAATATGAAAAGACGAAAACGACGAAGGGTTATACACCATTAACATCAGATTCGAATGATTTTTATTCTGAGATTAGCAAGCGAAAATTCATTTTCGAAGCATATTCTCATATTCGAATCAACTGTACGAAGTTCAGTTTCTTCTGTCGACTCGAATCTTGTAAGTTTAGATATTTTTATTAAAATAGAATGAAACTAATTAAATTTTATTTATGTTAGTTTTAATAATGTAGAACATAGCCATAATTCAATTAAAATAATAAAGATCTACAATTGTAAGTAATTGCAATTATATTTGAAACTGGAAACTTAACTTTCGTCTATAAAACATAACTGAATGTCTGTACAAGGCCACCAGCTTCGTCTCACACTGAAATAAGATGACCCGCTTTGAATTTTGGTAGCCAGCCAAACCAACACACAGTTGGAAACATTTTTGCTTCATAAAAGTTCCTTACTAATCTTGAAGAAGAAGATATGTGTATTAAGCATTAAAAACTAAAATCATTGGATTTCATTGATTTTTCTACTACTTAAAAAAAAAACCGAATGGCAGCTGAGTGCGACCAGTCTGGCGTAAATCAAAACAGGCTTTGCAGTTGCTTCTTGGTTACTTGTTGTGTCTTCTCAAATTTAAGAATTTTAGACTTATTTTTTAAAAAGTAACACTTATAGAGTGGTAGGTTGTGTGGTATTAGTAAAAAACGAAAATTTAACACGCCTCAGAAAGTGTCTCAAACACAAAGCTCTCAGCGTGTTACGGAATAGGCTCTTTTTACCATAGAATGTGTTCAAAATAATGTCCACACTGCTAATGCTGTTCGGACGTTCAGAATTGATAATCAACACCATTTTGCAAAGGATCCGCCAAAGTCCACCACTTCGATCTGATAAATTAGAGCAGATTGTGGAGTTTGCATTCAATGATGAAAGCAAAGGATTTGACCATTCCTTTTTAAATACAGCAAAAATGATATCGCAAAGGAAAGATGGTTGGTTGAGAATAGCAAGCATGTCGGAGCTACGGTCGAACTTAAATTTTTTGACACACTGCAAAGGATTTGACCATTCCTTTTTAAATACAGCAAAAATGATATCGCAAAGGAAAGATGGTTGGTTGAGAATAGCAAGCATGTCGGAGCTACGGTCGAACTTAAATTTTTTGACACACTGCAAAGGATTTGACCATTCCTTTTTAAATACAGCAAAAATGATATCGCAAAGGAAAGATGGTTGGTTGAGAATAGCAAGCATGTCGGAGCTACGGTCGAACTTAAATTTTTTGACACACTGAATTGATATTACAACACGGACAATGCTGTTGTATGCCATTTCGACAGTTCACAAATGAAATTGCCTAGCAATGAAATGCCCAATCTTCTTTGAAATCGCCATTGCCTCAAAAAATGCCAATCGAGACGCAGCGTTAGTCTCTGCACTACACGACTTAAGCGGAATACATGGCTTTATCGGAAGCGGCTGAAAAAGCTGCCTACTTCCGTAATCTGTTGCTAGAGATCGACTTCATGAAACCCAAAGAAGCGCAGTAGCCGATGAAAAATCCGATTTTTCACGCCAGATCTAAACACGTACGGCACCATTATGTACGAAATGTTCTCGAACGACACCAAATAGATATGCAGTATATTCCAACAACTGAAATGAATGCAGACGCATTTACCAAAAACCTGTTTGAAGCAATCCGTAAAAAGTATACAAAGGGTCAAGGGTTTTTTAAAATACCCGCATTAGGAGGGAATGTTGTCACACAATTAAAATATTGGGAAACGGACTGAATCCCCTATCCCCGTGTTTTGAAAAATCCCCAAAAACCGAAGACACAAGATCAAAATCCCCAAAGATGATAGTTAAAATTCTTAAAGTAAAATTAATAAGTAATTGAAACGGGATCACTGATGGATTTTGAGTAACCGCGAGGTCGATTGCATATATATTTGATATAGATTGCATCAAATTTCTTGAGTGAAGTTTTACTCACCTCAAATTTTTCAAGAACATTGCCTAACGGATCTGATTCGTTAATGTGTACGGGCACCTGTCTGGCAATTGTTGACGTGCCTTTAGCGGAGCGATGAAGTCGCTTGAGCGTCTAAACCAGTCAGAGAGTGGGTTGAAACCCTTGCCACCGTCCCCTTTATGCACAAAGTCGCGTGAATGTCTAAACCAGTCAGAGAGGGGGTTGAAATCATTGCGACCCGCGAAGCAGGCCACCCACCCCGTCATGCACGCAGGCGCCTGCTTTGACATACCCTTAGCGGAGCAATGAAGTCGCGCGAGCATCTAAACCAGTCAGAGGGGGTTGAAATCCTTGGAAACAGGCACCTCACCCACTAATAAAAATATGCAAGTTTCTTGGCTTTTTATAAATACATAATTAAATATAGTTAAAAGTTTTGTCGATTTTTCAATAATTGATTTGCTGTGGAAACCGATTTTGGGGAGTTTTATGCTTACGGATTTTGTCTTTGTGGCTTCGGTTTTTGGGGACTTAGGTTTGGGGTTTTTTTTGTTGGGATTATGTTCCGTAACCCAATAATGTTATGTAACACGGCTTCCTTTTTTGTTTTATGTTTTTATACCATTTGTTCTTTCGTATTGTGTATGAAATCAATTCAATCCTTTGTGATTATTTAAAACGACGAGATAGTTCTTTCATTCGCTCCAAGAACTTCCTAATAATTAATAATTTTATCTACCCTACCTTAATACACTACCTGTTAGGTTCGTAGACCAACCTCCTAGTAAAAAAAAACCTAGGTTTGACGATTTGTTTAAATGTTTAATAAAAATCTAACAAAAAATTAAGAGCCTCAGGAGCGTTCGATAAGCAACATACATACTAAGCTTAAGACACGCGTGCAGTAAGTAAAATAAAATATATGAAAATGCAAGTAGTCTCTTTTAAAAAGGGAGCTTGTGCGCTTGTAAACACAAACCAGATAAGCCGTCTCTATTTCTCTAACAGAAGTAAATCAACAAAAAAGTACAAACGTATTTAAAGAAATTATTTTCTAAAATCTATTGCTTCGCAACGCAATGCGACAGAACCGATCTTTCGTTAAAAGTTTTTAGGAACATTTACAACAGGAATATCAAAAAAGTGTCAACTACACAATGTTTACTGCTCCTTTGACTTTCGATCAACCGCATAATCGGATTTCAACTGTCCCAGTGTTAAGCAATAAAAATTATGCAGACAAGTTTTTATTCATTTTTTTTTTTTTAAATTTTACAACACAACATAAGAATATTCTGAAATTCATTACAGCTTTAATTATAAAATTGCGTTATTTCAGTACAAATATAAGAACTTATTGTAATTCCTAAATTTTAAAAATAATGCCTCTATTCTGTTGAAATGTATTCCCAAGTCGCAATGTATCGTTTGTTTGTAACGCGAATATATCTTCTAAACAAATTGTAGGTTGTTGTATAAAATACTGTAGCTAAAAACGAAAATAATAATACTTTTCTGAAATAAACAAAACTTTAACTTATAAGTGCTATATAACTATAAGCAAAAACTTAAATAAAACTTAATACAACTGAAATCTATAAACACTTACCGAGCGATGTACTAGATGTGATGCTTCTTTGTAAGCTATTCAATGGATAATATTCTGATAACCGAAGAGTGTTTCTTTTAGTAATTGTGGAAGACAAAGCATTAGCTTGAGTTGTTGGTGAGCGATATCGGGCACTTTTTACATTAGATTGAATAACATTAGTATCACTTTTAGATTTGTCGGAAATGTTTGGTGAATATTGTAATGACTGTAGCCTAGGAAGAGAGTTCGTGCAATGTATGTCCTCTATGTCCATTCTTGATGATAAATCCAAAGGTGTCTTATTTTTTGTGTCGAATAAAGGAGACAACCAAACTTCTGCTTCAGAGCTATTTTGTTTTTCAACACCGATGCTTCCACAACTTTGAACACGATCTAGTTGCTCCCCATTTTGAACTACAGAATAGGTTAAATTATCTACAGACCGTCGTTTTGGAATAGATAACTCCGATTTCAGAGAGCAGTTATCTCGATCAACGGTTAACAGCTTACTCCTAGAATCACCTGGTGCCAGTAAAGCAGATTCAAAACTGCCGCGCCAAGAAAATCGATCATAATCACTCACTTCCCCGGCGTTTTCGTTAACAGTATTGTTCGAATTAAAATGCCATGAACGATTGTTGGACCCTAATAGCAGATCATGTGATTTACTACGCGGTAGATTTCCCCACTCATTAGAATGTGCTGGCAAAAAATCCAGGTGATCTATTAAAAATTTTGTTGAATTTTCATCGGGATTCGTGGAATCGTTTCTTAGAAGATGTTTTTGAGTATGTTGCGGTGCAGAATCAGTTCCAATACTGACATCATGCATTAATGCCACTAATTTTTTTCCTATGTGTTGCATAACTTTAGCAAGTAACTGCGGTGATCTTTCGGCGTAATCCTGATCGTCTAACCACTTTTCATTTGTAATCATATCATCCGAAGTTTTTTTGCTATTGCTAATCATAAGAGATTCAAGTAAATTTGTACAAACTAACACAGTTTCAGTATTTAAAATGCGAGGATTTACTAAACCCTCATCGTTGCTTGCATTCAAATTATCCTTTTCCTCTTTTGAGCAGTCTACATTTTTTTTAGATAATTTATTCGCTGTGTCTATATTGCCTATATTGCAATCAGAGGAATCGTTAGAATCTGACCAAGTGTCTTCACTGCTAAAATATTCAACAATTTCCCGCACTTGTTGATTGTTTATGCCAGGAACAGTTTTCATAAGACGAATTAATTCATTTTCAAAATATGAAAACTTGAAGGCTTTTGATTTAATTGAAGCGGAGTTTTGATTAAAATATTTCTCAGAATATGAACCAAAATTATTTGATTGAGTGTAATTCTGTGCCGTCACAGCTATTAACGTTTTAAAAAAATGTCGCATTTTAGACATCATAAGGTTTGTTTCTTCGTCGGAACTCCAATTACTAAAACTATCCTTTCGAACAAGTAAAGTATTAGACGATAATGATGGCATTGCTCTAGACGTAAATCCACTAGATTTAATAAGTTTAAACTGATCTTCCTCGGAAGTGTTTGGGTTATATTTAGCATTAATCACATTTTGTAAAGTGGATTTACTTGGCTCCATATGAAACTTCTGCTCTAGCAATTCTCGTTTTCTATAATTCTTTTTTCGCTTCAGTGAATCAATACCGTCCAATTTGTCATTAACTGTTCCGGTTTCAGAACATGACTCTGTCTCTGACTCCGATGAATCGTTTTTTTCGGCAAATGGTTCTTGTGCAGTGTCAGCAGAATCGACGAGTAGATTATCCAGTGAAGAATTATTAGATCTGGGAGTTCCTCGAGCACGTACAAATTTTTTTTTCCGCTGACTTGGACTAGGCTGTCCCTCACTGTCACTACCCACGCTTCCATCTGATTTAGTTTCGGTGCTAAAACCAAGGAACCCAGAAAGAAAATATTTTTCAAGTCTTGATGTTGATAGCTCATCATCATTTTTTCCATCTTTCAAAGAAACATCATTAATCCCAGACGTATCGCCGTTATCGCTGCAGTCACTGAATATTTCTGAGGAACTATCTTCGAGTGTGCTGCTTCGTTCCCCATTTCCAAGTCCGAAGAAGAAATACTTCTCTAAACATGAAGGTGATGTACCAGTTTTGTCATCAATATTTTTTTCTTTTGGCTCGTTGGCGTCATAATCACTATGGTCTACTTCGCTTTCCTCACAACTTTCTTCTACTATTGTGTGTAAGGTAAAATCTATAGAACTGCCGTTAAAACTCTGTAGTTTATCTTCACGGTATGCTTCTTCATTCGATTCTGATATGTCAAAATCATTTAAATCTTCTTCACTTGGACTAATATTTTCCACCCATGAATCATCATCTGCAAGACCATCATCGGGCTGAACCACATCACCTGAGTTAAACTCTTTAGAACATGTAACTAAGTTATTTATAGCAGCCATAGATGTGTTCATATTCACAGTCGAATTCTCCGAATGTTCCTCATTTACATTCCAAACGAACGGAAACAAATTGATTCACGTTTTTTGATGTAATGGATTACACTTTAATATTATATTAATTAGTAAACAGATGCATCTTTCGCCTTGGGGTTGTTGCCATTAAGCAATTTCAGGTTCACTATACTGCTATTAAACCACTATTTTAACAACATTTTTCTTCAATTCAATTTCTTATGTTTTATTTGTTTGTAACCACTTCTTAAAATTTTTTCGCGTTAAAAATTATGGAAACCCAGCAAATTCTTTAAAAAGAGGTAGCAAAGCAGTACTTAACATCTTACTGGGAAAGTCCCTCGTCAACCAATTGCACACACACATTTCTTTAAAACCACAGCCTACTCAATCTAGATACCCAACTGGGCAGCTACTATTTCCCCTCGCAAATCGATGAATTTGACAGTAACTCACGAATTGAGCTGAAACACACGAAGCATTTTGACAGTAATTCAGGAAGCAACGAACACTAACTCATAATTTTCACGCACATTTCTTTGATTTGTTGTTCAAAACTCTCACGCGTATTCACAGACACAAAATGTTATAAAAAACGCTGTCAAATAAAATCAAGGGGCAAGAGAAGAAGAAGTTGGGTATCTGTATTGGCTCATTTGTGTTTAAGACCTATTAACACAAATCAGTTAAATGAAATACTGAACCTTCCAACTGGAAAACGACTCTTACTTCTCTCTGGTGCTGAAGTTAAGGTCATCTTGCTAAAGATTTGACATTTTGCCACCGATAATTAAAAAAAATACTTGCCCACAACCAGAAATAAAGGAAACGAGATATTCATCTGCTACCCTCTTTGCCCCTGAAATTTTTTTGACAGCTTGTTGTTTTTGTAATTTGCCTCTCGTCTGTGAATACATGTGAGGCAACTGCTCATCTTGTTACGAGAATTTATTTGAATTTGAAAATGTTTGCTGTAACTGCCCATATTCATTTTAAATATTATGTTTAGTATATACACATATTCATGACAAATGTGTGAAATAAGATGTGTTGTTTAATTTTCGCTTTTGTTTGAATGAAAATCTTAATCATTTTGCAATATTTATTGAATTACAAAATTACATTTTTTTTCAAAACAAACGGCCACTTCGGAGAAAACGAATCGCCACGCTATGTTCATAAGGTTCATGCCATAAGCACGAATAATTATAAAACATCACACTGGAAACAATATTGGAAGTAAATGAAACGCCATTGGTTAAAATAGACCATAGACAATAATTAAAGTTATGAAATACAAATGAAAGTTATAGAAAATAAAGATAAATTGCTCTTTTCGATCTTCTTCATTATCTTCAATTTAATATTGTTGATGTGTACAGTAATAAAAGCAAAATAAGGCTGTGCTTTCGTCTATGAGAAATAACCTAGTACCACAAAGTAATAAATGATATTTCAGTATGAAATGATATGTTTTATTGTTTCAAATATAAATCGTTTGTTGCGTGGATTTTTATTGAGCATTTGATTGTACCGTATATGAACAATTTTCCATTTCCATTCTTTATATTCACCTGAAGGTTTATATATTTATATTACAATAAATACGTATTAGAAAATAGTGCAGTGTTCTAAAAGATTAATGATAAGTTCTTGATCATCATATGTAAACAATATTCCGATGCACATCAACCTCAAAAATAGGTGACCAAAATTAAGTTCAATAATATTGCAAAATACTTATATATCAGCAGCATTTTATTGTGTAATATTATTAAAATATATGAGAGGTCGCTAATATTTACCTTTTACCAATCCTTTCTCATTCTTACATTCTGCAAACCTTGCGAACATTGTTATTGGAAATTCCAATTGTGTTGACAAGCTGGGCAACAGCACAACACATTCGGCATTGCTATTGGCTGACTTACAGCAGATGTATGAACTTTTGGCAGTAGTGGGGGGTAAACCGACGAAATTCTCCTGAAAACGACGAACTTCCCCTACTTTCCGACAGGCTTTAAAGAAATATGCGTGAAAACCGACAACCTTTTCTTAAGTATGCGTGAAAAAGTGTGGAGGAGGGGTTTTCCAGCTGGAAAGATGAATATCTCGTCATTATTTCTGCCCACAACAGTGTCAGCAATAAGAACAGGGACTCGAGTTGCGATAGAAATATAAGTAATATAAATAGAATATAGGGAAAATGCAGCGAAAAATCGGAATTCAGATAAAAGCCCAAATAGCAACGGCTGTCAAAAGGAGGAAAATTTATGAAGCAAAACACATGCGGAGAGTCTCATCGTCTGTCGCGCATTGATTTCGAAAAATAAGAAAAACGATCGTGGCGTGATAGCGTTTCATTTAACGATTGACAGTTTGTGACAGATCGAGAGTTTAATACTTTACTAGTGTGAAAGAAAAACAAAATAAATAAATCAAACGAGATAGAAATCGAATAATTGATAATTTTGATTGATTGTTTTTGATTTTATTTTCAGAGGAGGAGAAATTTCGAAGATACTCTGATTTAGGGAAAGCTCGGTTGGACTTCGACCGGCGTTGTTACGCGTTTTATCGACTTTACAAAAAATAATGTCAACGCGCAATAGAGTTAACACATCAGCTTTCCCTAAACTAGCTTATCCTTGAAATTGTCCATCCCCTAAAACACATTCTGTAAGAAATCTATTTGATTTTCAAATTAAAACCATAAACAATTCCTACTTATTCAAATGATAGACCTTTCTGGTAGAAATTTCTTACATATGTAAAAAAATTATATGTACACATAGAATATAAATTTTTTTGCTCTGTAACGACTACTAGTCAAAAGACTAATGGGCAATTATTTGACTCTAAGTCAAAATTAAGTGACTATTTTATGTGACTAAAAAGACTGAGAGCAGTCAATAAAGACTGAAATCATTTAATCGTGAGTTATTAGCACAGACAACCTGATATAGACACCAAACTGTACAGCGGCTATTTCCACTCGTCTATCGATGAATTTGACAGTAATTCACGAATGTAGCTGAAATACAGGAAGCATTTTGACAGTAATTCAGGAATCATCGAAAACAAATCAAATCATCATTTTCACGCACATTTGTTTGATTTGTTGTTCAAAGCTCCCACACGTATTCACAGACACGAAATGATACAAAAAACGCTGTCAAATGAAATCCGCCAAGAGGGCAATCGAGAGAGAGGGGCAAGAAAAGTAGAAGTTGAGTATCTGTATTGGCTCATTTGTGCTGGTGACTGTAATTTTGAAGTCAAAGTCGTAAGACTAAACCACAGACAACCTAATATAGACACCCAACTGTACAGCGGCTATTTCCCCTCGTCCATCGATGAATTTGACAGTAATTCACGAATGTAGCTGAAATACAGGAAGCATTTTGACAGTAATTCAGGAAGCACCGAACACTTGCTCAGCATTTTCACGCACATTTGTTTGATTTGTTGTTCAAAACTCTCACGCGTATTCACAGACACAAAATGTTATAAAAAACGCTGTCAAATAAAATCAAGGGGCAAGAGAAGAAGAAGTTGGGTATCTGTATTGGCTCATTTGTGTTTAAGACCTATTAACACAAATCAGTTAAATGAAATACTGAACCTTCCAACTGGAAAACGACTCTTACTTCTCTCTGGTGCTGAAGTTAAGGTCATCTTGCTAAAGATTTGACATTTTGCCACCGATAATTAAAAAAAATCCTTGCCCACAACAGTGTCAGCAATAAGAACAGGGACTCGAGTTGCGATAGAAATATAAGTAATATAAATGGAATATAGGGAAAATGCAGCGAAAAATCGGAATTCAGATAAAAGCCCAAATAGCAACGGCTGTCAAAAGGAGGAAAATTTATGAAGCAAAACACATGCGGAGAGTCTCATCGTCTGTCGCGCATTGATTTCGAAAAATAAGAAAAACGATCGTGGCGTGATAGCGTTTCATTTAACGATTGACAGTTTGTGACAGATCGAGAGTTTAATACTTTACTAGTGTGAAAGAAAAACAAAATAAATAAATCAAACGAGATAGAAATCGAATAATTGATAATTTTGATTGATTGTTTTTGATTTTATTTTCAGAGGAGGAGAAATTTCGAAGATACTCTGATTTAGGGAAAGCTCGGTTGGACTTCGACCGGCGTTGTTACGCGTTTTATCGACTTTACAAAAAATAATGTCAACGCGCAATAGAGTTAACACATCAGCTTTCCCTAAACTAGCTTATCCTTGAAATTGTCCATCCCCTAAAACACATTCTGTAAGAAATCTATTTGATTTTCAAATTAAAACCATAAACAATTCCTACTTATTCAAATGATAGACCTTTCTGGTAGAAATTTCTTACATATGTAAAAAAATTATATGTACACATAGAATATAAATTTTTTTGCTCTGTAACGACTACTAGTCAAAAGACTAATGGGCAATTATTTGACTCTAAGTCAAAAGTAAGTGACTATTTTATGTGACTAAAAAGACTGAGAGCAGTCAATAAAGACTGAAATCATTTAATCGTGAGTTATTAGCACAGACAACCTGATATAGACACCAAACTGTACAGCGGCTATTTCCACTCGTCTATCGATGAATTTGACAGTAATTCACGAATGTAGCTGAAATACAGGAAGCATTTTGACAGTAATTCAGGAATCATCGAAAACAAATCAAATCATCATTTTCACGCACATTTGTTTGATTTGTTGTTCAAAGCTCCCACACGTATTCACAGACACGAAATGATACAAAAAACGCTGTCAAATGAAATCCGCCAAGAGGGCAATCGAGAGAGAGGGGCAAGAAAAGTAGAAGTTGGGTATCTGTATTGGCTCATTTGTGCTGGTGACTGTAATTTTGAAGTCAAAGTCGTAAGACTAAACTATAACTTATATTCAAAGGATGAAGTCAATTGACTGAGACTTATCTGACTATATAGGCAAATGACTGCAGTCGTCACAACTCTGGTAGAAAGTAGACCCAGTCGGTCGGACTTACGATATTCGATCTGCGAAGTTGCAACGCCCGACTGCGCTTTTTCGATTTGTACAATACTTTTACATGTATTCTACTTCAAATGTCAAAATCCGACCGGCCGAATGCGCCGTTGCGATTAGGGCTTTAAATGTCAAAGTCTGACCGGCCGAATGCCCCGTTGCGATTGTGTAAAGAAATGTGTGTAGTGCGATGTGTTTTAAAGATGTATGCGTTTCGAGCTAAAATCCCTCACTATTTGCTTTTTGTTATTAACATTGATATCTGATAAATATTGTTTTTTACAGAGTTGAATATATAACAATATGGATGTTATAAACAAACTTTATTCGTCTGTGCAAACTACAGTTTCCCAGTTATCGGGAGTGTTACCTGGAAATAATGTTACAAAAGAATATGAGATATTGCATCAAATAACTAGTGTGGGAATTGGTACGTATTTTTTTTATTGTCCTATTTTGAAGATATATTTATTTTGTTTTGTTTTTCTAAGGCAAACATTGGAAGGTTTATAGTGGAATAAAAAAGACAACAAAGCAAGAGGTCTCCGTGTTTGTATTTGAAAAAAGGATAGCTGAAAAATGGGTAAAAGAAGACCGGGACTACTTTTTACATTTGCTTCGCCGTGGTGTGCAGCAATTAACAAAAATCAAACATCCACGTATTTTAACAGTTCAGCATCCGTTGGAAGAAAGCAGGGATAGTTTAGCTTTTGCAACAGAGCCTGTTTTCGCAAGCCTCTCTGGCATTTTAGACGACACTTCCGCTTCTACAAAACTTTTTGATGTTGAAATAGTTCACGGCTTCCAGCAGTTAATTGACGGATTGGTATTTCTACATTCTGATGCTAATATCATTCACGGAAATCTGTCACCAGAATCCATTTTAATCAATAAACAAAGAAGTTGGAAGATTTTTGGCTTAGATTTTTGTGTAACTATGGGCTTTGAGGTAGACAATTTCAGGTCTTATAAAAGCCTTAGTAATTTACCAATACACCCGTCATTTGAATTTATGGCACCAGAGAAGGCAATCAATAAGACTGATACCTATGAAAGTGACGTGTTCTCGTTAGGTGAGTTTACAACTGTTAGAATGGCCGGCGCACTTCTAATTTATTCCTTTTTGGCTTAGGTATGGTCATGTATTACATATTCTCTGGGAAAACTGCAATGCAGTTTGAAAATAAACATCATGGCAATTCGAAGCAATATCCTGCTCAACTCAATCAATCCAAAACTTTGAACATGGAAAAAGTCCCAAATGGTTTGCAACATATCGTTAGATGTATGATTGATTCTACACCATCTAAACGTCCGAAACTGCAAGAACTTATTCAAGTAAGAAATTTTAACTTTTGCAAATATGTAAATAAGTTTATTATTATTTTTGTTCCAGTTACAACCTTTTCAAGAAGTAGGAGTAAAAACTCTAAATTATTTGGACACACTTTATCAGTGGGACAATTTGCAAAAATCTAAATTTTATAAAGGATTACTGCAAATTATACCGACGTTTCCGCACCGCGTTAATTTATACACTGTCATTCCCTACTTAGTCAAAGAATTCATGAATCTGCCGATGGTGCCTTTTGTTCTACCTAATATATTGCTCATTGCAAATATGAGCACGCAACTGGAGTATACAGAATGTATTCTACCGCACTTAAAGGTTGTCTTCAAAATAGATGAACCCATACAAGTGCTACTTATTCTCATGCAGGAGATGGACCTGCTGTTAAAACTAACACCACCGGAAGATGTCAAAGAGTATTTGTTGCCATTGTTTTACAGGGCATTAGAATTTGAGAGGACGGATCTTCAAGAACTGTGTCTTCAAGTATTGCCTCAATTACCATCTCTAGTCGACTATAACGCAATTAGAAACTCAATTATACCCAGAGTTAAACAACTTTGTCTTAGTAGTCAAAATATATCAATAAAAGTGAAATGTTTGATATGCATAGGAAAACTTTTGGAACATTTGGACAAGTGGGTCTTAATATCGGATGTGTTGCCTTTTCTTGAGCAAATTAAAAATCGTGAACCTGCGATAATTATGGCTATAATAGGTATGTCATATATGTATTAAAGAAATAATTTAATTAAAATGATTGCATCCTAGGTATTCATAGAATCGCTCTTACTGATCCCAAGCTTGGGATAGCTCCAGAAGTTATGGCCTCTAAATGTATTCCTTTTCTAATGCCGTTTTGCATGGAAAATAGTCTGTCTTTGGCTCAGTTTACTAGTGTTACAGCAATTATAAAGGAAATGTTTCAAAAAGTTGAAATAGAACAACGTACAAAATTAGAACAAATACACAAAATTAATCGGGATTTAAGGTAAGGCAGTTACAGGTGTATTCATATATCCTTAAATATGTATATATAAAATAACTAGTGTTAGTCTGAGGGAGAAAAGTTTCGAGGTTCGAATAAGTAACTTATTGTGTAGAATAGTTCTATTTATGAAATGGAAAAAGAAATTCGTATATTTTGATATTCGAACGAAAAATATTCATTGGATTGCTTATTGAAATTTATTCCATTCAGTACAGTTCTATTTCTATCATTAACGTTTTTGTTTATTTAAAAACAAAAGGCAAGAAAAGGTTTGCCATTTGAAAAACATTTTAATCCGAACTTTTAAAAATTTAAGAGGGAGAATTCAAATATTTAGGAAGTAAACTTACATCTGTCTATTCCTACTACAGAATTTTTATTGAAAAAAATGTTAGCTTTCCCCTACAAAAAATGTACTACTTTATTTATTTCTCAGTGGCGGAGTATTTTATATATTTTAATAAAAATACACTCTATCTGAAGCTACTTACTAGTAGCATATTCTGTCATACAGTATTGGACAAAACAATAGCACCCCCCCTAAGCAAACTTAGGTTTTCGCTTGTAGCGGTTGACATAAAATGTTGTAGTCTTTTGTCCGTCTAGCTCTCGCAGAGCAAATGTCGTGTGCCTTCTCGACTCGTTAGTAATAACTAACAATATTAAAAATCCCAGATTTGTGTTGATATCTTCAAACGCACATCTTGCTTCGGTCAGCATTTTCACTGTGCATAAAGCTACTGAAATTATAAGCACTGAGTACGAAAGTATAACTCAGTGAAGAGATGGTATTCTACTCAGATTAGTCTAATCACAAAGGATTGCGAACAGATTCCTCCGGATAACGAACATTGCAAAGCAATTTCCGGTTAACGCAAAACTGCATCTTTTCCCCTTGTGTAATAAACGTCCCCAAAACTTAATCCTATTAAGTTTCGATCTCTACCAAGCCCTAAAATACGTTGAGATTGGTTGATACAAAGTAAAAATTCAGGCATATTGCAATACATTCCAGCCCTCTGTGATGCCAGAACTGACAGCTACTCGGCCATACGTTAAAAAAGTGTAACAAAGAAAACAACACTGCGTCAGATAGTGATTAGAAACAAGAAGGCGTAAAATAGCCCGTGCATCTAATCAGAAACGCTGTTTAACTCGGTATTTATTCCGGTTGAGCAAACTAAATATTTACGTACAAACTGAAGGAAGAAAGGCGACTTAGAGTCATATTAAGAGGAATGCAGCCATTAACAGACATAGACGACAAAACTCGAACTAGAGAAACTAAATCACAAGATCATAAACATTCACAACATGCAATAAAATACCGCACCACCCAATGCACACACTGCCAGAAATACAGCCACATTCGAAACAAGATTAGCGACTGCAATTTGACAAAAAATGACAAGAATCCTAAATCCCTCTGTGGAGAAAGTGGAGCAAACCACACCGCTTCCCTCCCTTAAGACCACGAGAATGTTGCCCAAGTATTTACGACAAAGAGATCGAGAGGTCGAGCAAAAACCCAACCACTAAAATATTCCATAGGTGACAAAACCCCGACACTGGAATTGGAGTTACATAATTTTCCCCTTAAATTAAAAAACATTACTTAATATCCTAGCTAGAGGTGTAAGTATATATGGGATATATACAAAAATTATTTTTATAAATTGTGATTTCTACTAAAAAATGTTTTCTTTCAGCGCATTTCTAGCGACGCTGGACGTATCTAACCAGTTGATCTAATTCGTTTTCATTTCTTTTCAGTACCACAAGTAACCAGGCAACAATGCTACCGCTAGCACCAAATAAACCATCTTCAATACTTTTGGAACAAAAAAATCCAATGGAAAGTGAAACATTCGATTTATTTAGAACAAGCAAAAATGCAAATCCTTTAGTAAATCAGCAATTGACATCACCTATATTTGAAGTGAATTCACCTGCAATTAATAAAGATTTCTTGTGTGTAAGCCAGCCAATAAACTACATTTATTCAATGCAAAGCAATCCGTTAGAAAACAATCCTAGCAAAATCAATAATTTATTGAACACTGAAAGTAGTATCAATAAAAATAATAAATCTAATAAAAATGATTTAATTTCATTAACACATCAAGATATAATAAACTTTTTGAAGTAATCCAGTTCCCATATATAAGAGATTATATTTTAAAATATTCTAAAATGTAATGTGTACATATTATCTTTGACTATTTAAATTATGAACATAAAAAATTAAAAAATATACACTACAGTGACTCAACTTTTTGATCACATAATCAATTGCATTTCATTGAGTTTAATTTCTCTGGCTACAAAATAATGAAATTGAAATAATGTTGTGGAGATTTTAATCTCTCTTAAGTTAGGAAGTAAAAGTGCAATAATTTTTTTTTTGAGATTGTCCACACTTCAAAGTAATATGATCCAAAACAATGTAAAAGTGTATTTCTAAGCAAATTGTACCATAAACAGTTTTAAGCACGAGGTCGATCGAATGCTGTATTCTTTTAATGCTGCAAAAAGATTGTTAGATTTTGATCTCAGAATTTTTTTCAAGCGGATTATATAATATGACTATACTAATAATAACAATTTCGTGGGATTTTTTTTTGGCAAATAAAAAAGCTATAATCACTTCTGTAAGTCACTGTATACATAAAATAGTTTCTCTTAACTACTAAATAACTGTTATATTATATTCAAAAATTTAACTTATTAAAAAATAAAATCTATAAATTTGTATTTACTAATTGCTTGAAATTTAATTATAATAATTGTTCTGCCAGTGGTTAACCATTTCTAGTGCATATATTAACAGAGCCAGCAACCACATGCATGTGCAAAACCAACATAATACAGAAAAGGAATTAATCTTGGGTGGTTATGTTATTACATTTGGGAAAAAAATAAAACTTGCTTGGTTTTTGTTTCATTCGTCATCAAGAGCCGGAAAGAATTTCTATTCTAATTTTTTTACTCAAATCGATTTAAATCTCCCTCCTTGAGTTTAGGTTAGGTTATGTAGGAGTGGCTGGCTGGGGCTACAGAGACCCCAGCTACACTTGGGCCAGATTATGCCCATTGTGATCAGCTTTTCCAACGTTTTTAAAAGAAACGAAGATAGACTGATAGGTCTGAGATCACGGTGGTTCACATGCTTCTACTTGCCTTCTACAAACCTTGGAAGATCCAGCGATTGGTCCTCATCAACAAGCGGAAAGGTGATCCTGAGTCTCCATCAGCCTACCGACCCCTGTGCATGTTGGACACGATGGGAAAACTACTGGAGAAGCTGCTAAAGGCACGCCTTCAAACGGCGGTCGAGCGTGCGGGCGGTCTGTCGAGGGCCCAGCATGGTTTCCGACGAGGCCACTCCACGATAAGCGCAATCCATAAGGTCACCGATGCTGTACACATTGCCCGGCAAGGAAACCGCCGCACGAAGAAGGTTGTACTCCTGGCAACACTGGACGTCAAGAACGCCTTCGATTCTCTTCGATGGGAAGATATCCTAGACGCACTCCGAAACCAGTTCCAGGTTCCACAATACCTGGAACGGATCCTTCGGAGCTACCTTAGAGACCGCAAGCTTCTCTTCGAAACCACGGAGGGCCAACGATGCAAAGAGGTCACAGCAGGTGCCGCACAGGGCTCAATCCTAGGACCAGACCTGTGGAACATAGCCTATGATGGCATCTTGCGCATGGACATGCCACAAGACACCTTCATCACCGCAGGGGACACAGAAGAAGCAAACCTGAAACTGAACCAAGTAATGGGGCAAGTGCAGGAATGGCTCACAAGCCATGGGCTAAAGCTAGCGGCTGAGAAAACTGAGTTAGTCCTACTTACAACCCGACGAATCCCGCGCCAAGTTGAGTTTCTGGTAGGATCCCAGCCCATCACCAGCAAGAGCGCAGTCAAGTACTTAGGCATGCACCTGGACTGCAAGCTCTCCTACCGGGAACAAATAAAAGTGTCAGTAGGGCGAGCGGCAAAAGTTACCTTTTCACTCTCCCGGATCATGGCGAATATCGGAGGCCCGACCATGTCCAGGCTGAAGCTCCTCATGGCCATCACCCATTCCATCTTATTATATGGATGTGAGAGTCCTACAGAAGACAAATGGCTGCCGTGCAACGGCGTGGAGCTCTACGGATTATCAGCTCTTACCGTACTGTATCCGAGCCAGCTGCTCTCGTTATAGCAGGAGTGACCCCTATCGATCTACTGGCCGCAGAACGAAAGTACGTCCACGACCACAAGACGGAAGCGGGTACCACAACGGCGATGGTGGCTGCGAAGGTGCGAACGAGGCAGCGGTGGCAAGCCAGGTGGGACGCTGAAACTAGAGCAAGATGGACAGCGCGGCTTATCAGAGATGTGGCTGCATGGACAGAGCGGAGACATGGTGATGCCAACTTCTACGTCACCCAACTGCTATCCGGACATGGGGCTTTCAACAGGTACCTCCACAAGATGGGCAAGAAAGAGAGCGCTGCCTGCCAGTACGAAGACTCCGAAGAAGACGACGCCTACCATACCTTTTTCGAATGCAGCAGGTGGGCAGTGCAGAGGACCAGGTTGGAAGCGGAGATAGGCAGCATATCACCTGATACCGTCGTCGAAAAGATGCTATCCAGCAGCACCCACTGGACCAAAATCGCGACATACGCTGAAGTAGTGCTGAGAACTAAAATGAGAGAGGAAGGATATAGCATCCCCCCAAATGAAGATCGATTACAGCCTGACCGGCAAGATTAATTAATTAACCCGATGAAGAAAATGAAAAAGCCGGTCCCCTTTGGGGGTAAGAAAACGACACCACTCTGAAGTAATGCGAAAGCGGTTCCAGAGTGGATGGCGTCAAGGAGAAGAGGTCAAGATGTGGTTTTAGTGGGTGAAAGTCTCACACTACTTGGAATAGAACGGGCCTGTTCCACCTGCCTATCAGGTTTCCACATCAAAAAAAACAAAAAAACTTGCCTTGAAGATGAAGATGACGTTCCCAGCCTTTCAGAAGCTAGAGGTTGGGCCAAATCAACACAACCTTGAAAAATTGTGCGTAGCCAGGGTAGAATAGAGTCGGCAGCGTTTTGTAGCTCCGCAGGGACGCATCAAAACATGTTCAGCCTTATCCTTTTGTAAAGGTATTTGCTGCGAAATAGCTGTCAAACGTAACAAAGTTCACCATATACACGCCCTTACTCACAATAACATAGTTCTGCATTTATTAAGTTACACAATACTGCAATAGAATTAAGTTATACAGTACGATATACGATTCTTATCGATACATTTGAAGATCATCGAATCGATTACTATTCGACAAACGCAAAATAAAGATGAAATGTATGTATTATTGTATTTAAATGAGAAACCAATCACCCGAGTTTCGCAACTCGTATACAACACTTGGATACGAGTATAGTCGTATTTCATTTTTACCGAGGACGTTCTTTACGGTCATGAATTTTGACAGAAGTTGTATGCAAGTAACGCATACAAGTGTCGCAATCCTTTCTTATTTCCCTTTCGTATCTTTGTCGTATTTGTGCCATATTTTAGTCGTCTAGAAATTTGGGTACGACTCAGTGTACAAGTTAAGGGTTTGTTAAAAACAGAGTAAAGAGTTTTCCAACACGGACTTAACAATTTTTTTTAAATAAAACGCAAATCATTTGAGATATATTTCAAAAACTTTATTATTGAAGGTCGCTACTTCACGTTCGATGTTGGCTTTTGGCTGAGCTTTTCCAACGTCATCGGCTTGTTGGCATAAACCAATAAAGTTTCGATATAATTTCTACGTCCTTGTTAGATCTAGTTTTCGGGCCCACTGCCGGAATACCTATCCTTTGCTTTATTGCTTTGTAGCCAGCATATCCGAAAAGAGCAAATAAATTAATATGAAAAAAATCATACAGTTCTTCCAAATCGTATGCATCTCTATTTTCCTTTTTATTGTTTTTATTCCACAACTTGAAACAATTCACAAGAATCAACCCACGAAGTCAGATTGTGTGTTGCAATTTGCGAGGTTGTGCGTCCATATCTTCCAATTCGGGCCAATCGTGGAGCGATAACGCAGGCCATTCACAGTAACGTGACGGTCGGTATCGCCGATGAAAAAATATGGCCCAATAGCGCCGCCGGCATGCAAACCGCACCAAACAATTATTTTTTTTGGATGAAGTGGTAATTCATGAAGCAGATGTGGTTTTTCATCCGACCAATAACGCATATTTGCATTGACGAACCTATTGAGCCAAAAATGAACTTCGTCATTGAAGACGATTTTACGATGAAATTCATCTTGGCACCTCTTCTCCAGAACTCAATTGGAGAAGGTACGTCGTTTCAAATGGTCCATCGGCTTTAAATTTGAGTCAGGGTGATCTTGTATGGCTGTTAACCAAGATCCTTACGCTCAGATGCTATGTGGTCTGAGCGATGCCCAATTCTTTAGAACGCCGTGGAATTGAATGATTTGGATGGTTTGCTACGGACGCCTGAGCGGCAGCGACTTCGACCAACACGTTGTCTTTCTAACACGTCAACATCACAGCAATTTTTGCACTATTGCTTGTAGAACGCTTTTAACGTCAAAAATTTTTTATTATTTAATTAAGTTTTTATAAATTAAATTTAAAGCTGTCAAGTCCCTATTGGAAAACCCTTTATATGAATGCAGTAGTCCCCGGATAATTGCCCCTCGCTTAGTTGCGTTCGCTGTTTAATTAATCGAAAAACCAAACAAATAGAAAATTCCATAAGAAATGTATGCGAGACGGCCTTAATCCCCAAAATTCCTAAATGACAAAATCCCAGTGTTTTGAAAAATCCCCAAAACCAAAATCCCCAAAAACCAAATCCGTAAAAAAAAAACCCCAAGAACCGAAGCCACAAAGACAAAATCCCCAAGCATAAAAATCCCCAAAATCAATTTTCTACAGCAAATTAATTTTTGAAAAATCTACAAAAATTTTAACTATGTCAGCAACTACCAGGCAAGCGCCTGCGTACAAGTTATCTTCTCGCGATTTCACCGTTGGAACGACCAAAAAGAAAGAGCTGTCTGAATATCGACTGCCTTTATTTTGCGCGCCCGCTTCGCGTCGAGCCCGCTTCGGGTCGCAAGGGTTTCAACCCCCTCTCTGACGGGTTTAGACGCTCACGAGACTTTATCGCTCCGCTAAGTGTATGGCAACAACTGCCAGGCAGGCGCCTATACACATAAAAGAATCAGATCCGTTAGGCAATGTTCTTAAAAAATGTATATGCAACCGACCTCGTGGCTACTCAAAATCCAACAGTGTTCCCGTTTCAATAATTACTTATTAATTTTATTTAAGGAATTATCTTTTGGGGATTTTATCCATGGGGATTTTGTTCTTGTGGATTTTGTCTTTGTGGCTACGGTTCTTGGGGATTTTAAAAAAACGGGGATTTGTCATTTGGGGATTTTGGAATTGGGGATTTAGTCCGTCTCCCTAATAAATCGAACGGTTTATATGTAGAATATGCGCACCATTTCGTTTCAATACAAAAGTCCTATGGGGAAAGCTGGTCTCAAAAAATGCAAAAACATTTGCCCATTTTATGACTTTATTAATACGATAAATGCTTAAATATCGAAATTTTAATTACATACAACCAAACCCACTTTACATTTTTTACATTTGAAAATTAAAATCATAGATTTGTAATCAAAAATATTAGGGGTATTCACGATCCGATGCAACAAGTCTAGTAAAAGTGTAAAGCTTTATTTTTTTACACTAGATCGTGAACGCATTTTTTGCAATATTTTGTAACACTGAAGATAATGTCAATATTTGGCAATAGTTCTGTAATGACTAGGCTTTTTTAAAATTGATTTTTGTTAATGAAATTATGCCAAAAAAAGTGAAAAAGAAAATTTATTAAATTTTTATGAGATGATGAGGATGAATGATTTTTTGTTGAGTTGTCAATAAAATAGCAATTTTGCACCATCGTATTTTTTTCTTGCAATAGGGTCGGGGTACTAAAAATGCAAAGCTGCTGTAAGATTCTCTTCAGTAGGGCAGAGTTGGGCCACGCAAATTTCTTAAGAACAGCAAGCACTACGAAAACAAGATCAGATATGAATGAAAAGGACACACTAACTAACAAACTTTTTGTTTTTGAAGTAAAAAAGTAAAAACAAAGTTTACATTATTAATATTTTAGTGGCGAAAATGTGGACATTTCACATTAAGGTGCAGTTTTTTTATGAGGCACGCTATTATGTTTTAGTATTCCGTTTAAAAAATTTAACTGTTTTGAGTATTTTTTTAATTATGACGTAAAATTTACATTAAACTAGATGTGGGGTAAGTTTGTCCAGGTTGACCAACACGTCCCTCTGCATAAAATGGAAAGAATAACTTATATTTTTAGTGAGCTCAGCTGTTCCCAGTGAACTTCAATATATTTCCTCAGCAAAGTGGGGCTGATAATGCCTAATGTGCATGGCATCATTCTCTAAGTGTCGAAATTGGGCTCATAAGAAGTGCTCCCCTGAACTTGACGCCATTTTGATTTGTAATGATTTACAATAACGAAAATTTCTTACTTGTTGCGTTTCGACAAAAATGTTCCATTATAAATTCATCGTTTTTGTCCTTTATGGAGCTCATTTTCCCACTTTTAAGCCCCTAGTCCCACTTGTCCCGCTATTGGGGCAAGGTGGGCCACTTCGACTTGGCGCATTTGAGACAACATTATTCTTCTGCGGTTACATTTTTTCAATTTTTCTAAATTTCATAAAGAAGCCAGATATTCATTCTTTCAATTAATATTATGTATTATGATTAGGTTGGTATTTATAGGACTTCAAAAAAAAAAAAAAAAAAAATGGCCCAATTAGCTCTACCCTACATTTTGTGGACAAACAATTTTACACTTTTACACTTTTACGACGTTACAAGACCAGTTGCATCGGATCGTGAATATCCCTATTGTATTTTAATAGCATTAGTTGTCTTTGTGCTCAACATTTATATGTGGTTGAAGTGAAATTGCTGAAGGAGAAGCATTTAAACTTGTCCGATGACAGGGTTGCTGCATCCGTCTTTGGCGGCAATGACCAGTATTGCTTGTTTCATTCGTTCCCATTAGAAACGACATATGACAGTTTATGTCCAGCTTTGAGCTATCTCTTGGTAGAAGATATATAGATCCATCTGAAGCTTGTTGCAGACTATATTTCGAAGGCGAACAGAGATTTCCTTCGGCATCCCTTAAGAACTTGAGAAAGAAAAAAAGAAAAATGTTTTTAATAAAATATGAATGGTTTATATTAATCAATTAAATAGTTTTTTATCTATACAACCAATACAACAAAAAACAGAAAAAAACTAGGTAACTCAGTTGAATTAAAAACACAAAAATTGTTATTTATAATTAAATAATTGCAAATAATTTTTGTCCAACACTGTAAAAATCATGTGCGAGTCTATTGACGTATTTAGTTATTGATAACGCAAAAACAAAAAACTTTTTATGATAATTATTATGCATAATTCGAAGCCGAACTCCAGGGCAATCAGGTAATTGCAAAACATTGCCACGATGATTGCAACCAGAGTTATTTAAATTGACACCAAAGAGCTCGGCGTGAGCGAAAAACAAATCACCAAAAAAATCCCACACACAATCCCGACACTACACAGTGGTCGAATTAGCCAATCTAATTAAATAAAATAAATCCGAAAATGCGTTCAAAAATGTACAGCTTAAGATAGTAATTTTTTCATAGTACATTTAGCTAGTTATTGAAAATTGAACTTAAGAGAATTTATTTAATTTTCAACGGGAGCGAGAGTTTAGAGATTCAAGTGGATCAGGCTTAAGGTTTCTGTGAAGTATCCCCTTTTAGATAGTGTTAAGACTTCTTGAGCGTTTTTGCGAGCGCCATAAACCTTGTTTCAATTTTTGGAGTGATCTGCCCAATTTGTTATCAGGAAGTTTGCGACTCCAAAGAGTGCATTTTTACTGTTGTCGAATAAATGGCTTAAGAATATCCTATTCTTTTTATCAAAAATAAGAGTCAATAACAGTATCCATAAGTTTTTGTCTGTTCATGTTTTTTTTTTTTTTTAAATCTTTTTATATCTCTGTCGATCAATAAGCCAATAAAACACGATTTTTATTCTCAAAATAAATTACTTATGCTTAAAAAAAACTAAACAAAAAAAATATTAGAGTACCAAGGACCTTGGTACCTTGGTTACCTTGGGCCATGGTGCATATTTTCCATATTTCTTATGTTCTCAAGGTTAGTAAAATATGGTTATAGGTACCCAATAAAGCAAAAAACGTTCTTTAAAAGCATGATTCTCCTTTACATTTTAATTTTGTCCAGAGAGATTGGCAAATCCGACCACTGTTCACTGGTCAAAGCCTCATAATTTTCAAATACAAAATAAAACGAAAAATACTTGATGTCGGAGAGGCTGGGATAAGTATTTATGCGATATAAAAGCGCTGGTTGCCCTGCGCTGGATATGTAACTAAAATCTAGTTAATGTAATAGAGTGCTATAAGCTATAAGTGTGCTATAAGCTTACCTGAAATATGTGCTGATGTAGTGCTGCAAATTTATTTGCAATGCGTTTTTTTTCAGTTGCTATGAGAGCTCTATCGCTATACAGCTTCTCTTTTCTGCGACGAACTTCTTTTACTTCACCCTCAAGAGAAAGTATTTGGTCTAATTTTCTTTTGCGGCAATTCTGAGCGGCTACTTTATTTTTACCTCTTCTCCTTATATCTCGTATGAGCGATAACTGATTTTCAGTAAGATCATACTTAGATATACGCTCATTGAATTCATCCATTGGAAGATTTATTATGTCCATAACCGGGATTGGCACATTTAAATTCCGTGCACGTTTTTCATCACGTGTTAAATGCCCGTCAATTAAAATTTCTTTACTTTCTGAGTTTTCTCTAGATAAACGTGACATTGCTATTGTATTGTTTAGTAAAGTATACGTGTGATTGTGTCTTATTAGGTTTTGTGGGCGTATTGCATGATTTGAAAATTTATCGCGATCCGACTTCCCATTTGATTGGATCAATTTCGTCGTACCTTTAACATCTGGTGAAGGTAACATTTCTTCTGCGCAGTCATTATACGGCGTATTTTCAATTATGTTTTCGATCCCATCGCACTCACTGGTCGAATTATTTGAGTGCAAAAAATGTATCGCAGAATGAATATTTGAATTTTCAGGCATTTGTTCTTGAAAATACCTTTTGCCGAACATATGATATTTTTTTTGAGCGACCGGCATTTGCCTAGTAGTAAAACTACGACTGTTGGAGCTGAAGTCATATGGCCCATAGTAATTTCCTTGGTGATAATCTTGACCTGAGTCGCTTCCCTCACCCCATTCGCCGTCCGATGTTGAAGGAACTCGTTCAGATCCCAGTGAGCTGACAGCACTGTCGCAAGATAAATCCAATCTTTCCGTTACATTATTGGTGCCTCCAGAATTGTTTGCGTTAATTGTTTTATCCACCGACTGAGCTTCCACTGTATTTGAGGTCTCTACAGGTATGATACCACCGTGATTGCAAACTGTAGACCCTGGCGAAAAAAAATAACGTTATAATATTCATAAAATCCGTTAAAACTCCAGATTAATGTAAAAGCCAACACTAATGCTTGCTTAACACTAATCCTACCATGCGCGGCCAAATGACCGTTTTGAAATTTCGTTTAACAAATTCTCGTATACTCCGCCACTTTTTACTATCGATAAAGATAAATAAAACTTTGTAAATAGAAAAGCGGAGAGCGATTTGAAGCACCAGAAAAATATTTTGATTACTATGCAATTGTGGGCGCCGTGGCTTAATCGTTAGCGAGTCGGACTGTTAAGCGAGAGTACCCTGGTTCGAATACAGCTCGGGGAAAAAAACACCACAAACAATTTTCACGGCCCCACCTCTAGCGAACGACTGACAATTCTCCTGGAGTACTTCTGTCATGGAAAGTTTTCGCAATTCAGAAAGTTCCCCACAGGTGGAAAGTTCCCAAGACAGAAGTACTCCAGGAGGATTATCAGTCGTTCGTTGAAGGTGGGGACGTGATGTTATTTCCCCGGGCTGGATTTGAACTCTCGGTTGAAAGTCCGACGCATTAGCCGATTATGCCACGGCGCCCATGATCAATCTATTAAGGTGTATATGTTTTATAAAGCCGTAGTTTGATCGATCATGATAGGATTAGGTACACATGAAATGTCGGTAGTTGATGTATTCTATAGAAAAAGTTTTTTTTATTACTAAAGTGTTAACTCAAAAATCAAAGTAAAGGCATAGTAATATAAAATCGTATTGAGATCATCCGATGTAGAAAGTATTGAACTTTAGCTAGTCGATAAGTTTTATGAGGCACAAAAAACAAGCATGTGCGCTGATTGTAGTAAAGATTCGACAATAACATGCAAAAAAAAACGTCAAGATTCATCAACTTTCTTTAAGAAGAACTACTTACTTTCGTTTCCAGTTATATCCATCATTTGTATACATTCTTCGGTTAAAAATGAGCTCAAAAACCCTTCAGTATGGTTTAAATCTGTGGTAGAGTTGTTCTAATCAAATATGAAAAAAGGGAAATTGTTAATTACTAAAAAAATAAAGTAAATTATTATTCTAGAATAGTTGCAGATGGGATTATAATTTACTTCAGATTGTGTTAAGTAATATATTTTTTTTTTTTCATACAGAATAGATAAGATTAGCAGTTTTCAATATACATATAGTAGTTGTAGTATTAAAAGTGCAATTTTCTCCATTAATAAATCGAAAAAAAAAGAACGGAATAGCAAGAACATAAACAAATAGCTTGCCCTTTTGGTCTAATAGATGGCCTATTGCAATAATAATAACTATTGCATCAATTTCATGATGTGTCAAGTTTTTTTTTTACATAGTTTTGTAGAATTTAAAGAGACATTTTTTGAAAATTGAATGTCTGGTAGTTTTTGATTGTCATTCTAAAAAACGGTAACACAAAGAAAGCAGACAGTATTATTTATGAACACATATAACTTGAGAAAATGTCATGCTTGCATTTGCCGGGGCAGATATGGCCCTCTGATTAAAGTTTCACCAGGATAACGATCCAAAACATAGATCGAGTCTTATGAAAAACTCATACAATTAGTTCAAAACTCTTACCGGCATCACAAAATTTTTCTTTTATAATAAAAAAGATATAAAATCAAAATCATAGCCACAACATAATATGTAATAATTGTGCACAAAATTAAAAATTTCTTTATAATAAATAAACTGCTTCTTATTTATTTACAATAGCTTCCTTTAAGCAAGGAAACGCCAAATGATGAATCATTTGTACTATGAAACCGTATGGGCTAATATGACCCAAGGGACTGTAGTGTAACAGGGGCGGATGAAAGCTAAAAACCAAATTAATTTATTAGTTTTTTGATTCGATATCCATGTTAGCAAGAGGATGGCAACTTGATGAAAAAGGTGTACTACGGTAGCCATGGTCAGGAGTTATAAGCCAATAAACCGAAAAATAATTGGAGAGGATGGTGCGTCAGGTCCTAAAAATTACTGACAAATTACTAAAATAAATTTTGAATAAAATTTCGCTGAAATCCAATGAGTGATGTACCATTGTTTGAGACTTGGAACGTTGTACTCTGGTGGTTAAAGTGAGTAACTAGTGACCTATATAGAATTTTTATAGCTCGTTAGCGGTATTTAACTTGTATGGAAAATTTTAAAACAATATCAAATAAAAATACAAATTTGAATACGAAATACAAAAGTTAGAATTATAGTTGTAATTGAAATGTCTTCAGAAAATGTGTAAGTGTTTATTTAAATAGAATTCAAGTGCTTAGGAGTGAAATTAATTCAAAAACCTGGGCATAAAAAAGTAAGCAAAGCACTTATGTTGTATGTGTAATATGTGATAAGTGTAAAGTGTGATAAATGATTTATTTATCACTTATGTGTTGAATTATAAATCATGAGCTTGGATACAAATCAATTGATAAAAAAAAGAGTTTTTTTTACATCTAGGTGTTTGTTTGTGTCTGGAATTTGGGGTGCGCTCCATGTTCTTAAACCGTCTACCATTAACTAGAGCGGAGGTTTATTTGCACTTTTGTATTTGAGGCGTTAAGTTTGATGCTGATTCTTTTCCTTGCTTGTTGTTACTTGGGGCTTAACAGAGCCCCTTCTACACCTTCGGTCTGATACTGAATTCGACTACAAAAGAGGTAAAGCCTAACATGGAAATTGCTTAAGATTTCCATTTCGCAATATTTTTTATTGTTTTTCCTTTTTAAGTTCTATTAAATTCAAACTATATTGAGTTGAGAGTCCACAATTCAACAGGTCTATTTCACTGTGCAAAGAAAAGGTCTACATTTTCAGTGTTCAAGATACAATGTTGAAAATCCCTTCAGCACCTATTGTCAAGCACCAATATAAAAGCTTTAACTCTTAAATAATTAATAAAAACGATTTTTTCAACGAATCTCCGAAAATCCATACAAATTTATACCAGGCAAGAAACTGTTTCATTCAACGGGTTCAAATCGCAGAACCAGAGGCTCTGCAACTAGTTTCCGAATCATGAATAGGTCTTCAAAAACAAAATAGGGGTTTTAAATTTTTGTTTAAATATTTAGAGATACTTAGCTAAGAAAGCATAGCTTTAAAAGTTTTCAACAGAAAGAAAAAAAATAGAGAAGGAACTTAATTATTATTAATTTTATTATATTAATTAATATTTTTGAATTAATTGCTTACACTGAAATGTTTGATGCATTGAATTTCTCCGTTCAAATACTCTGCATTTAAGTCCATGCCTGCTTCCATATTGTGAGCAAAATTGTTTTGAAAACAGCCGTCATCTCTATTCGGGTTATGAAGAGAGTGCTGCCTTGCAGCGTAAGCTAAAATATTGGGACTGTTCTGCAAAAAATTTTTAGTGTATTAATAAACATATGAATAAACGAATAAAGCTACTACCTTTGCTGGATAATGCCCATGATAATGCGTATATGGTGATATATCTGGATTTACTCCATAAAACCCTGGCACAGGTGTTATCAGGTTTGTGAGATCTTGAATTCTGGTATCCGTTCTCAAATGACATGTTAAGTTTGTCGTTTTTTCCTGTCCAGAAAAAAGATTTAGAATTGAATAACTAAAAGGCAATAGTTGACCATAAAAAGTAGCATTCATTATTCATAAGGAATACATGATTTAAATATCACTTTATTAGATTCAAAACAAACAAAAAATGACCATACTTCTGTAGTTTCACAGATTCCTTGTCGGCAAGTATTGTTTTCATTTTCATGTTTTTGATTCGGCGACGAACACCAAAAAGATTGCATGATTAAAGATATATCATCCACATGCGCATCTACCAAATCCGAAGAGGATTTTTCTGCAACATTTGTTTGGGAAGGTTCCTCGTACTTTTCAGTCTAAAAATAAAGAAAAACATGGTAAAATTAACATATGATTAATAAGGTAGATAAGCCCAGAGTTATGACAAAATCACAAGGTGTATAAAATAATTGGTAAAAAAGAGCATGATCTAAATTTCATTTCATTTCATTTCATTTCATTTTTATTCATTCCAGCTTACATAAAGTTATACAATTTTAGATATACAGAATATAGATATAAGCAAGAAGATTATCATTCTGTAACTGAAAAAGTTAGTGTTGAATGATTCCATAGGTATTTAAATACTATATTAATTATGTAGTGAGGGGTGAAGTACAATAAGATGGTAAAGGATGGAAAATTCAATTCAGTTCAATAACAAATTTAAAAATTAACAATGAGTTCAATAACAAAATTAAAAATTAACAATAAGTTCAATAACAAATTTAAAAAATTAACAATAAAGACGAAAAAGATGGATTTTAAGGCACACGTCGAAAGACAGGATCAATGTTTGTATAATCAATACACATTCAATACATTTTTCAAAAAAGAATGAAAATTATTTATTTGTCTTATCTCAATGGGCAGATTGTTAAAACATCTAGGAGCAGTTATAGTGAAAAAGTGAGCAAATTTGGTTTTATGTGCGACAGGAATATTTACCAAAGCAAGATTATTAATACGTAAGTTATGATAATACGACGCCCTAGTTTGAATGTTACCACTACGCTTGAAAAATTCTCTAAGAATTTTGAATATGTAAAGGTGTCTTAAAGGAAGAATATGTAAATCTTTGAAAAGAGGCCAACAGTGAGTTATGCGAGTTTTACCGCAAATTATTCTAACTAAACATTTTTGAGTCTTAAATAAGGGATTAAATGTATTATCATAAGCTCCTCCCCAACTTGAAATACCGTATTGGAGTTTTGAGTTTGCCAATGCATGGTAGAACATTGTAAGTATTTGCTTAGAACAATAAGGTTTTAAGAGGTATAATTTGCGAATTACCAGCATCATGTACGATTTAGTAGCTTGAATATGAGCTTTCCAATTTAAGTTAAAATCAATTAAAACACCTAGGTACTTATACTCGCTAACAGATTCAATTTTAAAACATTTATTAGAGCATGGGATCGCGTCATAATAGTTTACCCGATCACAACTATGAACAGTTAAATCAAACCTCTTGCAGTCATATGCATGAAATACCATATCAAGATCGAACTGATTACCTCCTAACATTTTAAATGATTGAAATTCTTTGACATTCTTCCTTTATAACCAAAATTAAGAAAAAAATAACTTAAAATGTTTTTTAATAAAACATTTTCAACGAAGTATAAAATGGAGCACCTGGGTTATATAATGGTGACCAAAAATCTCACAGCACAAGTGTCCATCATGTGAATCAAGATGATATGATGATTCATGTCTTCACTGACGACAGAAATGATTGGTGGATTAAAGGGACGAGGCTCATATTACTATTAACGACACCTTTTAAAAATCATCGAATTTAGTTTTTTAATTATTATTCATTTGTAGGAATACGTATGTAGTTATTTTATGTAGGAAGAACCAAACTTATCAAAGCAACAAGATAATGCTATGGGGATAAGCAGGTTTCACAAAAACAACACAAGCGATTTAGTTATCTTATCCTGCTGGCAGAAAAGCAATAGACAACATATGGGTGCACAAATTTAAAAGACATCGTTTTGAAGGAATTCAGACTCAAAAATGAACTACGTGGGAAACCGGAAACGTTAGTTGATGTAGATGTTGTAAATGTAAAGTTTGAAGGGTGGTATTACGTTGGAAGAATGGAATAGATGCCAATCTTATTTTGATTGAATAAAGTTTATGGAAGAATAATTTTGGGTTTCACATTTTTATTATAAAACTAGCTGACCCGGCGAACTTCGTACCGCCATATCTTTAGGGTTTCGTTCCAAAGGAATAACGAAACCCTTATAGAAACACTTCGGTGTCCGTCTGTCTGTCTGTCCTCTTTTTTGTGTATAATTTCGAAATTCCTGAAAGACTTGGTTTACTATTTACGCTTGCCTTGGCTTCGCACAATCGTGGACTGAGGAAATGTAATACTGGGAAATTAAAATCAGTTGGATTATTTGACAATAATGAGAAAATATCTTTTTTTTTGCAATAAAACCATATATATATTAATGAATAACAATTAAATACTTTAAATATAACTATTGTAAGGCCTTATCATACACAATATTTTTAGTTTTTTTTCTGAGGCAAAAAGAAATAGCGCCCATGATTTGCCGACTCGCGAGCACGCAACGTAATGAGAAAAACAGGGAAATTCCACGTTCATTTCACACACTTCTAGTGATTGGCCTTGGGATTTGTTAATTGTCATTGCGAATGCTTGGTGCACTGGAAACTGGACACGTTTGAATTCAAAAGGGAGATCGGTTGGAAATATTGGTATTCTTGGGATTAGAACATCCTCGCCCTTAAACTTTCGTCGCTTTAATCAAATTTCCTTAACGATGAGTCTTGTTCCATTGCACAATTTTGGTTGATTTAAATTGCGTTACATTATTATCACGGAGCCAACCTTGAGCTGTAAGTTGTAGGATGGTAATCCTGCCAAATCTAATGAATTTAGGAATTCAGTTGGATAATTTACAACTTCATTTCGATCGATAATGGAATCGATCGACTTAAATGAATGTATTTGTCCATAGATTTCATTCTGGATTTTTATATTTAAATCATCAACATCCTTATTTTTTGCTGCTAATATAGCTCGTTCGCTCAACCAAACATGGTTTTTATAATTTACTCCAATATTTAGGAACACTTTCGATATCAATTGTTCTTTTGACGATGTGAACTGACAAAAATTTGAAATGAGGCCAGTAGAAGGGCCAGCAGGCATTTTCCCATCGCCAATGTCTAATAACGCGCTTGAAAACAGTTCCGTCGATAAGTCATTTTGTAATGCAACTCGCATATTAGTTACTAACTTAATTTTTTTTACGTATCGCCATCAGCAGCTCTTGACCTAGAAGCGTTTGGCGAAAATCTCCAGCCAGTAGAATCATCGCGCCTCCGAAGAGATTCTGATTGCTACCACAAATGAGCCAATACAGATACCCAACTTCTACTTCTCTTGCCCCTTGATTTTATTTGACAGCGTTTTTTATACCATTTTGTGTCTGTGAATACGTGTGAGAGCTTTGAACAACAAATCAAACGAATGTGCGTGAAAATGATGAGCAAGTGTTCGGTGTTCCTGAATTACTGTCAAAACGCTTCCTGTATTTCAGCTACATTCGTGAATTACTGTCAAATTCATCGATGGACGAGGGGAAATAGCCGCTGTACAGTTGGGTGTCTTCTTCTTAACTCGCTTTCCTTTAGTCTTCTTTGTCCTGTGGTTGCTGTTATATTGAGCTGCAAGTCTTCCTTTATATTTGTAGCAAAAGATAAGGGATTTTTTTATTGTACCATCGTCAGTTGATGGTGACGATGGCCTTGATGGTCTTCCGTTTTAGGTGTCTATATTAGGTTGTCTGTGATTGCTACGCAAATCTCTTAGTGGTCGATCGAGTGCCTCTAATGCGCGTTTGTGCGCCATCGGGCACGCATTATAAGCTTACAATTCTGTAGCACTTTCGCCATTGCTGATGTTTTGGTTATTTAATGGTTATTTATTACATGTCGGTTCATCTATTGCTTGCAAATTTAATGGAAGTTTGAGCGCCGAGTGAGCGGTTCGTCCACCTTCTAATAGTGTAGCTGCAATCCCAGATGATGCTACTGCCAGTGCGATCTTACTTGAGATCAAAAAAGTCTTACCCGTTCCACCCGGTGCGTCCAGGAAAAAAAATCCTCCGTTGTCGACATTAACTGCTTTCATTATCGTGTCGTAAGCTGTTTTTTGCTGTTGATTTAAAAGTGCGACTTTATTTTGCACTGATTGACTTAAAGCATTTCTATCGTATTGGCGTTCTCGTTCAAATTCACGATTGAATACATCACATGCACATGCATGAGGCGATTAGGTGCAGGCATTCCTAAGTCATGCAACATTTTGCCAGACATCATCAAGCACAAATCCTCTAAAGAGATCAATACCTCATTGTAGATTTCAGCGCAAATTTCAAGTCCAGGATTTTCTGTTGGTGAACGTAGTCGATACACAATGTCTTTGTATTTGTTGCACAAATTTTGTGGATTTGATGGGAAGCCCGTTGAAATTCGGATGGCAAAAAGTGATCGTATTTGATGCGAAGTAGATGAAATAACAGCATCAGCAAGTGTGTGGTCCCAATGGATATCATTCTCCAGTAAGTGTAATCGTTGACAGGCTTCTCGATATGTTGCGCACAATTCACCATTGAACATTCGTAGAGATTCAAATGAAGTTGGCCCACGAGTATTAAGTAGCAATAAATGCAAGTAAAAACATTCGTCACTGTTTGGGTGCACGGTGTAAATGCGCCCCAATGCATCGGTTGAATATACATCCACGTATCCTGGTACAGGCTGTCCTTGTTTTCGGCGTTGGAATTTTTTATGTGACGCATTCCACGTAAAATATTTCGGTATTTCCGAGTAAAGCAATGTTCTCGCATGTGGATCGCTCGCGCATGTCTCGAAGAAGTTTGTCAGCGTTGTCGCTGGTGGTCGTTCAGCTCTTTGTGCTGCGTTCTCTGCCGTTAAATATACTCGTTGTCCATTCCCCAAGTGAACAGCTAAATCAGCTACTGTCGGATGACGTTCATGTATAGGAAATGAAAAGATTCTCCAAACAGCCTCATTGCTGCTAACATTTTCCCATCTGATCTTGTGAAACTTCATCGTTGTTGCCATGCCATGTCGTTTCCTTTCGTGACGCATTTGCAAACATATTTAATAGATTTGACCGAATTGCAGTACTCAACATTATAATGCGCCTTAAATGTTTTAGAAAGCAGTGGCGAGTATGGAACAATCCAACTGTTGGTAACAACGACATCCTTATTTTTGACTTTCAACGTTATTGTTCTCCCGTTATCTTCTACAGAGCGACGACTATTTAAACAATTTAACCAAGTGATTTTTTTCATGGAAAAGTTGTTGCAGCTGCATAACAATTTCCCTCCTAACTGAACTATTGATAGCACAGCGTTGAGTTACTTCAGCTTCAGGATTTCCCAAGAAATTAAGAAATTTACTAGCACAACATAACCCTGGTGGTTCGAGTCGAAATCTTAAAGCATTGCAATATATACAAAGAATGCTCATTGCTCCGAAATCGACAGATTTGTCGCTGGCGTAATTGATTGTATCTAAATCCCAAACGTTAGTAATTGATTGTTTCGTTTGATAGTCTATTTTGTTGCATCTCGTTTGAAGTTGATTGTATGGGTAGTTCTGGAGTCGCGTGAAATCTCGCTTGAGAAATTCTAATTCTATTTCTCTCCAAATGCTGCCTTCACTCTTTTTCAGTCTCATTATTTCGCATATTGTAAACCCTATTCAAGTTACGCGTGCGCCGGCCGATGTTTTGACACCTTGTTCGTGGCATTTTGTTTTATATATTAAATCACACTATATAAAACTTTAAATGTCTGTCCTGTTTTATAGAACGAACGTTGAGCACTCAAATTACGTATGTAAACTTTCCGAGGTGCGAACCTAGTACGGAAGATTACCGGATAAAAATGTTACGATTAATAGTATTATTCTAGACCAGATGCCACATCCTCTGCGCTATCGCTGCTAATGCGAAGCGTTTGCAAATCACTTTAATCTATTGAAAGGCTTAAATTGTAAGTGAAACACAACACACACTTCCACTTGTTTTGCAATATCTATTATTATTGTTTATCAATCTTTCACTACTACTAATACAACTCTGGATTAACTATTACAGCACTTTCCACGATCGAATATGTCTTTTTTTTTTATTTTGACCCTTCTATATAAACATTATCATTCCTTACATTTCTCACATCCTTAATTAGTTTTCACGCAGTGGATTTTTCCTATTTATTGACGTCATATCGGGTTTTTATTTTTCACCCGATCATTCCTTACATTTCTCACATCCTTAGTTACTTTTCTTGCTTACACAACAATTCACAAAGCAATAGACAACATATGGGTGCACAAATTTAAAAGACATCGTTTTGAAGGAATTCAGACTCAAAAATGAACTACGTGGGAAACCGGAAACGTTAGTTGATGTAGATGTTGTAAATGTAAAGTTTGAAGGGTGGTATTACGTTGGAAGAATGGAATAGATGCCAATCTTATTTTGATTGAATAAAGTTTATGGAAGAATAATTTTGGGTTTCACATTTTTATTATAAAACTAGCTGACCCGGCGAACTTCGTACCGCCATATCTTTAGGGTTTCGTTCCAAAGGAATAACGAAACCCTTATAGAAACACTTCGGTGTCCGTCTGTCTGTCTGTCCTCTTTTTTGTGTATAATTTCGAAATTCCTGAAAGACTTGGTTTACTATTTACGCTTGCCTTGGCTTCGCACAATCGTGGACTGAGGAAATGTAATACTGGGAAATTAAAATCAGTTGGATTATTTGACAATAATGAGAAAATATCTTTTTTTTTGCAATAAAACCATATATATATTAATGAATAACAATTAAATACTTTAAATATAACTATTGTAAGGCCTTATCATACACAATATTTTTAGTTTTTTTTCTGAGGCAAAAAGAAATAGCGCCCATGATTTGCCGACTCGCGAGCACGCAACGTAATGAGAAAAACAGGGAAATTCCACGTTCATTTCACACACTTCTAGTGATTGGCCTTGGGATTTGTTAATTGTCATTGCGAATGCTTGGTGCACTGGAAACTGGACACGTTTGAATTCAAAAGGGAGATCGGTTGGAAATATTGGTATTCTTGGGATTAGAACATCCTCGCCCTTAAACTTTCGTCGCTTTAATCAAATTTCCTTAACGATGAGTCTTGTTCCATTGCACAATTTTGGTTGATTTAAATTGCGTTACATTATTATCACGGAGCCAACCTTGAGCTGTAAGTTGTAGGATGGTAATCCTGCCAAATCTAATGAATTTAGGAATTCAGTTGGATAATTTACAACTTCATTTCGATCGATAATGGAATCGATCGACTTAAATGAATGTATTTGTCCATAGATTTCATTCTGGATTTTTATATTTAAATCATCAACATCCTTATTTTTTGCTGCTAATATAGCTCGTTCGCTCAACCAAACATGGTTTTTATAATTTACTCCAATATTTAGGAACACTTTCGATATCAATTGTTCTTTTGACGATGTGAACTGACAAAAATTTGAAATGAGGCCAGTAGAAGGGCCAGCAGGCATTTTCCCATCGCCAATGTCTAATAACGCGCTTGAAAACAGTTCCGTCGATAAGTCATTTTGTAATGCAACTCGCATATTAGTTACTAACTTAATTTTTTTTACGTATCGCCATCAGCAGCTCTTGACCTAGAAGCGTTTGGCGAAAATCTCCAGCCAGTAGAATCATCGCGCCTCCGAAGAGATTCTGATTGCTACCACAAATGAGCCAATACAGATACCCAACTTCTACTTCTCTTGCCCCTTGATTTTATTTGACAGCGTTTTTTATACCATTTTGTGTCTGTGAATACGTGTGAGAGCTTTGAACAACAAATCAAACGAATGTGCGTGAAAATGATGAGCAAGTGTTCGGTGTTCCTGAATTACTGTCAAAACGCTTCCTGTATTTCAGCTACATTCGTGAATTACTGTCAAATTCATCGATGGACGAGGGGAAATAGCCGCTGTACAGTTGGGTGTCTTCTTCTTAACTCGCTTTCCTTTAGTCTTCTTTGTCCTGTGGTTGCTGTTATATTGAGCTGCAAGTCTTCCTTTATATTTGTAGCAAAAGATAAGGGATTTTTTTATTGTACCATCGTCAGTTGATGGTGACGATGGCCTTGATGGTCTTCCGTTTTAGGTGTCTATATTAGGTTGTCTGTGATTGCTACGCAAATCTCTTAGTGGTCGATCGAGTGCCTCTAATGCGCGTTTGTGCGCCATCGGGCACGCATTATAAGCTTACAATTCTGTAGCACTTTCGCCATTGCTGATGTTTTGGTTATTTAATGGTTATTTATTACATGTCGGTTCATCTATTGCTTGCAAATTTAATGGAAGTTTGAGCGCCGAGTGAGCGGTTCGTCCACCTTCTAATAGTGTAGCTGCAATCCCAGATGATGCTACTGCCAGTGCGATCTTACTTGAGATCAAAAAAGTCTTACCCGTTCCACCCGGTGCGTCCAGGAAAAAAAATCCTCCGTTGTCGACATTAACTGCTTTCATTATCGTGTCGTAAGCTGTTTTTTGCTGTTGATTTAAAAGTGCGACTTTATTTTGCACTGATTGACTTAAAGCATTTCTATCGTATTGGCGTTCTCGTTCAAATTCACGATTGAATACATCACATGCACATGCATGAGGCGATTAGGTGCAGGCATTCCTAAGTCATGCAACATTTTGCCAGACATCATCAAGCACAAATCCTCTAAAGAGATCAATACCTCATTGTAGATTTCAGCGCAAATTTCAAGTCCAGGATTTTCTGTTGGTGAACGTAGTCGATACACAATGTCTTTGTATTTGTTGCACAAATTTTGTGGATTTGATGGGAAGCCCGTTGAAATTCGGATGGCAAAAAGTGATCGTATTTGATGCGAAGTAGATGAAATAACAGCATCAGCAAGTGTGTGGTCCCAATGGATATCATTCTCCAGTAAGTGTAATCGTTGACAGGCTTCTCGATATGTTGCGCACAATTCACCATTGAACATTCGTAGAGATTCAAATGAAGTTGGCCCACGAGTATTAAGTAGCAATAAATGCAAGTAAAAACATTCGTCACTGTTTGGGTGCACGGTGTAAATGCGCCCCAATGCATCGGTTGAATATACATCCACGTATCCTGGTACAGGCTGTCCTTGTTTTCGGCGTTGGAATTTTTTATGTGACGCATTCCACGTAAAATATTTCGGTATTTCCGAGTAAAGCAATGTTCTCGCATGTGGATCGCTCGCGCATGTCTCGAAGAAGTTTGTCAGCGTTGTCGCTGGTGGTCGTTCAGCTCTTTGTGCTGCGTTCTCTGCCGTTAAATATACTCGTTGTCCATTCCCCAAGTGAACAGCTAAATCAGCTACTGTCGGATGACGTTCATGTATAGGAAATGAAAAGATTCTCCAAACAGCCTCATTGCTGCTAACATTTTCCCATCTGATCTTGTGAAACTTCATCGTTGTTGCCATGCCATGTCGTTTCCTTTCGTGACGCATTTGCAAACATATTTAATAGATTTGACCGAATTGCAGTACTCAACATTATAATGCGCCTTAAATGTTTTAGAAAGCAGTGGCGAGTATGGAACAATCCAACTGTTGGTAACAACGACATCCTTATTTTTGACTTTCAACGTTATTGTTCTCCCGTTATCTTCTACAGAGCGACGACTATTTAAACAATTTAACCAAGTGATTTTTTTCATGGAAAAGTTGTTGCAGCTGCATAACAATTTCCCTCCTAACTGAACTATTGATAGCACAGCGTTGAGTTACTTCAGCTTCAGGATTTCCCAAGAAATTAAGAAATTTACTAGCACAACATAACCCTGGTGGTTCGAGTCGAAATCTTAAAGCATTGCAATATATACAAAGAATGCTCATTGCTCCGAAATCGACAGATTTGTCGCTGGCGTAATTGATTGTATCTAAATCCCAAACGTTAGTAATTGATTGTTTCGTTTGATAGTCTATTTTGTTGCATCTCGTTTGAAGTTGATTGTATGGGTAGTTCTGGAGTCGCGTGAAATCTCGCTTGAGAAATTCTAATTCTATTTCTCTCCAAATGCTGCCTTCACTCTTTTTCAGTCTCATTATTTCGCATATTGTAAACCCTATTCAAGTTACGCGTGCGCCGGCCGATGTTTTGACACCTTGTTCGTGGCATTTTGTTTTATATATTAAATCACACTATATAAAACTTTAAATGTCTGTCCTGTTTTATAGAACGAACGTTGAGCACTCAAATTACGTATGTAAACTTTCCGAGGTGCGAACCTAGTACGGAAGATTACCGGATAAAAATGTTACGATTAATAGTATTATTCTAGACCAGATGCCACATCCTCTGCGCTATCGCTGCTAATGCGAAGCGTTTGCAAATCACTTTAATCTATTGAAAGGCTTAAATTGTAAGTGAAACACAACACACACTTCCACTTGTTTTGCAATATCTATTATTATTGTTTATCAATCTTTCACTACTACTAATACAACTCTGGATTAACTATTACAGCACTTTCCACGATCGAATATGTCTTTTTTTTTTATTTTGACCCTTCTATATAAACATTATCATTCCTTACATTTCTCACATCCTTAATTAGTTTTCACGCAGTGGATTTTTCCTATTTATTGACGTCATATCGGGTTTTTATTTTTCACCCGATCATTCCTTACATTTCTAACATCCTTAGTTACTTTTCTTGCTTACACAACAATTCATTCTACACGCAGTGTAGAAAAAAATTAGAAAAATAAAAAGTGTTTGTTTTTCCCTAGACATGAGTTTATCGGAAAAAAGGATACATTATTACCGAGTTTCGATTCCCGGACCTAGAGACCCTGGAGCAGCGATCTTATGCTCTGCGCCAGTGCTACTTCATGTTTAAGTCAATTTTTTTCTGATACATAAAAAATGCTTTGGAAAGCTTTGAAAGCGTTTTTGCACCCGAAAAAATTGAATTGGAAAAAAACAAAGAGTAGAGAGCTTTTTCCTAGACATGAATCCAGTACATAAGATTATCGGAAAAAAGATACGCGTCATACCGAGGTTCGATTCGCAGACCCAGAGATCCTGGAGCAGCTATTGTATGCCCTGCGTCACTGGCACTTCATATGTGAGTCCGTTTTTTTCTGATACATAAACAATGCTTTGGAAAACTTTGAATGCGCTTTCTCTAATTTTCTCAATTTTCTTAACCTTTTTTTTTTCATCTAAACCATCTCCTAAAAGTAGTTAATTCAGAGGAAAAAAATTATCTATTTCAGTGAAGTCGTTCTTGAGTTATAAGTATTACATACATTTCGGCGATTCATTTTTATTTATATAGATAGATTAGAGATTTCATGTGTGTACAACCTAATACATTGGATGGATTTCAAATTGTTCTACACCAAAACCCCGGTTTATAGTTGTTTCGAAATTGTGTCGGTTTAATTTTAGTTTACTTTATCTTTACATTTATTAATATTACGTCGTTCACACATTTACAATAGCTGGAAATTAAGAAATACATGGAAGTCGTTAATTCGATGTGCGTCATGTCTTCTTGGTCCTTTGGTGTATTAGTACTCATAAGTTAAAGGTACTATTATTTTATACAAATTTATATTGACATTAAATTTAAATTATTCCTTGCACACGAAGACAAGATAAATACACGAGAAATAATAAGAAAAGTAAGATTTAGATTAAGATACGTAGGACAGCAAAACTTCAAAGCCACTCTTTATTTTGTTTAAAAAAGATGAAAGTGTTCTGACTGCGCGAAACAGGTTAGGGAGTCGATGGAAAAGTTTACAACTATCGACGGAGTAAAAGTCTCTATAATGTGTGGTTCGGAATGAAGGTATGCTTACCAGAAGTTCAACGTTACTGCGTTGGCTACGGCCATCAGAGATAGGGCTTTGCATATATCCACCTCTCATAAAAAAAATTTTAGACAGTTTGTAATATAAAAATGTCTTACTGGCAAGATTTTCAGTAGCTGAAAGAGTTCCAGAACGGTTAATATTAGCGGAACGACGAAGTCGTGTGACCGTTTAAAATAGATATTGACAGTGTCTGCCAGGCAGGAGACTGCGTGCATAAGGCGGTATAGTACAATAATTTCTGCACTCTGTCTTTAAGCGGGTAAATGCCGAAAAAATACAATGAAAATAGCACCTCAAAAATGGGTCGAGTTCGTTCCATTTCAGCAGCATATCGCAGGCGTTGATTCGGTCCAGAAGGTTTTTTGCGTCAAATCATGCACCCAAACATCAAGCTTTTTTTTGTATCCAGCCTTCTGCAGATGGTTTAAAATGGTTTGGTGACTAACTCCAATCTCCTGGGCGATGTCACGAGATGCCACATGCCGGTCTAACTCGATGTTTTCCATGATTTGATCGGTATTCGTCGTCACAGGTCTTTCGCCGGCTGGCTTATCCATGGTGTCGTTTTCACCGGCTCTGAATTGTCGAAACCATTCCTCCGCGGTTCGAAGTGATAGAGTACCATCCCCCAAAACACCACTAATCTCACGGAACGTTTCTCTAGCGGATTTGCCTTTAATGAAGGAAAACTTTAAAATAGCGCGAATTTCGGCGTTAGTGAACTCCATGTTTACATGTCTATAACTGTTGAACGCAATATCAAAACTAATAAGGCATAGCGTCGTTTTGTAGGTTATGTCAAGTTATGTAGCGCTTTGTACATAGCCGGAAAATTCAAAAGACAAAAAGGCGGAAGGGAGATATTTGACAACCTAATACTATGCGGGCAATGTTGCGCCATTATACGCTTTTTTCTATTTTTTGCAAAACGTTCTTCTTCTACTTGATATGTATGATAGTAATGATATGTACGATTATAACGAAAAAAACATTTTTTGACATGTAAATAAATTCACCTCTTCGTGATGAGTATTTTTGAGTGCTGCTTGCAAGGTCTTAGCCGAATACCAAACAGCTGATCGCTTACAAACATTTTCACAACAATAATAACAATGTGCATATGAGAGACAATTGCAAAGCTGAAAAATTTCGGGTTATGTATTTTATAACTAGCTGTCTAGAACAAATTGGTTCTCTATCCTTGTTTTCTCTTTATGCTCTCTGTTTAACACACAATTTCCTAGGCAAAAAATAACCAGTTACTTTCTGATTTTGTATGTACTTTTCTCATAGATTATTTCTGTTTGAAAAATTTAGTTATGATTTATAAAGCAAAATGAAATGAGTAACTTGTGATAAAGTGATTTTGAGTGTAATTATTTTAAAAAAATTGGCTTGGATTGCTTTAACACTGAATGCCATGAGTATCACCGGTGACCGACACTAAATTTGTTCGTAAATTGCGTGGCATTCAATGTGTTAATTATGTATGTATGCTTGATATACAATACAATTTCAGAAAGCGTTTGCACGTGAATATTTTCTGCGAATGCGAATAAGATGTTCGGGCAAACCATCCGCCGCCTAAAAGCAACATCATCGAAGGAGTCAAATCTACGGACAACCCAATATAGACACCAATATGTAGCTGCTATTTCCCCTAGCCGATCGATGCATTTGACAATAATTCACGAATGTAGCTGAAATAAAAGAAGCATTTCGACCGTAATTCAGGAATCATCGAACACCAGCTCATCATTTTTACGCACTTTTGTTTGATTTGTTGTTTAAAGCTCTCACACGTATTCACAGACACACGATAACGCGATTGGCAGACGGGTGATTCTCCCTCTTTTTAAAAAGGGGGATAAGAGAGACTGCTCCAACTATAAGGGCATATCTCTCTTAAGTCTCCTCGGTAAAGTCTACGCTAAGGTGTTGGAGGCGCGTTCTAGAGCTATTGTCTATTGACGGCTTTTGACCCGTCAGAAGTACTACCGACCAGCTTTTCACTCTAGGGATGGTACTCGAGAGGGCGTGGGAAAATGCCAAACCGATCTACAATTGCGCCGTTGCACATAGGGGTATTTGGGTTAAAAAACCGCTCAAAAATATTTTTTGTTTTTAACGAAGTAAGACCTACTTAAAACAACGTAAAATACGTTAAGCCTATTTAAGTCAAATCAAGCAGTTTGATTTTATCTTTTCCTAAGAACCTACTATTTTAACGTTCTGAGGTTTGCGAGGCGTGCCTTAAATGCGATCCCGTCAAGAAAGCGACCGCTCGGCAGACCCAGGATGAGATGATTAACGAATGAATGAAAAAAAAATATGGGTGATAAACATTGCTTTACGTCACCCAAAAATTCTCATGACTCAAAATGTGTTGAACAGTGTAAAATAAAAAGAAATGCTAATAACAAATGTTAATTACTACTATAACAATACACGTGATTTTATGTGTGGATACGTTATACACAGTCATATACTCTATGTTACATATTGTTATCAGACCACAACAGGATACTTACTCTTAAAGTATGCGAAATATCTTCAGAAAAGGGCAGAATATCCTGAAATAGTTCATCTAATGGTAGTCGTATATACTCCCCTGAAAGAATAAAGTTAATAACAAAAGCCATTTTAACAAGTCTTAATATTTTATTATATTTTTTTTATAAAAATAATTTGATTATTATACATAGCACTTGCCGTAGACCCGCATACTATGGTATATACAAATTTTACTTGCATTTTTTAGAGGTTTAATAAATTCTTGTTTGCAGTGCATCATAAAATTTGTTTTTTAATTCATCATTCACTAAAATAATATGAATATATGTGCATATATATACATACATCCAGATCTAATTTAATGCTTTTGGCGTTTATTAATATATCAAACATCAAAACATCGATTAGTGTAGTGTACATTTTTCAGCCGATTTGCAATGCCGAGGACTATATAACAGATTATACAGTTCTTTATTTGATCTCTTTTTAACATTTTATTGGAGTGAATCATTTTTCGGAGAGTTTTCAATAATCTCAGATCTTTTATGAGCAGTGTATTTTTTATTAAAAATGTTCGTTAGTTGGCATTTGTATTTAATGTAAATCTATGTGACAAAAAGAGCATCGTGGCTCAATTCAAATAAAACTTAAGAAAACACAGTGTAAAATAATCTATTGGTTCTTTAAGTGTCTGCTTGCATAGTATATAGTGTACTATATAGCTCACAATGATGAAAAAAAAACCTCTAAATATCTCTGATACGTCATAAGGATCGTAATTAATACTCTCATGCAATCTGTAACCATTGAAAACTTTTGGGATAATACTTATCTACAAGAAGAAAATCATTTCAAAAATAAAAAACGCCCTCAAGGCATTATTAAGTTTAAATTCGGATTAAATAATTATTGTTAACCTGTTCACTTTTTAATGTCCCGATATACTGTATTCATCTAGTTTCGTGCGGAAAAATTTATGTTGCATTTACTCCAAGTTAATTGTAGCTAATTTTCTTTACTATGTATTGATATAGATTTGTTGTCAAATTTAGCTTCTTGTTCAAAATCTTTAATGTTTACCAATAAGAAATAAATAATTTTATAAATAAATAGTTTTTCATTATAACAAGTGCATATGTATAGTTTTGTTAATTACTCAAATTTTACAAAAAAAAAAGGCATTGACAATGTTATATAGGTCTTAAACTTTTTTCAAGCAGTTGAGTACGCCTACGCAAGAACAGAGTAGTCAAACAACAATAAAAAGATCCGAAAAATATTTTGAGCAGCTGCAAGAACGCCCACACAGAAAAATATCGAGTATAATAATCCCACAGGACAGGTAAGGACTACACAAAAAAAAATGAAATAGCCTCCAATCTCTAATGCACGGCAGGTAAAAACATCTCATAAAAATGCACTTTAGCTTTGAGTGATAGCATAAAATTACGAAATAAATTAATACTACATAAACCTTAGATTTTGTGCAATTCTTAATCGTTTCAACACTGTTTTTGTCCATTTTCTCCTTTCTACAGCTTTACTTCACTAGAGTGTAAAACATTTTAGTTTATTTTACTTTTTTTAGACTTTGTGTTGACTATAACATCATTTTTTCACAAAAAACAAAGTTCACATCAGTTCAAATATCGTTATATTTATTATTTAAAGAAAGTAAACTATTAATGATCAATTTGACTGTACCATTGAACGCGTCTATTCATTAACTGAAATTTACTTTTTTGTACGCCTACATGGCCAACACTTGCGCATATAAAAACGCAGAAATGCGGATGAACGAAGAACACTATACATTCAGCCTCCAATTTCGTTACTTATTTACTCAATAAGGGAGGAGTTTTTATACGTGTGTAAGAAAAAGAATGCATACACTCTCAGCTATATATGGAAAATGGGAGGAACTTGTTTTTCATTGGACGAATCTAGTCTCATAATATATATCAAGGGGAACTAAGTAAAGAAGGCAAAATAATAAATAGTATTTCCATACATAAGGGAGAAATTCATATCTTTTGTTATGATGTGTGCTCATGGTAGGTATAAAGAAATGTGAGAACGCGTTAAAACATATGTATATGCATATAAAGAAGTAAAAATATAGAAGGCAGCAGTAACCGTGTTGCGGGATATATGTATTTATGTTTAATGTCGTGTGCAGATTTTATATAATAGAAGACCAAACCAGCGAAAGTATAGCATTAATAAATTAATAAAATAAATTGATAAAATCAGTAAAAAATGTAACTTATTACTTTTTCCTCAACGTTTATTATATTCTGTTCTGTACTTATTTATCCTTAATTTATTTTACCATTTTCGTCAGTCTCAAGTTTTGTTTGCTTTACATGTATGTTGCATTGTTATTAGTATTATTAACTCAAAGTAAATGGATAAATAACGCACCAGTGAAACAAATATGAAATTGTAATGATGGAAGAAAAAGACCGAATGAATGTCTAACCAACTCTAAAGCGATTTATAGACAGGTCCATACAATTACGCTGTAAATAGCATATTATTAGCTAGGCGTTTCAAGCAGAGCAGTACTCGTGCACAATGAACATGTTTTAGAAAAACATGTTTCTTTATTTGCATTTTTTGTTTGTTTATAAAATGTCTGCTGATTTTTAAAATATGTTCTTCTTAAGTGTTAGCCTTAGCTTTAGAATTCGATTTAAAGGTTTGCAATTTATAGCATACATGTAAACAAGGAAACAAATAATTATAAAACAAAAACCGGGCGACAACAACGAGCCACAAGGGGCGCTTGGCGTGAATAAAACTCCCACAATGAAGAACTGATTTGTTAATGTACATTCCCTTAGTATGTAAAACCCTTATTTAATGTCAAAATAAGACAGACAATAAACAAATTGGAAAAAAATGCATTTTCAAGCATTTAACTTTTGTAAAATAAAAAAAATATAAACGACGAAAGCGTCCAAAATGTTACATCAAATTTTATTATTATGAGTCCAAATAAAAAAAAAGATATTGGTCATCGCATAAACATTGAAAAGTGCGGAGCTTAACTTGGTTTTCGTCTATTTTCTTGTTGGAATCTAAATGGGACTGATAAACAGGCTTCACCGACATCCTCCATCCTAATAGACATTACTTATCCATTCACTTTACTACTAATTTTACACAATTTTTTTGTTCTACACATTCTAATGAACCTTTTTGTTACAACACAGCAGTGTTCATTTTTCAGTTGCAAAATTTTTGGTACCGATTCGCCGTGCTCTGGGTTGGTCGAATATATTGAAAGTTAAATGTCAACACTAGCATCAACAAGCATTAGGGTACGTGCCTTTTTTTTCAGCTAAACACGAAAAGCTGGAACGAATGAACACGCAGTTATAAAAAAATCTATAGTACAGAACGGCCGCTAGATGCAAAGCATTATGAATATCCCGTGACCAAAGTCAACGATTAACCAAACAGAGCTGTTTTTTTATGGATGTTCAAAAATATATTCACTGTATAGTTTATGTGGAGTCGACTAATCGCCAAACACAGGCCAAGGGGTCCATAGTGTGTTACGCCAACTAATAGTCCTTTCAATATTAGCACCCATTAGCACAGACAGAAGGGCTGCGCTGTTGACGACATAAGGCTCTAGTTTGACTTGGACAATATCATTATCCTATGTCGGCTTGATTTAAACAAAGCTTTTGAATGAGTCATGACATTTTATGGGTATTATTTTGGGTGAGTCTCAAAGAAACTTTAATTTTATTTTGCTTTTAGCGATTATATTATATTTGTATTTGATATTTGTGCAACAGGAGCTAACAGATTAAGTTCGGTGAAAGTTCTTCGCAATTATCGGATGTACTGGCTGGGGTAGCTCAAGGATCAATCCTCAGCCATATGTTGTTCTGCTTATTTGTAAATGATTTGCCTCCGGGTTTGCAATGTTGACGGCCGTTCGCGACAACGAAAGTCAAAAGTCTTTCGAGGGCGAAATTGGAGGTACTCCTCCATAAAAGTCCTTGTCAGGTGCAAGAGCAAGCTTCATTTTCACGACATTTTCACGCCGGATACCCGAAAGTATGCTACCCGCGTAATGCCCGGTAATGCAGGTACCCGGGTACCCGGGAAATTGCACTGGAGCCCGAGTATCAAGAGCACTAGTTCAAGGTTCAGCAATCCTCATCATCATCATCATTTTCTTAGCCCGCATGTTCCAGTAAAGGGGTTGCGGGGGAAGTGCACGCAAAAGAGATCTCCAGGCATCCCGATTCTCCGCCGCCGACTCTAACTCCCCGGCTGGTAACCAGGCGAGCTTTTGGACTTGATCCAACCATCTCATTCTGGGTCTACCGAGCGGTCGCCTACCTGACGGAGTCGCATTCAAGGCACGCTTCGGAAGTCGTACTGCAGGGGCATTCGTGCCACGTGGCCAAACCATCGAAGTATGGATCTTTCCGTTCGGAGAAGAAGCTGCTCAACGTTTAGCTCTCCCCGTACTGTCGTGTTTCTCACCCTATCTCGGCGAGTAACTCCTACAACAGTACGCAGAAATCTCATCTAGGTAGCTTGTATTCGCGATCTTATTCTTTTGGTCATTACCCAAATTTCATGACCATAGGTGAGAGTTGGAACAAATACCGAATTGAACACCGATAACTTGGCCTTCACCCCAAGCTCGGCCTTTCTGATGACAGACCTTCCAAGCTGATTCAAAATTGACCCAGCTTGGCCAATCCTACAGGAAAACTCAGTATTGCTCCTCCCATCACTCGTGAAAAAGACCCCGAGATACTTAAACTTCTAGACACAACTCCACCTGTTTCAATGGAACTCCGCTGACCTGCAGAGTGCATTGCACAGGCGTCCTAGAAATGACCATCACCTCGGATTTGTCCACGTTAACCTTCATCCCAGCATCAGTACAGACGGCCACAAACCTATCTAGCGCACGCTGGAGTTTCGTCTGTGAGGATGTGAGGATAACTAAGTCATCTGCAAAAAGCAGGTGACTTACCCTCAGCTCCCCCAATCTCAAACATTCTTCACCACGGCTGCGTTGTAACATCCAATCCATGTATATAATGAAAAGGAGAGGTGACAAGACGCATCCTTGGCGAAGTCCAACGCCCACAGTAAAAGGTGTTGATTTACTGCCGTTAATCCGAACACAGCTGATATAGTTTGTGTATAGGGACTGAATGGCCCTCAACAGAGACCCATTAATCCCATACTGCAGAACACTCCAGAGTTTTCCTCGAGGAATAAACCTTTCCCAGGTCTACAAAGCAACTGTAGACCGGTTTGGCATATTTCCACGCCTTCTCGAGTACTTTTCTTAGAGTGAAAAGCTGGTCGGTAGTACTTCTGCCGGGTCGAAAGCCGCACTGTTCGTCCCCCAACCTGGATTCGACCATAGCTCTAGAACGCGCCTCCAACACCTTAGCATAGACTTTACCGGGGAGAGTTAAGAGAGATATGCCCCTATAATTCGAGCAGTCTCTCTTATCCCCCTTTTTAAAAAGAGGGAGAATCACCCCAGTTTGCCAATCTCCCGGCGTCTCGCCACATTCCCAGGCCACCTTAATGACACGAGAGAGCCATAGAACTCCCTCTCTACCCATCGCCTTCAGCATTTCTGACCGGATTTCATCCACACCGGCGGATTTGCCGACTTTAAGCGATTCAATCGCCAAAGTGACTTCCTCCACCGTTGGACAATTCTCCGCCCTACTCACGACGACAGGTCTGCCACCCTCAGTGCCCTGCAATCCTAACATAATCTATTTCTTTTTCAGGTATCAGACGCATTAGACTATGTCCTCAAAAAATAAAAATTGGAGATGAGTACTATTCGTAACTTTATCCTTACCCCTCTAGTGTTAAGGCTCAGGCTTATAAAACCCTTGCTCCTGTCAGTGATTGACAGTAGTAGTAATCTACTGCAATCTAGATTCCCAGTCGCGAAATAAGATTCTCGTTATCGAGGTCGTTGTTCAGGTACACTTATGGGCTCCGCAGATTCGACCACATATCTTATTACCACCATCTTCTTCTTGGGTGTACACTAGAGAACTTTTTGAAACCAGATGTTGTATCTTCATACATAAAATAAATTTATTTATAGTTAACTACCACATTATATCTTTGATGAAATTCAATTAGTGCAGTCATGCCGAACTCAAAATCTTATCACTCCCGCTTCGAAGTATTTGAACTCTTCTCGTCTGTTTTATACCTATGTAGCCAGGATTTGGAATCTCCTTCCTATACGGGTAAAGCAACTGACTAGTACAAATAAACTCAAAAAAGAAAATCTATTCAGTTAATCATATTACATACAGTGGTGGAAAACTAATTAATAACGAAAATTTTCAAATGAAAAAAGCAGTTTATTTTTTGTTAAAAATACATTGAATATATTTTTTTTTGACTTACGACAGCTGCAATATGTATTTGCTTATATAATCAAAGATAAAAAAGGATCTTATTACAAACGCAATCACATATACTATACACATATTAGAAACAAATCTGAGAAAGAATAATAATAGGACAAGTCCTAGTAAAAAAATTTAATTATTATTTTTGAAATCTATTTGATTGATTAAATAAATAAGCGTTTTGGTAAACTGGACAGGAAGTTCTGGCATCGTTTTTGTGGATGTTTCCCAGAGATGTAAGATGCTCTTTAAAATCTGTTCTAAATTTTTTGCAGATTTTGATGCTATACTTCTCCACACATCAGCCCACAAGTTTTCATGAGATTGAGATCGGACTTCGGCGCTGGATAACGCAGAACGCTTAAACTTTCTTCTTGAAACAGTCTGTTTACAAGGCGTGAAGTGCGTTGGGAATCATTGTCTTGCTATTAGTATGCAGCTGCTATAGTAATGTTAGTAATCGGCAAAAGATCAGATGCGTGTAGTTACACAACATCAGCCATCTTCATGCGTACAATTGGTCCAACGCCATACCAGACTGCCCACACAATAGCATTTCCACGATCAGTTTTGATGCCTGATGCCAAGCATACTTGGGTGGAGTTCATTGGACATAAAAGAACTGATAAATTTATTTTTCGGCTTTTAGTGTGTGATCAAAGCGTGTTTTTTGTTTTTAAAACTCTAGTTTTCTTTTTACTTTTCTGTCTTAACATGACTGTAACAAAGTTATTACTGATTCATGATAAAGTTAAATTTCTCTTTGCATTTTTATTACTCTTTTTATTATTTCTTTTACTGTTTGTGCCACTCAATTTCGGTTTTTCTTTGTTGCGCTTTTGTTTTTTTTTTTCATCATCATCATAAGTGGCGTAAAAGCCCACGAAGGGCCAGAGCCTAGCTTTTTCGCGCCTCCGCTGTGTTGTGTGCGTTATAATTTGACACATGTGAAGGGAACCTCCTTCAGTTTATTGCCGGTTCCGAACGGCGAATTGCGAAAGCTTTCCGTGACAGAAATACTCCACGAGGATTGTCAATCGTTCGCTGGAGGTGGGGCCGTGAAAATTGTTTGTGGTGTTTTTTCCCCGAGCTGTATTCGAACCCGGGTACTCTCGCTTAGCAGTTCGACACACTAACGATTAAGCCACGGCGCCCACGGCGTTTTTTTTTTACTCTCCGTTTTTTGCGTTGGTATTTCCATGTCTAAAGTTTTTTGGTCATTTTACAAAATATAATATAAATGGGAAAACCAAAAGGCCGCCAGCTATGTTTCAAAACGACAACCTTTTATTCGTATTCTTCTCAACAAACCCTTTCATTTGATACCCATATCATGGGAGTGCATAAGCTAGCTAGCTAGTCCGCCATTTTCGGAAGCCCGCCATATTGGATTCAGGATGACGTCACATAGCCAACAATGCATTATCACACAAATGAAACGTGTATAAAAAATTTCAGCTTGTTCGGAAGCCGGAAAAGGGTCAAATTCAACTTCCAAGATTTTTTTATATATTTTGTGACACGACGAGTTACTAAAACGCGTAAAATGGTAAGCGACAACTACGCATCTTGTGTAAATCAAATAAGAAAAAATAATGTCATCATTATTTTGCTGGTTTCTAATTAGTTTTCCACCACTGTACATTATAATATATTAAAATCCCTTATCCCAACCTTATTCCTTTCCTACCTTGTTTACCCATTCCTCAGCTTATTTCTCTAAAGTTTAAATACAAATTCTGGGCGTCATGGCTTAAAGTTGTTTTCCCTTAAAAATCATATACTATACTTTTCTATTAGATTATTTCATTCTTTTAGATTATTTCTTTCATTTATATTATTTCTATTTGTAAGATTCAGTTATAAAGCAATTTCCTATTTAATTCAATTTAATTTTAAGTGGCGCACAAGTAAGACTAGTGTTTTTTTTAGTACATGTAAAGATTTAAGAATAGGCAATCTGCGTAACATCCCGTACAAAGCCAGCGCCTAGCTTTTTCGCACCTCCACTGTGTTATGCACGTAATAATGTGACACTTGTAAAGGGGACATACATTTGTGAAAGCTTTCCATGAAGTACTCCAGGAGGATTGTCGTTCGCTGGCGGTAGGGCCATGGTGTTATTTTCCTGGGCTGAATTCGAACCCGGGTACGCTCGCTTGACTATGCGACGCACTAACTGTTTAAGTTGCCAATACTATTTTAACTAGCGGCCATTTTGTCAGCTGTCAAGTGATTTATTTTTAGTTTGGTTTGGCATTTCAACATGAATAAAGTGATGCCCCTGAACAACACTTCTAAACTGTGCAAATTTATTTTGAAAATCATAGTTCGGTTTCCGTTCCAATTTTGTTTGGAACTCATTTTTGGTTGAATGGAAACGTCAATAAAAAAAACTGTCGTATTTGGAGTGATGATAATCCCCAAATACGACAAATGCGACACCGCAACCACAAAAACTGACTGATGTCATTTTTGCTGGGCAGAACGTTACCGTCAACGGTGACCGCTATAGAGCCATGATTACTGACTTTTTTGTTCATCATAACGTATGAACAACCATAATGTGCAGGAGCTGTAATTTTAAGACGGTACAACTTGTCACACAATTGTATCACAATTGAATTATAGAAGGAAATGTTTGGTAACCGCATGGTTTCAAGTTACGGACCCGTGAATTGGTCTCCAAGTCTATAGTCTACGCCGATAAGCCCGAAACAATTAACCACTTGAAGGACAACAATCGCCTAGTTATTGCCGGTATACGGCGACAAATACTGGGAAAAGTCATCGAAAATTAAACTACGTCGAAGCTAGCCGTGGCGGTCATATGCCACAAATGCCAGAAGATTATCTTTCAAATAAAGTAAATATTACGCCAATTTAAAAAAAAATCATCTTAGTTTTATTCTATTTCAAAGTTCTATGCCTCTAAAAAAGCGTACTATACATACAAAATCAGAAAATAACAGCGGGTTAATTTTTGCATTTTTGTACGATTTTACACTCTTTTTTGTCCTTTGTGGTTGTCTCTCTTATGGACATGTTAAGTTTTATTTTGCTTCTTATATTTGCGGAATTGGGTTATATCTATGTTATATACTCCCACAACAACACCAAGGAATCTCATCTCGGCAGCCTGTACTCACGATTTTATTCTTTTGTCCATTACCCAAATTTCATGGCCATAGGTCAGAGTTAGAACAAATACCGAGCTAAACACCGATAACTTACCCTAGGGCTCAAGCTTGGCCTTCCTGATTACAGATCTTCAAAGCTGTTCCAAAATTGATCCAGATTGGCCGATCCTAAAGGACAGCTCAGTATTGCTCCTCCCATCACTCGTGAAAAAGATCCCCAGATACTTGAACTTCCCCACCTGTTTCAATGGGACTAACATGCAGAATGCATTGAAAAGGCGTTCTGGAAATAACCATAACTTCAGATTTGTCCACATTAACCTTGATCCCAGCAACGGTACAAACGGCCACAAACCTATCTAGCACACGCTGGAGCTCTATCTGAGAGGATGTAAGGATAACTAAGTCATCTGCAAAAAGCAGATAACCTACCCTTAGCTCTCCCAGTGTGAAACATTCCTCGCCTCGGTTGCGTTGCAACATCCAGTCGATATAAATAATGAAAACAAAAAGGTGACAAGACGCTCCTTTGGCGAAGACCAACGCCCACAGTAAAATGTGTAGATTTACTACCGTTTACCCAAACACAGCTTCTACAGTTTGTGTATAGAGACTGAATGGCCCTCAACAGAGACCCATCAATCCCATACTCCTGCAGAACACTCCAGAGTTTACCTCGAGGTACTCGGTCATACGCCTTTTCCAAATCTACAACCAGTATCTATTTAATGAACCCAAAAACGTATAATTTATGTAAAAAAAGAAAAAAAATTAAAAACGCGTCAGTACCTACATTTTAATTTATTTATTTTGTGTTATTACCGCAACTAAATTTTCAAACAAAGGAAGTTGGTATCGAGTTACACTGAACGTCCAGCATCCCGAATATCCGAAAGCCAGTAAAACGAACCAGTAATCAGACCGCATAAGTGAAAATTATCATTTTCGAACCTTAAAAGCACTGTTTGGCAAGCCAATGGCATCCCGCTAGTTTGGAGTAAAAAATAAACAAGTTAAGTGTGAACACTTTAAATAACGGATAGGGTTTAGGCAGGAATGGGCTATTCACAGACAGTATGAACTTTAAAACACACAAAAATAAATCAGTTTTCTCCAATTTCGTTAGTAAATAGAGTTTTCAAATGATCAGTTGATATTGTGCCAAAATTTTTCTGTAAAAATATTAATTCCAGTACAACGAACCTACCCTCCGCAAACAAACGAATAAACAGAAAAGATACAAAAATTAATCAATGTCAAAAAAATGCGTTGGCGTTACATACATATAGGGGAAATTTCGGGATTTTTTTCTTTTATTTCTTTACGCGTACTCTAATGTATACTCATACATTTTATTCAAAATCATGTACAAAAGAGTATTGTTGCATTTCGCGTATCAATGCCGACTGACAGTAAAATGACTTTACTAAGAAATATGCATCCCATCCCAATCTTCTTATCCAACAAATCCGCCCAAAGCTGTTTTAAGTCAGAAATACGCATATAAGTTTCAGGTACATTGTAATCAAAACCTATAGAAATACATTAGTTATACACTAACTACAATTTTAATTTTTAACGGTTTATCTAATGCTCAAATTCTAAATTATTTCAACATGCTGAGAAAGTTTATTGACATTATATTCATTAAATAACATATATTATATGAAAACGAGTCCAGCGGCAACAACGAGCCATAATCGTTGGTATATAGTATATATATATGTATATTTATATAGCATATATTTCGCCTATAAACTTAAGCATAGTTTTTCCCTTTTTCTCTTGCTTGAAAGACGGCACAAAGTTTTTTTTGTTATGTACCTATAATTTATATGAGCATCCAGTCGTAGCTTGTATCTGTTATATGGACCCCAGAATTCTACTACACAAAAGATGGTTACATATACAAAAATAATACAATAACTATTTGAATCTTTAATGCTTGTACAACATAAAGTTGTGCCAAGTTAATCCAGAAATACATTCACAATAAATTATCTTATTGCTTACACAGGCAAATAGTCATGTGTATGCATGCACACATTTATATTTGAAAATGTAAGCCGTAAATGAAAGTGAAAGACAATTCTTCAACACCTCGTCTAATTGCAAAGGTATATAAGGAGTTGATTCTTTAATACATCTTACATCACGCAAATTCTTTAGCATTTATTATGTGAATATATAAAACAAGCTCTTCATATATTCTTCTGTAAGCGTGTGCATAAAACATCTAGGATAACTCAATCGCACACACTCCTGGAGTCACATATAAAGAAGTATTTATATACATGAATTTACACTCTAGGCCTTTACCAATTGTACACTTTCATATTCTTGTATCTCAGTTTTTCCACTATTTTTATGTATTTATTTTATATTGATATATAAATGCAATAAAATAAATTAAATCGAATTTATAAAGTGGATTCTTTAACACATCTCACAGCACGCAAATTCTTTAGCATTTATTAAGGCAATATATATAACAAGCTCTTCATATATTCTTCTGTATGCGTGTGCATAAAACATCTAGGATAACTCAATCGCATACACTCGTAGAGTCACATTAAAGAAGTATTTATATACATGAGTTTACACTCCAGGCCTTTACCAATTGTACATTTTCATATTCTTGTAGTTCAGTTTTTCCACTATTTACGTGTATTTATTTTATATTGATATATAAATGCATAATAAGTGCTATATGCGGTTAATAAAATAAATTAAATTAAATCGAATTTGGAACTCTACAAGTAAAGTTCAAGTGAATTATTACAACGCATTGTGATTGTAACCGATTCCTGGGCACAAGACTAGACACCAATTTGTACAGGTCAACGTGCTCCCCGCAAAAAATTGAATGCTTGATAAATTTATTTGATTAGTTCTGTTTATGCCTAGAAAAAATAAAAAAGTCGTCAATATAATTCAAGCAGCACCCTGACTTATCTATCGTATATCCCTAATTCACTACTATATAATAATATAATAAATACGAGACTAACTCCGTCTGTCTGTCTATCTGTAACCCTTTCACGTCTAAACTACTTAACCGATTTTGATGGCTTGGTACAAAGATAGATTGGACCTTAGATATGAACATAGGCTTTTTTTGACATTTTGATGCAAGTTAGTGATTGGCCCCAATAGTTTTGGAGCTTTTTGTCAAAAACGATAAAACGTCGATATGCGAATTTCGAAAATCCAAAAGACACAGTTCTATAGATCTCAATGAAAGCAGTAAGAAATAATAACTATAAAAATATGGAATGTGTGTGTGAGGTAGTGGTTCTTAAAGAACCCGATTGGCACTAAGTACCGTTTTGAAACCACAGCTCTGAAAGTTAGGTGTAGATTGTGATTGACAACCATCGTGCAGCGTTTAGGAACAAAATCAAGTCTTTGATATTCATTCGAGATACCTCATCGAGAAATTCAGGAAAGGGATTATCTAAAGTCCGTTGCCTTGCCCTGGCAACGCTGGACAGGAGCAGAGAAAGTGTGTCAATGATTCTGATTCTGCTAAGTTATTACAACTACGGCAGTGCTTATGATGAGGGATCCCTAGCCTAGCTGCATGATCTCCTATTGGCCAGTGTCCCGTACTAATCGCTACAATTTTAGCAATGTCTGTGAGAGTCCTATTTAGAAGGGCCGCTGATGAGCCATGGAGGGCAGCTCCTTGTTTGGCCAGTTCGCCGGCTTTTACCATACTACGGTAACTTCAAACTTTCTGGCAACATCAGCAAACTCGTTATGACATTTCTGCACTAATTTTGAGGTTATAGAGGTTGATGAAACAGCCTTGATGACATATTGACGGTCAACGAAGATAGATAATCTTTTGATTGGTGTTGTGTTCGTATGGGATTTGAGCTAAAGACACGCCTCCCTAATAGCAAGGATTTCAGCTGGGAAGATGCTAGCGAGGTTTGGGAGTCGGCCGGATGTGCATATGCTCAGGGTGTCCGAGTAAATGCGTCCACTGTGCATTCCATCTTTGAGCCAGCTATTCCAGTCTGCTCTAGTGAGGAGGACGTCAGCATATTTTAAAAAGTATAATTTAGGTGGAATGTAGTCTGTTCTAAGCCCCAGTAGTTTTCTAAGCCTCGAGTCTAGGATTCAGCTGTGGCCACATGCGAGTCTGATCACACTGTGCGTCGCTATATTTTGAATTTGCAGGTAGATAGGTAGATAGTGAAGGTAGGTAGTAGAACAGATGAAGCATGGCCGTACGAGCATCTGAAGGAGTTGTCCTTAACGCGCTTGTTGTACCTATGCATGCCATTGTTTGTAGTGCAGTTTAAAGCCTAGGTACAGATGAAATATCGAATAGTTTGCGAAATACGACGAATCGCAAATTAAAAGCTTTTTTTTTTTGATACATACATAAAATTCTTGTTGAAATTGATGCAAGCTCAGTGGGGCTTTTCGTATATATGTACTACATATGTATATATGCTTAACTGACATTTCCACACAGTTGCCATGAGGATGACCGCGCTGATAGAGCGTTGTTTTAATAGAGGTATATGAGATGTGTAATATGGATCTACACTGATGGACAAAAATATTCGGCCATAACAGCCATATGTTACTAGTCGGCCACTTAATATTAGCTCATGTGTTAATGTTTTTTATTTGCAAAATTGAAATGTAATGTTATTTGTAAAATCTCAATAAAACAATACATACATACATACATGTTACTAGCTAAAAACGCTAATAACTTTCGTACCAACCAACCGAGTGAATTCATTTTTTCTTAAAGATAAAACATAAATAGAAAAAAACTATTCTTTTAATCTCTTAAAAAACGAAAGCTCCCTATTTCACATGTAATCGTAGTTCACGTGAAATTGAATTATTCGTGTAGGAACACATGTACTTATATTTTCACTTGTATTTAGTAGTATATGTGTAGACAGTATAAAATATTACAAATTTAGATGAAACCGTTCTTGTAGACATTGCGTAAATATTCTTTTAATTCACGACCACATCTGAGTCATTTTTGAAAGCTTATATATGCTACTCTAACAACTTATGCATGAATGCCGTTGCCATTATGATTCTGTTTAACTAGAGATAAAACGCGAATTAATAATCACATTTATATGAAATTTTGCATGAATGCACTAAAATAATAGTATTACTTGATAAATAAGCCAATTTATATATACAACCACTGCTTCACCCCGATACCGAGAATATATTGAACGCCCCTCGTATATGCAGGTATTCTGCAAGTATTAACCTTCACTTGCTCTTGTTTAATTGCGCCCAGTAAGCCTGCACCATTTCTAATTCCAACGTGACATAATAAAGTGTAATTCATTGTGTTGTGTAAACTGTTGTTTTAGGAGTATTGGTGTTAAATTATATGGTAGAATCATTAAATTAACGTTTGGAATCTTAGTTTTAGTACTACATTTTATATTATTCTGCGAAGGCTTTATGAAACCAGTTGCCTCAGAAATGCATGAACTGCTGGTTTGAGACAACTAAAATCTTTGGGCCTTAGAAAATTGATCGGAGAAGTATTAAATCTCAGTTTCGGGAGCAAGGAAGGGCTGTTAAACTTCCAAAAACGAGGATCAGTTGCCAATTTTAAAGGCAATTGTGTGAGAAAACGGAAGACAACGGCAACTGACGATGGTACAATAAAAAAATCCCTTGTCTTTTGCTACAAATATAAAGGAAGACTTGCAACTCAATATAACAGCAACCACAGGACAAAGAAGACTACAGGAAAGCGAGTTAAGAAGTTTTTTTTGCAAAAAAGGTCTATGCTACGTTTAATAAACATAAAAAAAACGACTTGTAAGAAAATTAAGTTCAGTTTCTGCTAAGTTATCGGCACAGACAACCCAATATAGACACCCAACTGTACAGCGGCTATTTCCACTCGTCCATCGATGAATTTGACAGTAATTCACGAGTGTAGCTGAAATACAGGAAGCATTTTGACAGTAATTCAGGAATCATCGAACACAAATTCATCATTTTCACGCACATTTGTTTGATTTGTTGTTCAAAGCTCTCACACGTATTCACAGACACAAAATGTTATAAAAAACGCTGTCAAATAAAATGAAGTAGAAGTTGGGTATCTGTATTGGCTTATTTGTGGTTATCGGTTAGTTCTTGAATGTTGCAGTATATGCATTTAATTTTTCTTCTTTGCTATATAACAAATCTGAGTTTCCCTCTGTAGTAATCCGCTGTACATGGAGTCCTTAAAATCATGTTTTGTGGAGGCTCAAGGAATATTTTTCATTGTACCATGCGCAGTTCGGACAATTTAACTCGGTTGATTAACATTCCCTCGTATCATGATTTCTACAGCTTGCACATTTCACTGCGTTTTTGCAGTTCTTCGCAGTGTGATTCAGGTTATGTTCAAACACACGATATTTCTCCCACCCTATATTGCTCTTGCGATTGCTCAGTATGTTTTTATAATTGCACTCCTCAAGTTCGACGACCGCATAATATGCCCCTCTTTTGTGTTTATACTTCTATACATATTTTACTTCTGCAATTAAGTTATTTTGCTTTTTCAGAGCCACTTCAAGATTCTCTTTTTCCCACCTCTCATTCATATCCGTTATCATAATTTGGGAATGTCTCTTGCTAAAACTTTTTACTTCGTACTTGTCTAGTAATTTTTAATTTTTTTCGCTTTCAAATCATTGCATAGATCCTTTCCACCTGCAGTTGATAGTAACTGCTCCTTGTTTCCACGCGAATGTTTCGTTTTTGAAGTGAAAAAGTAAAAACAAACTTTTCATTATCATTATTCTAGTGGCGAAAAGGTGGACATTTCACATTAAGGTGCAGTTTTCTTATGAGGTATGCTATTATATTTTGTATACCTTTTAAGAAATTTAACTGTTTTAAGTATTTTGACGCAAAATGTTCATCAAACTATATGTGGGGTGATTTGGCCAGGTCGACCAACTTGTCCCCCTGAATAAAATGGAAAGAGTAACTTGCATTTTTAGTTAGTTAAGCTGTTCCCAATGAACTTCAATCTATTTCCTAGCAAACACGGGCTGATATTGTCTAATGTGCATAGAAGCATTCTATAAAAGTGCCTAAATTGGGCTCATAAAAAGTGCTCCCCTGAACTTGACGCCATTTTGATTTGAATTAACTGCAATAGCAATGTTTCTTACTTGACGTGTTTCGAATAAAATTTTCCATTATAAATTTTTCGTTTTTGTCCTTTATGGAGCTCATTTTCCCACTTTTAAGCCCCTGGTCCCGCTAGTGGGGCAAGTGGCCACTTGGGCCACTTGGACTTGGCGCATTTGCGACAACATTATTCCTCTGTTACATAATTTCATTTTTTTAAAAATTGCATAAAGAAGGCAGATATTTATTCTTTTAATTGATGCTAGGCTCATAGTTGTATTACGATTAGGTTGGTATTTATGTGACTTCAAGTGAAAAGTGGCCCAACTAGCCCCGTCCTACCCTACTTGTATACCCAACTGCATACTCTTTGCAACTCAGCAATCAATGTATTTTTTAGGGTTTTGTCCCAAAGGAATGACAAAACCCTTACGGAATCATTTCGGTGTCTGTCTGTCGCCTTTTACATATTTGACTATAACATATAAGTCCTTTGTAGTTAAGGGATGAAATTTGGAATGGCAACCCAAAAATAAATCATGATTTTTTTGGAATTAGTCGCACATTATAGGAAACGCTAGTACTAATACCAACGCCCGAAAAAGCTTCTATTAACTTTGGTAGTCAATATGGGTGTTGTTGGAAAGGGGCGGAGTCCTGATTACGAAAATGTCTTCCCGTCTGTCACCTTGGTAACTGGTTGACCACTGAGAATTATAAAATAAAACTTTGCCAAAAGATGTATTTTACTTGCCCAAAAAAAATTCAGGTTAAAAACATTTAATATTAGCGAAAAACTTAGTACCAATACTAAATTCGAAAACCTAATTTAGTAGTATATGTGTAGACTGATTACGAAAATGTCTTCCCGTCTGTCACCTTGGTAACTGGTTGACCACTGAGAATTATAAAATAAAACTTTGCCAAAAGATGTATTTTACTTGCCCAAAAAAAATTCAGGTTAAAAACATTTAATATTAGCGAAAAACTTAGTACCAATACTAACTTCGAAAACCTTATTTCTCTTATTAGTTCTTTCATATGGGTATCATTGTAAAAAGGATGACAGCTAGATCAAAAAGTTGTACTATGGTCATCACCTTACTTTTATTGGTAAGCAGTTATTAGCCATCAAACTGCCAAAAACTGACTTGTGTGTGCCGTGTCCTCCACCTTATTTTCTAAAATATTGAGCCAAAAAATATGAAAAAATTGGAGCTATGGAGCAACTCATCGCAATACGCCAAAAATACCCAAAAATCGTGTACGATTTTTTTCATGCTAAAATTAATTAATTACTAACATTTACAAATTTACAGGAATCTATCGGGGTAAGGTACCATCAGATAGGTCTCGTAAAATGAAATAGAGTTTTTATTTTGAACTTTTTATTTGGGGGTTAAGTTTTCGAGATATTAAGCTTTAACGATGAAAAAAAGGATTTTCTTTTGTTGAATTTCATTAGAAATGAAAAGAAGAATTTTACTAAAGCTATTTTGATTTGTTTATTTCTTAGACTTACGAGAATATTAAGTCGAAAGAACTAGTCTGTTTGCCTCAGAACGAAACCCTCGGCGCGTGAGTAAAACTCACACTTGACCGGTTTTTTATTAGTGTATCGAACTGTGTGAGTATATAGTTAGGCAGGCAATGAATTTTCTGCATGTATTAGTGAATGTATTGTTGAAATCATTATAAAAATTTAGAGTGCTTCACAAAATTTTGCATACGACGGAAAAATCTGGAGAAAAAGGGCGTGTATTATTATATAAAAAGATATGTTTGAAAAGAGCTAAGTTAATGTTTCAGAATTTAGCAAAATTAATTCAAATAATTAATTAATTAATTCTATAGTTATAACAAAAACAAGAACTAAGTTTAAGTTCAATCTACAAAAGTTTGCATGCGGCGGCTAAATTTTCTCACTAAGGACCATTTAATAACCGTTACTGTTTGAGGAAGCAAGGATTGTTGTATACTTTTTCTTAGCAAGTGACAAACCTTACAGATGGAATTCGTGACGCTATTGAGGCATACAGCAGCCACTTTGCGATTTGGTGATGGAATTTCATTTGATGATGAAAATTTCATGAAATTCATGAAACTTCCATGAAAAGGAAGCGTAGCCGAGGCGGACATTTGACTGACGTCTGCGTGTTGCTCTTTTTAAAGTACACTTCCAATATATGCACTAAATGAAGCAAGAAACCATCTTAGATACCTAACTATTTTCAGATTAAAACCATTTTTTTTGGAGCCCAACCAACAACCAAATAAGCAGTGCAGTTGTTCATATATCAAACAGCCCGCGACTGTCTGCCCGATGCGACCGGCCCAACCGTTTTTTTTTTAACCGTGTAGGGCTTACACGACGACCGTATTCGCTCTAATGTTTATTGGTTTCGATGTTCGCCATGTAGGGCAATGTTTGCGAGCAGATCTTCATTTTTGCTGTGAATATCGTCTGCTCTCTCTCTCTTTTTTGCATAGGGAAACAATCATAACAGCAACCACATGCGCTTTTCTCTCCGACGTTTTTGCACTCCAAGAATCAACACCAAATAAATGTCCGCGAAACTTGTTCATCGTCTAGGGCCACCTTAAAGAGGCAGAGGATACGAGCGTGCGTGTTTGATACAACTTGCGAGAGGACACTATTTGTTTATTTATGTGCAAAAGAAAAGAAAATTCGACTTAGAGGTATTGAAAACAGACCAAGAGTCGAAAAAATGTATTCGAGTTAGAGTGATTTTCGACTTAGAGGATGGTTTTTGTATGGAAAATTTAGGGGAATACCAAAATATAGCGAACAATTTCGAGTTGGAGGAAAATTCGATTTAGAAGGAAATCGACTTAGAGGAAGTTCGACTTAGAGGGATTGGACTGTACGTATAAACAAATGTGTACTACTATATGTATGTAATTAAATTTCGCATACCTCATAAGCCTTTTTTTTAAATTGACAAAATCTCCCTGATAAGGATTATAATTAGGTTATGTAACAATCCCTTGAATGCCAGAACCTAGCTTTTCGCACAAACCATGTGTTATTGCCGATTACAAACGGCAAATTGAGAAAGCTTTCCATAACAGAAGTACTGTAAGAGAATTATAATATACTACACATAATAGATCCAATAGTTTAGTTTTCTGAGCTTATGGTAGTTTTTATATTATTGTACATCTGCCATTTCTTTTTACTAAATTTCATGACTCATTAAGTTTTTTGTAAAACAGCACATAGTTATATTAAGCATATTTTAAATATCTTTTGATTTTTTTCGCCAAAATTATGAGAGATTTTATTTATAAAATATATTTATCAAAGACGTACCAGTTTCATTGTCAATTTTGAATGGTATTCCTGCCCATGCGTCATTTGTATTATCATTTAGGTCTTTTGCGATCTGAAAGAAAACAAATTAAAATGTTAAAATAAGACAAAACGTAATCCGATATAATGGGAAGAGTACGATAACTTTGCAAAAAAATTATAATGTGACCCCATATAAGATGAAGGGTGTGAGGGTGAGGGTAAAGGTTCATTTAAAAAAAGAAATTATTTAAAACCAACGGCAACAATTAAAATAAAATACTAGTTTTATGTCTTCTGGTTTTTGCGAAAATTAAAAGTTACAATTACTGTAACATTTTTTAGCCCCCTGGAACCCACCCCTTTTTGCACACAGGTGCTTGCCTGACAGTTGTGGACCTACCGTAAGTGTCGTATAAACGTCTAAGGCAGTCAGAGAAGAAGTTGAAACCCTTGAAACACAAGAAGCGGGACAATTAGCCGCTTGTTCACACAATCGCCTGGCTATAAAGTAATAGTACTTTTGAATTTTTTCATGATATAAAGACATTTGGTTTTTTATGTTCAGCTCAGAATTAATATGCGTACAAAAACCCAATTTACTATAGTATACTAAAAAAAACTATTAACACGATAAAAAAGAATGAGACTAAAGAACAAGTTTTTGACTTTCAAAATCATTCATTGTGAGTGTTGCCATTGTCTTTTTATGTTTTTTTTTGTCATACTAACTTGTTTTTTTTTCTTTTCTAAAAGTGTCCCTACCTTCTAAACGGGTCGAAATAGGACTCCCCCCTCCCACAGTAAAAATGCTTGTTTTCGACCCCTCTACAAAATCCGTTGTAAATTTTTAGCGTTAAAATTATCGTACTCTTGCCGATATAATAATAACATATATTATAAAATATATTATATAATAACAACAAGAAAATTAATTGAACATGTCTTAAAGTAAGCCTAATGTCTGTTATCAATTTGCCAATATGAATTCAGAAATTCAGACGTCATTGAATCCCTAGACAACTTGTGCCAAACAAGCCAAATGCAAATACATTTGCTTCGAATTATTGGGTTTAATTTAATTTTCTCCTTTATACATATTTGCTCCTAGCCACATTCACTTTAAAAAAAAAATTACAGTTAAGTGTGACCAGTCTAGTATAAACCAAAATAGGCTTTGCAGTTACCTCTTGTGTACCCAAATTTCTGATTGGTATTTTTAAAAAAATAAACCTTATCGACTTATTGTTCGGGTGAAATTACTTATCTTTGCTTGATTTTTATTAAATGGCGCTATTTTGTTGAATGTATTCCTTTAATAATGAATTAGTCTGGTCATACTAAACGAAGCAAAAAAACTAGTAAACTTCACACAGCTAATTATGAAAGTCGAATTCATTGGAGTTAATTTCATAGAATAATTTGACGATGAATACTATTTATTCGAATCTCAGAATACATAAAATTCATTCGAATAGATCGAATCGAATAAGTCAATCTCAGAATAAGCCTTTAACTCGACGAACTGTTCGCTTAGCACTATCAAATAAGCAGAAGAAAGCAAAATGCTGCGGCGAAAAGAAAGGTTTTCGCAGCCTCCTGGCTCAAGGATATTAAAAAGTCCGTCGACAAAAACCGTATAAGAGCGTTCTACAAGAGACCAAATGTATCGCGGTGGTCTTCAAACATGGTCTTTAAATATCCAGGTTCTTCGAAATTGCGAGAATAATCTTGTCGCCGACCTGCAGGGAATAGTTGATATTTTTAAGCAAAATTCACAGCAGCAGCTGCTGCTCAATGTAAATCCGGACTAAAATGCAAAACAAAAAAAAAATAATTTAAACAAAAATGTATAACATGATTGCTCCAGTTGCGACTGAACTGAATATACCAAGTGCTTTGAAACTTAAATTATAAATTTTTCAAAAGGTGGAGTTAATCGATTTGCACTGAGCGAATAATATACCATTATGTATTATGAAATAACACGCATAAGAACTGCATTCATTCGATTATATGGCTGGCTGCCGACAACAATTAGTCCGGATAATCGAGGCTCTGCTGTATTTAGAATTCGATTTTTCTGTTTTAAAACAAAAGTCATTTAACGTTAAGATGGGACGGTAAGGAGCACCGAAGAGTTTATCTTGTTCTTATGTTAACATCTGAATGGAAAATACAGTGGAACTTGTCTAACTCCAGTCTCTGTTACTTAAACCTTTACCGGGAATACTGATTTTTCGTTGCATTTTTCGCATATTTGTGCGCCCCTAATCGAATTTCCATAACTTTTTGGAGAAATTACTCAATGAACTTGGTTTTTTCAGAAGCACAAAAGGAAAAGTTGTTAGACCATGTCTATAAGTTTTTTTTATTTAGTTGCAGATTATATAGAAAAGAATTGCCCGTGTAAAATCCAAAAAAAATTAACAGAATTATTTAAAATAAGTTGTTGTTGTATTTTCGTACATTTTGCGTATTTTCACACAAACATATTTTCTGTTTTTTTTTTTAAATTTGACTTACGCGAGTTATACTGTATTTAAATTATTTTTTTTTTAATTTTATCAAATGAATAAACACATTTCTTACCTCCTCAGCTTTTGAAACTTTTTCGTCGCTTAATGTACTTTCGTCACCTTTTATAGTTGATATATCATGCAAAATAGTAGAGTCGTTTTCTGTTGTAGATGATAAGATATATCCTAGATCTATATCTTGTTGATATAGAATCTCGGCCAACTTGCTATCCTATATGCGTGACAAAAAGAAAGAAAAATATTACGAATTTTATTTTTTACTATTTTTTCTTACTGCTCTAATAAAATAATATTGAAAATAATGCGCAAGCACTCTGACTGTAAGCTTGAGGAAACAATACACAAATCAAATGTACAAATTTCGAAATCAATGTTGTGTGACTAGTAAACAATCTATTAACATTCATAATAAAATGCAAGCTTTCATACAAAGTATCATTCGCGTTGCAATTCTAATAGGGACCATATGGCTTATATTATTGATCCTTTATCAACGAAGACCCATGATGGTGATGTTTGTGACGGAAGACGACACCGAAGTGTGGCACCCAAGTGTGGCGTGTGCGAATTGTTTTAAACAACCATCTTCCATTTGTTCATAGCAAATTTAATTCCCGGTCAAAATAATAGCAGTGCTGCTTTCTGAAAGATACCTTCATGCAACTTGAGTAATGTCATGCTAATGATGACATTGGAACATCGTTTACTGCTTACAGTTATTGTTCTAAAATAGAAGAACATTCCCCAAGTCTCCAAGAAAATAATATACTCTCACACTATTTATTGTCATCATTAAAATTTTGTGTACAGCAAAAATGAGTTCCCTAAAAAAAGTAAGCGAATACCCAGGTGTACTCACTAAGTGAGTACTCAGAGTTTTATGGCATTCGTTATAAGTATACTGGACAAAGTGTTTGATTTCAAATAGGTTCAAAACTCATAGTAACAAATCATTAAATAATTCATTTGATCGTAAAGTTGTGAAATTACTCGAAATGAAACAAACGTTTTGGCACTAGCGATCGACTGACAATCTTTCTACAGAAATTTTGTCATGAAAAGCTTTTGCAATTCGGCGTTCACTGGCTGGCAATAAATAGTAGACTCCTTTCACACGTGCAACCAAAAGTATAACGAAATCTAGCGCGGGTAAAAAACAACCTGCCTCTAATTTGTATTATTACGTAATAGTAAATAATAGTACGTATGATAAATAACAAAAATGTTTAGAAGTACTAAGCCTCTAATCTCAAAGTTAATAATTTCTGCATCACTTCCTATTTAAGTTACAGTCAAATGGTACTGACAAAATTATCCATTCGAAACTAAAATTTACAGTGAAAAATCTAAATATATCTTAGTCAATATTCATAAATGTGTTCCTTTTGATATCGAGACCAGTAGCAAAAATATTTAAGCAATGCACTATTATTAGACTGATTCAGTGTCAGTGTTATTATATTAAACAAACATTAACGCTACCTTTAAACTTTGAATAGCTTTGACTCTTTCCGCTTCTTCCTCTTTATTTACCGCAGCATCTCTTGCTGATTTAGATGATGTACTTATGGGGGATAACGTGTAGCCCAAATCAACATCTTGTTTATACAGGACATCAGCCATTTCCAAGACCTAAAAATTTAATTAAATTAATAAAATAGTGGATGTCAATAACATTTCTTATACTTTCTTTCAATTATCCAAATAAAAAAACTATATAAACAAGGAATCAAATATTATCAATTGTGTATTCACAACAAGAATAAGTTACGAATTCTAAACATTACTATTTTCGCATTTCATTGAATAAGATAAGCACATTTCAACCATCCACTTTTGATTATTAACAGACATACATACGCATATTAAAAAAAGTAATCTAATAACCAAAGTTTTTTCCAAACGTACAATCGTATTTGAATAGAATCATTTTTATGAATCAGTGAAGAATGTAAAACTGTTGCGATATGTTGACCAAACCAACTTATTGGCCCATCTTAAAGCCCATAGTAATTCCTATCGCAGCTGAGCGAAAGAACGTTACCGAGAACAAGTGCGGTAGCTTCAATGATGATAAGGAAGGTCACTGCTTGAACGTAACAGAGTATGCCGGTATTTCTGCAAATATAGCTTGTTTGTTCATACTAGGTGCGTCCGATAGAGGACGATTTGAAGCAATTACCCGGCCAAAAGCCAATTTTCAAAGTAACGTTCCAGATATAAAAATTAGTTTGTTTAGAGGATTAATGTGGACAGAATTGTTAATAATGAGGCAGGCATGAATGTGTCAATTGGAGTTCACGCAAGAGGGCAAATTACGTTGACCGAAAAGAGTTAAATTTCCATATTGTTTTTTGTCCGCTTCTTCTTCTGTTGTGAAGATAAATGACGGATTCGATAACTTTTGGTCAGAACTAATACGTCGCAATATTTTTTAGTGAATAGCAAGAGTTTTTTGCGGATTTGTGTTTTTTTTTAAATAATTATCCAATTTTAGCAAAATCGTCTTTATAAATAATTTTAATATATAATCGCCCCCATTGCAATTTTGTTTTGCATTGTATACAAGATATATTGGGCTAGGTAATGATGTAAACTGTAGCTTCTAATTACAGAGTTATTTAGTTTTTTTTATAAAAATATAATAAAATAAGTAACAACACACGCCCCGCTGTTTTTTCTCTGTATTATAAAACACAATTCTATGAGGTCAGAATAATTTTTGAACTAATTGCGTAGTTTTAGGATGCGGACAATTTGCCCTTTGTACCTTGGTTAGAACTGTGCAACTATGTAGTCTAAGACTATGCAATTAGTTCAAAAATTATTCCGGCGTCACAAAATGGTCTTTTAGACTAGAAGGAAAATACATTTTTTTGATTAAAAGAGATATCTGAAGTACTATACCATTTTTGAAAGCCAGAAGCCTGTTTTGTAACCGTACATTTAAGATAAACTACTCATGTCCATAATTTTTGAAAAATTCGTATACAAACTAAAATTTTTTATAAAAAAAAAACACTACAAAACAAGTTTTGTATTATTTTTCGTTCATACACACCAGTATTTTAGCAGCGAATATAAAGAATTTTTTGTGTAAAAAAGGTAAAAACTTTTTAGTAAATCCAAGTTGAGAGAAGCGTATTTCACCAAATACGAGGTCTGTTCAAAAAATAAGGTGAATTTTCAAATTTTCAAATACATTCGGTTATCGATTTTTTTTTGTTGTGTTGGCACACTCGTCTTGAACATATGTTTAAAGATCAGACATATAGCATATTTATTTTGTTTGTGAAAGGCATAAAAGTTAGACTGTTTGCTTTCGAAAAAAAGGGATTCATTGGGATGTTTGGACTTTTAAGAAAATCTGAACCGCCGTTGACGTCATTCGACAATTCCTGAACGATGCTCATGCCAGTTTTTTTTGGTCAAAATTCATTAATTTTGAAACGAACTTCGCTGCCAAACGTACAGAACGCCGCAATCCGAGTGAGTTCGAATTTTTGAATCCACTTTGAATTTTTGACAAAAATATACAATATGATTGCTCCAATTGCGACTGACTATACCAAGTGCTTTGACACTTAAGTTATAAATTTTTCAAAAGGTGGATTTAATCGATTTGGGCACTGAGCGAATAATATACCATTATGTATTATGAAATAACACGCATAAGAACTGCATTCATTCGATTATATGGCTGGCTGCCGACAACAATTAGTCCGGATAATCGAGGCTCTGCTGTATTTAGAATTCGATTTTTCTGTTTTAAAACAAACGTCATTTAACGTTAAGATGGGACGGTAAGGACCACCGCAGAGTTTATCTTGTTCTTATGTTAACATCTGAATGGAAAATACAGTGGAACTTGTCTAACTCCAGTCTCTGTTACTTAAACCTTTACCGGGAATACTGATTTTTCGTTGCATTTTTCGCATATTTGTGCGCCCCTAATCGAATTTCCATAACTCGAACTACTCCAAGCGTTATTTCAACCGTAACTCAAATTTTTTGGAGAAATTACTCAATGAACTTGGTTTTTTCAGAAGCACAAAAGGAAAAGTTGTTAGACAATGTCTATAAGTTTTTTTATTTAGTTGCAGATTTTATAGAAAAGAAGTGCGCGTGCAAAATCCAAAAAAAACTTACAGAATTATTTAAAATAAACGAAGAGTTGTATTTTTGACTTAATTTAATGAATTCGAATTTTCGAATCCACTTCGAATTTTTATCTCCGATAAAAGAAAAATCGTCTTCGCTCTGTCAAAATCAGCTGTTCATTCCAAATCATTTTTAAATTCATAGATAAGAGTCTTTTTTAGAATATATAAATAAAAGCGTGGTTTCCTGCGCATTTATATATTTTGCCATGTCCGTACCCTTTGTGCGATTTGGTGGTGCACTTCCTTTTTTTACGCTTACGTGTTGCAAAGTAGGTGGACCAGGACTTTTTTTTATGTTTTCGGCATTGTTGCACGACACTTTGCCGGCAACCAAGGGGGTTGTAACGGTGATACCATGAATAACGCTGTATATTCTTGTTATCTTTGCGATGGTATCTTCTGCGGCTGAAACCATCTGAATATTATTGGGTCCACCCCTGGTACTAATTGCCGCTTTTGTATTTTCCTGGATATTAGGTTTCCAGTTGAGCTTACTGTCTAGAAATTTGCCAAGATATTTGGTGGTTTCGAGAAACCACCAAATTTGAAATTCCGTGGGCTCAATGAAGGAAGTTGAATTTTCTTGTGAACCTCCTATGTTTTTTCGGCTTACGCCGAGTCCAATCATATCCGTCCACGCGGCTAGCCTATGAAGGGCTGATTCCGTGACAACCCTATTGAAGCGTGAAAATGTAACGTTGTCTGCACAGGTTGCAAACGGTTATTATGAGCTCCAGAAAATTTTGAGATTGCTCTTGATAGATAAACGGTCCTCGAAGTTTTTGGCGAGCTGTTGAACATTTTACAATTCAAATTGAGCTTGAAGAGGGTTCGAGAGCAGAGCACAAGGATGAAAGAAGAAAAGATGTTTTATTTTGAGAAATCTATCATTTCAGAAGTAATAGATTGTTTGAATGAAACACATTTTCGAATTATCAAGCCCCATCAAAATCAGTTTTTCACAAAGCAAAACTAATGTAAATTAAATTCACAAAGCAAAACTAACATGAATTCGATTCCAAAAGCAAAACTTATGTAAATTCAATTCACATAAAAATGACGAATTGTGGGATGTAGAACACCAAATTCCACGTTGGAAAATTCGAATTCACTTTTATGATTTCGAATGAAGACCAGAACGGTCTTCTCACTCACATTCAAATTCGTATAACTTTTAACACGAGCACCGAATTACATGCACAAAAAATGTAGCCTAATATACCTCGCCTTTCAAATACGTGCTTGTTTAGAACAATCAGATTAGCGTTTCCAAATATATGGATACCATCACCATCTAGTCTCGAAAAGCTGCGGAGGCTTTTTATATGACCCAATATTTCATCTTCTTGTAGCATGATATTAATTGTTTATTGTTGACGTTTGATAGGTCAAACGAGGTATTTTTAGTTCCACTTTGAGTGATAACGAGATGGAGAAAAGCGCTGTCTAATATATTAAAACCAGAATAGTATTATAGTATTAGGCGGCGTAACAGCCCGTTGAGAGCCAGAGCCTAGCTTTTTCGCACCTCCACTGTGTTGTGCGCGTTATAATTTTGACACATGTGGAGGGGACCTCCTGTTTAATGCCGGTTCCGAACGGCGAATTGCGAAAGCTTTATTAAAACCAGAATACTCTTTTAAATTAGTCAGACACCTCCTTTCATATATTAGTAAAGGGTAATTTTTAAGCTATTATCTTTTTTGCAACACTGGTTTAAACAGCTGACGCACGTTTCGTGTTTTGTTTTACTGTCAAACATCTTCAGTTTGTTCTATAATTTAACCATGAATCGTCTTACAAACGAACAACGCTTGCAAATTATTGAATTTTATTATCACTGTGCACTGCGTGCTCTGTTAAGAAAGTTCAGAAAGTTAAGAAAGTGTTCAGCGACGAAGCTCATTTTTGGCTCAATGGGTACGTAAATAAGCAGAATTGTCGATTTTGGAGTGAATATCAAGAGCATTGCATTGCAAGAGCTACCAATGCATCCAGAAAAAGTAACAGTTTGGTGCGGTTTATGGGCTGGTGGCATTTTTTTTTTTGGACCGTACTTCTTCAAAGATGATGCGAATCGTAACGTAACTGTGAATGGTGAGCGCTACCGTGAGATGATATCCAACTTTTTTTTGCTAAAAATGCAAGAGCTTGACTTGCATGACATGTGGTTTCAACAAGACGGTGCCACATGCCACACAGCACGCGCAACAATGGACTTATTGAGAGGCGAGTTCGGTGAACATTTTATTTCACGTTCGGGACCGCTCAATTGGCCGCCTAGATCGTGCGATTTAACGCCTTTCGACTATTTTTTGTGGGGATATGTTAAAGCTTATATCTATACAGACAAGCTCGCTTCAATTGACGCATTGGAAGACAACATTGAAGCATTTATTCGTGAGATACCGGCCGAAATGTTGGAAAGAGTATGCGAAATTGGACTAAGCGGATGGACCATTTGAGGCGCAGTCAAGGTCAACATTTGCATGAAATAATCTTCAAACATTAAATTATATGGACCGTACTATCGGTTCAAATAAAGATTTCATGCATTTTTCTGAATTTTGTGTTTTTTTTTTTAAACTTTCCTATAGTTTTTAAAAAATCACCCTTTATAGTAAGATCACAAAAAAAATATATCACTTGTAATTGTGAAATGTCGAATTCAAAAACTTTGAAATGATTTTCATAAATTTGAAAAAAAAAGTCATTGCAGAAGCAAATCAACCTGCAAGAATCTTATTTCAAAAATGTGACTCAATTTCAAAAATGTTGAAAGCAATATGTGGAGTTTTGAAAGAATTGGTAAAAGAAGAGAAAACGGAAAGCAGCACTAAAGGCGAAAGAACTTGAAAAATTGGAATTGGATGTTGCCAGAACATGCAACGAACTTAAGCTCATGGAACTGAAACGTTTAGCTTCATGACTTCTCTTTCCATGCTCTTCTCTCCAGTCAATTCCCTCACAACTCCACAACTTCTCCCAATGGTATTATATACATTTTTATTATAAAAATTCCTTATAAAAGAAAAAAAACTAATGTTTCATGTCTTATTGTATTTAATTTAATGTCTTATTGTTTTTAATCCTGGTGCAGTGTATATTTCAGCAAAACAATATCATACGAATGACAAGGAAATGTATGTAAATGACTTCTATTTACGTGTCACACGAAATCTGTCACATTTTTGTGATTGTCAAAGTGATAATCACACTACACAATCGCAAGACGAAAATGTTGTCAACAATCAACTATCAGCTTATACGTTTCCGCCCCAGATTTGCTCAATTCTATTTTATACAGTGCAATTTCAGACTATTATAATATTTTTATCACATCTTTGTGATACTGTTGAATAAGTTTGGTCCATTCTGTTTTTAAAAAATGATAGAATGACACAATACGCGGACGGAAACAACGGTATTGACTGACGATAAGCAAAGCCACAATGCTAGAACGGGGAATGCACATAATATGAACTGCAGTAATTATTTAATCATTCAAGTTTTAAATCAGATGATAAAAAAAACGTTCTTCATTCCTTGGCAACCTTTTCGCATATTTGAGCTGCTTTTAAGACGGTTACGTTAAAACATTAAGACCGAATCTCTTTTGTATTAGTTACCTCAGTTCATTGAAGTTATTCTTTAAAGAAATTATTAGTCTAAGGCAGACCTGTAAGATAAATAAGTATTTTTGTACTTAAGTACACTTTAATTACAATTACTTGTACTTGAATTTTTCTTTAGGTACAAGTACAATTCCTCGGTACTTGTACTTAAAAATTTCAAATGCCCATTCCTAGCAATTGTACTTGTACTTGTAATTCCTTTCAAGTGATTTTAATTACAATCTAAGTACCAAAGTACTCAAAAAATGATCTTAAGTACTTGTTACTTCCTTAATTCCTTTCAAGTACATTAAATTCCTTAATTCCTTTCAAGTACTTTCGATTCTTTTTAATTACTTTAAAATGAATTGAAACTTTAATTTTAATTACTTTAGATGGAAGTGAAACTACTTGAAAGGAGTTAGGAATTGAATGTACTTAAAGCGGGGTTCACACCTGACTACAAATTGTACAATTTGCTTAACAATCATGCTTGACGACTGCAAATCGTCAATGTGAACTCTTGAAACTACAAATCGGCAGACGTGTAGTCAGAAAGTTTAATATTTTCAACTTTTTCCCTCGATTGAACGATTTGTAGTTGAGTGTGAACACTTGTCGTCCAGCTTCGAAGTATTATTCATTTTTGTTTGTGATCTCGATGGCTCAGCGGAGCGGAAAAAATGTCGTCGAACAAAGAAAAATATGTTGGCTGGAGTTTCTTGAACTGAAGTTGTCAAGCATGCAGTTAAATGCAAACGCTAAGCCAAATTTAGTTGTCAAGCAAATTGGACAATTTGTTTTCAGCTGTGAAGTCCGTTTATAGCACGAAAAATCCTAACTTCGAAAAAACGTTAAAAAAAACGACAAACCTTACGAAAGTTTGACAATTTTTCCATATCTACCAAATGTCACTTTCATATACACTTATTAATTTTTTTCTAAACCCTGCCATATTTTTTTAATAATAAAATAAATAGCAATCCAAGAAAAAATTAGTGGACAAAACTAAAGTACATTTATCTTACAACTAGCAAAATGTATCGTTTGTTTGCAAAGTTAACCAAAGTTTGCAGATGTTTCTTAATACCATTGCCAAAAAATAAGGTATAAGTGGTTTCAAGAATAAAGTTTTGAAAACTTTTTCTATAGTGCATAGTGGCGATAGACCCCGAAAAACCACCTGTCGCGACGTAAGGAATGGGTCTGAATTTTTACATCCCTGATCCATATACCATGGTGTAGCAAAATTTTATCGAAAATGACTTTTTGTACTTGTACTGCTCTTCCGATACCCCATCCTAATCAATTTACGTTCAAAAGAGTGGCTTTTTTAAAGACCCTTTTTAAAAACATAACACAGATATCAACTTTCCACTTCTTCTTAGCGCAAAAAATATGCGAAACTAAATTAGTTAATAATATCATTGGATTAAAAAATGTTTTTTTCAGTTAATCCAATTGTAAATTACCTTGTTCTTTGAATTTTCGCCTGTACTCCGGTGGTTGCTAAAACTACGTCGATTAAAAACACTGTTGTTGAAATTTTGTAAAAATGCGTCTTTCTTTATTGGAGATATTTTGGTCGGAAAGCCCAGAGACGCATTAGATGCCGTATTCAGGTGCATATCATAAAAGCTGTTGCTCAATGAAGAATTCGTCATAAACGTATCTACCACTGAACTGGGACTTGTAAATTTTTCTAATCCGAAAAATGAGTTTTGTCTTTGATTCCAATCTATTGTGGGCATTGCATTATGTAGTTCCGAACTTTCATCATTCTCAAAATATGAAATAGGTAAATCGCTGGAAATGCTTGAATTAAATGTATCAGACTTCTTAATGTCAAGTGGATACATTGTTATATTACTATTGTAATTGTAATTAAAACGGACTAGGTCATCAAATAAGGGTTTTCGCACAAAATCATTTTTCACTATTCCATTATCTTTGTTTGGTATTTTGATTTCTGACTGAAAATCAACAATACCATTGTGCCCGCCAGGCATCCACAAATTTATATAGCGCGTAAATATGAACTCATAATCACAATTCGTTTGAAAACATATTTCTAACGCGCTTAGAGTTACGTACAATTGGTATAGTACGAAAGAATATTTTTGTTTTAAATACATATCACAAATTCTAACTTTTTTAACTGGCTTGCAAATCTATTTTGATACAGTAAACAATAATAACAATAATATTGTGATGTCAAAAAATTCAGCTGATTGCTAAAAAAAGAACAATGAACTAATAATATCTTAGGCTGAGAGCGCATGAATGCATGTATTCCAATGCTACTGCTAGTGAACGTAAATCAAGTTGTTGCAGTAGCGTTAAAGCCCAAACCCATAGAATCCGTTGCGTACGTTGCGGTTACAATCCAAAAAAATCGTAGTTGTCGGATTGCAAAGAGGAACCTATTGAATACATACGTTGCGTACGCGGACAGGACTGTCAGACGTTCGCGGTCTAATTAAATTCATTACAAAAGCTGGAGGGTTGCGGAAAAATATATATTCAGTTTTCAAATGAAACCAAACATTGATTATATGTTTTGACAACGAATTCTATTAACAAACTATTCATTTTCAAAACTATTAAATTATTTTCTGATTAAAACATGAGTCGCGGGCCGCATGTGGCGCTCGGGTGTTTGACAGATGTGTACATAGTATTTTTTTTTATTACAAAAGAAATTTGAATGCGGAAAGGCGATTATCCGGAATGCGGAAAAGCGATTTGACATGACGCTATGCGCTCAACGGATTCTATGGATTTGGGCCTTTAAAGACCAAATAACAAAGGCGCCTTCGGTCGGTCTAACTTTGACATTTGACGTAGAATATACCCAAAAGCAAACTTTGGAGATCGTAACATCGTAAAACAGACCGACTGGGTCTACTTTCTACTCGCTCAGGCGTTTGACAGATGTGTGTAAATTTTTTTATTTACAATCGAAATTTGAATGCGGAAAAGCGATTAATTGAGTAAATACGAATTGCTTTTGATTTTAGTTTCAAAATGAAATTGTTTTGTGAGGCGCGCGTTGACATTCTTTTTCCTTAAGTCGATAAAACGCGTACCACCGCCCGTCACAGTCCGACCTACCAAGCGCGCCGACATACTTTACATGAGCATGTGGGCAAATGTGCTTCTCAGCAGGAAAAATGAATAACGCTGCAAATTGAATGGTTTTCACATATGAGCCAAACCGCAAATGAACCACCGAAATGAACAGCAATGAACATCAAATCATACAAATGTTCGTAAAAATGATGAGCTAGTTGGTTCCTGAATTACTGTCAAATACCCGTATTTCATCAAATTCGTGAATTACTGTCAAATTTATCATTTGTCGAGGGGAAATAGTAGGGGCTCTGATGAATGTCTAATTTGGTAGTCCGCGCTGTTTAATATCTCTTTGGAATTTTGTTTGACTTGTGTTGCTAATAATATATTAACAAATATGGTTTTTGTCAAAAGATTTGCTTGGAATAATAAGTCTATAAACTTTGTTTTTATATCGAAAGTTCTATCAGTTTTTATTTTGCTGTATTGCTTGTGGCCCACGCGATTCGCGACAAGATATAGTTACATTCAGGGCAGTGAAATCGTATCAAGTCTTGTACCAGGAACAACACGAAATATATCACTACAAAAGTTGGAAGACTGTGATTATGAGGATATTGTATATAAAAATCAATTTATTTCTGAAAAGGTGCAAAGGACGGACTTAATAAATACCGATATTCTACCCGGGGGTGAATATTATCCCAAAAGCTGTCGGGCAAGATATAGTACTGCTATTATTGTTCCATACCGTAACCGGGAACAACAGCTGCGAACGTTTCTAAGTTTTATGCATAGCTTTTTAAAGAAACAGCGCATTCACTACCGTATATTTTTAATAGAACAATATGATAGTAAGCCCTTTAATAGAGCAAAATTGTTGAATATAGGATCAAAGATTGCAGAAAATTATGAATTTCCATGCCTCGTTTTTCACGATGTTGACTTACTTCCTTCCAACCTTGGCCAAATATACGCATGTTCTAGCTTCCCTCGGCATATGTGCTCTAATTTAGATGTCTTTAGGTATAATCTACCATATATGGGACTCTTTGGTGGAGTTGTCAGCATTCGTACTGATCAATTTCAGTATGTCAATGGTATGTCGAATTTATTCAATGGCTGGGGCGGCGAGGACGACGATTTCTACGGAAGAATAAAATCCAGGAAATTAGATATATTTCGCTTTGAACCATCTTATAGTGAATACATAATGTTAGAGCACAAGAAAGAGGTCCCTAATGAAGAAAGGTTGAATTACCTTCGCACTGGGCCACTTCGTTATTATAAAGACGGTTTAAATTCACTTGTATACACAAATAAGGAAACAAAAGAATACGGTTTATTCACACGCGTGTTGGTGGAGACATAACAATAATATATTTTAGAAAATGGCAATGTATTAAATGATTTTATAGAATTTATATTTTAAGATAGCATACATCAAAGCCAAAGAAAAAAGAGCTAGCGGTTGGTCATGATCCAAACATTGTAAAGAAGTATTAAGAAATTAGAATTTAAGAGCAAAGGGCAACAGTAGTGAATATAAATGGAAATGCTTTACTCAGCGCTATCTTCTCGTACTATGTATTCATTTGTGAAACCAATCTTTGTAAAATTATAAATAATAAAAATATAATATCTGTGTTTAGGACTAACGATAACCAAACGGTTAGTTCTTTAAACTAATAGGTTAATTTCTACAAAATGCTTAGTTTTTTTCCAACAATAAAATGTGATTTTGTTTTTGACCGAAAGAATGGTATGTTTTATATGATCTTCTGAGTTGAATCCGAGCTGAGGAACAGAGATAAATTACTTAGCTTTTCGCAGAGTTTGGGCAGTGGGGCAAAACGGGCCTGAGGTTTCCATTATGTTCACTAAGCAAATCTAGTTTTTTTTTCTTTTTGGAGTATAAAAACTCGGTGTCTCACTGTCACTTCGGTGTCTGCATGTCTAATTCATAACCGCTTATAACTTTTGAGTCCTTATAGTTCAGGGATGAAATTTGGATTGAAGGAGTTTTTTTTTATGGTTTGCGCCAATGGATGTGTAATCTTCGTAAGATACTAGCAACCCGTGTTACCAGTATACACGATTCGCGGGATGTTTCCTTGCGCCTACGTACTAAACCACACCCCTGCACTCATCATGTGGATTAAAGAAAAAGTTAGTACTGAGTCTCATCATCATCATCATTTTCTTGGCGGCGTGTTCCACTAACAAGGTCGCGGAGGTAATGCACGCAGAAGAGAACTGATACTAACGTACGAAAATTAGTTTTTTAACTTTGATGGCCTTGATTATAAAAATGTCTGTCCGTCCGCCATGAAGCATTCATTTAAGTAACTGGTGCACCAGTTAGAGTTAAGAAATAAAATTTCTTCAGATGATGTGTTGATGTGTTAGATATTTGATATGGGTATTGTTAAAGAGAATAATAGCAAGATCGAAAAGTTATACTATAGCAAATACTTTAACCTTATTGGAAAGTAGTTATTAGCCAGATTTTAAAAATTTACCACGTAAAAAGTATTTGGTACCAAAAAATATTAATTAATTATTATGCTTTGTACATAAAATAAAATACACAATTCGCTTATAGTCGTTTGGTAAAAGTTTGAAATTACCTATTCATCTGTATTTTGCTTCTGATTTAATTTTATTTTATATTAAAATTCTCTACAGGTCATATTACAATACTTGATATAAAAAAAAAAACTAAAAGTCCAAAGATTCTTTTTCTTTTAACCGTTTTTTTCTTTTATGGGATAAACGGATACAAGAAAAAAATTTCTTACAAAAAAACAACGCATATAAGAAAAAAACTTTTTTTAATAAGCAATACAAAAATTTGCGAGCCGAATGAAAAAAACCATCAAAACCAACTTTCCATTTCAAAAACACCATTTCGTTTGGGCTATTATGGCAACATTTTATATTAAGTTTGAGGAGGCAATGTATACACAGTATAAAACAAATCTATCAAGCCATGTTTTTTGAGAAGGTATTGTATAGTATAAAATAAAATGGTTTGCTTGAGGGAATTTTTTTCATCATGTAACTTTAGATATTTGTGTCAGGAAATACTTTCTTTCTTTTAAGCGTTTTTTATATACAAATTAATTTTTTCAAATTAGGGTAAAATATTTTGGTTTATTATTCTATAATAAACCTTTGTAATCGTCGAGTGTACTGTGTGAACGTCTAAAGCCGTTTTGCACCGCACTAATCGGCACGTACCAGTGCGGCTTCCGGCCCGGCAAATCGACGATAGACCAAATTTTCACACTAAGGCAAATCCTGGAGAAGACCAGCGAGTTCCAAGTCGATACGCACCACCTTTTCATCGACTTCAAAGCCGCATATGACAGCATTCATCGCAAGGAGTTGTTTAGTGCGATGGCTGAATTCGGGATCCCTGCAAAACTGATCCGGTTGTGTCGAACCACGCTCAACAACACTCGATGCACCGTGCAGTTCGGCTCAAGAACGTCCGAGCCCTTTGAAACATGCACCGGATTTCGGCAAGGAGACGCGCTGTCATGTGACTTCTTCAATCTCGTGCTGGAGCAAATAGTACGGCGGGCCAACGTCAACACGGAAGGTACTATCTTCCACAAGTCGGTCCAGCTCCTGGGCTGCGCAGATGATATTGATATCATCGCTCGGTCCCAGCGGGCCATTGTGGAAGCTTTCACCGCGATTAAAGAGCAGGCTAAACGAACTGGTCTGAAGATAAATGAGGAGAAAACCAAATATATGCTGTCGACGAAGAAAGAATCCGTCGCCCACCGCCTAGGACAAATGTTACAGTCGACAGCTATAACTTCGAGGTAGTTAAGGAGTTCATATACCTCGGGGCGAACGTAAACTCCACGAATGACATCGTAGTGGAGATCCGTCTTAGAATCACCCTTGGCAACCGCTGCTACTTCGGTTTGTCCAAACAGCTAGGGTCAAAACTCCTGACTCGAAGAACTAAGGTCATGCTCTACAAGACCCTTATCCTGCCAGTCCTACTGTATGGAGCCGAAAGTTGGACAATAAGCAGGACTGCAGAGCTGATACTTGGCTCCTTCGAAAGAAAAATTCTACGGCGGATATTCGGTCCAGTCTGCGAGGAAGGCGAATGGAGGAGAAGACATAACCACGAACTTTATGAGCTGTACAAAGATGTGGATATAGTCCGGAAGGCAAAAATCCGTCGACTACAGTGGCTCGGCCACATCGAGCGCATGGACACAAACGCTCCAGCTAAAAGGGTCTTCGAATCCGAGCCTCCTGGTTCGAGGAGAAGGGGGAGACCGAACCTCCGGTACAGAGATCAAGTGATCGCGGATGCAAGACAGCTTGGTCTTCCGGACTAGAAGCAGCATGCCCGGGACCGTCAACGTTGGAAGGCGGCTTTGGCTCAGGCACAGACCCTCCAAGGGTTAAATGCCTGATAAGTAAGTAAGTAAGTAAACCTTTGTAATCGTAACAGAAAAAAAAATTTAACACCCCCTCAAACTTTTTTATTTTAAATTTATCCAAATATTGACAGATTTCACATATGTTGATGTATTCATTTTCAATGAACAGTCTTAAATGGAAAAATAAATCAATATATTTACTGTCGAATCTCTCTAAGTCGAACTCCCTCTAACTCGAATTTCTCTCTAACTCGCCAAATTTCTTTTTCGCCAAATTTTGGCATTCCCCTCCCCAATTTTCCATACAAAAACCATCCTCTAAGTCGAACTCCCTATAGCTCGAACTAATTTTGACTTATGTTAGAGGGATTCGACTGTATATTTAATTTTAAAAACATATTAATGCTGTTAAAATACTTTTAACTTGATAGCATTTTTTGTGCATTTTGGGGACAAGCGGGGCATTTAATCATTTTACGGGACGAAATTTTCCGGTGGGATGCTAGAGAGACAAAAATCATTTTCGGGGACTGTCCTGGCGCCTGGCATCCTAATGTCAAACCTATGTGTACCGTGTCCCATACATGAAATTGAAGTCATGGGTCTTATCGCAAAATCCCAAAACTACGAAAAAATCTTGCATGATTTTTAATTGGTACTAAAATAAATTAATAACTTAATTTAAAAAAATTACTGGAATCCATTTTACTAAAAAAAACTTGTACCGACGCGTCGCGACGGTTGCCTCGGTGGATTCGCTGGCGACCATATCAATCAACCATAAAAGTATTTTTTACATAGGGTGCACGATTAGCACGTATAAAAAGATTTTGTTTTGTATAGTTTCATTCGAAATGAGAAATAGCCGCTATTTCGATAAAAGTCACTTTTGAAGCTGTATTTTTTTTTGAAATTTTACAAGTAGAAACATTAATAAAAAAATGGAACGATATTCGCTTCGACAACACATTGAATTTATTAAAATTCACTATAAACATGGTGAAAATTTGGCAGAGACGGTTCGTGAAACTAAAACAGTTTTGGTTCCTCGTAAAGCACCTTGTCGGACCGCAATACAGAAATTGGTGAGAAAATTCGAGCTGTTGGGACAAGTTTGTGATGTGAAGAATAAAACTCGTGCACGTCGCTCAAAAGAACTGAGATTATTGCGCTGTAGTCCAAAGTGTTGAAGAAAACCCAGGTTTGTCCATTTCTTGGCGTTCTTTAGAATTGGGCATTCCAAAATCTAGCTTATTCAGGGGTGAATGCTTAATTTTGTGAGGTACTGTACATGTCATTACTCACAAAAACATAATTTTGCATCGATTGAGTTACACAATACTAAATACGATTCTATATGGGGCGGCGTAACAGCCCGTTGAGAGCCAGAGCCTAGCTTTTTCGCGCCTCCACTATGTTGTGCGCGTTATAATTTTGTCACATGTGGAGGGGACCTACTGTTTAATGCCGGTTGCGAACGGCGAGTTGCGAAGGCTTTTCATGACAGAAGTACTCCAGGAAGGTTGTCAGTCGTTCGCTGGAGGTGGGGCCGTGAAAAATGTTTGTGGTGTTTTTTTTTTTCTCTAACTGGACTGTTGTACTCTCGCTCAACAGTCCGACGCACTAACCGATCGAGCCAACGGCGCCCACATACGATTCTAATCGATGTTTTTATAGATCATAGATTCGACTACCATTCGAAAATGGCAGTAGGGGTCATAGTACTGATCAGTGAAAATCACTTTACCTACAAAAATTCTCTTCGATTTTCAGACTACAACGTTTACAATACTATTCACCCTGATGGGACATCTCACGGGGGTAGTGCAGCATTTCTTAGAAAACAAATTGAATGCCTTGTTACTTTACTGATCACATACAATCGACGTCAATCCAGCTAGAAGACAAACATGGAAAATGGCTAATCTCTGCCCTGTACTGTCCTCCAAATCTCAAAATTACAATTCTAAAATATGACCACTACATAAAAACGGGAGACGGAGACAAAATCCGCAATTCAAAAATCCCCAAAAACCGAATACTCAATAATAAAATCCCTAAAAATTGAAGCCACAAATACAAAATTCCCAAGCATAGAAATTCCTGAACCCCACAGAATCGGTTTTCTACAGCATATTAACTATTGAAAAACCGACAAAAATCTTAACTATTATGTATGTACTATTTTTAAACTTCTTTGAAGAATAAATTAATCAAGTAATTAACAATCAAAATGTATTTCAAAAATAAAATGCACTCACATGTTGTACTAAAGATTGATTTTTCTAAAAACGTTAAACCAATCTTGGACAATAAATGCTTCAGCACACAGAACAAAAAACACAAAATCCGTAAGTCATAATGATTTTGGCACTTGATTTCGACATACAGAGCACTTTTTATTTCCGAAAGTTGATTAAATTTCCGATTTTCGATACTATAGCAATACAAAATAACCCCCCTGGTTTTTGTTTAATATGTTTTTGGGGATTTTGTCCCTAACCCAATATTTTTAAGCCGGCGCGGATAGTATAATACTTTAATTTTAATATAATAATTATAATATGGTAATTCAGATTGTCGATACATCGCACGGAGGACTAAATTATGATAAAATGGAGAAAAAACACTTTTAGCTTACATTTAGTCATGGGGTATGGAAGTACACTTTATTGGTAGTGTAATGGACCACAAAAAGTATAAAAACAATCTTAAGACACATTCCAAAACTAGCCAAAGTCAGAGGGGTCGCGATACTAACTGCATTTGCAATTAATAAAACGATCCTAGTCATACATACGTAAATACTCAAAGTGGTTTAGAATGCCAGTAGAATCAGATATAAATCCTATCTAAAATTTTATTAGATGCTTCATGAATTTGGAACTGAGTAATTGCGAAGGTAAGTGCATCGAACTGCACGAGTTTATAACTCAGCAGTCGATGTATTTTATGTTAGGGAGCTTTGCTGTTTTTTATAAGAATTTTTACTTTTTTGTGAGTGTTTCAGAAGGAGCGATGGAGGAAACTAATTTCAAATAAAAGTAGTTTTTTCCTTTTGGTTTTCCACTCTAAAGTGGCTGTTTTGTTTTTTTTTTTTGACTGGGCTTTAACAGATTATAATGAGAGATTATAATGCAAACATTTTTCTAGGGAGCTTTGTTGGAAGTTATAGTACTGTATTTTGGCTTATGTCGTCTTATTCAGTGCTTAACGCAGAATAAAAGTATATATGATTGTTATATCTCACACTACTAAAAGCAAACGCGTGTCTTCGGCTCGACTTCTTTATTTAGACTCTACTTAAAGCTATATTACATAGTTATATAACGGATCTTACATACTACTCTTAAACTAATACAGAATCTCTTACGTGCTAACTCTTAATCTAGTTGACAGCTATTTTCTGTTCTCTATGATATATGACATTACCTTCTTTCTTTTTGGCTTTTAATTCAATATTTTTCACAAAAGAAACGAACTCAAAATCAAATTCATTATAGCTTATAATTTATCCGTTTTCTCGGCCTTAGCCTTCTTCCTTCACTTTCTTGATATTGCATTACTGTTTCTAAATTATCAATCTCTTTGTTTGTTTTAATACGTTCATAATCCTTTTCTTTATTTACTTTATAAGTAGGTACATAGACTTGCTTTACAAATTTTTTTAATTGATTTCGATGTACCCTTTTTATTTTTCCTCCTACGTTAACAAGATATACCAACCAACTTTCTCTCTTTAATACAAAACCAATTTTCCATTTAACATAATTTTCGCCTTCTTGGCAATACAAAATTTTCTCTCCTGCTTTCAAATCAAAAAACTTATTAATTTTTACATTTTTTAAATCCTTAAATTTACGTTCCTTATATTTATTTTTAATAATTTTAACGGATTTTGTTTCAACTACTTTCATGTTACTTAAATAACTTAAGAGCGTTCTTGGCTTATAAGAAAACACTATACCTGTTGGTGAAATTCCAGTCGCAGATTGCGGTGTGTTACGATATTTAAACAAAATATTCAAAAGTTGTTGCTGAATATTAAGTTTAGTGCTATTTACTTTTTTCAAACTTTCTTTAATAATACCGACTGCTCTTTCGGCAATCCCATTACTACAAGGATGGTAAATTGGTGACGTACAAAATTTTATGCCATTGGCCTTGCAAAATGATTGAAATCAAAACTCACAAACTGGGGTCCATTATCAGATACTGTTTTAGGAAAACCAAAAATTGACATAAAATACTTTAGCTTTTCTATGATCTGCGTGGCTGCAGTTTTTTGCAAAACGAATACTTCAATCCATTTACTATAATCGTCTATTAAAACTAGAAAATCTAAATTTTTAAACATGAAGAGATCAATATGAACTCTTTCAAAAGGAAAGTGTGTTTCAGGCCACGTGAAATTTGGGCAATCCTTACTTAGTTTCTGTTTCAGTCTACAGCTCTCGGTAACATATTGGTTTATGTCTTTATCTATTCTAGGCCACCACATGCACGACCTAGCTAAACTTTTCATGCGCGAAATGCCGATATGTTCTTCATGCAGCAGCTTCAAACACCGCTCCCTTACCTTTGCTGGAATGACGGTTCTATTGCCATAGAATAAACAATTATCATCCTCATCTAAGGAATATCTGATCTGATAGAATGGCCTCAGCTCTGCATCTTGCTTAACATTTTCTGGCCACCCCATTCTTATGCACTGCCTGATTTTAACTAATACTTTATCTTGATCACTTTCCTTCGCAATATCCTCTAGATTCAGTGGTGAAGAATCAGTGTAATTGAAAAAATTTAATGAAAATGTTAACTCTTCCACCCCTGTAGGTTCATTAATGGGTAATCTAGAAAGAGCATCCACATGCTTTTGTTTGGACGCTGGCCTGTATATAATTTTGAACTGATAATTTGATAGAAACAATATCCACCTGTGTAATCTTACTGAAGCTACCACAGACAAAGCCTTTTTGTCACCTAACAACACTTCCAAGGGCTTATGGTCTGTATAGACAGTAAAATTATAGCCATATAAAAACTTGTGGAAGCGTTTAATAGCAAATACAACAGCTAAAGCTTCTCGGTGCAATTGTGCATAGTTCATCTCAGCTTTACTTAGGCTAGAACTAGCCATAAAACAAGGCCGTTCAATGCCATTCTCATCAATATTGCTTAGTATCGCCCCAACTCCATTCGGACCGGCGTCGCATGCCACTATAATTGGTAACTTGGGGTTATATGGACGTAAAATATTATTGTTTTTAATCAGATCTTTGCTTTCTAAAAATGCGATTCTACATTCCTCCGTCCATTCCCACACTGAATCTTTACGGAGTAATTTATATAACGGCGAAAGCTTATTTGCACAATTCGGCAAAAATTTTGAGTAATAGTTCAAAGGACCCAAATACGCTTGCAAAGTTTTCAGATTTTTCGGTTCAGGTGTATTCATTACAGCTGCAAGTTTGTTCTTGCAGGGACTAATTCCTTTCTCTGATAATTCATGTCCTAGCCATTCAATAGATTCTACGAAAAATACACACTTTTCTACATTAATTTTTATATTTCGTTTGTTAAGTATTTCTAAAACTTGATGTACCCTATTCTTACATTCACTGAGTGTGTTCGCACCTATTAAAATATCATCTATATACACTTCTACGCCTTCTATGGAAGAAAATAGCGAATCCATCAATCTTTGGAATATCATTGGGACTGACGCAACTCCAAAAGGTAAACGGCAAAACTGATACAGGCCGTGAGGTGTATTTATTGTTAAATATTTTCTAGACTTCGGGTCTACCGACACTTGTAAATATGCGCCACTCAGATCAATAGAACAGTAGTATCTATGTCTACCTAATTTTATAAGCAAGCCATCAATAATAGGCAAAGGATATACTTCCATATTTAAAAATGGGTTAATAGTCACTTTAAAATTTCCACAAAGCCTAATCGCTCCATTTTTCTTCTCTACGATGACAAGGGGAGCAGCCCAATCGCTGCTCTTGACTTTCTCAATAATATTTTCTTCCTCAAGTCTCTTTAATTCTGTGTCAACCTTTTCTCTGAGACTAAATGGAACGGTATAGGGTTTGTGAAACTTTGGCTGCGCGATTTCATGCAAGGTAATTTCAGCTACAAACTCATTAATTGGAACGGAAGACTTACCAATAATGTGAGGAAATTTCAATCGTAGGTCATCTAGAAATTGATCTGGACACCCACTGCGGTTCTGTAAATTCGTTAACTTATTTTCTTTAATATTTTTTGTACGCCCCAACTTACGATCTAACTCGGTTTTGAAAAAAAATCTCCAGTCCGAGCATAAGATGTCCAACCAATCGCGCCCGATTATAGGTCGAAAATTTCGAGCACCTTTAATCACGTGTAGGGTTAACAATTTTTTATTATGATCACCACCAACTGCAACTGAAATTTTACCCACAATTTCTACTTTTTGTCCTGTTAACACTTCTAAACTGCACTTTGTATTTTTTGTCACTGCCTGCTGACTGAATCTGCGTTCACGCATCTCTTCTGATATTACTGATACCACTGCCCCACTATCAATCTCCATTTCCAGGACTGCTGTTGCGTCCACTGTCCTCCTCCTATGAGGTGTGCACATTCGGGTTCACTGGGGAGGTCTAAATAATTTAATTTGCCCACTTTAAAGCTCGCTTTCTTGTCCGGTAGTTTTTTCACCATCTGCTGTTGCGTCCACTGTCCTCTTCTTCCTCCGTAGCTCTTGTTCTTGCATGCTCTCACCGAATGTCCAAGTTTACCGCAAGCAAAACATTGCCAGAATTTTGCCGGGCATTTATTTACTTGGTGGCGTGATGCACATTTAGCGCAATTGATTTCCCAAACGGTATTCTCTCTCGCCTTATGTAAGCGATTAAGAGAATGTGCGTCAACAACAGCTCCCAAGCCTCTCTGTTCGTTTTGTACCAATTCGAAATCTTTGGCTAATTTTACAGCTTGCTTCCAATCAAGAGAATCGGCGCTCAACAATTTGCTCTGAAGCCGTTCATCTCTTACTCCAACCACCAACTTATCTCTTAGCGCTTGTTCCAAAAATTCTTTGAAGTTACAGTTAACTGATAACATTTTGATTTCTAAAATAAATTCCGATATGGACTGTCCTTGTTTCTGTTTGGCATAATTAAATTTATATCTTTCGGCAATTATATTTTTCTTTGCGATAAATCCGTCTTTGATACACTCAATCAAATCACTAAATTTTTTTTCTGATGGATTTTCCGGTGCCACAATGTCTTTAATCCTCTTGTAACTTTCCGGACCGACCAACGTGAGGAATAGGGGAGTTTTTTTTTTCTGGAGTATCATTTATGTAAAACAATTGATTCATACGCTCGACATACTCTTCAAAATTTTCACCGAACATAAATTGCTCGATGGAGCCGATAAACGTCGCGTTTTGGGGGACCGCACTATTTTGTCTATTCTGTACATATTCCTCACGGCTTTTTTCTTCCTCGTCCTCTTTCCGCATTTTAACACTTATACCTCGTCGCCAAAATGTTATATCTCACACTACTAAAAGCAAACGCGTGTCTTCGGCTCGACTTCTTTATTTAGACTCTACTTAAAGCTATATTACATAGTTATATAACAGATCTTACATACTACTCTTAAACTAATACAGAATCTCTTACGTGCTAACTCTTAATCTAGTTGACAGCTATTTTCTGTTCTCTATGATATATGACAATGATTTTTGTAGGACTTGTAGTTTCTTTTCTATTTTTTCCTTGAAATGGATCGGTCAGCAAATAGTTTCTGGGGGCACTGTATGCAAGATCGGACATGGGAGTCTCTCTTAGCATGACCATGTTGTTGCTTGTTATTTTTGGTGTTTTATAGTTCATGTTGTAGTTCCGGTGAACGAGTTAGTCGCGAGGAACTAGGTAGTTCAAGGAACGATGTCCAATACGGAAAAGAACTGTTCCATGTTCGTTGCGGGCCTGGAACTATTTTGCGCAACTCTAATTTCTGTATGTCCGAATCGTCATTAGTCGGTTCCATGAAGTGCAACTGTGCCTCATTTATTATTATTTGTTCGGTCACCAAATCAGGGCAAATCGTTATCTAAGTCTATTATTAATCTTTAATTTGTTTTCTGATCAGAGAAGAAACTTTGGACAGAAAACAAATTGAAATAGAATATTCGATTTTAAAATTTTCAGTTAAATTGGTTGTTTTCCAAAGGAATATAGAAAGTTTGAACAGCTTTTTTAGCTATCCGGATTCTTCGATAGTGCAGCGATAGCGAGTTTAACTTAAGCGGGTTTCACTGTATAGAGAAAATCGGTTATAACGACCTTCAAAAGACCGACAAATTTGGTCATTATAAGCGATAGGTCGCTGTCATCGCTATCAGGGTAGTTTGGTTAGTTTCAATTTGACTTATATTTTAACTACAAAGCCATTTATACACAATGAGGTTATTCTTAGTCATAATTGGTTTGGCCTATGGCCGTCTACCAGATTGACAAAAAATAAAAGCTATAAAAATTTATACAAAATTTAGCAACTTTATTTAATTTTTTTTTTTCAAAAATCTCCTATTCCTATACCTAAGAGCAGCTGCTTTTTCTTGGTCAAAGGTATCCTTCCCAAAAACCATAAAACGTATATTTCGAAATCGAACAGGTTGAAAGAAAGTGGAAGACATCCTCCCTAGTTTTTAAGTTGCAGAGTTCGCAAATTATTACCAGATCACTTCGATGGGGTACATAATTTAAGTGGATTAGTTCACCTCTCATTTTGAAAATAGCAATCCAAGAAATATGTACACTCATTCCGAGGATATCAAGGTATATTTTTAAATTAATCAATTATGAAGTATACATATATCTTTTTTTATAGTCGTCGGCAAGGTCTTCCTTTGGTCTGCAGCATCTAATCTAAAAATTGTACCCGTTTTCTCTTTAATCTGACTAATTTTTCAATACAACTTTATGCAAACCGTATAAATTTAAACTTCTGCGAGCACTCGTCACACAGAAAGATTTGTACTAAATAATTTTCCCAAACCAAAACCAATAATAAACGCAAAACAAAAGGAATATCATGGCAACAAACGTTAAGTTGTAACATGTGGAAAATTCTATATACACAGATACATCACAACCGCAGATAAACATTTTACCGTTTTAGAAAAAAATGTGGTCTCACCAACAGCTGCGTCGACTTTAGTCATTATTGATATTTTTTTCTAAAAGAAATGGAAAAATTGGTCTTTATAGGCGTAGTGTCGTTTTTTGCGAAATAGAACTCAGCGGGGACCTAAGAACTTGGTCGTTACAACCAATATGTCGCTGTAACCGATGTCGTTATAAGCGGTTTTCATTGTACTTTTACTATACAAGAATGAAATATAATCCTGAAGAAGTTCTGGGAGGTCCTGCATGGTAAACATTTAGACAAAATAAAATTGCAAACCCATTTTTTTTGTGTGTACACCTCTCTGTGTCGACGAATCAAGTATGTACTTCTATATTTTTATCAAACTGCTTAGTATTTTCTCTAAATTAAATAGGAAGTGTATTTTATTTGTGCATATTATTTGAATTGTATTGTTTTGTTTGTTTTTAAATTGGCTGAAGAACTGAATTCTTCTAACTACGTCTGTTGTGAATGGATTGCTTTGCGTTAGAAATAATGTGGAACAAAATGGGTAGTTTTACGATAAACTACTCTCTCTCTTTTCCTATAAGTTTATGCATCAAAAGCTACTACAATATAACAAAGTAAAAAAAAGAAACCGTATAGTTTATTATTTTCTTTAGCACATATTTCTAACATATATTTCTTTTTCTAAAAAAAAAAAACAAAAAATGTGATTATACGATAAGCGAAGTTAAGCTAATAATTTAAATTATTTTGAGTAATTTCCAGTTCCAGATTAATGGTACATTAAACGCACAACAAATATTCAATTAGAAGAGCATGACTATATCAGAACTAGTAAAATGGAAAGCATCAGTTTTAAAAATTATCAAGAAGGAAACAAATATTTTTGTTTTTTGTTGGTTATGTGGATTATACTTTTGTATATCAACTGCTGCTTTGCATTGAGGTAAATTCAGAGTACCTATTGTAGGTTTACAATATCATAACAGTACAATAGTAAGTCTATTCCATTATTAAATATCGCATTTATGCCATAAATTAAAATATAATAACCTAATCAGAATTTATCTTTTATTTTATGATCATTTAACTTGAACTTGGCTTAAATTATTTTGCAATATCCATACCTCGCATTTATTAGGGCACAACACATAGATCTCAGTCCAATTCTCTATTATTAGTTATTTTTGACCCCCCTTTAAGTTGAACTGTCCTCCATAAAATATGTGCCCTACTAAGTTTCAACTTTTTAGGGATAGTGGTTTCTGAGATATAAGCGAACAAATTACAAAATATGCACACATTTAAATTTTACTAAAATATTTGTTTACTAGATTAAAACAAACAAATAGTTAAAAGTATTTGAGTTTTAATAATAAAATAAAATAATAAAAGCTCTACCATTTCTAAGTCATTGGAGCTACAAGAATGAAGCTCGGTAGCTTATTCCGGCTTTTAACTTATTTGTCAGACCGACCCAAAAGGTAGAAAAGGAGGTTTTAATTTTGTTTAAGGCTTCGGGAACGATTGACTTAACAATAGGGCTTGCCCCCTTACAGATCCTAAGGTTGAGCCTTAACAATCGGACTACCCAAAGTGGCGTTATGGGGGTTTGAACTTTTTTAGTCTTCTCAACGGTTCTTTAAAACCGTCAAACAGTATTAGGCATATGATTGTTCAACCTAAATCAATTTTTCGTAATCTAATAGCATGAGCATTTATATTTTATTTGTAGCTTTTAAGAGTTCCGAGACATTGAGCATCATGTACTTGCTTGTCGCATTATTACTTAGAGCTTGCTATAGTGAGTGTGAAGGTGTGGGGGTGCAAGACAAGTGGAGAACCTGGAGAAATGGAATTTATTCAGTCTAAAATGAACATGCCTAGTATTTTAGCTTGACCAACTTTTTGTAATGTTATATTGTTTTTCGGAATGATGTGCGTGCACATGCATTTTCCGCAAATGAGAAGTAATGCACCGTTTTACTACGTATCACTGTACAATATTCAAAATTATTCTTATGGGACAGCTATGCATAGGGAATAAAATACATCCTCTAGCTGTTTCCGCGCCAGACGTGTGAAAATTGCTTTGGCTCATTTAAGAATTGAAATGCGAAAAAACATTTACATATATGCGGTAGTTATTCGATGTGTTTGTGTTGAGCTCTTTGATATTTGCATTTTTTTTTTAGCGTGTGCTAATTTTCTTTAAACATAATACTTGATGCAGCCATTGTATAATAGGGGAAGGTCATGTACCGTTGGTCCGTTTGTACCTCGGACTGAGTGCCAATTTCAGGTAATCTGCTGATATTGCAAGAAGTTCTGCCGTACATTTTCCAGTATCTTATGAGGCTTATTTCACTTAGCTTTCATTCAACGTATTACACGGACAACGAAGAAAAACAACATAACACAAATTACACCCTCTAAAGTAATATTTTTTAAGTTTTTTTAAGCGTCCTGTTCATTCAGTAATTACTTTTCTTTTCAGTTATTAGTATTAATGTATAAGTATATGTATATATTTCAAAAAACAATATTTTATTTGCTACACTTCTGCAAGCTAATGTGCTGAAAATTTGTATTTTTAAAACCTTGGACCTATGCCTCCATTTATGAGATAAATGAATATAAGGAAAACAATCGTATAAAAGAACAACGTATATAAGAAAGCAACACAAAAATTGCAAATCCGAATGAAAAAAAAAAATATCAAAACCAACTGCTTATTCGTTAGAGCTATTAATGAGAAAATATTATACGGTCGAAGCCGTCTAAGTCGAACGCCCTCTAAGTCAAAAAGCAATCTACTTCAAATACGTTTTTTCGACTCTTGGTCTGTTTTCAATTCCTCTAAGTCGATTTTTTTTTTCACAAAAAAATAAACAAAAAATTTCCTCTCGCAGCTTGTATCAAGCACGCAACTTGTATTGCATGCTCTGACTCTCTCTCGATTCGGTACTGGATGACGAACACCTTTCATTTCATGTTGATTTTTTAGTGCAAACACGGCGGAGGAAAAAGCGCATGTGGTTGCCCTTATATTGTTTACCTATGCAAGAAAGAAAGAGAATGTTCACAGCAAGAATGAGGATTTGCATGGCGACCTACGCGGCAAACATCGAACCCAAAGGACACGAGAAAATCGAAACTATTCGCCCATGGTTTTCGAAGAACAATCATGTTGGGCGAACACAATTGTCGTCTAGGGTCGGTCTATCGTCCTCTACACACAACTACAAATGAGCTATAGGTTATTTGTGCACACACAATCCGTCCGGTTCTGTATGAATAACTGCGCTGCTTATTCGTTGTGTTGTTGGCACAAATCACCTATAGCTTAGCTTATTTGTGGTTGTTGGTTGGACCTCAAACAATTTGCTTTTAATATAAAAACAGTTAGGTATCTGAGATGTTTTCAAGCTTCATTGGGAGTCCGGATGAGGTTCAACACTGCCTTTTTTAAAAGGCTTCATTCACCATTTTTAAAGACACAATCCAAAATTACAAGCTTTTTTAAGTAATTTCCTGTGTTTTTTCCTTACATGTAGACTTTTTTGAATAAAATAAAGGCTTTTAAACAAAAAAAGAAATATCAATCCCTCTAACTCGAATTTTTCGAAAAAGCCCTCTAACTCGAACTTATTTTGAGATCCCGTGAAGATTCGACTTAGAGGGCTTCGACTGTATTATGTTTGAGGAGATAATGTACGCTCAGTATAAAACAAATCTTTCTAGCCATGTTTCTTGAGGAGGTATTATACACTATAAAATAAAATCGTTTGTTTGAGGGATCGTTTTTTATAAGCGTATTATTTCTCATGTAATTTTAGATATTTGTATCAGGAAATAATATTCTTCTTCAAAAAGTTCGTCTACCTCAGCTCTGCGGTAAAAGGTAAAATTGATCAGTACCGAGATGCGACGTAGAAAAACTCTTATGAATCGCTGTGCATTTGGCCTTAAAAGGCAATTGGGTAAAAGAACCCTCTCTCTCTCCCGAAAAACCAGGGTGGTTTCGAATACAAAAAATAAATAATCAGCGTAACAGCACATACAGGGCCAGAGCATAGCTTGCACAAATGAGCTAAAGCATAGGTTATTTGTGGTAGACATGATGGACTTTGTCAAAAGCAGAAGATTAGGTGAATAAGGGTATGGATGTCCACGACTGCCAGGCAGGCCCCTGGGTCCATAAAGGGGTGGGTTCTAAGGGTTTCTTTGAGCGGACAAATGCCAAAAAAATTAAACAACAATTGTAATTTTCTATTTTCTGAAAAACTAAAAGAGATAAAACCATTCAGTTTTTTGTGTTTAATTCAGAATTGAAATCGACCACAAAAAGTCAATTTAACTACACTAAAACCTGTCCAACTTTTCTTCGGACCACGCTCGGGACCGAAGAAAAGTGGGAGGTCCACTTACAAAGGTTTTTTTTTCCCCAGAAACAAGAGATTTCAAGACTTCAAGTGAATGCAATGAATGGTAGTGACTTCAATATATGGAGATCATTCAAATTGATTGCATTCGTTTTAATTTCAAAATTATAATGGCAAAAAGTGATTGCTAAATCATGACTTCACAATGAATGGTGATTTATTTTTTTTAAGTTGAAGTCATCTTTGAAGTCATTGAATTGAAACAAATCCATTTGAGTTCTTAAGCTGACTTCTTTAAATGCATTTCGTAATGATTGCATTCTTTTACAGCCCAGGTGGGTACTATACATTTTTGGCGTCAAAGTTGTCGTACGCTCCCAAATGCCACAACAGGATAGTGGGTCAATATGACACAAAAGAACCTATTAGGGATTCTTTTTGTACAGCTTACTAGCGTTGAATATAGACTTGATAAACATAAAATTTGTATACGATTTCTACCTTGAGCTCGATTTGACGAAATAATGGCATAGCAATCTCAACCTGAAATTCAAAAGTGGGTCATATAGACCCCAAGAAACGATGAGGTTTAAACCATATGCGACGACCACAATCACTTGAATTGAACAACGCATGAGAAAAACTAATCCAAAAAAAAAACGGTTACTACGCCAAAAATCTTCAAAGGCAATACAGAAAAGAGCTAATCCAAGGGTATATGGAATAAATGAAAATGAACAGTGAGAAATTGTAGAAGTATGATGAATATGATGAGATGATGAATGATCGGCTCGATGACAACAAGTATGTGTCTTTAGCTACATTGTCTTTGTTAATATTTTTTCTTTAATTTAGTTTTTAGTGTAAAAAAAAAACAAAATTTTAATAAAAATACAAAGCTAACAAATGATTAATAACAGAACTTGGCGACTTGTTATCCTTACTCTTATGACCTCTATTATTATCCAAATCTTTTTTAATTTCCGCGTGGCATTAAATCTATTAATTTTATCCATGTTATCGAAGAGGTGGAATGCCACTATTTTTCAACTGTTCCGACAATTGACCCTTGTTTGAAAGGTACTGACCACTAAATCAGTTTTTCACAAGACTTGCTCTAGGTTACATACTTGGAATGTAGAAAGATAAATTGATTTGTTCTCTTTGGACTCTTTGCGTAACGTTAAGCCACCAAAAGGAAAGGAACACCACCTACTAGCTAGCATATATTTTTGTTAAATAGAAGTTAGAAACTGAGATCACCAGTAGCTCATAAGTAGGTAGCCGAAGTAAGACATCATCATTAAACAATTTGTAAAGTCTCAAAACTTATTAAGCATACAATTAAATCCTATTTTCTTTCTTTACAGCAATATAACACTCGATAATGCAGAAAGTGCTGAGCTGGTAGCGTATTATGAATCTAGTTTATCTTTGCCTGACATTTTACCAATTCCATCAAAAAACTACGATAAAAATCGGGCCCCAAAGCTATTAGGACAGCCAACAGTAGTTTACTTTCACGTCACTGTTTTGTCGTTAGATTCAATTAACGAAGAATCAATGGTAAAATTAATATTTTATGCGTGTGCTCATTGTTTTTTTTGTGTGTTTTTAGACCTATGTTACAGATATATTTCTTGCTCAAAGTTGGCGTGATCCACGTTTACGACTTCCTGAAAACATGAGTGATGAATATCGAATATTGGATGTTGATTGGCTACATAGTATATGGAGGCCAGATTGCTTTTTCAAAAATGCAAAAAAAGTTACTTTTCATGAAATGAGCATACCCAATCATTATTTATGGTTATATCATGATAAAACTCTTTTGTATATGTCCAAGTAAGTAATTTTGTTATACAAATTATATTTTTATTGTATAGATAGATTTTACTTTATGTCAGCACTATTTATTTCATACTTCGTAAATTCCGAATTAAGAAATAAAAACTTCAAAGGTTCGAATTTTAAATATCGAATCAAAAATGAATAGCAAATCAAATTGCATGAATGTATTGCGAGAGATATAAGTTCAAATAAACTTATTATTCCAGTAAATAAGTTTAAATAAGCCTATTTTTCGAGAATACAACCTCCGTTAAAAAGCCATCCATCATTTGTTCTGCAATTCCATCGGCTCTCGACTCACCTGCCCATTCGACTTGTGGGATGAGTTTGCTGTCTTCCACCTTCTTATTAGGTCTTATAAGTTGGTAAATTTTTGACATAACGCAACGCACGCAAAGGATTCTATGGGTTTGGGCCTTAACAAACATCCATACAAACATTCAGCTTTATAATTTTAAATAGGATACCAATCATATCTCGCTCTGACAAACATAAAAATATAAAATAATAGGTAAAAGCTAGGGAGGTACAATAACAGTGTAACAGAATAAACAAACTTAAAATTACAAGAAAATAGTAAATATATATATATTTTTTTTTAGATTAACGTTGGTGTTATCATGTGCTATGAAGTTTGAATCCTACCCCCATGACACTCAAATCTGTTCAATGATGATTGAAAGCTGTAAGTGATGTATTTCATGTTCTCATGTTTTGAATATGTTCTTCCTTTATATTATCAAAGCATACAGTATGAACAGTTAAAGCCATTTTTTACAGTAGATTACATTAATACTAAGATTTTTAGGGTTCCGGTACTAAGGGAAAACTAGAACCCTTATAAAATCACTTAGTATCTACCTGTAAAAAAATATTTTAAATAAGTTATATATTAGCAAGTTCAAACTGAAAGTAAATTCGAAATACAAATTCATATTTTCAAGTTTTTAATATGGATATTGGGCATGAGTACGATAACTTTGGCGCCAAAAAATGATAATGGTGCTTAGTAGAGGGGTCAAAAACAAGTATTTTTCACTATGGGTCTTTCTCGTCCCGTTTAGGAGCTAGGCAATTCAAGAAAAATCAATTAACATGAAAATAGAAGTTATTAAAAAAAACAAAAGGAACACTTACAATGTACTATACCAGTTTTGTTCCTTAATCCTACATTTAAATCTCTTTAATTGTGTTAATAGTTTTTGAAAAACTCGCTCGCAAACGCAAAATTTTGATAAAAACAAAAAAATAAAAAAAAAGTATAATCCAATTTCTTTGCTATGACAGTATTTTTGTTCAGCACTGTATGTACTAATATACACATATTTCGCTAAACATTTCTAAATTCGTAATATGCAATCCCGCCAAAATTATCCAATTTACAAATTAAACCTATAGATAACGAAAAATACAAATCGCTTACATTTTTAGTGTCCCATACTGTTCAGGACTTGGTGTTTATTTGGAATATGACTGATCCATTGGTGGTCAATAGCGAAATCGAATTACCTCAGTTGGATATATCCAATAATTATACAACAGACTGTACGATAGAATATTCAACAGGTAAGAGTACAAATAATATTTTATTTCAGTCTGTCATTTTTTTTTTGTTATTAGATTATCTTTTAATTATGAGGTCAATCTATGAGTGCGTCTTTTTTGAATAAAAGATATTTTTTCCAGCAAACTTGTACTTTATTTCTTCATGCAGTGAAGTCTATATTTTCCAAAAGCGTTTAACCAATTATTTTATTGGGTGGACTTCCCAATAGTACTCACTTCCGATTTTTTTGAATTTCTTTGAAAACATCGTCTAATGCGTCAAAAACCGAAATCTATGTATAAAGTCTATAATGACCAATGACTACAGATCAGAAAAGCCGCAACTGATGTCCTTCATCACGCCCCCAAAATGAAACCCATGGTGTGGTAATGCTACTGCAGGAAGGATGTTCAAAATCTTTACCAACAGATAAAAAAACGAGTGAGATTCGTATAAACAGAACAGAAACCTCCAAGGATAAAGATGAGAAACTAGTAGTGGAATCACAATCAGTGCTGAGAATATGGATGGATCACTTTTGCAGACTGTATAACGGCGATAACGACCAAAATCTCGCTGTCAGGCAAAACATTCTATCCTATACAAACGATAGACACGAATTCCCAGATACACAACACCTATTTATCGATTTTAAATCCGCGTATGACAGTATTTATAGAGTCGAGTCGACTAGTCTTGGAATCCCTGCAAAACTAGTCCGTCTTTGCAGATTAACGATGCGAAACGCCCGTTACTCTGCCAAGGTCGGTAAAGACACCACCGAGATTGATGACAAGAAAAGTTTAAGACAAGGCGACGGACTGTCATGGGACTTCTTTAATTTAATGCTCAAAAAGATCGTGCGTAACTGAGACATCCACACTAGAGGCATGATCTTCCACAAGCCTGTACAACTACTCACATATGCCGATGATATTGCATATGCGAGATCGGAGTACACACATTTGCGAGCATCGAGAAAGAAGCGTATATGATCTGTCTTGGGGTGAATGAAGGTAAGACGAAATATATGCTGTCTACGTCTTGAACAAAACGTCACAATAGACAGATATAAACTCGAAGTTGTGAAAGAATTCGTCTACCTAGGGTCCGAAGTAAACTCCCCAAATGACACGACCGCGGAAATAAAACGAAGGATAACCCTGGCCAATCGCTGTGTATTTGGGTTTAGACTACAGCTGTCTAGTCTGTCTAAAGTCCTCTCTCGAAGTAGCAAGCTATCTACTTATAAGACCTTGATAGTCCTTGTCCTTCTGTATGGCGCAGGAACATGGACGATATCAAATGCGGACTAAGGAATTCTTGGTCGCTTCAAAAGAAAAGTTCTTCAGATTATTTTTGATCCCGTTTAAGTAGAGAGAGTTTAGTGGAGAAGGCTAAACGATGAAATCTACGAACTTTATAACGACATCGATCTAGTTAAACAAATCCGAGTGTCCCGACTTAGGTGGCTAGTTCATGTGGAGCGTATGGACACTAACGCTCCAGCTCGCAAAGTCTTCGAGTAAGGTATAACGTGGTAAAGGCAGACCTCGTCTCCGGTGGCGTGATCAGTTGGATAGGTACCTAAATCAGCTAGGTGGAGGCGCTTAGCCCAAAACCGCGCTAGATGGCGAGGCATGTTGGCTGAGGCTCAGGTTCACCCCGGACTGTAGCACCCGCAAAGGAAGATGAAGACTTAAGCAACAAGATTTTCAGGTTAAAAATTTGTTAAAAGAGCAGGAAAGATTTTTGCTCCCGTTTAATACCAGTAATGATTATTGGTTTGTCCAGAGAAATTATCCATAGAGTACGCGCAAATTGCGGTAACAGAAATGTACAGAAGTTTTGGACAAACCACGGATTTTACATTCTGAACTAAGCGTGACATGTGTACTTTGCCCTGGCAAAAGGAGGAAAGATGGAAGATGGAAAAGATGAAAGACTCTCATAATATCTTAGCTTTTCATATCTTTAAATCGATGCTAATGTAATCTTTTAATTTAGCGAGAACTCAGACGAGAAAATCTAGGGCAAAAAATATAAGAAACTGTGTTTCAGGAGAATGCACTACTTGACGTGGTCGCAGTCGATTGGGATGGACAATTGTAACATCATATTGAATGTACGAAATTCAAAAGAAGAATGTTTGCCGATTATTGCATTATTTGCGATGCAATGCCATAACTGTATTTCTTCTGGAAATCTTCAAGTTAAGCACGTTTTCATTATTGGGGTAATTCACTGCTTCTGCTACATCTAAAAGACTAAATTGAATTATAGATTTTTGATGATACCTCACATTTGGTGAGAATTGAATCCATAACTTAATTAACTTGCTTATTTGTATGCACAAAAATAGCCCTCTCCTGAAACCAAAAGAATAAGTAGATTAGTTTGTAATATCGGGATATACCTTCTAAATCATTTCCAAAATGTTCGGCACCAAAACAAAGACTTTTCTGAGATTTACTTTCTTATTTCTTACTTCAAATTTGTTTGCTCTTATTTTAAGGATATTGTTGTATTACATGCATCACTAATATTAGTCGAAAGTTTCAATTTTTTATGTGCAGCCATATTTATGACTTTTTCAGCAAAGCATTGGCTTCGTCTGCTATAATGCGGCATTGAGGCCTAGTTCCAAATTATTCAATTACAATCCCCCATCAATCTGCCAGTATAACTCTACTTGGGGACACTGCAAGCACTTGAAGCATCAGTACCACAAATTTTTAATGGAAGTTTAAAAGCAGAGTTAGTAGATCTTACGCCATCTGAAAGTGTGGGTGCAATATCAGACAATGCCACAGCAAGACCAATCTGGCCACCACCATGTTTAAAGTTTGGAAACAGTAGATTTATTTAAAAGTTTTCCCGGTGTCTCTAGGAGCAGTCAAAAAGAAAATGTTCCCCTTGTTATTGTAGACTAATGGCATGACATAATTAAATCTAAACGACTTTTTGTTGGTTTGATGTACTAAATGTACCAAAAACACAAAAATCTTTCAAGGATTTGCCTAAGAGAGACTATTTCCTTATTTACTTTAAGCAAAGCTTCACAGAATATACTTTGATCAATGTGGAGGAGAGGGGCACATTTGAACACTTTGTGCTTTCGAAGCTGATAAAGCCTTATATATTCGATTTCTTGGTGTGTAACTTTTACTCACATCAAACAGTGATATTGAACTTTGATGTCAAATAGTGTTTGATAATATTTTACGAAATATTTATATTAAATTTGTGTTTTCAAACAGTATAGGATTTTATGTTTAAAAGTGCCCTATGTATGGGGCGTATTTTTTCTTAACTTAAGTTATTATTTCTTAATGCTTTCGCCGAGATCTACAAAACTGCGTTTTTGGATTTCCGAAATTCGCATATTGACATTTTATCGCTTTTGGCCAAAAAACTATTGGGGCCAGAATGCTGAAGTTTTAAAATGTACCCACCAAAGTCTATTTTTCATCCTTTTCAAATTTTTGGAAAAAAACATCGTAGAAATTATAGGGGAGATCGGCTTTTTGAATTTTTGCAGAACCATAAAAATAGTTATCCTGAGTCTACCTTAAAAGATAGACATACATTATCGCGGACTCTTTTTTAGACAATCAACTCCCCCATACATTCCTCTTTTGTATGTGGTTGTCAAATATCTCCCTTCCGCCTTTTTGTCTTTTGAATTTTCCGGCTATATACAATACATCATTTGAAAGGTCTTGACATAACCTACAAATAACGACGCTATGCATGATTGCGTTCAACAGTTATAGACGTGTAAACATAGAGTTCACTAACGCGCTATTTTAAAGTTTTCCTTCGTTAAAGGCAAATCCGCTAGAGAAACATTCCGTGAGATTAATGGTGTTTTGGGCGATGGTACTCTATCATTTCGAACCGCGGAGGAATGGTTTCGACGATTCAGAGCCGGTGAAAACGACACCATGGATAAGCCAGCCGCCGGAAGACCTGTGACGACGAATACCGATCGAATCATGGAAAACATCGAGTTAGACCGGCATGTGGCATCTCGTGACATCGCCCAGGATATTGGAGTTAGTCACCAAACCATTTTAAACCATCTGCAGAAGGCTGGATACAAAAAAAAGCTTGATGTTTGGGTGCATGATTTGACGCAAAAAAACCTTCTGGACCGAATCAACGCCTGCGATATGCTGCTGAAACGGAACGAGCTCGACCCATTTTTGAAGCGGATGGTGACTGGCGACGAAAAATGGATCACATACGACAATATCAAGCGAAAACGGTCATGGTCGAAGGCCGGTGAATCGTCCCAAACAGTGGTCAAGCCGGGATTGACGGCCAGGAAGGTTTTGCTGTGTGTTTGGTGGAATTGGAAGGGAATCATCCACTATCAGCTGCTCCCATATGGCCAGACGATTAATTCTACCGTCTACTGCGAACAACTGGATCGCTTGAAGTAGGCGATCTACCAGAAGCGTCCAGAATTGGCCAACAGGAAGGGTGTAGTGTTCCACCAGGACAACGCCAGACCACAAACTTCGTTGATGGCTCGTTAGAAGCTACGGGAGCTCGGATGGGAGGTTTTATCGCATCCACCATAAAGCCCGGACATAGCGCCAAGTTATTACCACCTGTTCCTGTCCATGGCGAACGCCCTTGGTGGTGTGAAGTTGAACTCAAAAGAGGCTTGTGAAAAGTGGCTGTCCGAGTTCTTCGCAAATAAGCAGGGGGGCTTCTACGAGGGGGGACTATGAAGCTGCCGTCTAAATGGAAACAGATTATCGAATAAAACGGAGCATATTTGAACTAAATCCGATGTAACACTTCTTATGAAGCATTGAATGAAGAGCAAAAAAGCGGAAGGGAGATATTTGACAACCCTATATCTATATATATTTAGGCTGTGCCCGTCTTAGAAGCTTGCTACTGCAGGCATTTGTCTCTCATATATCTCCTTGATGATGATGAATATGATGAGCTTACATCAGCTCCAAGCAAGCATTAATACAGTAGTACATGGAGTGGGTGGTGAACATGAGGAACGTAAGGAGTTTTCGCTTAGTTATGACTATGTCGGACTGACGTCCGCACGTTCCGACTATGTCGGACTGGGCGCCGTGGCTTAATCGTTAGTGCGTCGGACTGTTAAAATTATTGACGCGCATTACACTCGTACAGACAAAAAAGCATTGGTAGCTCCTAACATCAAGAGAGGGGATTTCTTGCCAGGCTATAACCACAATATGGAACTAAAACTTTTCATTAAATTATTCTATTTTTTTTATGAAGTCAAAAAAATATATGGTTAATTGTGCCTAATATCTTAAACGAACTTATTTCAACTAAAATCTATTTTTTTATCAACCAATAAAATAAAATTTAATATTATTTCATGTGTTTTTAAGGCAATTTCACATGTCTAGCTATTGTCTTCAATTTACGTCGAAGACTGGGATACCATTTGTTCCACACATATATACCATCCGCCCTAATTGTAGTTATGTCTTGGATTTCATTTTGGATCAAACCAGAAGCGATTCCAGCAAGAGTTACCTTAGGTGTTACATCATTACTTACTTTAGCAACGCAAAATACTCAATCGCAGCAATCATTACCACCTGTGTCTTACGTCAAAGCTATTGATGTATGGATGTCTTCGTGTTCAGTATTCGTTTTTCTTTCGTTGATGGAGTTTGCTGTAGTCAATAATTATATGGGTCCTGTTGCTACAAAAGCAATGAAAGGATATTCATCTGAGAGTCTTCACAATATCGAAGATATGAAGGTAAATACTATTAGCGAAAAAAAGTTCAAACTAAAAATTTAGTTATTTATTTGCAGAATAAAATACATCGAGAATCAATAATAGAACCTCAATACGACACCTGTCACGGACATGCAACAGCAATATATATTGATAAGTTCTCCAGATTTTTTTTTCCGTTCTCTTTTTTTATTCTCAATATAGTGTACTGGACAACATTTCTTTGAAATATATTCAAATTTAAATAAAATGCTTGTTTCGACTGCTTCTTTTAGAGTATTATAGCCTTTCAGCTTTCGCAGATGTCATAAAATTCGGTTTCGAATAACGTAAGATCAGTATTACTCATGGTAATGTTATAAGTTATAACACAAACATGTTTTTGAAGTAAAACTTCTTTACACAAGCTTTACTTAGGGAGTAAGCGGGTGAATGCGTGACTAGAGCCTAGACTTGCAAACGGCAAGAGAGAGAAGTGCGAGCACACATTTTCTTCTTTCCCTTTTTCTCTCATAGCTAGTTACGTTTTATATATCTTAGACACAGTGCGGGCCTATTGTCTGTATCACACTGTAGGAGAGATCAGTGCGTTTGTTGTGTAAAGCAGAAAGCGGTTCGCGTTGTGGTTCACAGCAGTCGCCGGAGTTTCTATTGTTAAACACGCAAAACTTCATCGGCCTGCTATGTGCTGCAGTTGCGTTCTGAGTTGAAGTCAAAAAATCCTATGGGCTTTTGAATCGGCCATATCTTCCCATGCATGCAAGCTCTGTAGCGCTTTGTACATAGCCGGAAAATTCAAAAGACAAAAAGGCGGAAGGGAGATATTTGACAACCTAATATAACATTCTATACTAACTTTTCCAATTACCGCGAAATCATCAAAAAACTGGCTTGACTGATGCTTTGTGCTATGTGTGCCAAAGTATGGAATCATTGACTTATCAATACTTAGGTTTTTATCTCCGGGGAATAATATTCCAGTAAATCGTTTGATTTCTCCTGTTGTGAATCTGAAGTTGTGATGATATTTCTGTATTGTTTTCCTCTGTCTCTAAAAGCAAAAGTTCGAAGACTTTCTTATCGAAAAAAAAGTTCAAAAAACTTTATTGGGGTATCCAGATCCTAGAAAAGTAAGTGGAATAAACTTTTTTTTTGTTTCTCAGTAATGTCTAGAGGCATCAGAATTCTTAAAACCAAGCGTTTTTTTATAGGTAGGTAGGTTGTGTGGTGGGCTGCGCAAGGCAGCTAAGCACTTAGGCCAGATGAGGCCCATTGTGATACCACATGGAGCGGATGCAAAAACATCCCACTACTCTAGAAACCTATTGGAGCTATTAATATAGCGGAGGATACGGCTTATGCTGGTGTCAGCCAGTTCACCGAGATTATTTAGAAAGTAGTGACCAAGATGCCTCTTTCTACGGTTCGCAAGAGCGCTGCAGGTTCCTAAAAGCTGGAGCGAGGTTTCTTCCTCTTCTTCGTCTCTGTAGTTTCTGCAGAAGTCGTTGGCCGGGAGGCCCAGTCGGGTGGCATGTTTGCCAAAAGTGGAGTGCCCAGTTATGACACTGATCAGGTTTCTAACTTGAATTCTACTAGGTCTTTGGAGACTTATTGAGCGTTCAGGATCTAGCTTAGGCCAGATTTCCCTGGTGGCGCGACAAGTAGCACCATTCGACCACCTAAGATTGGTTGCCGCAATGGTCTTGGATTTGATGTGGAGGAGCGCGGTAGCAAGAGGTGCGCAGAGACCGACCTTATCCGATTGGATGGTTTCACTGGTTCCGCGCTTTCGCAAGATCATCGGCCAGGCAGTTCCCCGAGATGTCACAATGTCCCGGCACCCACATGAGGTGAATGTTAAACTGCTCTGCCATCTCGTCAAGAGATTTGCGGCAGTTGAGAGCTGTTTTTGAATTAAAAGTGACAGACTTCAGGGACTATCGCAGCTTGACTGTCTGTACATATCGTGATAGAGGTACGCGATATCACGTTGTACTTTAGCCACGACAAGGCTTCCTTGATCGCCATTACCTCCGCTTGAAATACGCTGCAATGGTTGGGAAGGCGAAATGAGATCTGGATTCCCAAGTCTTCGGAGAAGACCCCTCCACCGACTCCGGATTCAGTTTTTGATCCGTCGGTGTAGATCACCAGAGATTCATTTCTTATAGGTATGCCTTCTCTCCAGTCAGATCTCGAGGGCAGGCTGAAGGAGAAGCTTCTTTTGAAAAGAGTTCTGGGGCGAGTATAGTCTAACTCCCTGAAGGGGAGATCTATAGACTCAAGAATGATAGAGTGACCCATGCATCTAGAAGGCCACGATTGTGCGGCTCTGATCCTTACCGCTGCACAGGCTGCGACCTGCTTGCCGAAGATGTCTAGGGGTGGCAGGTGAAAGATGATCTCTAGGGCAGCTGTGGGTGTGGTCCTGATTGCGCCACTGATACAGATGAAGGCAGATCTCTGCACACGGCTAAGAAGTTTGAGGTTAACACCCTTTTCCATGGCATTCCACCATACTACGACTCCGTACAGAAGTATAGGTCGTACAACGGAGGCATATAGCCAACAGGCAATACGAGGCTTTAGACCACATTTACGCCCGATTGCTCTCTTACAGCAGTAGAGAGCCGCTGTGGCCTTTTTACCCGTTCAAGGATGTTGGGTTTCCAGCTTAGCTTGTGATCAATAATGAGACCTAAATACTTAGCCTTATCCGTAAGGGAGAGGCTAGTCCCGAAGAGTCGGGGAAGGTTGAAGAGAGGAATTTTGTACTTCCTAGTGAAGAGTATGAACTCCGTTTTTTGGGGGGGTTTACCCCGAGACCGGACTCTAAGGCCCATGCTTCCAACTTGGAGAAGGCATTTTGAATCAGTTCACTGAGCGTATTAGGGTATTTTCCGGAGATGGTTATTGCAACATCGTCTGCGTAGGCGACAACAGTACAGCCCTCCCTTTCAAGGATACAAAGTAGCTCATTCACCGCAATGTTCCATAGTAAAGGGGAGAGTACCCCACCTTGAGGGATGCCTCTGCTCACATAACGGCTCCACCCAATTTGGAGTTGATGACCCTGCTTAGCAGCAGTCTGTCACATTACACAAACGTATGGGGCCACACCCAGTCTAGAAAGCGCGCCTGTGATGGCGCTACGCTTAATGTTGTTAAAGGCGCTTTCAATGTCGATGAATGCTGCGAGCGTGAATTCCTTACGCTCTAGCGATCTCTCAATGGGGCTTACTAGCGAGTGAAGGGCCGTTTCTACCGACCTGCCATTGCTGTAGGCGTGCTGTGAGGAGGATATCAGTGAAGGGTTGATGATATCCCGAATGTGAGTGCCCAATAGCTTCTTTCTTTCTTCTTTGATGGATGTTTTGAGGAGAAAAGACGATAGACTGATGGGATTGAGATCCTTGGGACTGACGTGCGAGCACTTGCCCGCTTTGGGCATGAAGACCACATTTACCTCTGTCCATGATCTGGGGATGTGGTTCAGTTCCGCACAACTCCTGAAGATAATGAACAGCCAGGGAAGTATGAGGTCCAAGGACTGCTGAAGCTCAGCAGGGAAGATGTCATCAGGACCCGGTGCATTATAAGGCTCGAATGAGTTGACAGCACACATTATGGCTTTCTCTGTCACCCATTCGGATGATCCGGATATCGGCAAGTGAGTAGGAGCTCTGCTTCGATCTACAGAACTTCCTGGAAAGTGAGAGTCCATAAGAAGCTCAAGGGACTCTTTACAGGAGATGATCCATGAGCCATCGTTTTTCATGAGAAGACTAGGGTTCGGTGGAGTGGTGGACAAGACCTTCCTGAGCCTGGACACTCACAGAAGAGCCTCCAGGATGTGCGTTGAGCTTTCCTTAGGAACGTTTTGTATGTGCCCAGCTTCCTCTTATAGTCGTCCCAGTCCTCTGCCTGACGAGAGAACTTAGCTTTGTTAAAAAGCTCACGGCATTCTTTCCTTAGGAGTCCAATTTCCCGATTTCACCATGGTGGGCGAGATTTCCGGCCTTATCTGGTGATAGGACAGGATGCAGACAACGCATTACATAGGACTTGAGTTAACTTGTCAACAAGTAAGTCAAGGTCAGAATAGTTATTTGGAGGGGAGCTTGGCAAGTTACACAGTCTAGAACTTACGGCTTCCCTGAAAAGTGCTCAGTTGGTATTCCTGTGATTCCTATAGGCAGGATGTGGGGGCACAGATTCCAACAGGCTGTAAGTGATGTAGCGGTAGTCTGAGAAGGAGTGCTCATTCGAGACCTTCCAGTCTCGCACCTTGAGAGAAAGACTTACGGAGACAAGGGTTATATCGAGAACCTCTTGTCTATTGTTAGTGATGAAGGTGGGCTCGTTGCCTCTATTGCAAACTACGAGACTAGTGCTAACTACATAGTCGAACAATTGCTCACCTCTTTCGTTGATATCTGAGCTGCCCCAGATGGTGTGATGGGCGTTGGCGTCACAGCCCAGAATAAGCGGTTGCTTCTGGTTCTCCGCTTGCGCGATCACACCCATCAGAATGGCTGACGGGGGAGGCCCTGGATGGTCATGGGCCAGGTAAGCCGAGCTTACACAGAATTTACCTGCGCGACCCTCGATACATACCGTGGTAGTGTCTTGATCGCTGAAATTGGAGATTAGGAATGGTTTAAGGGACGCTTTGCAAGAATACAAGATCTGGGCTTACCTGCGTTGCTCACATGCGCGAGTATGTATCCTTAAACCTCGCACCAGGGCTCTTGAATAAGTACCAGCTCTTCCCCGGTGCGGGAGATCCGGAGAAGGAGGGCGGCCAAGGCCGCTTTGGAGTGGTGAAGGTTAATCTGAAGTATCCGCAGCATTGCAGATAGCTTCGATTACCGTGACATTTGCCTCATCCGTGTCCGAGTCCATAAATGAATCCGAGGCGACGGGGCTGTCACGACCACTGAAGTGTTCCAGATCCGATAGCTCGAGGCCGTCCAGATCTGGTTCGGATGTCGCACGCGATGTCATGGGGGAAGGGATAACAGAGATGGATAGCCGGGAGGGAGCTGAGGCGGTACGGTCGAAGAAGACGGGGGACAGGATACGCCCGTTCCAATGCTCACCGCGATTACCGCCGATTTGGAATCCCCGACTGGCTAGGAAGCTGAGGGTTACAATACCTGGGGCGGAAATGTATAAGATGATAGTTGACTATCACATTTCGGATGGTCAACATTGACTATCAAATACATTTGCGATTGTATAATGTGATCACAAAAAAAATGTGAAAAGTAGGCATCACTTGTAATTGTGAAATGTTAAATTCAAAAATTGATTGAAATGATTTTCATAAATTTGAAAAAGAAGTCATTGCAGAAGCAAATCAACCTGCAAAACACCTGGGTGCTCGAGAACGAGAGTCCAGTAGAGCTCCGTAACGGCAGACTCCACCTTCCTCCAGATCGCAGGGGAGATGCTACCGTCGACGTCATTACGGTCGATTACAGCCAAGACGATGTCACCCTTTAGCACCTCACTATAGTGTAGTTTTTTTTATAGGGCGGGGATGTTCTTCTGTTTAATCAAGTGTCACATCAGCTTGATCTACAGGAGAGTACCGCAGAATATAATTAGCTGCCTTTGTTTCAGCTTGATTTCTGACGGTGGCCTTAAATTCCGCTTCTTTTTATTAAATGCTTCATTTTTTTTATTAAATGCTTCAAGTACACGGAACGATATAAATAACTATTTGGCGAGAATGTCACTTAACGGTATATGCAACCGGAATTTATATTTTTCCTAATGTCATCGAATTTGGTTTAGCCTTTCAAGAGTTACTCAAATTCTATGGGTTATCAAAGCGGCTTTGTTAATGTTTGAAATTTGCAAATTTGGAACGGCTTGACTGATCTGGCTGAAGTTTGGTTTTAGGCTCTTCGATGCACTGAGTTTGACTGCAACTTACGAGTTAGTATCCCAATGTCATCGAATTTGGTTTAGCCATTCAAGAGTTACTAAAATTCTATGGGTTATCAAAGCGGCTTTGTTAATGTTTGAAATTTGCAAATTTGGAAAGGCTTGACTGATATGGCTGAAGTTTGGAAGGTAAACTCCTTATCTTGCAAACATGGCTTTAGGCTCTTCGATGCACTGAGTTTGACTGCAACCTACGAGTTAGTAAATAATGGATCTATAGAAGTCTTACTTCAGTCCTGTGATCGGTCTAAGGCGTACTCACTCGTTTTTTTTTATGCCCAAATTGCATCATTTTGATACGTTAAAACCCCCCGATATGCGCTGTTGATGTTTATTCATTCTAATCTTAAAAACAATTGTACGGATACACAGACAATTTTCCGAAAATTGGAAGTGAGTGTTTCATCCTTGCTTTTTTTTTCTACTACATCATTATTGATCCGTTCATTTCTTAATAAAGGGTGATTTTTTAAAAGCTATAGGAAAGTTTAAAAAAAATAAACACATAAAATTCAGAAAAATGCATGAAATCTTTGAAGATTATTTCATGCAAATGTTGACCTTGACTGCGCCTCAAATGGTCCATCCGCTTAGTCCAATTTCGCATACTCTTTCCAACATTTCGGCCGGTATCTCACGAATAAATGATTCAATGAAGCGTCAATTGAAGCGGGCTTGTCTGTATAGACATGAGCTTTAACATAGCCCCACAAAAAATAGTCTAAAGGTGTTAAATCGCACAATCTAGGCGGCCAATTGACCGGTCCCGAACGTGAAATAAAATGTTCGCCGAACTCGCCTCTCAATAAGTCCATTGTTGCGCGTGCTGTGTGACATGTGGCACCGTCTTGTTGAAACCACATGTCATGCAAGTCTCTTGCATTTTGGGCAAAAAAAAGTTGGATATCATCTCACGGTAGCGCTCACCATTCACAGTTACGTTACGATTCGCATCATCTTTGAAGAAGTACGGTCCAAAAAAAAAAATGCCACCAGCCCATAAACCGCACCAAACTGTTACTTTTTCTGGATGCATTGGTAGCTCTTGCAATGCAATGCTCTTGATATTCACTCCAAAATCGACAATTCTGCTTATTTACGTACCCATTGAGCCAAAAATGAGCTTCGTCGCTGAACACTTTCTTAACTTTCTGAACTTTCTTAGCAGAGCACGCAGTGCAGTGATAATAAAATTCAATAATTTACAAGTGTTGTTCGTTTGTAAGACGATTCATGGTTAAATTATACGTGCGTCGGCCTGTTTAAACCAGTGTTGCCAAAAAGATAATAGCTAAAAAATCACCCTTTAGATGCTGTATAGTCGTGCTCACAACCATTGGTCATTCTTCTTTATAAGTTTTCAAAAACCTACTTCAGTACTGCATTCGTTTAAAAATGTGAAAACATTTATTTATATGTAGAACAATAACAAATAACACAAAGTTGATGTTGTCAACAAAAAAAATAATTGCAAAAGCATTTAAGAACAACGAATAAAGATTACGAATGTGTGCAAAGAATATTGAAAACAAACAACAGAATTAGAAAATATAATTAAATACATATAAATCATTAATACTTTATTATTATATATTTAACAATTTCTGTGATCATAAAACGTTATTTCTTGCGGTTTCGAGTTTTTGTTTTGTTTTTTTTTTTTTTTTTTTTTTTTTTTTTTTTTTCATTTTTGATGAGTTAAATGTCGGAAACTTAATTTAAGTACTTTCTACATTTTTTTGAACCACAGGAGCAAGGAATTTTAATATCTTCAAATGGAAATTTGTAATCGTAAGTCAATTCTTCCCCTTGCACTATGCGTCTTAGAGAAAATATTATTATGTGTTTGTGTCCAAGAATGTCCACAACTTTTGAATAGCAATTCGGCTAAAAAAAAAACGTTAAATAAATAAACAGTTTAAAATACATCTAGTTTTTTTATCAATAGATGTACACACCTCACAGGAATGGTTAATAAAACGAGCTGCGTTGCCTCGCATTGTAGCATCTACAACGAAATTCTCATCGATTTTAAACATATAGCACCCAATCCCTTTGCTATCATAGAACCTTTCTCTTTTATCAGTCAGCGTTGATCGAATGAGTTCTCCAGCATATTCAATAACCATTTCACCTGTAGAAATTAGAAAATTCATTATTAAAAAACGGCATAAATTAAATTAAATCAATTAAAGCTACCACAGTCATCAAAAAAATTATTCGACAAGGAATCAATTATGACTGACAAAAATGTTAATTTTACTCAAAAATACTAGCTTGACTGTAGTAAAGATGCAATTTTTTAAATTTAATTGTTTTAATTTATTTTATGTCACACAAAAAAGGATAGAAATTAAAAAAAAAAAATAAAAAAGCAAAAAATATATCAAACACTTTTTAACACCGGCTCAAAATAAAATTTTTTCAGATCCAATTGCTCTATCAATTTGATAAGAAAAGGGAAATGGAGAAATACATGATTGGGAGGAACTTAAGGTTCCTTTACTGTTGTCACTTTTCAAGTTGCAATATTTGGTAAATGAAAAAGATGTTCCTGTTCGCTGTAACAGGGTACCTACGTGATTTTAAAGTTAATAAGCAATTTTCCTAATGTTGATAAAACGAATCTTATAGCCCTATTCTGACACACCTCAGTGATGCCTCATAAGGCACTACAACCTCACCAGAGTCAGAGGTTGATAAATGAATTTTTCTCCACGATTGATATGGGATTTTACGCTTCGTAAAATATAATAATATAATATAATTTATTTCTCATTTTTTTTTATCAAATTAACCTCTATATAACCAAACTTGCGAATATTTTCCAAGTCCTTTCAGATTCATTATATTGAGATGGTACTATATATTTATCTTGCTACGAAACGAATGTTAACCACGTTATAAGCAAATAGTATTCGGGTTCGCAATTTACTGTTTCGAAGTCGTTGTAATTTATTTAATTGCTAAAAATGCTTCTACTAGAGCAAAAACGCGTGAACGAAATTATGTAGGCAACAAATAAAATGCAAAAACTATTATGTAAACACTACAAAAACATTAATAAAATACAATTAAAAAGTTTTAAGCTTACCAGCTTCTATATCTTTTGTGCAGAATAGACCTCGTCCATGTATTAGTGAACGAAAGACACCTATATTATATTTGCATGTCTCCTTCAGAGTTCTATACTTCATAGCCATTGGTAAATTCGCTGTGCATCGCCTAAAGAAATAAAAAGAATTTAATTTAATTTCTTTGATTTCCTGCAAATACAAATTTAAAGTATATGTTAAAACATACCTGGCTATTAATTCGGTATCGGATGGTTGTACAAAAATTTGTTTAGGTTGCTTCCGATGTGTTGATGCTAGCCAACTAAAAAGATCATAGTCTGATCGTTTTTTGAATGGCTCACATCTTACAGCTCCATTAATATTTTCGAGGAGATCGTCTTGATCCTGGTGAACGATATCATTGCCACTGTTGATATACAATTTTTTGTGATACTTTGGTATATATTTGGTACATCTTTCAGTGCCAGGTAATTGCTCTATAAGATATTTCAAAGCATTTGTTTTCAACCCAAGCATCTGTACTCCACACATATCGGCAAAAGGGCCTATTGGTAAAGAGGATAACCCATGAGTACGTCGAGCATTCTGAACAGCCTCGAAAACTTTTTCCCAAACTTCAGCTATTGATTTTGATTTATAGCTGAATCCATCTTCGCTTTGTATTTCGTAAACTAAGTAGGGTTCCGCTGGTGGTTTTTTAATATTTTCGTTTTCAAGTCGTTTTTTAGGGACTGCAGCGTAAATTCTTTTTGCTGACTGTTGATCTGCCATTGATTGTTTTGAAGAGATATATTTAGGGTCAGTTTTAGTATTATCTGTATTTTTTACAAAACTTAAACACTTATTTTGTGAAAAGCCTTCATTATTCGGCTTTTGGAGCTGGGTAGTGCTTTCAATCAGAGTTTTTACTTTGTCATCAGAAGGTTTTTTATTGTTGGATGTATTATTTATTTCATTTTTTTCATTTAAATCGCTTTTAATTATATTATGCATAATTTTCTTTACATCTACCTCACTGTCAGAACTGTGTGCCAGTTTATCACTATTTCCATTTACGTTTAGGTTTAAGTTTTCTTCTACCTCCGGTACAACAACTGATATTTCATTTTCCTCTAATATTTGACGGGATGGAATAGATGCTTTTTTGATTTCCACATCCAAACCTACATCCAATTTATTAAAGCTATCCCTTTGCAAAGGCCTTTTTAGAGCAATGGTTTTTTGCTTAAGTTTTTCAACAGGCTTTTGCATTGACTGCATTGGAAGAACTCGATTAGTTGGTCTTGACGGAGTACTATTATTCTGGTTGGTCTGCAGTATCGGGGCAACAATGTTAGTTGGCACGTGATTGAAATTGCTTCCAAATGATACTGTAACAAGTGGAGACTTTGTGTTCAATGAATGAAATTGTGACATAGGCCTGTTTATTATTCTTGGCACGGTATTTTGGGCTGAAACTAAGGAGTTTTCAGATGTTTCAGAAGGGCTTTCAGATTCTGTTTGCTCGAATTTACCACAAAGTTGTGTATTGTACGGCTTCCTACTGGTTGTATTTGAAGTAGGCCCATGCTGTTCATAATCTTCAATTTTTTCATTTATATCCTTCTTTTGTATTTCTAAATCAGTTTTAGATTGACTAATTTTGAATCGTTTTTTATATATCAGTTTTGAGGCCACGTCAGTCATTTTTCCGGCTTTATTTCTCTTGATATACTTCTGCGTCATAATTTGCTTCGAACAAACTTCGACTCTGTTCTTTGACTGAACATTTATTAGATCAGAGCTTTGTTTACAAACAGGTTTAACGTTTTTAGATCTCACCTGTATTTTATAATTATTGCAGTGATTGTTCGTTACAATTGGGGTATCTTCTGCATTACAGATAGTCACTGTTGGTGTCCGTATAGAGTTTTTGAACTGAGAATTATTTTTCTGTAGTAAATTTTCCATGTCCGGAGATGGTGTAATACCTCCTTTTCCACCCAATGTTAAATTACAGCTGCTATCGAGATTCGCATTTGACTGAATTTCATTTAATGGTGTTTCTACAGAAAGGCTAGTAATATCAGTCAGCGCAGGGACTATAGGTAAAACACTACTCGATGCAGGCTGTTGTAAAAATGTCTGAGGAGTAACGCAAATGTTTCCATAATCATGAGTATAATTGCTGTGATAATCATGTGATCCATTCGTACTGACAAATCCTGGCAATAAGTTTGATTGTGGTACTACTACTGCTGTCCCGTCTGCATTATTTAGCACAACATATCCGCTATGTGCGTCACTAACAGGCTCAAATTTACTAGACTGAAATACCTTGAAAAAATTAACAAAGAGAAGATTAATATTTTTAATTCAATGATTAGAGTTAGTTGCTCTTGAAATTTTAATTACTAAAACCAATGCAAACACCGCAAACTGAAAACAAAAAAATATATTCATATATTGAATAGACCTTTCGTTTTTTGAAACGAATAAAATGTTTAACCTTTTTTAGATTCAATAATGTCTTTACAACTTTTGAAATGTTGTTATAAATTTTAAACCAAAGCCTTTAAATTGTAGTGTATTTTCCGGGCTTGTTTTGGACCTAAGCAATTTTGTTCAATAGTCCGACGCACATGCATCTAATCTAATTGTACTAATCATCATGCCGGAGAATTATTTAGCGAAATGTTTATACACCACAGCCTCATTTTGCGTCGTTAATTGAGACCTAAAACACTCGTTGCAAATCGAATAAACGATTGTCATGTATTTTAATTCCTATGTAACTTTAAAAAAACGTCGAAGCTTCGACACCATATTTAATTACAAATTAGTTTTAATTATTTTTTCTTGTTGTTATTAACAGCTTTTACCATCTAGTCGGTATCTTAAAACGCCCTTCTTACTAATACAGGGTAGCCAAATTCAAATTTCTTTTCAAAAAGGGGATTTAAACGAACAAAATTAATTTTTTTAGTAAGACCAAACACTTCCATTGATTATGGGACACAACGTATCGTCGTTCAAGTTTTTGCCTCGCAGTAGCGCATTCTGTCACTCTAATTTTTTAAGGCCTTGTTCCTTTCGGACTGTAACCTACTAGTTGCTTGGATAATATTGTGCTAGAATCGTCTACGGATCGTTGGCATCGGTCCTTCACGGTTTCCCACAAAATCAAGTCCAAGGCGCTCGGGGCGGCCAATTGACATCGCCAGTACAAGACAAAAAACGCTTTGTTTGGGCTGCCGAGCCACGCTCGAGAGCGAGCCGACGTGCTTTTCACTACGGTTCGAACAATTAATTACCACTTACTCGAATAATAAAAACGTAAAAATTGGTTATTTAAATAACGTTAACGTTAGTTTGCAAATAAAATTTAAAATTAATATAATTTTTTTTTATTCTATTGTATTTGCATTTTTTTATGACTATTATCTAAAATCACTGGGCATCCGTTTTCTTGTGGGAAAGGATTCAGACACAACGAAACCTGACCTCATTAGCTTCTGCCTCGTAAAGAACAAAATAAAGTCTTCTTTTAATCTATCTTCAGTCCATTCTCCAATAACCTACAAATACTGCACGAGCCCCAAAAAAGTACTAACACCCACGAAGCTGTACAACTCAAAAACTCACTGGGGCGCATTTCGCCAATACATAGACACGTCCCTGGTACCAGACATTCCCCTCAAACAGAAAAACGACTTTGAAAGAGCAATTATCTAACTAAATAAACAAGCGGCCTATAGAGCAACGCCGTCTATAGGAACAAAACCCCAAGGCGTTCCACCGGCTTACACGATTAAAAAATTAATAAAGACAAAAAGAAAATTGTGACAAAAATGGCAGTTGGAGCAAGAAGTTAAGACAAACCTTAATAACATAACTAAACTGCTAAAACCTAAACTAAGGGAAACACACGAGAACAACCTCTCGGTCTACCTTAAGAACTTAACTCCAACATCCACCAGCAAACAACTTCGACAAAGCAGCTACCTTAGCTAAATACTTTGAGCCAACATTTACGAACAATAAAGAAGACAAGGACTCGACACCACCCCTCCAAGGCACACAATGCACTCAACCCATAAAAAAATGATGGCCAACGAGATCGAAATCTGCATAAAAAAGAGACCAAGAGTAAAAAAGCAACCGAATGCGACTTTCTGACAGGTAAACTGTAAATAGAACTACTAAAAATTGTCTTTATTTTTGATAGGAGCCTATTTAATGGAGCAATCCGACTTAAATATTTTCCGAAACTGTGGAAAGTAGCTGAGTTAATAGTTATCAAAGCCTGGAAAGGACGCCACAGTGACATCATCCTACAGACCAATCAACCTACTTCTAATTCTGTAAAAAAATTTCGAAAAACTCTTACAATTTGTGTAAGTCAAACCCATTTGGTGTAAGTCAACGCTTTACCAAACCACCAGTTCGGTTTCAGACGACAGCACTCAACCACCGAACGAGTACAGAGTGACAAACAAAATATCGGCTGCACTAGACGAAAAAAAGCACTGCATTGCAGTATACCCTGACGTGGCTAAGGCTTTTGTCTCGGGTTGGCCAAACTTAATAAAGTCGTTCCTAAGGACTCTTTCCTACTCTCAAAAAGCTATCTAGAAAACAGATGTTTTTATGTAAGAGTAATTGACAATTGTTCAAACATGCACCCAATAAAAGCTGGAGTACCCCAGGGAGTAATAGGACCACTTCTGTACCTGATCTTCACTGACGATATGCCCATCCCCGACAGTGAAGTAGCCATGATTGCAAGTTTTGCGGACGACATTATGTTCCGTAATACCTAACATCATCTCCCAACGAGCGACCTACTAACTAAAACAAATACTGGACAAAGTAAATGCTTGGTTCACACAATGGAACGTAAAAATTAACAATCATACCACTACCACTAACAATAAATGACAAAAACATTTCTATCCAATCAGCCGCTAAATACTTGGGGATCCACATAGACAGTAAGGCTTTCTTACTTTGCGCGGAAGCTACAAATCCAACAAAAGCAGATCCAAATGAAACACAAATTTCGGCAACTATATTGGCCCCTGTGACCCCAATCAAATTTTTATCTAAAATATAAAATACTTATTTATAAATGTATTATAAAACCGATATCGAAATATGGGGAATATAAAAAAAGAAACCTAAGTATAATTCAAGGACGATTACCAATGCCGAATTGTATATTTGTAACGAAGACATTCATCGCAACCTACAAATAATCACAACTGACCTCCTTCGTCACACTTACACTTCTCTTTGTACATAGCCGGAAAATTTAAAAGACAAAAAGGCGGAAGGGAGATATTTGACAACCTAATACAATATACTAATATATATAGGTGAAGAGTTTGTTTGTTTAAACGCGCTAATCTCTGGAACTACTGAACGGATTTTCATGCAGTTTTCACCAGTATTATTGTTGGCTTTCTGGAAAAGTTTATGGCTATATTCTCTGGGCATTTTGATACAAGTTAACGGTAAAATGAGATTTGTGATAGTGTCAGCCTTCTAAGGCGGGCGCTGTCGAAACAGTTAAAGATACAAAAAAATAATGTATGGAGGAATTGAGCGCCTCAAAAAGTTAAAAAAAAAAAGTCAGCAACAGCATGGTTGCATGGTTAAGGTAGATCCACAATAATCATTTTTATGGTTCTGTATAAAGTCGAAAAGCTACTCCCGCCTTTAATTTTCATACCGCTTCCCTAAAAAATCTGGAAAAATTATAAAAAATTCGATCGAATCGAAAAGCATTAAGAAAAAATAAGTATAAAAATATCGATTAGTAGACGAAGCCCGGGGAATAGCCGATTGAAAGTTTTTTTTAATTCATAAAGTTCTGGCTGAAATTGACACGATCTCAGTGGTGTTTTTCACATTCATTCAACCCCTATTTGCTCAACTACAATTCGCACGCAGTTAGCATGAAGATGATCGCGCTGAAAGCGTGCTGTATAGATAGAGGTATATGACATATGAAATATGGATCTATATGTGTAGGTTAACATAAATGTGCGCATTACAGATACAGACAGCGATACCAGACCGTTGATTTTTTGTCGGAAGATGATAGTCAATGGGAAAGTACCATGTCTGAAGCGTATTCTGTTCTACAGCAAAAGTACTCAGGGGGTTGTTTACTGTCAAAAATCCGTTGTGTTAAATTACTGATACTGTAAACTATGATTTATAGAGCTTCTGTAGAGGTTCACATATTAGAAGCTGTAATAAAATCATGCGTAGAATCACCCATGTTATAAACCCATGTATAAACGTTACCGTTGATAGTTAGGGGAACTAGCTGAAACAAGAGTAGGCTTTGTGGTCTTTGATTTGGAAAAAAAACAAAACATTTGATTTTTTAAATCAGGAGTAGGCTATAGAGGAACACATTTTTTTCCATATTGTATCGAAGTTTTATATGTAGAAGATCATTTTCTAAAGAAACAATAATATATTAACTTAACAATCGTAACATCCGGTACCCACTTTACATGCACTCACACAATCATTTTAAATTACATAAGGAATAATCGTATGATATCGAAATGTCATACATTAGTTAAGTTAGCGTTTTCTAGGCTAAGTACTTTCTGTAAAGTGTAATTCTGTTAAAATAAAACGAAGATGATCAGTTGCAACAAAGCGGCCAAAAAAATAAATACGCGTTACGTTTCAGTCGGTGACCTTACATATAACAAAACAATTCTTTAGAGAGCGCATTTCGGTGGAAGCAGTAAACATTTTCCTTTAAGGTTACTTTCAATAGGAGACGGAAATGTACCTAATTTTGAAAACAGAATTGAAATTGGTCGCGGATAAGGTGAAAAAGTAGCCAGCATTGACGATTTAATATCGAAAGACTATCTAGATACAGTCGAAGTAGAGAAAAAAATTTTTCAAAAAACTACATTCGGAGTTGCAATAGTAATGTTGACGAAATTAACGATCTAATTTTAACGAAACTTTCAGTATTCCTTTATTAATTGTGTTCAGTTCCGTACCATTCCATTTATAGTCGATTTAAAAAAAATAAAAGTTGATGAAACCGTAGTCCGCAGCTATGTTATAACAGTTTTTGAAGAACCTTTGCCTGTCTGTCTATCTCTAGCGCTAAACTACCGATTTCGATTATGAAGAAATTTAGCATGTACTACGCAATAACTGATATCCACGCGGACGAAGTCGCGGGAGCAGCTAGTATAATATAATATGCAAGTAAACTGTAAACTGTGATATTGTAAATTGTAAACTATAACGTATTGACGTTTTTAAAGTTTTGCGCAAAGTGTTCGTAGCGAAAGCGAAATCGTTAAAATGTTCCTCAGGTGACCAAACCCAGACACTGGTCGAAGGTCGAAAATTACCTCATAACCTACAGGCAGGTGTAAGTATTTATTGAGATAAAAAAAATTTTGGACTGCACTGTGCGTCTGACTGACTACGTAACAGATCTTAAAGCTTTTCAGAGCCAATTGCAGCTTGTCAGTTGGTATTATCACTAGGCATTACTTATTGTGCCCTCACACTTTTATGGTGGGTTTAACCCATTAGAGGTCAAACAAAAAGTACTAACTTTTTTGTTAAACTTTTTTTATTTTCATTTGGAAATAAGAGTAAACAAACATAAAATACAAGAAAAAAATCAAAAAAGGTAATTTTCATGAAATAGCAGTGGTGTACTCAATTGAGTACACTGACAGCCTATGTTTGAAAATTTTCAAAACACGCCTTTTCAACACAGTGTTTTTAACCACTTCTTACAGGATTTTACGCAATAAAAATCGAATGAGTAACAAAATCTGACTGTTACCTAATTCTTATACCCAAAACGGACTGGTTTGTACTTCACCATTGATTCGCCGACAGAGATACAGTCATGAAGCACTCCCCATTGCAAAAATGTCTGCATAAGTTTCTCTGCCAATGGTCTTATTTTAAACATTTTATCGTCCGACATCGCTGCTGTATCCTTGTCTACCACATGAAGATTTCTTTTTATATCCCGAAGTCTACGTCTAGTCATGGCTTTGCCGACCACAACTCCACGCCTATATCTTCATCTAGAGACCAGTACATTGGCTCTCGAGGCAACTAATGATATCAAAATCCCCAGAAACTTTTTAAAATCAGAAGAGTCTAGTTGAAACTCATTTCTGTTATGTTGACCAGCGTATAGCTGGCTGAATGGCTTCAATAGCTTCTTCAAGCCCCTTATAGCTTTTTTGGAAAGCAAAACGCTGTTTTTTCATTGTAAGCAAACTGCAATTATTTTACTTACGCATGATGTCAGTGTACTCAAACGAGTACAGTAACGTTTATATGTCCCTAGTTTATTTTCAACTATAAATTATTAATTAAATTGTTGTTTATTACTTATTCTGACATGTATTTTGTACAAATAAAGTAAATATATATTCTAAAGTTATTTAAAAAAAGCCAAACTCATTGTCCAACCTCAAAAGTGTTTTGGTGACACAACATAAACTGGCACTATTTTAAAAACAGATCAATTTAACCGGGAAATATTTATTGATATATTTCAATTATGTTATGATCAAGTAAAAAACAAATGTAACACACGTTTACTTCACGAGATTTGTAATTTACCCTTGAATATATAGGTGTACACATTTGAGTACAGTGACCTCATTGGCTAGCGACAAGCTGAAGCGTGTGCTATGTGCCTGCCCAGCATTAGCCAAAACCAGGTTCAACATGTTTCTGAACTCGTTGAATGAAGCGGCAAGCCTTAAAGCAAGTTATCTTGTGAACTACGCTATCGCATCTACCAGAGGTAAAAGGGGGTAGTACAAATTTTATACTTTACTAATACACTATGGACCTTTAGGTCTATTGAAAATATGTCAATTCCATTTCAAAATCACAATTACTTTTAATTTTAATTGAAACAATTGCAATCATTAATCATTACAAGTAGTTGAAGAAAAGTAATATTCTTTTAAAGTAGAAAAACACAGCTTCCATTATTTTTTGTGTAGTTATTTTCTAAAACGTTATTCATTACATTTAAAGGAGGTAAAATAATAAAAGTTATTTAAAAAAAATGTTTCGTTTGCTTTCAATTTTGTGTCATTGATGTTTTTGTCTCCTAGATGTCCATGCCTCTCCTGATGCATGTTTGAAAACAGTACAATCTTTTGGCTTAAAATATATTTGCCTTGTGAATTATAACCATCAATAAAACCAAAATTACTTGTAGCAAAAGCTACGTTATTTACGTCAGCAGTGGCACACAATAGTACAAAAAATATGGTAAGGAGCTTAATGAGATAGATACAATAAAATCAACAGTATGTTTGTTGGTCCTTAGATATCATTCGTTGAACAATTGAATATTGAAACCAAAGGGTAAAATGTTATGTTAAAATGTTTTATGTTAAGCTTTTAAAAATGTTGCAATGAAGCTTATTACTTTATACGATTCAAAGAAATGTTCAAGAAAAAGCATTTAATTACATATTATGTATTGGTAGCAAATAATGTATTCGTTACAGCATTTTGGCCATTACATTTTATTCCAATTACTAAAATTCAATTAAGTTCGAAGTAATTCCGCTTTTCAATTACATGTAACGGCTAATTGAAGTTTTTTAAATACAAATTACACTAATTTTATTTGAATCAAATTTAATTACAATTACAAGTAATGAGTAATCGAATTTTTTTGTTATAATTTTTTCCCAACTCTGTTTGAAAACTCTGTTAACTGGATCTTTTGGTACGAACGTTTTTACATGGTTTTTCCCCCAATGAGTAATTCACATTCTCTGTGATATAATTTTGCCACACTCAAAATATGTATGTATGTAACTTGTAAATGTTCACAAATTATAGCATAAAGCCCAACACTGGTAAAAGGCAAATGAAAATTTATGGTGGTATCTGCGAATAGATCTTAGAAACGCACACTCAATAAGGCGGAGGAATTTAATTTAAAATGTTTAGTAACGAACATTTACATGAAATAACGGATAAGATAGAAAACTCTAGACAAAAAAAATCCATTTCAGTTAAGTTATTCAAGCGAATACGACCTACATTGCTTATTTACCTTACCTTACTTTCTAGTATATTTGCAGGCATTTAAAAACTTACTTGAGTTGTTGTGGCGGAGAAACTTGCGTTTTGACTTAGTACTCCTTGCACAGCTGTTGAAACGAATTGTTGCGATGACATCACTGTGTTTTGCACAATCGTTTCTAAACCATAATAAACAGGTTGTGTTGCTAAAACCACTTGGTTAGCATTCGGCATGAGTTCCATGGCAGATGGACCTCCTATAAACATTTGACTTGACCCAAGATGCAAAGGTTGCGCTTGATTGAATGTTCCAATTAGATGAGGGGATGATTGCGAAGTGAGTTGCAACGATGGCATTGGTAACATTTGTAGACCAGACGATAATATGACATTTCCACTGCCGTCGGTCTGTAGGACTGGTCCTTGTACCAATGAACTTGTTGAAGTTGGTAATGATGAATATTGCATCGAGTTATTTGATAAAACCACTGGAAAGATAGTTTGGGGAATCGTATTTGCTACTGGTTGTATAAACAAAGGCTGATTATTGTTAACACTTTGTTGAATAACCACATACTGTTGCTGTTGAGATTGTTGCTCTTTTTGAGAATACTGGTTATTTAAAACCAATTGTTGATTTAAAAGATGAAGATAGTTGTGTTTTCCTAGGGAACTGTAATCCGTTTTGTTATTTATGGTTTCTACAATTTCCGGAACAGCTTCTGAACTGTTTTTTGTGATGACTTTGCATTGTTCACTTTTAGCTTCATTATTTATATTAATAAAATTGTACTTTTTGTTTTTATTAATACTTTTGTGGAAAGTACTAACTCCGGTGCTATTGTTTTCACATTCGTTTTTGTTAGCTATATCAATCTTAATATTTTTTCTATTGTCAAATTTTTCATACAAAGTTTTGTTGGTATTGACGTAAACTTCGTTCTGGCAATCTGAAGAATTGGACACATAAATGCTTTGTGGAAAATTGTCTGGCGATATTACGTTGGACTCCCTGACAACTGTTATGTTTGCTGGAAATTTATGATTATTGGCCATTGCATTCTGATGAGTTTGAATACTACTACTAAAAGAATCATCTTGTACCATTATTGTTGCCGGCGATTCATCTGGTGAACGGGATATAGTCTCAGTTTCACTTTCACTTGTTGATATTTGTTCACAGGTTATCAAATGCCTTTGAAATGAATCAAATGTTCTATACGTGCAACGGCAACGTTCACATTTTACAGGTGCCTTGGTGGTTATATTTTGTACAAGCACTTGATCATCAGTTCCATCAAGTTGAATTAATTTCATGTTGTCCTCGAAAATAAAATGTTTTTTAGAATTAACTTTATGGTCATCGTTTTCAATATCTGATTTCCTATGGGCAGAATTAAATACTTTGTCATCACTTAGCACTGAATCAGAAATTCCTTTCGTAAAATATCGCCTAGCATTATCCACTTTGCATCCCCAGGTAGCATTCGAAGATCGTTGCTGATTCCTTAAACCTTCAAAGTTGTTAAAAAAAACTTCTGAACTGCTGCGTTGTAGTTCTCGTTGAGAGCTAAGACTGAATGCGCCTGCGGTTTCATTTAAATCCTCCGCAGTATTCATAACATTATAGGAGAACTTTGTACTGGTATCTTGTTTATTATAATGATGAGGGTATTCTTCTGATATCAGAGATGTCGAATTTCCTGAAGACTCGGTTAATTGCATATTATCTGATTTGCCTTCGATTGTTATAAGATCTTCGTAGATCATGAGTTTCGGAAATATGTCCAGCATAGAAATGCCATCTAGTATATCATGAGGCAAATCTTCAAAAATTGCATCTTTTATTTCCGGTGGTAATAAATCTGAGTTATTTTGTGGCTCTTCATCAATGACTACATCCAAATTTGTTTCATTATAGTTATCACAATCTGCTGAAAATCGTAAGTTGTTAAATTGACTATAGTCATGTTGGAGATTTTCATCCAAATTCTCCTCACGAGATAATGTGTTATGCCAGCTTGCAATCTGAGACAAACCGATCTCTACGAGACTGGCATTATTTGAATGATCGACGGTAAAGTTTTTTCCTACGTCATTTCCAATCGTTACCGAATTATGTTGGATTGATGTGCGCACGCTGTATTTGACCACTTTCCAAGGTTCTCTGCTTGACCAATATAAACGTGTACACATAAAATTAATCGGAACAATAGCATCGGATGTATCAGAAAATTTTGGACACACGGTTCCTAGCTGTATTACGGACAGTGAGCCCAGCATGAATTGTACTTTACAAGGATCTACGTAATTCTTATATGTTTTATCTAAATCAATGTATAGCGGTCGGAAAACAGTAAAAGTTTGATTAGAAATGTAACGATCAGCCTGATTACAATGATCTGAGCAGTAAACGGATTTATCAGTTGTAAATATGCATTGTGACTTTCTTGCACATTGAAAATGGTAATAACTGCAACATGTTTTCGAGAAACATTTAATTGTTGCACCCAATATATTGCAAAGCACACATTTCATTAATCGTCCGCCGTTTAATGCATTATGCACGTTTTGTAATGTTCCGTCAAATTCCTCATACACTTCATTGGACCATATTGCACAATTAGCGTGTATCCAACTATTGTTTCCATTATAAAGTAGACGAGATTCCTGTAAATCACCACCATCTCCTTCTTTCTGACAAAGAGCACATACTCTATTATCAACCTCTTGCTTAAGAGAATCCAAAACGTTGACGTCAGAATCTAATAGTTTAATTGTTACACTGTAATCTTCTGTTACTATTTCCTCCAATGGAAATACATAGTTAGACTCAAACATATCTTCTTCAAGAGCATCAGTGCAGGTTTTAGTCTCATTCTGAAACCATGAAAATTTTTCGCTTAAAATTTCTTTGTAGGCCAATATTAAATCATCGTTTTTTAAACGAATAATAACATCATTCATGTCAGCATTAAAATCAAATAATGAAACGTACTCTCGGTTATTGATCTTCTTCTTTATATCAAACAAGCTTAATGAAGTATGTAGCTCACATTGTGTAGAATTTTTCAGGCACATACATTGTGAATGAATTGCTGGTTTGAGCAAGTTGTTAGACAAACAATCACTTGGTTCCGATTGCTTTTCATGTGCAATGAAATTTTCACGTTTACAGTTTCCATTATATACGACAGCATTGTTTGTTTTGTTTTTACTATCAACTGTACACAAGCAATTGTTATATTTGTTCTTTTTTAAAATTCCAGCCTGGCGGCTTCCACTAAGTAATTTTAAAATATCTAATAATCCTGATCTTAACTCATCATACACAGCATCTCTCCATTTTTTTGCAAGAATTTTAGCTTCCTCACTCTCTAATGAACACTTCTTACAGGCGAATTTAATGCTTCCAGGAAGATTGCTTAATAAATTTGATTGTTCTTCTGTTAAACCTTCGCATTTCGCATGTATTAATCTTTTGCAAATACCGCATTCAAGAATAATCAAGTCAAGAATATTATCAAACAAATTGTTACACAGTGGGCAGCGACTCACTCCCATTCTCAATTTAAAACATTGTGTGCAGATAGGTTGATTGCCCACATATTTAGAAACTTTTGTTGTTGAACAAAGCTGACACTTTAGACAACTTTTGCATATTAGTGGGCGATCTGCGCCAAGTAGTCCCTTTGAAGTGCCCATGCAAGTAGAGTGATAGTTTTTCTTACATTTTTGGCACTTGACTTTAGCTCCAAATGACATATTGCATGTGTAGCACACTGTACATCGAGGACATATCCAATTTAGTTGATCTATAAGGTTATTTTGATTAATGTTACTCAAATGTTTGTCCTGGTGTAATGCGTTATTATCATCTTGAATGCAATAACTATGATACGGCTCACAACAAGAAGCGCAAAATAATAAATAATTAAAATCCATACTACCACAAAGAAAGCATAGCGCACAAACAGGTGCAGGCTCTGTTAAAATTAAACCAAACCCAGTCTGATTAACTTCTGCCGGAACGAATCCATCCAAAAAATCAATTGAGATCAGTTTGGATTTCTGATCAAACTTTCGAGCATTAGTGATTCGCATTAAATTTCTTTTTGATAAGGAACTTATACTTCGCTGGGCTAACATCAATATTTTTTTCTTGCTACTATAATTCTCGGTAGATTTTTGAACTTCACCATTGTTGTCTTCATTTCGTAACATTCTATCAAAAATCGTTGGCTTTTTTACTTTGATTGATGTCATTTCAGTAGTGGTAAAGGGATTTTTTTGTGATAATGTTTTCTGTCCTGCAAGGTCAAATGAAAAACCTTGCTTCAAAACGTTTCCATTTTCTTGCAACTTATTAAATCTGCTAACATCTTCATAAACTTTTTGGGAAAAATTCTCCTGATCATTCGCAGAAAAACTAAGTTTTCCAAACAACGGAGTCGCAAACTTAGTACTTTCAATTTCTGTTTTCGCTTGTGATAATTTTAAATTCTCTTCATCATTATTTGAAAACGTTGCTATTTGTTGACCTAATGCAATTGAAGCACTCCGACAAACATGTTTAACTCTTGGACCCTTAAAATCAATTTTTTGTCGTTTTGGATATTCTGATGCATTGGATTCGTTTGTTAAATGCTGCTCATTATTTTTGCAAGCAATCGCTTGTACAGTTTTATTTAGAATGTCATTTGAGGAAAGCTTAACAAATGTTTTTACATCCTCACCAAACAATTTATCGCAAGGAGATTCTTCAAGATTGTATTCGTTTACGTTGTTATCCGACCTAATATCACCATTTTTTAGTTCTTTAATTTTACTAGTTTCACTTAATGGAACTGTTTTATCATTTACATCAGAGTTCGTGTTATTATCGCCGTCCATCATTGCTTTAGTATGTGTAAAAGTGTTTGCTGAAGTATATAGTGAACTGAATGATTTATTAACTGGCTTATTTTCTACTTTATTTTTATGAGTTTCTGTTAATATCGCATTTAATCGGAGTTTATGCCCAGATGGGAAGTGAAATGCTTTAATGCATTTTTTAAGCCAACAGGCGGAGCATCTTTCATCATATATTTTCTTAAAGCTTTTGACGTTATTTTTTGGTAAAGATGATATTGCGCATTCTCCTAAAAAAATTTTATTAAATACGGTTAGAAAATTAAAACATCAAAAAATTAATAAAGAATTGGCATAATGAACATTCTTTAGCTTGTGTATTTTATTATGACACGTGATCTAAATGGATCGGACCAAGAGAGTACCGGTTCAATGCAACAGACATTAAAAAAAAAAAAACAAAAGTAGTTTTCTCAAAATCTAAAAGCTAATTCCTATCAGAATTTGAAAAACTAATTATAAATGATTTAAATGATAACTATTATATTATGAACTATAAAAATTCCTAGCTATTTTATCTTTGATCTATATCTATAAATATTATAAAACAAAGTCCAAAAAATGTTTGCGGAGTCTAATCTCAGAAACTTCTGAATGGGTTTTCATGCGGTTTTCACCAGTAGTATAGTTGAGTATCCGTTAAGGGTATAGCTGTATTTTTTATAGACATTTTAACATAGCAAGTTAACGGTGTAATGAGATTTGTGAATAAAGTCGAGAACTGGCCAGCTTCTAAGACAGGCGCTGTCTAAACAGTTATAGATACAAACTAATGTATATCTCAAAAAGTTCTAAAAATAGGTCCGCGACAGCATAGTCTATCTTTTAAGTTACTCACAATAACCATTTTCATGGTTCTGTAAAAATTCGAAAACCCAATCCCCCGTTATTTATACGGCGCTTTTTCAAAAAGTCTGAAAAAAATACAAAAAATCGACTTCGGTGAGTACGTTCCAAAAAAAATTATTTCAGCATTCTCGATTTCTCGAAACGTCAATATGCGAATTTCGAAAATCTAAAAACGCAGTTTTGTAGATTTTAGCGAAAGCACTTAGAAAAAATAAAAATATCGATCAATAGGCGAAATCGGAGAAATCGCCGATTAAAATTTTTTTTTATGAGTGTTTTTTTTCCACATTCATTTCAACCCTCCAACTAAAGTTTGCACACAGCACACAGCACATGAAGATGATCAAGGAAACGGTGTTGAACGGATAGAGGTACATGAAGTGTGAAATATCTATGTACGAGATCGTTGTACATACATTCGGTTATCGATTTTTTTTTATTTTGTTATGTTAATACACTCGTCTTGAACATAAGTTTACAGTTTCAGCTATATATCATTTATTTTATTTGTGGGAGGCATAAAAGTTGGACGTGTTTTGCGTGTTTGGCAATTTCTCTACTGATTCAATTCTTGCCAAATCTTGACAGCGTTTTAGATGTAGAAGAAGCAGGGCACTACCCCAAAAAAATTTCTTAGTTCTTTAACACTTCCTGGTACTCCACCACATAACCTGATGCTAATAATCTTACTTAAAAACTTTAGATACATAGTGCTGAATGCGCGAAGCCTGGACGGGTTGCTAGTTACGTTTATAAAAGAAGATTTAAATAGATATTAAGTACATAAATTCTATTATAAAAGGAGATATTTGACAACCTAATATTGAACTGGAAAGTAAAAAAAATATTAATGAATGAATAAATTGTCAAGCAAATGCATAAACATATTGGTCGATACACAGGACATAAAGAAAAGCAGAATTACCATTGTAATACATTTAAATGGTTGATTATTGGATCACTTGTCATAATAAACTATTCACTACGCAATGGATTACTTCGCTGACGGTGATATAAATCAAAACTAACACCCAAATGAACATGTTGTGAACAAAATAAATCTCGATAATTTACCTTCCATTTTGCTGCAATGAACTCTGAAAGTTGTTATTGGATTCGTCGAAGAAGAAACGGTTTTTTTCGTTATTTTAGAAATAAATTTTCGGCAAGGATCACAAGCTATAATTCCATATTTTTGATTTTGGAGATTTTTACTATTTACTGCTGTGTTACAGACGCCACAAACTGCGTAAGTATCTGTAAATAACAATATAACAATATAAAATTTTAAATTATAAGTTCTTACAGATTTTGACTACTAAAATAATAAAAAGTTTTTAATATATACTGAATCTTTCATTGTGAAGATATCAGTTTATCAGCAAAAACTTAAAAATAGAAGGAGTACAAAAACCCAAAATAATTCATAATTTTGTCCTAAAACGAACCAAAACAAATAAAAATCAAAAAACAACAATAATAAGGACACCATTTCAATTTCGCCGCATCTTTTATATCGGTTGTAAATTAAACAAAAAGAATTCTTTAATATCTTGTCCAAAGTCCACTTTTTTATTTGTGTAAGTGGCCTTGCAGTGCTATTTCAAGGCCTCATACCTTTTAATTTTTAAGCATAGGTTTAATATTCGTATATTAAACACAAACAATAGGTTTAATATTAGTTTTGGTTTTGAGTTTTGTTATTATACTGTTTACTCATTTTATTCTAAAGTTGAACTTGTCACTTTATGTTACCGATGCATGTATATGTGCTAAGGTGGACACATTGTAAAAAGAAGATGAACCTTAGCAAGATGACTGTCATTTTACTCTTCTTGATTACTGTATGTATGTACATATAGAGTTAATAAGAAACAAGATTGCGACAATCGTGTTCGTCTAAGCAACAAAGGCACGCCGTATGCTAAATAAGATCCTCGCTCTAATTGGAGCTCGAGCGAGTGAAGTACAAATGATCTAGTGATAGAGACACAAACAATAAGAGCGAGTTGGTTGAACGGTAGTGGACCGCGAAATCACCCGAGCTTGAATTATTGTTGAATTATTATAAATATGTGACATATGTGATGGGTTTTTTTATGTAAAATAAACGTGGTGCTGACTGACGTACCTTGTTTATTTTTTTTCATCGTTTTCTCCGTAAACGCCTCTACAAGTTTAAGTTTATATTAGTACTAACTTAGTTGTAGTACAATTTGTTTCTAATAATGGTACTTGAGATGGCTTGGGATATGCCAAAACGATCTACAGTTGTTTTGTATACTTGGAAAGGCGTATGACCGAGTCCTTCAACGTAAACTCTAGAGTGTCCTGCGGGAGTATGGGATTGATGGGTCTCTGTTGAGGGCCATGCAGTCTCTATACACAAACTGTAGTAGCTGCATTCGGGTTAAGGATAGTAAATCGAAAGCGCTGGACTTCACTAAGGCTGCGTCTTGTCACCTATCCTCTTCATTGTAAATATGGACTGGATGTTGCAACGCAGCGGAGGCGAGGAATGTTTCACACTGGGAGAACTGAGGGTAAGTCACCTGCGCTTTGCAGATGACCTAGTTATACTCACATCATCTCAGACAGGTGTGCGTTAGACAGGTTTGTGGCCATTTGTACCGATGCTGGGATGAAGGTTAATATTGACAAATTTGAGGTTATGGTTATTTCCAGAACGCCTTTTCAATGCATTCTGCATTTCAGTGGAGTCCTATTAAAACAGGTGAAAAAGATCAAGTATCCCAAGGTCTTTTTCACAAGTGATGGGAGGAGTAATACTGAGCTTTCCTGTAGAATCGGTCAAACTGGATCAATTTTGAAAGATTGGAATCAGGAAAGCCGAGCTTGATCTATGGTCACGAAATTTGGGTAGTGACCGAAAGAATAAGATTGCGAATGTAAGCTGCTGAGATGAGATTCAGACACGACAGAGAGCTCAATATTGAGCAGCTGCTTCTTCGGACGGAAAGAGCTATACTTCGATGGCTTGGTCACGTGGCACGAATGTCCCCATCACGACTTTCGAGGCATACCTTAAATGCGGACACAGAAATTGATATTGACAATAATTTGTTTCTTAGCTTTTTAGTTCTGGTTGTGAGTCTGGACATGCTCCTCCTAGAGAGTATGCCCAGACACTTAGCTTTTTTCTATCTAATTAGTTTAGGTTGTCCCTTAAAGTGAACCTTTCTTAGAATATAAAAATTTTATCACACTTTATGTTGTGAGCGAAATATAATAGAAATAAATAAGTTAAAAAGTACAAATGACATTATGTGTGCAGTCTATTTGCCTTGATAATGATGTATAATCTCTAAAGTCGCAAATTAATAAGATTACGAAAAATTTCAGGACCTATCTAAAGCACAGTGTTTTGGTCGATTTGTCTGAAAGTTTCCTTTTCCTTACTTCACAATCCAAAATAATGCACAATTTTTTTATAAGACTTACGTCTTCTAATCGTGGGGACGTCCCAAGATGTTTGCGGACAATAATCAAGAGCCATTCTTTCGTAAACCAGCGCGATCTCTGCCAACTCCTTTGTAAGCCATACGAACCCATACCATAAAATGCCTACCACCGTGGTAGCCTGTAGACTTTAACTCTTACTTTCAAGTTTGGTGCTTGGTATACTAAAATTAAATTTAGCGAAGTCCATTGCATTTTGTAAAAATGTCTTATTTTTATAACTTTTTGGATTGGACGGAAAATGATTTGTGTGGAGAACTTCAAAGCAAAAATTAAAACTTACTGGAAAACATGATGGTATGCATGTCATGGTATGAGGCCGCACTCTTTCAAATTTTCAAATAAGAAATCATAAAAAAATGAGTGTGCAAATACTTTTTTTAACGACTGTAAATTTGGGTTCTGTAGCTCTTGATGTCTGAGATCCGAACAGACGAAAGACGGGTCGATTAATATGGCCATATCGACTCGTGATAAGACAATATACCTTACGAGGTCGGAGAAGCCGCCTTTTGGCCATTGCATTATAATACAATTTTGCTGCAAATTTATGTAATATAGAAGTCAGACGTTTTTGTAATTGATAAGGCAAATAAAATTGTGACTTACATATACTTGTTCCCAACAGATTTGTAGTGCTGCAGCTATTTAGCGTACTTTGCTTTCCCTTAGATTGATTTTCATTTCTTGGCTCAAAATGTAACCGGGGTTGTCTCAATATAATTTTATTAGAAAGTGTGTTATCCTTTTTTTTAAACGGTTTCTTGTGGCTTTCGGGTTCTGTAAGTATTTAATCAAAAATAGTTTAAATATAATTTGATTTGGCAATACGATATGGTTGTACATACAGTAAAGTTGTAAAATAAGACTTCTTTTTCTTCTTAATGCACATTGTGCTATAAATCTTACTAAGTTTAGAACCAACATTATGTTTTATTAGCTCTAAACTCAATCAATGGTTTAATTCATATGTAATTTGCTTTATATAATTACACAGCCGTTCTGTGTTTAGCTTTTTAAAACTTTGTTACAAAGACGATTGAGATTGATTATTTTATTTTGCTTCACTGTAATGTCATTGCACAGTTAAGAACCTTGGACCTGTGGTCGTTGTTTACGTATTTGCCGCGAGAGTGACCTGTGCATTGTCTGTGTGTATTTAATGCAAAGGCATATTTTACAGCCATTAAAAACCATGCATTTTTAAAAAACTGTCAATGCACAAGCCCAAATTGTAACCATAGCAAAAATCCAAAAATTCTTTACTTAATAAATTCTTTCGCAGTCGGTAAAAACAAACATCTATAACTACCTTTACTAGCTTACTTAAAACTAAACAAAAATGTTCAATTAAAAATAAACGAAATCATAATTTTTATATATGTAGATAAATAATATAACATTACCCCAATATTCAGAGACATCGTTTAAAGGAGAGAAGTTGTTTAGCTTCCATTTATCCAGCGACTGATTTTGATTAGTACTTTCATTGGACTGTTTCTCCCTTTTATCGATGTTTTCATTTTGCTTTTTTAAATCAAAATTGCATTTTTTCTTTTCTTCGTTTGAAAATAGAAGCTTATTACTCCCTTCTCTGCTAGTTGAGAATTCCCCATCTTCGTATGCTTCTTTTCCCGATAAATCTGAAGATTGTTTATTTGATGTTTGTATTAATCGAAAACTAAGAGACTTTGTCTTGTCTATATTTTCATTATTTTTTAGAATTTCTGTTAGTCGAGATGGACGAACTATACCATCTCCACGAGAAGAGTAATTTTGTAGTGATGGACATTCTTTTTTCATAATTGATACTAGTGGTCCTTTATGAACCACATTGTGATTCTTTTTTTTCACTAATGTTTCATCACTAACTTCAAGTACACTTTTGAAAGTAACTGTTTTCTTTTTTATAAGCTTATCCAATTCCACTGATGAGCACTTTGGGTGTGCACTGATATATTCTCTAGAAGTCGAAGTACTACTTTCATTCGGAGAATAGTTTCCTAAAAACAAAATGAGAGATTAATACTTTGAAAAAATTATGTGTATTATATGCTTTATATATTTTATGCATACATATGGTATTACCTGTTGTAGATTCTTTATTTTCCTCATTTTCAACGCCGGAGCAACTCTGCAAAAGACACATTATACATTATGAAAGGCATTGCAAAGTTTTAAAAATAGTTTTAGCAATTTTAGCAAGATTTGAAAAAAATGTATTGCATTTTTTTACAAGAACCGCAATAACAGTGCCAACTATTGAATCCATAACTTTTTTGCCTGTATCCTCTGTACCGTAGTAGTAGTTATCTGCCACTTAACAAAAAGTCACAATTGGTTGATAATTGAAACGGTGGAGGGAAACATGCACATTATGCCACTTTCTTTCCTATATAAAAATAGCCTATATATAGAGTTCTAACTTGAGAATTCTAAAATTGTTACAATTCAACGACTAACAGGCCAATAGTACTTCTAACAAGGTTGCTAGATTAAGAAAAGAAAAAAACCTAATAGAAAGGTAGAGAACCGCGAATGACTCGCAAAACGGTAGCATGCAGACGAGAATCGAGACCAAAGGCGATCACAAGGGTACTCCTGAAAGAAGACTTCTATGTTACGAACGGGCCTCATTGTCCATCACACTCTATTTCTCTCTCTATTCATCTAATTTTATCAATTTCTGAAATTATACCATCGATAACCTTTTACAACAAAACAGCTGATCTAAGTGATTTGGCTTGTTCTGCAATAGGAGTAAATCCAACTTCTTTTCATAGGTGTGAATTGGTTGATTACGAAATGCAAAATGCGAAAAATTAGTTTTACAGACTTAAGCGATTTCAGCCACATCATTCTGTGACTCTTCGACCACATGATAAAGACGGCAATAGGAAAGAATAAGAATCGGCAGAAACCAATTTACCTTCAGTTTTACTTCAATAAAAATATATTTAGTTTCACATGAACAAGGCAAGCAAAATAGGAAATACGCTGGAAAGCACAAGCCATAAGTAGAAGCAGCAGCAGTAGCAGAGAAGAAAGTGCGATATTTATTATTATCGCACAAAAGGATGCAAATTCGTTCTGCGAAAACCGCTGAGGTCGAAACCTTTATGCACACACCCCTACCAATGATACTAAAACACCATTCAAAGAGGATCTTTTCGACAAAGTGCATCTAAAATTGTACTCCGGAATTTCAAGGCCTAAATCGATAAGGAGAACATCTGCAACCGAATTTCGGACTCTCACAACTTGCATCAATTCTAATAGAGGTGTCTTGAATCTAAGGTCTAGAAGAGTTGCTATAAAGCAGATTTGATGTCACCAATTTCGGAAGGGTTTGAAACCTCACGTCCTGCCATAGCCGAATGACCACACCGTTTTAAGGCTTGTGTTAAGGCAAAAGGTAGTCATGAGTAATCTAATTTTTTTTAGTAAGCAATATTGTAGTCTAATAAATCACACAATTTTGAGTAGAAATATGTATTTACTGTTTTTTATTTTAGCTTTTTATGTTTGTAACAGAGCTTATGGCAGGACTAGGTAAAGAAATGGCTCGTTTCTGTTTAGCTTGTTGACGTGGTGAGATGTGAATGTATCGCATGTACATATTTTGCTCTTGACAGTTTATTCGCCCGGATAACCGGTATCCGGTATATGGTCAAGTTACTATATGTTACATCTATAGAACAACAATAGGAAACGCCTTCCGACATACAGTGATAAACAGTTCAAGATTTTCTCACAAACTCACGTCCACAATAACTTGGCGATCTCCAAGTGGTCGAAGTGCCAACCAAACTAGTCATTACCTATTGACACAAGGCATGTGTCCATTCGTGAATATGCAAACATACCAACTCACCCAAACAACGTTCACCATTGGAACGCTGAACATCCTAGACATAGCCTAGTCACTGGCATATTAGAGCAGCCAACCGAAAGAATCGCAATGCATATATGTCTCGCTTGTCGCGCCCCTTTCTCTGTGTCGAAACAGCCACGTGCGGTTATAGACGACTATGGCGAGTAGGAACAGAAAAGGTGAGCAACTAAATACACGTAGCAAAAGTTACAGTTGGACTTCTTATCGTTTATCAAAACATCTAGGATCAAAACCCCGAAGGTCCAAGGTTAGCAAGGCTCGACAAGATTGCAAATTTATATTGAATTGAATAAAATAAGATTTAACTTAAGATTGAGACAAAGCTACAACTATCCTAAGCAGGCCTTTTTTGCATTTTGTTATAACTGCAGAATGCGTTGGTCCAAATAAAGGGCTTTCCAATAAGAACATGTGCATATTGATAGTCTGATGTAATTTTGGTGGCGTTCACCAAAACATTACTTCATTTTTACAACATAGAAAGAGAGCATTTAGGCCCGGTGCACACAAGCAATTTTCGATGCTGCGATGTCGCAATAATTAAGTGCACACAAGCCTTTTTTGACGCTCGGCCCCGCTGCGTTGCCGCCATATTTATAATACCTTAATATTTCCTTATTTTTTTTAATTTCATTAATCGGCGTCAAAATAACGCTTGTGTGCACAGCTCCATGTATTCAAAGCCTCTAGAGCAGTTTTTCGAAGCGGCGGTGATGCTGCGGTCTCGCTGAAACCTGCGGGCATTTTTGAGCGTAAACATGACACTCGATGCCGCCGCGTCAAAAAATGCTTGTGTGCACTGCTCAATTCATTTTTGTGTATTGAATGACGCTTAAACGGACCTCACTTGTGTGCACCGGTCTTTATGTATTTCTTTAAAAGCTTCAGAAATGATATTCAAAATAAATTTGCACATATTGGACGCAAAAAAATGCTTGCGCGTCTGCCACTTTTTGGCACAACAAAATTGCACAGTTATTAACATTTTAGTCCGCAAAGTATATTGGTCATCCGTCCTTTTTATGAAATTAATATATTATATGCATGCGCCTGGTATTACAATTAGAAAGCACTTTTCGTACGTGAATGATTCCTAATTAGAGTAATAAGTAGGAAGAGGATAAGACCCTGGTATACACAAACACAACTGATAAAACTAAAAATGAAATTGAGTTGTGTATAATTTCTATGTTCAAAAATCAAGTGATAAAGATACCACTTCCACTACGTCTTGATACCATGTAATTACATTTTATGCACAACTTTTGTTAGAAAAGCTTAGCCCTTATTGCATATTCTCAAAATTAGGGGCTAAAGTCGGGCAAATTATATTCAAAATGTATATTACATATGATCTGTTCAGTGCCCAGTTAAATTAACTCGACTATTGGAAAAATTTTAGATTTAATTGTCAAAGCACTTGGTGTAGTCATAAATTCTTATTGGTTTAAAAATAAGAAAAAAATAGTTCTTATGTTTACAATATCTTTTCTTAATAGTAAAGATTACCTCCATTAAACGACAACTATTTGAATAAAACGTAGTGTATTTCAAAGGCGAATGTAAATTATTTTATCGCTTTTCTCGAATTTTTGTTATATGGCGTTAATCTAAGTGTGCTCTGAACGGCTCATATATATTTTGATAAACAAAAAAATTAAAACAAAACATTGGATTTTTTTTTCTTTTTTCGTAGATTCATTTATTAAGTTTTATTCAACGTACAAAGAAGCAAATTTTAATTAATTGAAATTGTCAAATCAAATTTCGTAGGCAGTCAGGCGAAAATCAAACAAAATGGCAAAAATCATTCATTCTGAACCATAAATATAGACGAATGCGAAATATTGTTGATGCGTTTTTTTTTTATTATGAAATACACCACCAGTTTTTCTCTTTACAATGAGTGGCAACTGGTTGAATTTATATTAATTATTACTTTTCTTTTTTTGAGATCCCATTTAACACTTGCTTTGAAAAAAGAAATCATAAATTTAAATTTACAATAAGATCTCATACAAATTGAGGAAAACTTCAGTAACATTTCGATATCGATCATTTGGGCACTTATTTAAAAACCTTTTTTTAGCTAAATAGAAGTTTGTTTACCTTTTGATTCTGTTTCTCGTCATTTTTTTCAACAAGCTCATCTCTTCGTTTTTGTATCTTGATTTTTGAATCAACGCTAGATAAATCATTTAGTTTACAAGTTATTAATGAAAATTCCTTCAATTTAGGATTTTTTTTTTCGAAATTACAACTACTGCAACTTTCGCCTGTTTTTGTTTCGTTTTTCTGATTGCAGGCGCATTTTTCACTTTTGCCATGTTCATTTTTATACAAGACACGAATTCGTTCCTTCATAACCGATTTACTCGGTTTACCTGGAAATTTGGACCTTCCCATTTTTACATTTTACATTTTAACACAACACTCTCTTACATGATATTAAAACTTTCAACAAACATTTAGATTATACACCACTAGTGCGTTTTTAACATATTCCTTCTATTCAAGTTAGAAGTGTTGATTAGTAGAAGTGTTGGAGCAGTAGGTTTAATGTTATTGTTGACAAAATTCATATCCTCGTTTACAATTCTGGATATAAATAATAATCACTGTGAATAATTTAGAGCACTAATCCACACCAGCTAAAAATTAAGCCTACTTGTAACAAACATCTAATTATAATCACAAAATTATTTATTAACTCTTTAAGTAATGCTTCTAAAATAAAAACTCCGTCACTGAAAATGAAGTTGCCTCACTTAAAAAAAATTGGCAGAGTTCAGTAGCGTGAAGGAACATCAGAAATACACAGAAAGTTAGCGCTAAAAAAGAACGCTACATTTAGGGGCGTTACGCTGTACCACAATGTGGGACCAATTTATATTAGGTGGTATAGTGTAGCCGCTCGCTTCGACCGTAGCGTCGTATTGACTGTAGCACGAAAAGTTGACCACGACTAAATTTTTGCCTCTGTCGTTAGTACATGTGGTACAGTATAGCCACATGTCGAACGACAGCAGTTCTGCTTCATTTATGGTTCTGCTTTCATTGGGTCAACATCGGAGCGGAAAAATTGTAAATCGAAAAAATTGAGGTGTCCAGCTATGAAAAAGAATTTTGGCCAGATTTATTTTAATTTCACGGCCAACTGCGATAATATTCCAATAAATTATCATGTAATTCCCTTATGAAATAGGCGGATGAAACCGTATTTCGTCCACTGTCTATTTTACAATCGCTGTAGAACTACAGCACAAGAATAGCCCATCCCCTAAAACAAATTTTATAAGAAAACAATTTGATTTTGAAACTAAAATTAAAAGCAATTCATAATTACTCAAACCTTTCCGCATTAAAATTTGTTTGCATATAAAAAAATATTTTACGTACATCTGTCAAACGTCCGAGCGAGTAGAAAGTAGACCCAGGCGGTCGGACTTACGATATTACGATCTGCGAAGTTACAACGCCCGACCGCGCTACTTCAAATGTCATAGTCAGACCGACCGAACGCGCCGAGCAAACCGCAACGACGAGCATGCTATGGTACGTCTTTTATCGGTCTTATGAGAAAGAATGTTAACGCGCACCCTACTCAGTTTTTCAAATCGGGACTTAGCGCATTTGAGAACACATAATCAAACAAATCGCATTTAAGTAAAAATGTCAGACCCGCAGCTGTCAACCCGGCCGCTGAGTTCAGAATAGACCTACTCGGTCGGGCTTACTACATTACGGCTAATGAAGTTTAAATCCTAATCCTATTCTACTTCAAATATCAAAGCCTGTCCATACCGACCACAGAAAGACCACCACCAATGACCACCACCACTCTTCACCTTTAAGACATCTGTTCAGCTCAATGATCATTGGTTCAGTTAAACGTCAGAGCTTCTGAGAAGCTGAGGGGAAGTCGGATATCCCGTTGTCTAATTTACGCTTTCTCAAATCCACAAATAAGCTAAGTTGAAGTGATTTATGCCCACAAATGAGGTATTTGTTATTGGTTGTTATAGGTTATTTGTGTTTGTGCCCAAATCGCAACGGCGCGTTCTGTCTTAAATATGTATTCTTTATTGAAAAAAATTGAAAGTAAATTGTTTGGAAGAGACCTTATTTGTAACGAGAATAGAGAAATTGCTTGTTTTTTTTAGGTTGTGTAAACACTCAGTCGTATTTCATTATTACCGAATTCGTACTTTACAAGCATCGTCGTATTTCAATTTTGACAGGACTCGTATTTAAGCAACGCATACGAGTGTCGTATTTTTTTCTTATTCCGCTTTCGTATCTTTGTCGTATTTTCCTCGTATAGAAATTTGCCTACGACTCGGTGTACGAGTTAAGGGTTGTTTGAAAACAAGATGTGCAAATACACATTTCTGAATGGGAATTGTTGTGGAAGTGTATTTTATTGTGTAAAAGAGGATACGGTGGTGTTGAATACAAAAATCTTTTGATACGAGAACTTATTTTTATGGTGCATAAATGGTTTTCTTAACAAACGATTAGAGGAAACTGGCATGAAACACCTAAAATTGAATTTTATTGATCACAATTCACAAATATCTTTCATCTTGCATATCTTGCAAGTACAAATAAGATTTTAAAATATTTGGAATTAAATAATCTATCAAGTAGATGTGAAAAAAACCAACAAAATTCATTAGGAACTAAGAAACTCCTGAATTAAAGCGCCGGCGTACGGTTTAGCTGTCAGGCAATCCTCCAGGGTCCTCCAAAAATACCATTTTATTCAGAACGATTGGGAAAAAAAAAAACATACAAATAAACAGAATAAAATAGGCCACTTTTAATTTTGTTCTCACTCGAGAATTTATTTTTTATTTCACGAGAGATCCTTTTTCTTTCCTTTGTTTTGTTTACATTTTCCTTTCACGTTTTGACCGTTGACATTCGGGTAGCTGCGATGGCATGCGTTGTTTTTGTTGAAGTCGTATTCAACGCATGCGAGTTGGGGAATAGCGATGCCGCTCGACTACGACTTTTCATACGAGAGTCGGATGCGAGTTGCGAGATTGGGGTGACTTTCTTGATAAACGGACAAATCTTTTTAAAAGGGGGTAAGACGAAATGTGGATTTCAAAGTGGCAATGAATATCTATCGAACAGAAAATTCGTTAATGTCGATATAAGTTATTCTGTCTTATGACGTGAATATATCTTACCACAGATATATTCTATTCAGGTCTTGCGGTCAATAGTAACCATATCAACTCGCCACTCACCAATTGATACGCTGTTAGGTCTTCAGCCAGGTAGTGCTCTATTGCAAATTGTAACACTCTTGTACGTCTACATCTTTTATACATAGTCTGATTTATCGATATACTCACAATCTGAGAATAATATCCAATCCAACCGTCTTTTGATGAAAGGACAGCTAATAAGAGCATGTTTCATTCGTTAGTGACAATAAAATCCCCTTATACCAGTAGTTTAAGTTTGAAAATTAGCAGTTTAAATTTAATGGAAGATCCCGATGGTGGAATGTATATTCTTATGCCATGGGAGATTCTCATGGCATTTTTTCTTGACAGTTGGTTATTTATACTTCTCTATTCTGACAGCAGATTTTCGTACACTTTGCCTAACATCGTCTGTCATATCCTGGAACACCTTTGGACATAAATCGAGAGCTTACTGTTCTTAGTAAGGAATGGGTATCTAGACCAACACTTAAATGCTTAGCATGAACCACAAATGAGCCAGTACAGATACCCAACTTCTATTTCTCTTGCCGCTTGATTTTATTTGATAGCGTTTTTTATAACATTTTGCGTCTGTGAATACACGTGCGACCTTAAAACAACAAATCAAACAAATGTGCGTGAAAATGAGTAACAAGTGCTTCCTGTATTTCAGCTACATTCTTGAATTATTGTCAAATTCATAGATTGAAAATGAATGAAGGAAATAGCCGCTGTACAGTTGGGTGTCTATATTAGGTTCTCTGTGGCATGAACATAGGACGTGATGATTTGTTTCCTGCTTCACTTCATCTCTGCAAATTCTGGAAGCTGTTGCCGGCAATAGCCAGTCTGCTGGCATGTCTGTTATAAGTGTCCCGTCACCTGCTGCCCATCCGGTTGTGTCAGATTGTGAGTGTGTAAGTTTAAATGAACAACTCATAAGAAAATATAAATATATATTTTAAGTAAAATGTAGTCCATTCGAGTTCAACTTTAATAAAAGCTTTGTAAAATCGTCAATGTCCATAGTTCTCGCTCTAAACTTTTCCATGCCTAGTTCACTTAATATGGATCTTACCAGCTCTGCCGGATCAAATTCTTTGAATTCCTGTAAAAAATAAATAAATAAAATAAAATCTGCAAGAAATTGCTAACAATTTTTACCATATTTCGTAATGAACAATATAATTTGTAATTGTTCTTCAGTAACTCCACTACTGAATCCTGTTTGAAGATGGCAGACAGTGTTTTGTTTTTTCGTGAAAACACTATTCGAGTTAAACCATCCCATTCTGTAAAATTGATTGGCGGAGGCGGAATCTTTGGTTCAATTCTTACTACAGCTGATTCAACTTTAGGTGGAGGTCTAAAATTATTTTTCCCAACACTCATTAACATATCAACTTTTGCAAGAAGTTGTGTATTAATACTTAATCGACAATATAAATTATCACCCGGCTTTGCGACTAATCTTTGAGCGAATTCTTTTTGAAACATCAACACCGCGTTTCGAAATAAAGGCCGATGAAGTAAGAGTTTAAAAATAAGGGGAGAGCTGATCTGATACGGAACATTAGCAATGCAAACATCAAAATATGGCAAATCTGTTTTTAGAAAATCGCCAATCAATAATCTTAATTTTGGCTGCAGCAATGTTCCCTGAATTCTCTTCTGCAATTCCGCAGCTAATCTAGTGTCTATTTCGCACGCCACTACTTTTTTAACCTTGTCAAGGATTTTTACAGTCATGTTTCCAGTGCCAGGGCCAATTTCAAGAGCGATATCGGTGGATCTCAGGCCTGCTTTCTCAACCATTTCAGTGATAATGAGTGGGTTTTTGAGAATATGTTGTCCAAAATTCTTGTTAAATACAATTCCTTAAAAAATTGGGATATTCGTCAATTGGTTTTCAAACACTGTCTTTATATTTATTTACCTTGTTTAGTCGCACCATCATGCGCACGTGACTTTTTCACTTTCGGCATTTTGCTACAAAGCGACCACAAATACAAATCAAGAAAAAATTCCACTTCCAGCAGATATCACTTACAGTAAAAAGATTATTAACATTCCAGGGGAATTGGAAGAAAACCAATTGTAATTGTTATAAGGGGGGTCTACACTGTTCCACATGTGGTTTGACCTGGTCGGCTACACTTTACCACACGGTCGACTGACATCATTCGGAAGGGTAATTTTGGTGGGGTAACATGGTAGCTCGCACCCTTCTTATAGTGTTCATCATCAATGAAACAGTGGAAATGAAAAAAATTAATAAAGAAAAAAGAGATTAAAAAGTGATTGTAGATTAAACAGTGGACCGAAAACAAAAATACGGTTTCATCCGCCTATTTTTTAGGGGAATTATATGAGAATTTTTCTGAATACTATCACATTTGGCAGTTACATTTAAAAAAATCTAGCCCAAAATTCCTTTTCATAGCTTGATATCTAAATTTTCCCAATTTATAATTTTTCTGCTCCGATGTTGCCAAAAGAAGCAGAAATGACATGACATTTGTACTGCAGCCGTTCGACTTCTAGCTATACTATACCACACATCTAACGACAGAGGCAAAAAGTTCAACATGTTCAACTCTTCGTACGAAAAACGATCGTGGCGTAACGGCATTTCATTTGATGATTGACAGCTTGTGACGGATTGGGAGTTTAATATGATACTATTGCGAAAGAAAAACAAAATAAGTAAATTAAACGAGACACATATCGAAAACTGATTGATTTAATATAAGCAAATCCAATGATTTATAATAAAGAAAAAAAGAAGTTTTATAAACATTCGTTAATGAAGGATAAAGTGCAAATCGCAACGGCGCATTCGGTCGGTTTGACATTGATAGGCGTTTTATCGACTTTACGAAAAAGAATGTCAACGTCCGCCTTACTCAATTATTCAAATCGAAATGGAGCTCGCACATTAAATTTTCCTGAATCATAGTTTGAAAATAAAAAATATTATACACACATCTGTCAAACGCCCAAGCGAGTGGAAAGTAGACTCAGTCGGTCGCGCTTACGATATTACGAGGTGGGAAGTTGCAATGCCCGACCGCGTAATTTCGATTTGTACAATGCTTTTGCTTTCGTATTCAACTTCAAATGTCAAAATCGACCGACCGACCGCGCCGTTGCGATTTGGGCTTAAAGGTTTAACCCAAAAAATACGTTGCGTGCGGTGCGGTAACAATCCAAAAAAGTTGTAGTTGTCGGATTGCAAACAGCAGCCCAATAAATATGTACGTTTCGTGAGCGCCAGGGCTGTCAGACTACGTATTTTCCCTGTCTAATTAAATTCACTACAAAAGCTGAAGGGCCGCAGGAAAAAATATTTTTAGTGTTTAACTAAAACCAAATATTGATTATATGTTTTGACAAGGAATTCTATTACTAAGCTATTGCTTGGTAAGCTGTCTAAGCTTGCTTAGTTATTTTCCGATTAATATATGCACCGTGGGCCGCATACGGCGCGCGGACCTTTGTCTGACTATCCCTGATCTGTGCGGGGACGGAACTGTCATTCAATGAAAAGTTAAAAGTTAACCAACATCATCCAATTTCAATGGAATTAATTGAAACAGTTTAAATGTCCTTACTTATGCCAAAAAACCGGTTCATCTGTTATTCCCCATTTTTGAAACAGTTTTCCCCTTTTCCCCTTTTAGGTTGAAAAATCCCCAAATGGGGAAAAAATCACTCGATCTGGCATCGCTGATCTCAATCTCTCTTATCAGGTCTTATGAGCTGTCAACTTTTTGACATAACGCAATGGATTCTATGAGTTTTGGCCCTAAGCCCAAGCACAACTTGTCTGACTTTGACATTTCAAGAAGAATACACGCAAAAGCATAGCACAAATCGAAATAGCGCAGACCGCCCGACCGCGCAAATTCGCAGATCGTAATATCGTAAGCCCGACCGACTGGGTCTACTTTCTACTCGCTCGGGCGTTTGATAGATGTGTATACACATCATCGATTTATTTACAAACGAAATTTGAAGGCGGAAAGGCGATTATTTGAGTAAAAAAGAATTGTTTTTAATTTTAGTTTCAAAATCAAATAGTTTTCTTACAATATTTTTTTTCAAGGGATGGAAAATTTCGAGGATAAGCTTATTTAGGGAAAGCCAACGCGCGAGACCCATTTCGTTTTGAAAAATTGAGTGAGGCGCGCTTTGACATTTTTTTTTCGTAAAGTCGATAAAACGCGTCTACGCGTCGATAAAACGCCTGTCAAAGTCAGACCGACCGAACGCGCCGTTGCGATTTGGGCTTTAAGCAAACAATTTCAGAATATTTTCCACAGTTTGTTCTATGACTTTAAAAATTAGGTGTAGTCAAAAAACATCTTCGAGACGATAGAAAATGACAGTTCTCGGCATATACCGATATCATTTTTTGAAGCTAACGTAGCACTACCGTCCAAACTATATCGTAATTTTAGGGTGATGAGAGCTTTCCAGGCTGAAATTGTTTTTCCGGCTGATTTTTTAATTTATTTTAGTATAGAGTGCTCCAGTGGAAGGTTAATTTTTACGTGAGACTTTGCTTCTTCTGCTGAGGGCTGTGAAATTGTTAGCTCTAACAATTTTTTTTACCAATTTCCATTTTTCGTATTGTAGTAAACATGGTAAGTTAGCAATTGATTGAGAAGGGTAAAGTGAACTTATTTAAAAGTCGGTTTTTATTTTTATTTAGGATGTTTTTCTTATGATCAGAAGACGTAAGACTACTATATTTACAGACGCAAAGGAAAATACATCTGTAAATGAATTAAAGAGAATGATAGAAGGTACATACCTTACGTGACATAATATTCTATATTAAATATGTAAATTCCTGAATTTAAACTAAACTATGTTTCTTTATATTTTTAGGCATTCTAAAAGTTAGTGCAGTGGATCAAATGTTATACAATTACGATAATGATCCTATGGAGAATGAAAAAATTTTGCAGGATTATGGAATCACGATGTCGACTGCAAAAGCCCAAGCTCCAGCACAGCTTGGACTAGTCTTACGGTAAGATGTTCATTACCGATGCATATAGCGATCGTAACTTAGAAAAAGTAACATAATGTGTCCATTTTCGTACATAAAAGCTGTACCACTGGTTAACAAAATTATTAGTTTTGCGCACCTCTTCCCAAGATAGTTGAAACGAGTGGTGTGGAATGACAAATACTAATTCTACCGTTATAAATTATTCTAAAGTTTTAAGTTGTCTGTAGGGTGTTTGGTGCTTTTTTCTAAAGTGAAATAATATGTTTCCTTCAACGGCTACTAGTACTAAGGAATCAATGTTTAACCATATGGAAACGAGAGCTCTAGAAGATTTGTTTTCGTGATATACGCTCGTAGTTCCCTATTGCTGGAGAATTGTGAGAATCGTTTGTGTGTGCTCCTTAAGTGTTTTACAGACCATTTACAACATTTACGTTTATAATTTTTGTAAATAATTAAATTGTTTAAGTTTAAATCGCTAAACAGAATCTGATATGTAAACATAGACTGGCCTTACAAGACTGGCCTATGTCATCAAACTACAAATTACAACCACAAATTTGTATTTTTTTATTTACAACTACAAATTTTGTTGTATCGTTGATTGAATTTGTTGATTACAAATGTTAAAAAAAATTGTTGAACATGATTTGTGATTCACTTGTAAATTAAATTTTTTTCTCACAAGTTTGTTGAAAACTGCGGGCTGCATACTTGTACATGAATTAAACTGAACGCAGGAAATGAATTTCTCAAAATCGGAATTAAAAGCCAATTCAATAATGGATATCCCATGTCTCCAAGTAACGCTGCATGTGGGCAAGGTCCATTTCCAAAGTAAAAAAAACATTTTCAAAGTAAAAAAAAAGAGTGGGCTTTTCACAGCACCCTTATATGGTGACACTTGCAGGTAAATACTCCGTGTGCATTGTTGAGGGCATATTCAGGTCTGCATACCATTGTCATTTTAACAACTATCACTACTACTATGCCTTCCCCGCAATGACATTTCAGTTATTTCGCTTAGAAATAAAACTTGTAGCAAAAACTTACAGGTGAACTTTGTGTGAAATATTCTTTCAAACTGCAAATGATTTGTAAAATCATATATTTTGGTGAAACATATTTGCTTGTAATTGCAACTTCCATTGTAAAATGCAACTATAATTTGTAGTACCCACAAAGTAGTGAAACGAAAAAAATCAATGTTACAAGCGTTGTGAATTTGTAATTTGGTCAAATAGGCCACAGCTCGATGAACCTCCACAAAAGTCCACTGCAGCAGCTGTTCTGATTTGTGAAAGATAGTGTTGACTGTCCAAATGAATTGCTTTGCCACTATGTTGAGGAAATTGTAAGTCTGGCCGTCTCCTTGCGAAATCCGGCCCAAGTTTCAGAAAGCTTGTAGGCTGTGCAGCTAAACTGTACGACGGTATGACATAAACGTATCAGTTTTATTGAGATGCCGGATCTGGTTATTCCATTAAATAGACTATAAAGATTCATTAAGCAGAAACAGGATGAGAATATATGCGGCTTATAGGGCGATGATGTGTATCAATTTGAAGATCACTGAGCTTTTTTATGATTTTGCGCAATATGGCAGTTTTATCTCTAATAGAACAACCGAACCGTAAGGAAGACGGGTTCAGACAATGCTTTAAGTGCATTAGTCTATTACATTATATCAATGAACTCCGGCGACGGCTATTATTTTCATACATAGATCATAATTTTTTTGATCTTTAACTTGGTAAACCTTAACCCTTATGTGTTAGCATAAAAAGTATTAGGAACCAGAGTGCCACATGAATTTGCGACAGTTGCTGTAAATACTTGCTGTGCGAAAGAGATATTCCAAACATACTTTAAATTCCCAATAATCTTAACCTTACGCTAAACAAACCATATATAAATTTAGGTAGATAAGCTTATCGAGTGCATAAAGGAAAGGAAAACTGTGGAATTATACTTGAGTGCGGTTATTGAAGATAAAGTCTAGTTCCTCAATATCAGTTTAGCCGCCATATTGGCCCAGTTCGTCAATGAGATAATAGAAAAATCTTTCGAGCAAAGGTATATTTATTTATTTATTATTCGTCTTACTTCTACAATCAAGTTTAGACTTAAACAAAAAGATACAAAATAGATGTAGGTTAGGTTAGACTGATGTGGCCGGCCGCAGCAAATAACCCACAGCCGCACTTAGGCCAGATTAGGCTCATTGTGATGACACATTGCGGATAAAACTCCATATTACCCGTGGAACCAATTGGGGCTTCGTGCGAAGCTGTAGAGCCGTCCGATGCTGACGCAGATCAGATCGAAGAGACTATCAAAGAAGTACTCGCCGAGATGTACGATGTAAAAAGCATTATTCAAATTCAAGGTATAATTCACAAATTTTAAAGTATGGCTAAAAACTAAACCTATATGAATATCATTATAGCATTTTTATAACAAAGTCTAGACATATAAAATCATGGCCTAGTCCATATGTATTATAATTAACGCATGCCGTAGTAACAGGATATTTTTTTTGGTAATTTGTACTAAAATGCGGTATAGAAATAAAAGGTATGTCCGTGTTCCAACTTATGGATTTTCTCTATGCGTAATTGGGTATTCCGATAGAATGAGTTCGAAACAACGCACTCGTATTCTTAAATGGAGTGAATCAACGAACTATATAAGGAACTAGCGTATAGGGATTGTTAAATTCTTTGCAGTTACGATATAAGAAGCCAAGCATAGATAATTACAAAATCAAGAAAAAAAAAAATTAAAAAATAGTAAGCACGGATGATTCATATAGATCATTGGTTTACACGCATTGCAACAACACACAAGATCCTGCAACTTATCAGGATCAATAATCGTGATCCAAAAATTGGTTCATGCTATATACAGTGCATAATAAAACACGGCTAATGTTGCTTCACAAAAACATCGAAGAACAAAATATCGGTTAATGTTACTTAAATGATAACGATAACACCTTCAAGTAATATTGTCAAGTAACATTGATCGTGTGCAGGGTGCTTTAGAAAAGACTGCTACTGCTAAATTTATGGAAAATTGAGCATTTCGGTGTGACTGATTTCAGCTGTTGCCTGCCTTGACGTTAAGATAGTTTTGTTTAATTGTTCTAAGGTTAAGTTCTTTGATTACCGGTCACAATTCTGTGCAGTAAAAGTTGATTGCTGACTGTCTGGCTAAATTGGAACTGGAATTCAATTTGATTATTCAGTAGGGTATGTTAGTTTACTTTCTAATCTAAAAATTGTTTGACTGGCATTGGAGGTGTCTGACTGTCATCTTATAGCAAGTAGCAATAATGATTATTAATTCTATTGAGCTGAAAAAAATGTGTCAATTTTGGTGAAAATTCCATCGGCGTTAACGCTGAGTAATGTATCATTTTTGGATTCAGATTCGGATTCGAAAATGAAATTCGATCCTGGATAAATGGTACATCACAACGAACACAATCCGGGAACAAAAGAGTTATCGAATAAAAATCCACATTCGGCATTCGCTTTCGACAAACCATATATAAAATATCCAAGAATAAATTAGTAGCGGTTTTGATTCCCGAAAGTGGATTCTGGGCATTTCCAGGAGATGTCCAAAATAAGAATTTGCATTTTTCAAATGAGTTTCCGATACTACAGCAATAGAAAAGAACCTCAATTGTTGCTGTGGTTATTCACTATTACTATTTTTTAATGGAATAATTAAACGAGTTTAGACGATAATTATAAGGAGAAATAACATCTATTGTTCCATTTTAAAATATATGTAAGACTTATGTTTTTAGAGTTATTTCAGACGCCTTTTCATTTTTCATATTAATGTGTGTTTACTTTTTTTAGTAAAGAATCTGGAGACTTTGAAAAGCTGGAAATTACTACATATTCTTCCCCCCCGGACCTGCCAGAAGTTATGAAAACTCAAGAAGCGTCAAATGGACAAGAGCAAGTTGCATAGCTTAAGAATTTCTGACTATAAGATAATCATTTTAAAGATTAAAAAGTATTTGCAAATAAACTGCAGATGTGGATTAATATTAAATCATTATCATTGTTTGTTTTTGTTGTTTATATATGTTGCTGCGGAAGAAATTCTCGAATTTGGGTTTTTGGAAAATTTATAAAACCGTGCAAAAGTAAGCAGATATTGATGCGATCTTTGGTTCACATACACTAACGATTCTTTGCATATAAGAACCTGTTTTCTTCAGCTTAGTTAACATACAAAGAGCATTAAACTATTATGCCTATTAAAGTTTCACAATGGTTTTAATATAGCAGACCTTGAGTGAGTTGAGTGGTTAACGTTGGATTTCAGAAAGGAGAGAAAATCAACACGGAAAAAAATAAAGTATATTATAATTATAAAAGGTTATAAAATAATTTAGAAGTAATTGTGAAGATTGTTGGCTCGCAACAGCATAAAACGATTATTCTAAAGGAGATATGTATATCGGTATAACGCAAATAAGTAAGGGTTGTTACAAACATCAAAACGACAAGCTCTGTGAAGTCGGCGAAAGTGTAGGATCTTGTTTTTTTCCTTTTTTATGTATGAATTATTTATTTTGGTAATTATTTAGATGAGGGCCGCCAACCCCGACTTTGATAAAATTTGGATATGTAAAGGCTTTATTGTGCCGAGAATAGTTCATACAAACTCTTATTGCGAATTAATTTAGAGCTTATGCAGCAAAACAATGATTTTTCCTTAGCATTTTTTTATACACGTTTTTTTGGACATTGATTTGGACGCATTGACTTTTTCCTTGCTTAGTGAGAAATTTAATTACAGCGCGATGCTCAATTTTCACCATCATCGTCTCAGTTGCCATTATAATTCTGTTTAACTAGAGATAAAACGCGAATTGTTAATCACATTTATATGAAATTTTACATGAATGCACTAAAATAATAGTATTACTTGATAAATAAGTCAATTTATATATACAACCACAGCTTCACCCCGATACCGAGAATATATTGAACGCCCCTCGGAAAAGATGTGCAAACACTTGTTTTGAAAAAAAGGAAAACTATGTTGACATGGAAATACTGTCAGAACCCAAAATAAAAACGCTTCCATGATCTGGAGTGTTTTATTTACACAATTGATCCATATGGATCATCCGTGCATAATAAAACACGGCTAATGTTGCGATGCACATCACAATATAGGAACTCCATCAATTATTCATTAGGCATTATTTCTGGCCCAAACCACAAATGAGCCAATACAGATATCCAGCCCTTCCTCTTCTCTTGCCCTTTGATTTTATTAGACAGCATATTGTATCACATTTTTTTTGGCGTTTGTCGGTGAAAATGTGCGTACATATGAGCTAGCCACCCTGATTACGAAACTCGTATACAACACTCGAATACGAGTATTTTCGTATTCCACTATTACGGTAGTCGAGCATGATCATATTTGAATTTGGCAGGAGTCATATGCAAGCATCGCATATTTCAAAAAAGTTTGTCGGATTTCACACACATTTGTTTAGAGCCTGTCGGAAAGTAGGGGAAGTCCGTCATTTTCAGGTGAAGTTCGTCGGTTTGCCCTTCACTAGTGCCAAAGGTTGATACAACCCAAGGTACTGAGACTCAGTACGCTGTGCTCTGGTGGTTAATAGAAATGCAACGGATTCTAGATAGAATTTTTTAACCGCTACGCTTTAGTATTTAGAGTGTGCTAATCCTAATCTTAGTGGCAATCTTCTCCGGATTCTAAATACGGAAAGGAAACTGATGACGAGCTGGCAAAAAAATTGTAATGTTTGCAATACCCATCGTATTTTTGGAGCAGTTAGCCGAATAAATTTACCACAGAATGAAGAACCCGGATCTTGTAGTTCATTAAGAGTCATTTACATGGACCAACCACCAAAGCTAGGAATTTCTTCGGAAACCAACGGATGAAAAGGTATCGAAAATGGTAAGATTGGAAGCAATTTTTAAATCATTTAAAAGTAAGAATTATTTTAAAAAATTGATTAGTTTGGCCGACGATGTTCCATCAGGAAAAAAGTTAAATAGATTTTCTTTTGTTCTCTAATGTACTTAAGAATTAAAAATTTAAACAATGATATTGAAGATAATTTAACAATGAGAAAAAGAAAAATGTGCAAGATCATTTAGTAGTAAATTGTAGTATTTTTGTTGTTGTTATTCGATTTATTGATGATGTATTTAATCTTTTTTATTGAAATAACACAACAAAAATGTAATAAACTGTTTACCAAGTTAAAATTGTCTTTTACTTGTGCAGCAAACGCACTTTAGATTGAAATTTGCTCTACATGTTTTCCAAGTGTATTCAAACTTTGCATTTCATAATGAAGAACGAACGTGGCAGGGGAAAATCTATCTCAAAAAGGCGCCATCTTGGATTTTTTGTGCTCTTGATCATCGTACACAATTTTTAAATGAAGCTTGTCCGCAAGAAAAAGGAGTTACCAAAAGACCTCTTTGGAAAACAGACTTCGATTATAGGTATATACAGTACAGACTCGATTTACGGAACTAATAGAAATGGAGGTTGTTGCATTTATTGGAACATATTTTTGTATATTAAAAAATATGGTGGAAATGGCAGTTTCTGTAAAGATAACGACAATGTTACAAAAAGAAACATTATTGAAACCAAGGTAATTCGAAGAAGAAGACCTATAGGGATTGGATTCTCTTGGGGGACTCTGGTTCTCGTGACCGGTACAGTTTGGCGAGAAGTTGGAAAGCGATCATAGATCTGCGAATAAGGTGTTCTGGCAAACCATCCGCCGCCTCAGAGGAAGGAAATTCAACATCATCGAAGGAGTTAAATCCAAAGATGGGGTGCTGCTTTCCAATGAGGCAGACATCTTACGCAGATGGAGCGAGCACTTTTCGGAGTTGCTCAATCCCGAACCGGGCACTGAGGGTGGCAGACCTGTCGTCGTGAGTAGGGCGGAGAATTGTCCAACGGTGGAGGAAGTCACTTTGGCGATTGAATCGCTTAAAGTCGGCAAATCCGCCGGTGTGGATCAAATCCGGTCAGAAATGCTGAAGGCGATGGGTAGAGAGGGAGTTCTATGGCTCTCTCGTGTCATTAAGGTGGCCTGGGAATGTGGCGAGACGCCGGGAGATTGGCAAACTGCGGTGATTCTCCCTCTTTTTAAAAAGGGGGATAAGAGAGACTGCTCGAATTATAGGGGCATATCTCTCTTAAGTCTCCCCGGTAAAGTCTATGCTAAGGTGTTGGAGGCGCGTTCTAGAGCTATGGTCGAATCCAGGTTAGGGGACGAACAGTGCGGCTTTCGACCCGGCAGAAGTACTACCGACCAGCTTTTCACTCTAAGAATGGTACTCGAGAAGGCGCGGGAATATGCCAAACCGGTCTACAGTTGCTTTGTAGACCTGGAAAAGGCGTATAACCGAGTTCCTCGAGGAAAACTCTGGAGTGTTCTGCAGTATGGGATTAATGGGTCTCTGTTGAGGGCCATTCAGTCCCTATACACAAACTGTAGCAGCTGTGTTCAGATTAACGGCAGTAAATCAACACCTTTTACTGTGGGCGTTGGACTTCGCCAAGGATGCGTCTGGTCACCTCTCCTTTTCATTATATACATGGATTGGATGTTACAACGCAGCCGTGGTGAAGAATGTTTGACATTGGGGGAGCTGAGGGTAAGTCACCTGCTTTTTGCAGATGACTTAGTTATCCTCACATCCTCACAGACGAAACTGCCGCGTGCGCTAGATAGGTTTGTGGCCGTCTGTACTGATGCTGGGATGAAGGTTAACGCGGACAAATCCGAGGTGATGGTCATTTCTAGGACGTGCAATGTGCAATGCACTCTGCAGGTCAGCGGAGTTCCATTGAAACAGGTGGAGAAGTTTAAGTATCTCGGGGTCTTTTTAACGAGTGATGGGAGGAGCAATACTGAGCTTTCCTGTAGGATTGGCCAAGCTGGGTCAATTTTGAACCAGCTTGGAAGGTCTGTCATCAGGAAGGCCGAGCTTGGGGTGAAGGCCAAGTTATCGGTGTTCAATTCGGTATTTGTTCCAACTCTCACCTATGGTCATGAAATTTGGGTAATGACCGAAAGAATAAGATCGCGAATACAAGCTACCAAGATGAGATTTCTGCGTGCTGTTGTAGGAGTTACTCGCCAAGATAGGGTGAGAAACACGACAGTACGTAAACGTTGAACAGCTTCTTCTCCGAACGGAAAGATCCATACTTCGATGGTTTGGCCACGTGGCACGAATGTCCCCTGCAGTACGACTTCCATATTGGCTCTCAATTTTTGTCGCATCCTCGCAATTTGCAAAGGAATCAACGTTTTCATAAAGCCAATTATTGATTTGAGATGCTAATGTTGGGAACAATTTCATACAGCAGTTCGGAAACGTATAAAATCAATTCTCTTTCTCTTAACATGTTCTTAGATAATGTAGATACAGGTAGTTGATCCTTCTCTCTCGTGGTGGTCATTAAAATATTTAAAAATTTGATAATAGATAAGTCCAAGAAGTTGCACAAATGGAGGTAGCACTTTTAAAAAGTTGCTCTTATAGAGTCGGGCTGTGTTACGATTTAAGTGGTGCGAAAATCGAGAATTGCGTTAACCGAGTGCGTACTGTATATATATTTTTATTTATTTTTTTTTTTCGATTTGCATTACACCTGTCCTTAGACATTAAGTAATTGATTTTAACGCATTAGAGGGATTCATTAAGTTATAACACCATTGTCTTATAAATACAACACAGATCTTACATGACTGCAACATTCATCATTATCATCACCGGCGCAACAACCGGTGTCCGGTCCGGGCCTTCGCAGCAAGCACTTCCACCTATCCCGATCGCTTGCCGACGCCATCCAGTTGCGCACCCCAAGGCTTCGGGCGTCCTGGTCTACGCCATCCTTCCAGCATAAGCGCGGTCTGCGTCGCTGTCTTGTATCATGAATTGTACCGCAAAGGACTTTCCGAGCAGGGTCCCCTTCGCTCATACGAGCTAGGTGCCCAGTCCGCCGGAGTCTACCGAGCATCATTTTCGTTATAACGTCTGCTTCGAGGTAGATTTCATACAACTCATGATTGTACCGTCTCCGGAATTGTCCTTCCTCATGTATGGGGCCAACATTTGTCCGTAAAACTTTCCTCTCGAACGCAGCTAAGAGGTCAGAGCGCCTTTGGCTAAGCACCCAAGTCTCGGATCCATAACGGAGTACTGGTAATACAAGTGTCTTGTATAGCAGCAGTTTTGAATTCATGGTAAGGCTCTTGGATTTGAAAAGCCTTGCAAGACTGTTGGTTTTAAGTAACCGTCCGCGTATTTCTTCTTCCATGTTATTATCCGCGGCTACTACTGACCCTAGGTAGCTGAAAGATTGCACGATGTCAAATTCGTGCTCCGCTACTTTGACGTTCTTCCAACATTTCTCGATTACACACTTTTTACACTTACACATATATTTTATTGAAGGTCTACTGGTCTGCCTCTTTTTAGTCTTCTTATTGTGTTAATTTCTTGGTCAGGCAGGTTTCGTATTTCGTCGTTTTCATGGTTTGTTATAGCTATTTGACGTTTCACAGTAACTTTTTTAATTTCTTCTTTGACACTGGGCATCTGCAAGTCGCGGTGTATGTCTTCATTGGAAATATACCAGGGAAATATACCATTGACAATCGTCCGAAGTATTTTTGCCTTGAGGAACACCTCCTCAATGTCACGTAACTCCAACAGTTCGTCATTGTATTGCACATAGAAACAACGGTATTCCAAATAACTTTTTAATAGTTGGTAATAGTCCGGAAGCATGTTTTTTAGTTCGGCTAGTAGTCCTTTGTGCCATACACTGTCGAATGCTTTGGCAACGTCAAGGTAGAGTGAGACACAATATTTTTGCTTTTCGAAGTCATTAAGTATTTTATTTAACACTTTAAGAATCTGTTGTATTGTAAAGTGCTTATGTCTAAAGCCAAATTGATGATCTGGGATCAGGTGTTTATTCTTTATCGTCTTATGGATACGGTCGGCTATGAGCTTTTCAATCGACAAAATACATATTGGTCTGTATGATGAAATTTTTGTACCGTCTTTGCCTGGCTTAGGAATTGCGATAATTTTTGAAACTTTCATACTTTTGGAAAACAGTTTAGCCTTAGGATTGAGTTGAAAATATTTTTAAGGCAAGTAATGGCTTTGTCGGGTAATTACTTCAAAATTTGTCCAGTTATTAGGTATATCCAGGCGATTTTTTGGTCTTTAATTTGTTTGTTAAGTAGTGTTTTATTTAATTTGTACTTATGTTTCTGATTGCCTCTGTCGTTGATGTGGGGGTATTTATATTTGGAGGCAAAATATTTTGTTTGTCATATTCGTTAGTAAATGCTGTTTTAAAATAGTCCGCAAGATTTTTAGTGTTATCGGCATTTGTTCTGGGCCAAGTACAGATTTAGCAACGGTGGTTGATGACTGATTCCTTTTTTTTAGCCTTTTATTCAGTTTCCAGTGCGAATAGTTTGTTGCTTGGGTTGCGGTAAGGTTTGCTATGACCGTGCTTATTTTTTTATTATTATGTTCATTTAATAGATATTTGAGCTCTTTTATTGATTTGCTATAATTTGCTTTGTTCGTCGGTGCTCTGCTACATTGCCATATTTTGCGTAGTCGTCGTTTTTTTTTAATTTTATCTTTTATATGTATGTTACTCCTTGTAAGTTCAGTACACGACTGTTTATACATACAAAGTTTAGCCTGTGAGTTCATACATACGTACATGTATATAACATCTCCCTCTTTACTCTAATAAATAAATTAATATTACTATTACAATGTTCATTTCATTATGCTAAAAACTTAAAATATCAATTCACGCAAACAATAAAAATAATAGATAATGAGTTACAAATGAATAGATAAAAGAGTAGACAGTAGTTATTAATAGTAGTTATTAAATGTGTGTCATAAACATAAATCTTATTTCCCTCTTTAATTTATGTAAAGTATGTAAATTATGTAAATAATATTTATTAAATTATATACTTCATTTTTTTTTTTTTTTTTAATTAATGAAAGAATTAGGGTAGTAGATAAAAAAATTTTTTATAGTTCAAATACAAAAAATACAAAATTCGTTAATTATTCCCATTTTGAGTTGCGACGTAAGATTGCTCCATCTTCTAGTTGTACCCAATATGATCTTGGACTTTCATGTGTGCTTAAAATGCTGCCTTTGACCCAACCATTTCGATTATGCTGGTACCATACTTCTTCTCCTAATGCAAAAGAAGGTTTCAATTTCGAATTTCGGTCGTAGTAATATTTCGACGCTCTATTTTTTCGTTCAATCGCAGGATTTATGGTTGGAATAACATTTGGCTTAAATATTGATTTGTTAGCTGGAAGGAATGTTCTAGTTTTTCTGCTCATCAATAATTCAACAGGAGAGGCATTTACTTCTTTTAATGGAGTGTTTCGGTATTCTAAAAGAGCGATCCATAGTTCACTATTGGTTTCCAAAGATTTTTTAATCAAATTCTTTGCAATACCTACGGATTTCTCAGCGAACCCATTAGCTTGCGAATAACCTGGGTTTGTCGTTGTTAGCTTTACTCCAATTTGTTCACAAAATTTCGTGAATTCACGCGAATTAAAGGGCATATTGTCCGATATGATTTCCGTAGGAATCCCGTGGTTGGAAAAACACACCTTAATGCGTTATGTATTCAGTTGCTGTTTTTGATCGCAAGGCTATTATGTCTAGGTACCGTGAATAATAATCAGAAACAATTAAATAAGCTTTGGATGCATACTCACAAATATCCATGCCCAACTTACTGTACGGAAGCTCTGGAACTGAGTTTGGGACCATGGGCTCTTTAGTGTTAGACGAACGATATTTTTGGCATACCGAACACTGAGATACTGTCCTTTCGATATTTTGGTCTGTCTTAGGCCAATATACCAATCCACGCGCTCTCTTTTTCGTCTTTTCAATTCCCAAGTGCGATGCATGCATTTGATCCAAAACTAACTTTTGTAGAATTCCTGGAACTATAACTCGGTCGTGAAGAAATAGGATGTCGTCCTCAAGTGACAGATCTTGACGATGTTTCCAATAAAATTTTAACGCATCAGAAAACTTTTTCTTATCTGCTGGCCATCCGTTTAATAAAACATTCCTTAGTTCTGACAGACAACTGTCGTTTTCAAGTTCCCTTCGAAAATCCTTGAGGCGCTCATCCGTAATGTTTATTGAATGCACAAATTCATTTAAATCTTCAATTTCTCGAGTGCGATCGTCAATGTCAAAATACCGAGATAGAAAGTCTGCTATATAAAGATATTTACCGGGAGCATGGACTAAATTAAACTGATACTTTATTAAAGCTAATTTCATTCTTTGGAGCCTTGCGGATGGGATCTTACAAAAATCTTTTTTCATAATTTCAACAAGTGGTTTGTGATCACTTTTAACTGTTATATTACGGCCATAAATATAATAATGAAACTTGCGACATGCAAACAGCACAGCTAATAACTCCTTTTCCACTTGCGCATAGTTTATTTTAGCATCCGTGAGGCTCCTAGAAGCAAATGCGATGGGCTTACCTTTCTGCATAATAGAGCAACCAATACCAAATTTTGATGCATCCGTCTCTATTGTAATTTCTTGTGTCTCATCAAATGTCTGCAACGTAGGTGCCTTTGAAATCATTGTTTTTATGTGCTCTAAGCATATATCATGGGCAGTTTGCCACTTATAAACAACATCATGCCTTAAAAGCTCTCTTAGAGGCTGTGAAATTTCTGCCAAATTGGGTAAACATTCTCTAATATAGTTAACCATGCCAAGTAGCTTTTGCAAATCTTTTTTATCTTTGGGTGAAAATTGCTTTCACTCTATCGGGATCACATTTAATGCCTTCTAACTAACTTCTGTGACTCTGTATTGAATTTTGTCGACGTTGAATTTGATATTGAGTTTTTTTGCCCGATCTAGAACGCGTTGCAAAGTTTTGTCATGTTCCTCGACTGTATCTGTTGCAATTAAAACATCGTCAATAAAAACTATCACATTTGGGATATCTTCAAAATCAAAATCATTATATTTTTGAAAAACTTCCAGACCAATTTTAATACCAAATGGCAAACGCTTGAAGCGGTAACAACCAAATGGCGTATTGAATGTACATAATTCGCTTGCTTTTTGACTAAGACGAATTTGCCAAAATTCTTCTTTTAGATCCAGCACAGTGAAATACTTTTTGTTGGCCAGACGCGCTGATATGGTTTCAAATGATGGTATCATGTGGTTTTCCATCAAAATATCAGCGTTGATATTCTGCGGATCAATGCACAAACGACGACTACCCGACTTCTTCTCGACGATAACTAAATTTGACGCTCGTTCAATCGGTCCATTAACCTGGTCAATGACATCCTGAACATCCTGACATCCGCCTTTACAACATTGTTGAAATTCTTCTTCTCATTTTCCGATAACCCGAACGTATTAAAAATCTCGATTGTTTCCGATCCGCAAGCGTTAAGGAAAATACGGACCTTTTGTTGATAACTCCTTGCCTCAAGTCCGATTGCAATGGCAAAAATGTCAAAATCTTGTTTGAATACTCTCCAATTTTCCGCTACATTACCTTCCAGCTTCAAAATCTCTGGCCTCCGAACGTCAAAATGACTGATGTTATTCCCGGCAGCAGGGTTATTTTCATCAGCTTCTCGACTGGCTGTAGCCATCTCAAATTCGTCCTCTACGTCTGAATCCACGCCTTCTCGTTTTATTTGGCTTCTTGTTTTTACCATTTAATCAAGACCGACTGCGCCTCGTAAGTTCAGTACACGACTGTTTATTTAAAAAGATTCTGTATACCTACACATACAAAGTTTAGCCTGTCAGTTCATACTTACATACGTACATGTATATAACAATATGCCTTGGTGTAAACATCGGTGGTCGGTTGGATTTAATGTCGGGCGTACATTCCGTTGCCGCTAAGTGGATAAGGCCATTGATATGTATTATGTGTATTGGGCGGCGTAACAGCCCGTTGAGAGCCAGAGCCTAGCTTTTTCGCGCCTCCACTGTGTTGTGCGCGTTATAATTTTGTCACATGTGGAGGGGACCTACTGTTATTCCGGTTCCGAACGGCGAATTGCGAAAGCTTTTCATGATAGAAGTACTCCAGCGAGGTTGTCAGTCGTTCGCTGGAGGTGGGGCCGTGAAAAATGTTTGTGGTGTTTTTTTTTCCCGAGCTGGATTCGAACCCGGGTACTCTCGCTCCACAGTCCGACGCACTAACCGATCGAGCCAACGGCGCCCACAAAACCGAAAAGAACCGAAAAGAACCCGAAAGATGGTTGACAGCCCAATGGGCCTAGCTTTGGCCTAAGTCTACCAACATTTCAAAATGTGCTTAATAAAAGTAAAAAAACAGTGGTTAATAAAAGTATAGTTGATATGTATTATAGCGCTTTCAATAATTTGGGGCGAGTTTAGTGGAACGTTTTGGTCAAGTTCGTCTTCGATTATATCGCGAAATGTTGCCCAATCCGTTAAGTGGTTGGCCCAATTTTGGTTATAAGGTTTATCTTTAACCTTGGTGTTGTATTCAACTATAATAGGAGAATGGTCAGATGAAAGGTCAAAGGTCAGGAATTTATATTCAAATGATTTAGGTCAACGTTCTTCATTATTCAAAAATCAATGAGGTCTGGTTTTTTCTTTCTGTCAGTAGGCCAATAAGTGGGCTCGCCAGTGCTTAAAAACTTGTATCCATTAGTATTTAGAGCGCTCATGTAATTTTGCCCTATTTTGGGGCGGGCCTAATGATTTGATGTACTAGGAGTACTGCTGAGGACTTATTGTAAATTTTGGTAAGCAATACAGAGCAGGTAGAATAAGTGGTCCGCATGCATCCTCGAATTGAATTGTCCTTGCTTGTATGTAGTCCATTGCATATTCTCGAGAAAATTGTATTTAATATCAATGTATGTAATGTTATTATTATTTTTTTGTAATAAATGAAGTTAATATATTCATCATGCCGGACATTTGTGATATAAGCTGTTTCTTCATGCTTTTTAGTTCTGATAGGTCGGCTTGAGTTTTTGTTTCATTTAGCGGTTTCGTTTTGTTTTTGTCTGCGTTTTGGGCTAGCAAATCAGTCTGATGCTCTGTTGTTTTCTTACGTAGAGCAAGGACGTAGCGCCGGATAGTCAAGCAGTTGATCAACGGAGCAGCCGACAATTTGTTTTGAATAATTGGAGATATGATCAAATCTGCTCAAGTTGCTAACATATCTGGCGATATTGTTATACGCGACGTTTAGTTTTCGTCTCGTGTTGCAGTCAAGAATACAGAAGATTTCGCATCCATTTAACAAAACAGGTATTAGTATCGTTTTGTCGAGGAGAACTTTTGTATTGGTTGGTGGAAAGCGGTGCGAGGGCCAACGAATTCCGAGTGTGTCATACACAGTGGCATTAAGGTGGCCGGACCAAGATGGAGTGTAGTTAAAGATTATCTAAATTCAGAGATCGTTTAAAAATGAAATGGCGTTTTTGATTTGTTGGGATTTAGACGTAGATTGTTCTTGCTTGCCCAACCCTCAACTCTCTTTAGTTCATAATTTATATCTAACAACATTGTCTTTGTTGGAAATTGGGCAGCTAAGATAGAGCTGGATATCATGCGCATAGTTGTGGCAGAAACAATGCGCGAGAAGGGAAGGGATTTTATTTACATATAGCGAGAAGAGGATAGGCTAAAGGATGGATCCTTGTGGAACACCTCTGACATTCATGAATGCCGACATTTTTGATTGATTTAATAAGTTTAGTGGCAGTTTTGTGCAGAGAATATTCTGATCAACGGTATCGAAGGCGTTAATAAGAAATCCAAGAGCGTTAAAAAAAGTAATTTTATTACTGTTCAGATCAACTCTTTTGTCATCATTTATAGACAGAAGGGCGGTTTTGCAGCTGCGTTTTGCTCGGAAACCTGATTGAAAAGAGTAGAAAATCTGCTTAGAATGTAAATACGTTTGGAGCTGCTACAGTACAACCTCTTCTTCAAAAACCTTGAACATAAAGGATAGAATCGCTAATGGTCGGTATTCCATAGATAGACTGTTCGCGTTTTTGGGAATGGGCAATATTTTTGTAAGTTTTCATTCATATGGATATTCGCATTGCATTATCATATGCATATTTTGCAATACGTATGCATACCATGCAGACCCGTTACATTAGACTTGATGGAGAATAAGGCCTCTACTACATCTTCTCTAGTACAGCATTTAAAATTGAACTGTTCAGACAGTCCGTTATTAGAAATATCTAGCGGACTTCTCTAGTACAGCATTTAAAATTGAACTGTTCAGACAGTCCGTTATTAGAAATATCTAGCGGACAGATTATCGGCTCGTTTTGGTCCACGCATAGTTAATCGCAATTACCATCAAGTGGAATTCGAGGCTTTTACTTAGTGGCTCCCAGTTTGCGTGGGTTTGACCAAATTTCACGTCGTGATAATCGTGAGGTGCTTAATAGATTTCAAGTGCTTTTTACCGGTTCTGATTTTTTTGACGGCAGTGTTTCGCAATTTTGTATACGTTACTTGAAACTCTGGTAGTTTGAAACGTTTCCAGCGTTTATAAGCGTCATTAGCTTTAGTATCCTCTAGATTGAACCATGAGTGATTACTTGTTTAGACTGATTTTGTTTTTATAGGATTGGTTCGGGATAATGCAGGGCTCTCATCACGTAACTTTTCAGAGGATCATCGTCAAGACGACTATCGTCAAAAGTTTGCTTCACGTATCACTATCGCTATCGTCTCGTCTATCGTCACAGTTTGAGCGCAACCAAATGCTACATTCTTTATGTCAAAATAAAAACTGCTTGTCAACTTTCAATTTCCTTTTGTATTTTCAAGTCCAAGAACGAATTAAAAGTATAGGTAATGAGTACTAAGGAGGTATAAGGCACTCCAGTTCATATAAAAATAACTTATAAGCTTGAATTAATTAAATTAGCATCTATTTATAAGCATTTCATTTCCTCCCTATAACTGACATTTACTAGAGCAAGGACTCAAACCAAAGTTCTCCATGGTTTGGAAAGAAAATGTGGGTTAGGTATATGATTGCAGGTCGAATGTGAGAAATAAACAAGGCATTTCTTCTGTGAAAAAAAAATGTATAATACAAAAAAAAAACATTAGCAAAACAATTTTTACAGCATTAAATACAATATTTCATTTATTTAAGCCAAACATTTTACAATGTTTTTCACAATTTGCTCTAGGACGATAGTGAATTAGGTATCGTCAGAAAAGCATCGTCGAGACGATAACAAATGACAGTTCTCGGCTTACGTGAAGCAGAGCTCTGTAGCGCTTTGTACATAGCCGGAAAATTCAAAAGACAAAAAGGCGGAAGGGAGATATTTGACAACCTAATATATTTTTTACTTACATACGAAATTTGGATGAGAAAAGGCGATTATTTGAATAAGTAGAAATGTTTTAGATTTTAGTTCCAAAATCAAACAAATTTCTTACAGAATGTGTTTTAGGGGCTGGTTTTCGAGGATAAGCTGATTTAGGGAAAACCAATGCGCGTGAGGCGCGCGTTGATATTCTTTTTCGTAAAGTCGGTAAAACGCGTACAACGCCTGTCAAAGTGATGTAGTGCGCAACATACATTTCGAACGGAAATATTTGAAATAAATCTGCACAATTTGGAAGCCTATTGATGTTAAAATGCCAAACAAACTAAACACAGTAACCTGACAGCTAGCAAAATGGCTGCCAGTTAAAATAGTGTTGCCATCTTTAAGTTCTATACCTCTAAAAAAACACCCTATTCCTTCACAATTCACATTAAGAACAGAAAAGTACGACTCGTATGCGTTGCTTGCATACGACCTCTCAATACTCAAAGTAGAACTTTGGTAAAAGTTTACTCGTTTCCAAGTGTCAGAATACTAGTTGGAAATTTATTCTGCAGCGATTTCAAAACAAAACAAATTAGACAATATCCAACATTTATTAAGTTTTATTAGACATTAGATCAGATCTATTTTATTTTGTGTGCTAGCGTTTGGTGAGCATACAAAAATATATAAATTAATTTATAAATATGGATATGACGCTCTCGTTAGTATAGATGGAGTTATTTGTGTTCAAAGACAGAAAAAATGTTTTAAGAAAAATTAGATCTTTTTTATTTCTAATCTGATGGTAAGTTTTTTTCTTTTTTGTTCATAATTTTCACAATCTATACTTTCAAAAATATTTGACATATTACAAAATAAATTCTTAAATATATCCTAAAAGGAAAGAATAGATTTCAATTGTAATTTGAATAAGAGATAGTATTACAACAAATAACTCAATCTGTACACGATGTAAGTTTTTGAGGCATTTTTTGTATCCATGTTTCAAGTACATTCATTAACTTATAATGGTTTTAACATTCTTTAGTTAGCCCACCAGTCAGGTCCTGACGAGTTATTTGCATGTGGTTGGTTATAGCTTCCACCATAGGAACCACCACCAGCGTTTCCACCAAAATATCCAGAAGTCCCACCTGCAATGAAATGTAATTGTTATAAGACTTTGAAACTGTAAAAACAGGTATTTTACAAAAAATAATTATTGCAGCTTATTTAAAAAAAAGGACCAAAAAACCTGATTTTGAATGTAAAATCCGGTTGATCACCTAGTTTTAAAATTTTTTCAATCCTAACAGACTAAAGATCAACTTTAGACAATTTTTTTTTCATTTCTCGCATAAGTATATTAAAATTAGTTTAAGTTACCAATACTTCAGTATTCGCAAAGCGTCGTTCAGACAAGCAGTAGTCATCCTACAAAGTCAACAAGTTAAAAACATGCCCAGCACAATGGTTAGTACGCCAGAGAAATCGTTGCGGAAATCCAGTAGTGAGAGTAATATAAATCATATGCCAAGATAGAGCTGAGTTTAAAAGTTACGAACTTCTTAGATTGTTTTTCTTTTACATGTGAGAAATTTGCGGTAGAAAAATAGGGAGTATGAAACTGCCTCAGTAGATTCGCTTGTAAAAATGTCATCCCTTAATTGTACCAAAAACAATTTTTACATGGCTGGCATGAACAGCAAATCGAAAAGGACTAGGAGTCCCTGCTAATGAAATTTGTCAAAGTTGCAGAGATGAAGAGGAGGAGGAATCCATTTCCCATCTTCTTTGTTCGTGCGATGCCTTAGTGCTTCGTAGAAGAGCACATCTTGGCGAATACTTCTTTAATAGTCTGTCAGGTTTCCACAGCGAACCACAGTTGGTTTTAACTCGGTCTCGTCCGCAGCCTAACCTGGATTAGGTTAATCCATTTGCGGCAGAACGAAACGCTCGGCACGCGAGTGCAATTCACTCAGAGTTGACCGTGTTGTTTTTCAATTTTAATTAAGATTACTTTTTTAACCATTATTAATTTTGTTAAAAAATTTCTTTTATAATAGAAAGAAAAATCAGCGAAGCGAGTAGGACGTCCCCTAGTTTGACTAAAAAATTAAAGGATTACACTGAATTATAGTCTACTTCAATTTTTGATAAAATTCTTAATCCAACTTCATACTATGAAATGAATCATAAAAACATTAATTTTGATGAAAAGCTAGTGGATCACGCCACTAATTTACAAGAGGAAGTACTAAACATCTTACGTACTCGATTTTTAAATATAAATTATGTGTTTCGACTATTAGGTGTTTTTTAACTTTTAGATCAGAAAATCCTCTGAACAGAATTTAATTTTAAAAAGTTCTATAGAGTTTGTATAAAATAATTCGCTACTCGTTTTGTTTAAAATCCATTTTAGTAAAAAATTGCTAACATCTTACCATAAAATGAACTACCGTTGCTACGGTAAGAGCCTCCCGAGCGATTGCTGTTTCCTCTAGAATTCGAACCAGATTGTTGACGATAATCTCTAGAGCCAAATGCACCGCCATAACGGTTATTTCCACTACCGCGATTTGTTGACCGTTTACCGCCTGTGTGGGAGCGATCTGATGCCATCATTTCCTCCAGAAAATTTGGAATTTCTTGTTTTGTCTCAATTAATAATTCCATCAAGTCCGCACATATATTTCGATTTTTTTCGTTAAAGAAGCTCGTTGCGACACCGAGATTACCCATTCTTCCAGTTCGGCCTATACGATGAACATATTCTTCTACATCTGAAGGTAAATCAAAGTTAATAACATGTTTAACATGTGGTATATCTAAACCACGGGCGGCCACAGCAGTAGCAACCAAAATTGGGCAATCGCCAGAACGGAAACATCTAAGAGCTTCTTCTCTTTCCTTCTGTGTACGGTCTCCATGTATACTTGTAACTGGATGATTGCATTGATATAAGAACTCCTCAAGAGCGTCTGCTCCTTTTTTTGTTTCCACGAAAATTAAGGTCAGACTGTCCTTAGAATATTCTGGCCCTTCTTTAATTGATTGCAATAAGTCCAACAAATATGACCTCTTATCTTGCTCATAAACCCACAAAATTGTTTGTGTTATATTTTCAGAAGTAGAACCTACTCTGCCTACTGCAAGGAAAATATAATTGTGTAAGAAATCACTCGCCAATTCCTGAATTGCTTTAGGAAATGTAGCTGAGAACATTAAAGTTTGACGTTCTCCAGTAGCTGGCATATTGCTATGCTCAACAATACGTCGAATCTGAGGTTCAAAACCCATATCAAGCATCCTATCAGCTTCATCCAAAACTAGAAATCGGATGCTATCCAGACAAACTTTTCCACGGGTTATCATATCTTCTAAACGACCTGGCGTAGCAACAATCAAGTGACAGCCACGATCTAACTCACGCATTTGCTCTGTGGTGTTGTTCCCTCCATAAAGGACGGCTGGGCGCATTCGTGAACGATAAGAAAACTTTTTAGCTTCTTCAAATATTTGTGTTGCGAGTTCTCTAGTTGGAGCTAAAACTAATCCTAATGGATATTGTTTGCGTCTCCCGTAGAGTCGGTTTGCTTGAGGTGGCATAGAAACACCATGCTCATACATTTGATTAAGAATCGGTACCAAAAACGCAGCAGTCTTACCAGACCCGGTTTGAGCGCATGCCATCAAATCACGACCAGTAATAATGATCGGAATTGCATACTTTTGAACCGGGGTCGGCTTGTCATATCTTGCCAACGCAATGTTGTTTTTAATTATCTCTGTCAAGTTGACGTCATTAAACGTCGTGATATGTGATGGTACTTGATTACCCGTCGCTTCCACGGGAATGTCTTCGTATTTGTTAAAATTAATACCAGTGTTAGCAGTGCCAAAAAGTTCAAGTTCAATACGCTCATCACGAGGTCCAAGAGTGGTATAATCAATTTCAGTTTTTTTATCATCTTTCCATTTCCCGCCGAATGAAAACGCTGCACCGCTGTTTTCATTTCTACGTTCGGATTCGACCCAACGGTCATTTCGTGGAATATCTTCTCTGTTGCGAGGTCGATCACGATCACCACGATAATCATCCCGACGATCTCTATCCAAATTGCGGCTATTCTGGAAACGTCCGGTGCCGCGATTCCAATCTTCTCTTCGAGAATCGGATTCTTCTGAAAAAATAAAAAGAGATTTTCATTATATTTAGTTTTTTTTTCATAAAATTTGAACGAAAAAATTTTAAATTGGGATACATGTATAACCTTGAGACAAAGTAATTCAAATTGGCTGTAACAACCTTTAAGGGACCGACAAATTGAGTCGTTGCAACCGATATCAAGGTATATTTGTAAATTAATCTGTTCTGAAGTATATGTGGTACTAAACACACATATTCCAATAGCGCTATCCTGGACACACTCACTTATACAAATAGATATACAGCTGTGAACACGAAAATTCGCTGCATCAGTTTTAACATTTTTGCGAATAATTTGAAAACTATTCAATCTTGACTTGACACTTGACCTTTCTAGTATATATTTTATAATACTCATATAAACAAGAAAACACTGTGAAAAGAAGCTTCGTAGATATAACGGTTATTTTTCTAGCGCCATCTTAAGTGAACCATGTTCATTTTCGAGGTGAACATGAAAATAGCAGTGCCAGTTTTTTCTCGAGATTTGGACTTTTGTGTTTGCATTTTTAATATTTTTACATTTTCTGAGTCAAATACAGTCGAATCGCGATAATTCGTACACCGATAAATCAAAACCTCAGTAATTCGTAACAAACAGCTCGTCTCTTGAAAAATCGTCGCTATTTCGTAAAATGTTCATACATTTTGCTCCCCTCGTTATTTCGAATTTTTTTTTTGCATATGCATTGAACACAAAACCTCTTATAAATCGTAATTCGAGCATCTTATAATTCGTAATGCAAAACGCAAAAAAAAACTTTTTTTAAAATAAGCTTTTTTTTGATCTTTATGTAATTTTATGTTTCCTTTTATTTTTTGTGCATATGTACTTAAGATTTAATTACATATAGGCGAATTAAGCACTTAGTTTTAATAAAGTTAAACAATATGTATAGGAAAATAATATGAAATCTAAAAGCCCCGTTAATTCGTATTTTTACGTTTTCCACCTCGTTAAATCAAAATCTCTATAATTCGTAAAAATGCTACTCGCGAATTATCGGGATTCGACTGTATATGATTAAATCCAGGCAATACAAGCTCTTTTTTTATGTAGAGTGGGGTGACAAATGTAAAGAAAACTCCTGAAAGAGTTTGTTTCCACGAATGGAGAAATTCATTGCTAAATAGTCCTTGCCTAATGCTAACGCTCCAGGTGCAGATCGAAAAACTGAACTGAATATAGGCATAAATAAATGCCATAAAGACTTCTTATACTTTACACACAAAAATAATTAAAGCACTGAAAAACAAGTGAAAAATGGGATCATAATGGCACATTTTTGAGTTTTTGGGGCTAAAATATCGAAAAAAATGTTGGATGCAATAGTGAGTACATGCAGATTGTTTTTTGTTTTGCTTTGAGCTTACCTCATTCCGTTTTTTTTTCTATGAAGTGTAAATTACACTTACAAAAAACATGTACTCATTTGTGCACCTCCCTGTACATATGTACATACCTTACCAAACCCAAGAAAATACAATACAAAAAATAAGCGAGTGCTTATTGAAACTACCATTAGGTCCTATCCATAAAGGATACTGGGACTGACTTTTGAAGTAAACAAAATTATGATCAATTTGGGGGTGTATGCCTCATTCTGTGAGGTACTGTCGATTCATACCTAACCATGCACACAAGAAAATACAAAAGGAAAATAAACAAGAACACAAGTTTTTGCCGATCTCTTTTTCCCTCACTTCTATTGTTTTGGCAAAGAGTGTTCTATAACAAAAACAACAAATACTCTAAAGTTCTAAGAGCGAAAGTATTCTGAAAAGCTTGGGGTCGTCTTATAGGATCCTGTCATAAAAAAATTTTCGCAAAATATTTTTAAATCCCGGACTGCCGATCGATCCATCTATAGTTTTTTGTTTTGTTTTTTCCTGAAGCGGGGCTTACAGTTATCGGGAATCATGAGTTTCTTAAAGATTTGTTGTTGGTTAAGTACAATGAATAGGACAATGTCTATCTGAAATGTACAATGTCCGGTCGTAGACTAACTCGAGGGAGAATATACATACAGTGGCGTGCAAAAATAGATACATACTCGGCGGTCGTATGTTTTTTTGTAAATAAAAAACGTCCTATTTAACCGATTTGAATGATTTCTGTGTTATTTTTTTCCTTATTTAATCACCAAAAAATGAAGTACAAACGATTTTGATCGCATCTATAGCACGGTAAAAATTCACAAAAGTTCATCTTGACCCCAATGTCATTTTTGCACGTTTAGAAAAATATCTAGTTTGATGAGCGGGGAGAGTAAGATAACTTTGGCGCAAAAAACTGATAATGGTTTTTTATAGAGCGCCCAAAAACGAGCAATTTTTGCTATGGACGGGGTGTCTATCTCACCCAGTTTAGGAGGTAGGGGCAATTTAAAATCAGATCAAACAATATGTAAAAAAAAATCATTAAACAAATGGCAACATCTACAATAAAGAGCTATATCAACTTAGAAAAGTGGACACTTGTTCTTTAATTAAACATTATTGTAAGATTGTTCATGCCCATAGTTTGTGAAAAATTCGCATACTAAATCAAAATTTGAATAAGGAATAATAGAAAAAAAAATGTAGATATTTTTTTTTTTTCAAAACTGTAAGTCGCAGTGTTAAATTAGGACCTTGCCGTTAATGCTCACGCCCATTCTAAGTCGAACACAAAACCAGAATGGTCTTATGTCTTCTAGTTCAAGGGAAAACTAGAATAGACCAACAACTTTTTAAATGAACCAGTCACACCCTTATGCACAAAGGCACTTGCTTGCAGAAATAGTAACTTTAATTTTCTTTAAAAAAGTGGTTGGCCCATTCTAGTTTTCTTTTGAATTAGAACCATACGACAGCCGTGTATGTATCCACTTTTGCACGCCACTGTATATCCCACTGATAGGATTTATTACGGTTGTCATACCCACTCGCACCGGTTTTTCGCGATTATCCTAATGACTCAGATTGTCATGCCTGCATAGATGTTCAATCAAATGAGTGTGCAGACAATTGAGACTTAGTGGAAATTTGGTTTGGTGAGAATAAGTGAGAGTGTCTGAAACACAAAGATATATGTGGTATGTGAATAAATTCGACTGTATCAGTGCAGTTCTCTGATTGAAACTTAGCGCAAACATTAATATAAGCCTCTCTCTCCGAACACTTTTTACTTGGTTCTATCATCCCGAAACCATAGATCAACAGTATCCATTACATTCGATCTTTTCTTTTTTACGCTGAAATAATCCTGACTGACATCAAATTAAATCGTTTCCTTTTGACAGTTTAACTTTCGGACATTTTTGATAAAAAGTTGGCATCATTCCAAATCCGAAAGTGATACAAAATACGAATTGTCTTTACGATCGGGTTTGATTTTCACATCCGACTCCAAAAGTGTTACAAAATAAGCGTCCAGTAAAAAATTAATAGAAAACTAAACACTTTGAAAAATTGAATAAATGATAAGTATGTAAAAAAAATGTATTTCTTTTAATTCAATCGATCACATTGTGCGTCTTTCTAATATCAATGGGATGAAACGTTCTTCAAAGTGCCATTCTTGAATGTCAGAAACAGAATTGTAAATCGATACCATAATTTATTAACACTTAATATCGGGTCTTTGATTAAAGGTGATATTTTATTGTAGAACAAGTAAAAATTGAAAAATAATAAATAAGAACATTTTTTATTACAGCACACAGAGATTATTAGATCACCTTTCTCAGTCAAGAACAAACCTTATACTAAAAAAACACTCCAATTGAAAAAACATACAAGACGAACATAATACGTAGTGTAAAATTCAATAAAACAATTCCTTTCTTTGCTAAGACAGAGAACATTTTGGCATTTTAAACATATTATGAATGTGTGACTGACACATTTGATCCCATCTGCACAAACGCTAAGTGGGGGAGACGATTTAATCACAAGTTGTACGGTCGGCACAGCGATTCTGATCTGGTCATATGGATAAAAATCCAGCGTTAGAGTTGGCTATGTCATGCGGAGAGAATGGACACCAACGGTCCGGCCCAAAAAATTGTCCAATCCACCCCTAAGGGTCGAAGAACAGATTTTTTCCACGCGAGTGGAAGCTGACCTTAACAAGCTTGGTGTGCGACACAGCTGGCTAAAGACCGAGCTGGTTGGAGAGATTTGGAGCATGAGGCCTCCCCGCTAGCGCCACCAGATAGGATAGGATAGGACCGACACAGTTGGGGTTTTTACTCACCCTCATTTTGTTATCGTCCCAAAGAGGATAAAGCAGTATTCCATCGCACCTGACATCAATAGCTGGTATGGTGGGCCCTTTTTTAATCTATGTGGTCTTGTATTCTAATTCCAGTCGGGCTTTCTCCTCTCTATGGATTCAATAACACAGTGAGAGTGCGCTTACAAGAGATGGAGCGTGCAAGTACACTCATCCCTGCAAAGTTTCGTGCAAACTGAAACCGCGCAAAACGATTAGTGAACGTACGTATTTTTAACAGAAAAACTATAGTGGGCCATGATTCTTTGAAGAAAAAACGTTATTTTGCGTAAGTCGCGCAAGTCGAATTTCGATAGATAATTGAAAATCGCGCAAAGGTGAAACCGCGTAAAACGAGGGATGAGTAAACTGCAGACAATGTGGAGTCTGTAGAATACTTATCAATCGACTATCCAAGACCAATAATTGTAAGTGATTGACCTCCAGGGTATCTCATCTAGAAATGTTATCAAATTTAAGAAAATAGCGCTTAATTCCTAAACAAAAGAAGGGGTTACAATAGACCCATGAAGTCGCAATGCAAATGACTCAATGACATACCTTAAATTCTTCAATTCAATTCAAGTGTCAGCCATTTCATAATAAGAACTTTTCAAGAGTTAATAATCATGAATCAGTAAAATCCTTATAGTATTTACTATTTAAAAATTTGGTTAGCATGAAAATTAGTGTGTAATAAAAGCAGAAACAATGTATCTGCTTAGTGTGCATCAAGATATAAACTCGTGTGTAGCAGAAACCTTTATAACATGAATGAATTTATTCAAACAAGAATGCAAAATGTTAATCATTTACTAAAATGCAATATAAATTAATAAACTTAGGTTTTATTCATTTAAGTATTGTGTTAGATTAGGAACACCATTAGTTTTTTCTTTTTAATTTTGAAAAGTTTATTTTTTGTATCGCAGAAAGGGGATGATGTTATTCTTACAAACGTTTAAATATAAGAAGTGAATAGGAAAAACTAGTTCTTAGGGTTTTGGGCTCTGTTATATGAGGTTGTCAAATATCTCCCTTCCGCCTTTTTGTCTTTTGAATTTTCCGGCTATGTACAAAGCGCTACAGAGCTCGTATCTGGCAATACATCATTTGAAAGGTCTTGACATAACCTACAAAACGACGCTATGCATGATTAGTTTGGATACGAGCTCTGTAGCGCTTTGTACATAGCCGGAAAATTCAAAAGACAAAAAGGCGGAAGGGAGATATTTGACAACATAATATATTAGCCAGTTGTTATCAGCAACAATGAGTACAGTTCTTAACTCGAATTGTGATAAAATTACTCTTTCAAAATGTTGTTTTTTTTTATTTCAATCAAAAAAACATATAGCATTATTCTATAGATCTTCTGGATGTGACCCGGTCACGCTGACACAATAAGAGTTAAATCTAAATAAATAAAAAAATTCGACTTCCCTTTCATAGGACTACTTTCATTCACACAGTTATTCAACTCCATACTCTTCCATCACTTCTTTTTTATAATTTTTAAAATAAAATAATTATAAAAATTACCCAATTGGACAGAATTACCCACTGCAAATTACTGCTGAAGCAGGACAAAATCAGCACCTTCTAAAATGTGGTGAAGCCATGACTACTACCAATCAGCAAAACTCTCAATTCAAACCTGTGCTGAAAGAAGGTTCGGCCGAAGTAAGCATCCATCTAATACGAGACAATGAGCATTTATAGCTAATACGAGATAACTGCACCTCTTTTCCCAACTAAGGTTTTTACAATAGATTCGAATTGGAAGCATCTTCAAAAGGTAAACAAGTTATCGAACAAAAAAATCCATATTTGTCTTAAATCTGATTAGACCATGGTAAATAAAAACTTTGGATATCATGCAAAAAAATTGGAGTTGTTTTTGGTACATTCATTTTTTTTCTGTTTTATAACTTACAAATCTTACGTTTTCTTTTTGTTATGAAACAATTATGACTCACCAATTACATAAAAAAATTACTACAAAATCTTGGATTTCAAAAATATTTTTTTTTTAGTTTTTTTAATCCAAATTTTATTTTGAACTTACCATTATGAACATTTTCATCACTTTTACGTTTAGAAAAGTTTCCGAAGTCAGTGGTTGAACGATCCGTACGATCACGGTTATTCAAAACCCTGTTGTTTCCCCTTAAGAAAAATTATTAAATTTATTAACCACTTAGAAAAAACAAAAAAAAAAGCAAAATTACCTGCGGAAATCGGTACGGTATTCTCGCTCCTTATCGGACTTAAATTCCTTTTCTCCCCTATCTTCGCGTTTATCCACAGAATCGTAATTAGAACTACCACGTAAATGCGGTGGTATGTAACGTGCAGCCGAGGTTGAATTAGATTTATTTAAGGGGCTGTTAGTATTAACGTTGCCGCCATTCAAGTCCAGACCAGCAATCTAATTTTTTTTAAGCGTATGTATCAATGTAGCAAATCACACTCACCGAATTATGTACAAAAAATATTATGTATTATTATATATATTAAGTGTACATATAGCATTTATGTATGCATATATATCTATATATATGCAAACATTTATATATAAATAAATTTACATATATGTATTACATATATATATATATATTTTTTTTTTTGTTATTTATATTATCTATGCATATATATATATTTTCATATGCATATCATATATCGACTTGCACATACAAAATGTATATGTAAAAAATATGCATATACATAATACGTAAATGTACCTATACATGTGATTAATATATATGTAAATGAAAACTCGTAACATAAAGCATATATATAAATATATATGTATATTTATATACATATATATACATAAATGTTGAAAGATATATACATATTTCTATTAATATTCATTTAAATGCTTCATTTTTTTAATTGAAACAAAAGCATTATGATCATACCTGCTGTTCTAGACCTGTGCCATTTTGATTAATAGCATTACTCATATTACTATCCAGTCAGTTGCTGTTTGACTTTCTTCCTTTCGACTGTTTTCCCTATCGATTTTTCTTTTGCACTAATGGACGATGCAGTTCAGAATAAATATAAATTAACAGAGGGTAGAAATTAATAATCTTCCAAGTAATTTATGTTCAATCAACTATTGATGGCTTTTCTTTAGTGACTTTGAAATTTCTTCACCAAAAGTAACATTTGACGGAAGTACAATCCACGATATTCCTTTTTTCAAATAAGAAGCTATTATGTTAATTCAACAAGACCCAACTTAAATATGTGTACATACATCAATATATGTGAAGAGGTTTTACCATGTGTACGAACAAATCTATCGCAGAACACGCTTATGAGTGCATTCAGAGCCTATTTAACTTCTGTATGGATTACTGTAAAAAAAATACAAACGCAATGACTTCATTCCATATAATAAAACACAAAATATAAAAATTACTATCAGCATAATTGAGCCGCTTAGTGGATGGATTGATTAACTACATTTTTTTTTAGCACTTTTAGATTTGAGTGTCAAAGCACTTGGTATAGTCATAACTTCTTAAGTTTACAATAACTTTCTTGAATAATAAAGATTGTGTAATAGATTGAAACTATTGTGAACGTCAGCAAATTTGACAGCATCGGCAAAGGTCCGTTTCGATTCCACGGCAACCAGATGCCGGCCTGTCAAATTTGCTCTCGTGTTAATGCCATTCAAAAGTTGTCACTCACAACAGCCAGTTGTGCCAGTTCGGAAATAAATATATATAAAAAAGAAAGAGAGTTTACAATTGACACCATTAAACAACTTTTTCAATAAAACGTAGTGTATTTCTGAGGCGAATGTAAATTATTTCATCGTTTTTCTTAAATTTTTGATTTATGGACTTAGCCAATGTGTGCTCTGAACGGCTCAATTATAGCTAGCATTTATTAGTTGCATTCTATAAAATACATTAATTTACCTATTCTGGTTGTGAAGAAGTCATAACTCACAAAAATGAGCGAGGTCAATATTTTGACAATTTTCTTGCAACATTTTTTGTGGAACAATCACGTTTATATGGACGATGTTAATTTACATAGTTATTACTTTGTCGTGTTTTTTTTTTCAGTTTCAGGCAATGCCGCGTTCAAGCAGTGCCGCATTCTCGCTTTTACAGGCTTTAGCGCGTGTTTTATTGATTTTATGAGAATGAATGTCAATCCGCGCTTTCCGCGGGTATTCAAATCGAAATAATTGCAACCAAATTTGCATGTAAATAAAAGTAAAATCAGATGCACAACTGTTAGCCAACTCGACCGAGTAGAGATTAGACCTACTTACGATATTACTATCAATGAAGTTTCAATGCGCGACCGCTTCATTTCTATTTTTGCAATGCTTTTGCAAGTATTCTACTTGAAATGTCAAAGCGCGTCAGCGCGAACGAGCACTTGCAATCTGGCCTTTATATCACAAATTAGCCAATACAGATACCCAACTTCTACTTCTCTTGCCCTTTGATTTTATTTGACAGCGTTTCTTATAACATTTTGTGTCTGTGAATACGTGTGAGAGCTTTGAACAACAAATCAAACAAATGTGCGTGAAAATGATGAGATAGTGTTCGGTGCTTCCTGATTTACTGTCAAAATGCTTCCTGTATTTTAGCTACATTCGTGAATTACTGTCAAATTCATGGATGGACGAGGGGAAATAGCCGCTGTACAGTTGGGTGTCTATATTAGGTTGTCTGTGCTTTATATAGAAAATTATGCTGAGATCGTTACAAATTACAGCAAGATAATGAAAGTTTTAAAACAGACAAATAAATTTTTTCATAACTTCTGATGGGCCACCACGAAATTTGTTCATCTGTAGAGACAAAAATGTCAAACTCAAAGCATCGGCATCGGCATCCCCAACATTGGGATGCCGACAAATGCAAACGTGGCCGCTGTTGCCATATGAACGAAGTTGAGTCTATTCATACATGTTTTGACTGTACTTCAAGCGGTGCAAATAAAGGTTTTAAAATGTCTTAAATGATTTGCTTTTTATTTACCCTTTATTTCATATCCCGTTTCTAGTGAAAAAGCGGAAAAAACACGAATCCAATTTCTTTATGAAACATTCAGTTCAGTTTCCTTATGAAATAGCAATTTTACTTGCTGGTAGAGTTGTAATAGAATTAAATGCTTTGAGATTGTAATTCTATTGAATTCATCGAAAATTCCCCTCCATTCTTTAGAACTTTATGACTAATGCATTAAATTTTTAAAAATCTTGGAATTAAGTCCAATGATTGCAGTCTTCTGAAAAACAGTTGTGAATTCATCTGCCGTCAACAGATTGATTTTTAGATAATATTAATCTATTTGTAAGCTCTCTGACCAAATTTTAAAACGTGTGTTATTATCGACGTGCCCCTGCCCTCGTACAGAGCACGATTGATTGCAACTAAAACTTTTATTAATATGTATTCGCAATGTTACAGTCAGACCGACCGTACGCGCCGTTGCGATCTGGGTTAAAACCTAGAACCTGTATACGGCGATACGGCTATTAAAGTGGCGGATAAGGTCAAATTCCCCATTCTTGTTGGCGGTGACGTAAATGCGCACCACACAATCTGGGGAGAAGTGAGCGTTTTTTTGATTTCATAGTAGCCACTTACCTTAGTATTTGTCATCTTGACTTAGAGCCAACCTTTATTAACAGTATTAGAAGGAAGGAGAGGAGGACTCTAATCTCTAAGAACCAGACCATAAAACTTGCAGGGCTGAGGAAAACTAGAAGGAAACACTAAAACCGTGTAAAATTATCTATGGGAAGGATCGATTGGGACCTGTATAAGGAAAACTTACGGACCTACAACAAGGAGGTAAGGAAAGCGCAGAGGAAATCACGGGGACTATTCTTTGGCAACACAGAAAATACCAGTTACTGCGGCGCATACTTTCCAAAACCATAATCATGCCATCTTTTTTGCAAACCACAATTGTAGAGTGGACGACATCTGGAAGCGATACTCTCGACCTACTGCTTGAGACCCACTTTCTAGGTAACACCTATCCATCTGATAATTCTGGGGAGGGGATGTCTCAGTCGCAAACGCCCAGGCCCCTACCAGATCGACTCACAACGTTTAGAAAACTGAAATGGGCAGTAAACAGCTTCGAACCTTACACGACTCCGGGATTGGAGGGCATAAGACCCGTGGAGCTCGGAGAAGGTTCGAAATCCTGGCACCGTGGATGATAAGTATCTTCAGCAGCTGCAACAAGCTAAGTTATACTGCAGATTCTTGGAGAAGATCGAAAGTCGTTTTCATTAAATGCGGGAAAAATAACCACAACTCCCCTAAGGATTTTATACCTATCACCCTCTCATCTTTTCTTATGAAAACTCTGGAAAGCCTGATAGAAATCTATATACGTGAAAATATCACGTTGAAAATTCAACGGAGACGTCGCTTCATTCGCTGGTAAGCACTATAGAAAAATCCTTTGAGTACAAAGAGAGAAAGAGAGGGACCCTTCAACAACGTCAGCTCAGAAGCTATCAAAAAGGCACTTACAAGCACACTACAAGCTTAAAATAAACAAAAGCCTATGCGACTGGATCAACAATATCTTATCAAATAGGATCATTAGGGCCGAGCTAGGTAATTATCACACCAGCAGAGTGACCTGTAGAGGAACTTCACAGGGAGGGGTGATATCACCGCTGCTGTGGTTATTAAAGGTGAATGATATTCTCTTGGAGCTCTGCTCAATCGGCTGCAAGCCAATCGCATACGCAGACGACATTGCAATATCCATTACAGGTAAATTCCGGCACACTAATTTATAATTAATTAATAGGATAGATGTCATGGAATCAGCCACCCACAGGCTAGCAATATGGACGGATAGGGTAGGACTCGACGCATGTAAGCCCGTCGAAAATTGAAATAACCCTGTTCACTGAAAAAAACTGAAATATAAAATACCTTCTCTGAGACCACTGAAGTTCAAAAGGAAAGAACTGGGTTTCTCGAAAACCTTGGTATCATTCTAGCAAGCTCAACTGGAAACTCAATATACAGAAGCGTAAGGAGAAAGCGGCAGTGCCACTATACACTTTTAGGAAAGCCCTTGGCTCCAGGTAGGGCCTTCAGCCAAAATCACCCATTGGGTATATACCACGATTGTAAGACCTATTTTGTTCTATGGCATCCTCGTCTGGTGGCTATCACTAAGGACAGGTGATAGCTTACGAAATTTAGGTAGGGTACAAAGGACGGCATGTTTGTGCATAACAGGATCAGTACGATCTACACCCTCGGCTGCCTTGGAGACAATGCTACTCCTGCTTCCCGTAGACATGCACTGAAAATACGTAGCTCCAAGGGCAGCATTAGACTAGGAGAAAGTAATAGGTTGATAGGACACCAGACAGCGGGGCTTGTGGAGATTTCCTGCAACTCAAAATACCATCTCACACAAACTACCTTCATTCCCATGAGGATTTTGATAAGAACTATCGAAAAAGAACCTCAAGCAGAGGAATGGGAGGCAGACAGAGTGAGAAATCAAGCTGCATTGGAAGTCTACACGGACGGATTGAAATCAGGAAAGGGGACGAGCGTGGGAGTTTTCGCCCATAAAACATAGCGATGTCGCTCAGCCTCCCGGACTACTGCTACCAAGCAGAAATAACAGCAATTCATGAGGCAAGTGCGCTTGCTGTCCATGGGTTCGATAGATGGCCAGTCTATTGTCCTCTACATATTCAGTCGGCCATAAAAGCTCTCGAAATACCATCGATTAGATCAAAGATGGTAAAACAATGTCGCCAATCCTCAAAGGAGATGGCGGACAGATGTAGTCTCACTCTATGCTGGGTCCCTGGGCACACGGGTATTCTAGGCAACGAAAGGGCCGACGAACTACCTAGAATAGGTGGGGAGATGGGTTTGAACTACAACTAATAAAGGGGTCGCTGAAGGCTACGTATTGGGGCCACTTTTATTCTTGATGTATAGTAATGATCTCCCAAATGTGGTTAAAAAGTGCAAAATACATATGTGCGCGGATGACGTCATAATATGCATTTCGCCTCCTATCGGATTGAGTGAAGACTGAGCAGCGGGAGTCAACGAGGGTCTCTGCAGTTACCCTGAAAATGCATGACGTGCTGATCTTTGCATGATCAACTCGTTGCTTGAAATTAATCCTACCTCAATTTATACATTGCATTGGAGAACAGTCCGTTTTTCTTATCTACAATTCGGCAAAAAACAAAAAACAGTTTTGCCGAATTCCGCAGAAAACTATTTTTCTATTTGAAAATAATACTAAAAATTAGAGTCAATCATCCTATATAATTTTTTTCCTATATATATTATATATTCTCTTTAGATTCTAGATTTTAAGTACTAAGTCCAAATCGCAACGGCACTTCTGTCGGTCGGACTTTGACATTTGAACTAGAATACACGTAAGGGCGTTGTGCAAATCGAAATGGCTTCTTCGGGCGTTGCAACTTCGCAGATCATAATATCGTAAGTCGGACCAACTGGGTCTACTCTCTACTCACTCGGGCGTTTTGACAGGTGTGTATATCATTTTTCTTATTTTCATACGAAACTTGGATGAGAAAGGGCGATTATTTGAATAAGTAAAGCCCTAATCGCAACGGCGCGTTTGGTTGATCTGACTTTGATATTTGAAGTAGAACGCAACGGCACTTCTGTCGGTCGGACTTTGACATTTGAACTAGAATACACGTAAGGGCGTTGTGCAAATCGAAATGGCTTCTTCGGGCGTTGCAACTTCGCAGATCATAATATCGTAAGTCGGACCAACTGGGTCTACTCTCTACTCACTCGGGCGTTTTGACAGGTGTGTATATCATTTTTCTTATTTTCATACGAAACTTGGATGAGAAAGGGCGATTATTTGAATAAGTAAAGCCCTAATCGCAACGGCGCGTTCGGTTGGTCTGACTTTGATATTTGAAGTAGAATACATGTAGGAGCATTGTATAAATCGAAATAGCGCGGTTGGTGGTTGCAACTTCGCAGACCGACTGGGTCTACTTTTTACTCGCTGAAGCGTTTGATAGATGTGTGTATGTGTGTGTGTGAGGTGGTGGTTCTAGAAGAACCCAATTAGCACAAAGTGCCGTTTTGTAACCACAGCTCTGAAAAATTGAATATAAATTACGATTTAGAACCATCGTGCGACGTTGAGGAATGAAATCAAACCTTTAATATTCATCCGGGATATCTCGCCGAGAGATTCAGGGAAGGGTTTGCCTAGAGTCCGTAACCTTGCCCTGGCAAGCGCCGGACAGAAGCAGACGAGGTGTGTCAGAGATTCTGGTTCTGCCGTGTTATTGCAGCTACGGCAGTGTGTGCGATAAGGGACTCCTAGTCTGGCTGCATGATCCCCTATTGGCCAATGACCCGTACTAATCGCTATAATTTTAGCAATGTCTGTGCGAGTCCTATTAAGAAGGTCATTGGTTCGTGATAAGTTGTACTCTGGCCAAGTATCCCTAGCTACTGCGCAGTTGGTCAACTGAGACCATCTAAGGTTAGCCGTTTCCAAGAAGTGAGTTAAAATTTGTGCATTGACTAGCCCTAGTGGAACGTGTACCTCCAAAGCTGACGAGCTATGAAGGTCCAGCTCCTTGTTTGGCCAGCTGATCCGCTTGCTTGTTACCATAGACGTTGGTATGTCCTGGGACTTGAACTTTTCGGCGACGTCGGAAAGATCGTTATGGCATTCCTGCACCAGTTTTGAGGTAGTGGAAGTTGACGACACTGCTTTGATAGCAGATTGACTGTCAACGAAGATCGCTAGGCTTAGCATTGGCGTTGTGTTAGGGTGGGATTTAAGTATACGACACGCCTCCGTAATGGCAAGGATTTCCGCTTGGAAAATGCCGGCGTGATTTGGAAGCCTGCAGGATGCGGAAATGTTCAGAGTGTCCGAGTAAATGCCCGCGCCCACTCCACATTCCATCTTCCAGCCGTCTGTGTAGACGCTCATACTCGGTCTGATGCCTATCCGCTTGCTATCCCAATCTGCTCTGGAAGGGATGCGCACGTCCGCATATTTTATGAAGTCTAATTTAAGAGGAATGAAGTCTGTTCGCAGCGTTAGGAGTTGTCTAGGTATGGGGTCCATAATGCAGCTGCCAAATGGTTTCGATTTCCACATTTGAGACTCTCTGAGTCTGATTGCACTCTGTGTCGCTAAGCTTTTAACGGGTAACAAGTGGAGCATGACTGTCAGGGCGTCTGAGGGAGTAGTCCTCAGCGCGCCTGTAGTACCTATGCAAGTTATTCTTTGTATTTTATTGAGCTTCACGATGTTATATTTTTTCTTAAGGGTTGGTCACCAAACAAGTGATCCATATGTGAGGATTGGACGAACCACGGCTGTGTACATCCGTCGTGTAAGGTCTGGCCTCAGACCCCATCTTTTCCCAAAAGTCCTATTGCAGGCATAGAAAGCTATGCATGCTTTCTTAGTCCGCTGTTCAATATTGGTATTCCAGCTAAGTTTGGGATCTAGATAGATTCCTAAATACCTAGCACTAGCTGAGAGTGATAAACGTCGACCGTTTAGGCGGGGAAGGTTAAAATTGGGTATTTTGTATTTCCTGGTGAACAGCACCATTTCCGTTTTGCCAGTGTTAATGCCTAGTCCGCAGCTTACAGCCCAGTTACTAACCTTCTTCAGCGCAAACTCCATGATCTCACTGATCACGGTGGGAAACTTGCCTGATACCAGTATCACCAGGCCATCCGCATACGCAACTACTTTAATCCATCCCTGTCTAGTTCTAACAGTACCTGTCTAGTTCTAACAGTACCTAATTTAACACTATATAACCTCCCTGCAGTGTTCCTTTGCTGGCAAATTTGGTTAGTTCGCAGTTTCCTAGCGAGGATTGTATCATCCTACGTCTGAGCATATTGATAGCCCATTGAGTGAGATGGTAATCAATGCCCAGTTGTACCAAGGAAGCTTGAATTGATTCAGTTAGTACATTGTTAAACGCTCCTTCTATATCTAAGAAGGTAGCAAGTTTGCATTCTTTATAATATAGCGACCTTTCGACAGTACTCACTACTTCGTGTAGTGCTGTTTCTGTTGATTTGCCTTTGAGTTATGCATGTTGGGATTTCGATAGACAAGTTTCCTCTATCGAGTTTCTGATGTGATTGTCGAGGATGCGTTCGAGTGTTTTCAGAATAAAAGACATGAGGCTGATGGGTCTGAAATCGTTCGCGGTTTCATGCCCTCGCCTTCCCGACTTCGGTATGAAAGCCACTCGCACCCGCCGCCAGGAATGGGGTACATAATTATTGTGAATGCAGCTCCTATAAATCGGCTTGAGCCAAAAGGCCGCAATATCGGGTATTTTCTGTAACATGATGGGAATAATGCCGTCCAGTCCTGGTGACTTGTACGGAGCGAAACTGCTTATAGCCCATTTAATTTTTCCATCCGCTATGATGGAGGCTATGTTCTACCAGTTACTCGTATTTGTAGGGGAAGCATTTGGGGATTCCGTTGCGGTACTTGTACAGCTGGGAAAATTAGTGTTCATGAGTAACTTCTAGGTCTCTGTGGATGTTTTTGTGCACCCACTCTCTGGGTTTCTCAAATAAGACGGATTGGAATGCTCCTTTGAAAGTATTTTACTAGGTCTAAAGGAGTCTTTGAGTGTCTCGATGAATTGGCAGTAATCCATCCAGGATTTCTTTTTGACTTCCCTAATAGCCTGTTTATATATATTGAGGCATTTCTTATAAGGTTGCCAGAAACAACATTCGTAGCAAATGTTGTAGGTCTCTCTTGTCAGTTTCCTGATTTGTGAGAGTTTTCCATTCCTCCATGGTGGAAGACGTTTTTTTCTGTATATCACAGGACATGCGACTTTGAAAGCACTCTGAAAAGCTTTTTCGAAGGCCGCGACCTTCCTATCTAGCTCTGTGTTTGAGGCGATCATATCGTTAGGGGGTTTGTTGAACCTAGTTCTCACGATCTGTTCAAACTTAGTCCACTCAATTTTTTTTTGGATTGCGGTATGGTTTAAGTACTTCAGCCTTAAGAGATATATTAAAGAGTATCCAGTTGAGGTCAGAGAAGGATTTCTGACGGGATACTCTCCAATTCTCAACTTTCAGAATGTCGTTATTAGATGAGAGCGTTATGTCAATAACGTCTTCCCACCCAACGAACGTATCTGTGCTGAGAAAAATGAAGGTCGGAGCGTTGCGCTTATTGCACACTATCAGGTTGTTCTTAATTATGAAATCGTAAAGGGACTCACCTCGTTCATTAGTCTCGGAGCTGCCCCAGAGCGTATGTCTGGCGTTCGCATCGCAGCCTAAAATAACGCTGGCCCCCTTCGTAAAATTGCTCGACAGCAATTGCTGGATCGCGTCAGGCGGTGCTGATCGGTCGTGTGCCATGTAGGCTGATGCCGTTCCTACATTCTCCACCTTACTATTGTTCAGTCAGCTGAGCTAAAATTTGGACACAAGAAAGCTTTGATGTGTTTTTTAGCCAAAATGCAGGTTCTGGGCTTACCTTGATTTTGATTTTGGTTATAAAAGAGGGTGTAAAGATTGTCTGTCAGCCCTTTTATTTGTGAGCCGTTAATCTATGGTTCTTGTACGATGCTGATGTCGATGTTTTCCTCTCTGAGAAAAACCATTAGATTGTCTGCAGCCCTAGTTTACTTTCAACATTATGATTGGTAGGTCGTTTCTGACTGAGGTTGTGGTGTCTCAACCCTCAAGTCATCCAACAGTCTGTTGGCGTCTTCGACATCGTTGTCGGTGTGGCTGTGCGACCGGAAGATTTTTAGTTCGGCATGCCTTATGCCAAATCTAAGCTTGCAGCCGATCTTTTCTAGAATGTTAGCGCTGTTCAAAATGAGAATGGAAAGTGTGCTGTTTTTCGGTTCCTCAGGCTTTATAACCTTGCAGTCCTCCATTGGTACTGCAGGGTTATGAAGTCTGAGGTACTGAATCAGTTTGTCGTTGCCGATGGTCATTTGAGGTAGCCATATCCGGATTTGCGGTCGTCTCGGGATGTCCCTGGCGAGGATCAGCTTGAGCTTCACGCCGTCCCAAGCGTCACCGATCTTGTGAACGCATTCACTAAGGAAGCCCTTTGAAAATCGATCCTCGCACTTTATAACTCGATACCCCCTTATGACCTCCGACGATGTGTGTATGTGTGTATAATATATTTTATTTATGAACGAAATTTGGATGAGAAAGGACGTAAGAATTGTTTTTGATTTCAGTTATAATCAAAATAAAAAACATAAAATGCGTTTCAGGGGATTGGCAATTTCGAGGATACGCGTGGGGTCCATACCGATTTGAAAAATGTAATTGAATTGCGCGCGTTGACATTCTTTGTGGGAATAAGCCCAAATAGTAAATAAAACAAATCAAATGCACATCTGCAAAACGCCCGAGCGAGTAGTAAGTAGATCCAGTTGGTCGGACTTACGACATTACTGCGTGCGAAGTTCGATTTGTACAATTTTGTTGTATGATTTGTACGTGTATTCTACTTCAAATGTCAAAGTCAGACCGACCAAACGCGCGTTGCAATGTTGGGCTAGAGATTCATTGCAGGCTTACACATTTTATACAAGTATGAGTGTATAATTCTCCGATTTGTTATCGCATTTGAAGGAGTTGTTACTTCTTGATGTCGAAATACTATTTCCTTATTTATGTCATTGCTTATCAAAATGGATAACGAGGAAGTTGTTTGTCAAAAGCTTAAGACGGTCTTAAATTCGTTCTTAGTAAATGATTTTTGCAAAGGAAACCATTCCTATTTAGAGATGTTGGTAACACATTTGTCCAGCAAAGGTAGTTTAATAATTTTTTTTAAGTCGCGATAAAGTACAAGATCTTTTATTTTTTCAGAGCATAACATTTTTCAGACACCAGTTGTTTTAGATTGGATAGAAAAATGTGTGAATATTCTACTGGACGATTTCAATAAAATTCATGATGGCGTGGTTTCCTTTATGCTAAAATTATGCGCTGTTGTTGCAGAAAATGAATGGCTAATGATTGCACTATATGAGAAAAGCACATTAGAAAAGTAGGTAATTGCGTAGCTTGCGGGCTTAAAGAGCTTGCAAAGGTGTTTCCTATTTAAACTACTTTATTAAGAATTTTCAAATTTGTCACTTTTGTTTTTTAATCATTTGAGTTTACTGGATTTGAGAACAGACAATTCTGTAGTGAACCTTTATTACCTCTTGTTTGGCTTTTGCTTTAACCAGACCTGTAAGGTAATGAAGTACCTTTGAACTGAAATCCAACTGCTCAACATTTAGCTCCCCGTAGACGGTTGTGTTTTTCACCCTATCCCGGCAAGTTACTCCTAAAACAGCACACAGAAATCTCATCTCGTCAGCTTGAATACACGGTCTTTTGGACTTGATCCAACCATGTCATCTTTGGTCTGCCGAGCTGTCGCCTTCCTGAGGGGATCGCATTTAAGGCGTGCCTCGAAAGATTAGGACATTCGTGCCACGTGACCAAACCATCGAAGTATAGCCCTTTCCGTTCGAAGAAGCAGCTGCTCAACATTGAGGTCTGCTCGTACCGTCGTGTTTCTTACCCTATCTCGGAGAGTTACTTCCACATCAGCATGCAGAAATCTCATCTCGGCAGCTTGTATTTGCGATCTTATTCTTTCCGTCATTACCCCAATTTCATGACCATAGGTGAGAGTTGGAACAAATACCGAGTTAAACACCGATAACTTAGGCTTGATACCAAGCTCGTCCGTCTTGATTACAGATCTTCCAATATGTATCAAAATTGATCCACCGTGGCTAATTCTACAGGAAAGCTCAGTATTACTCCTCCTATCACTCGTGAAAAAACCCCCGAGATACTTGAACTTCTCCTGTTTCACCTGTTTCAATGGGAATCCACTAACATGCAGAATGCATTAAACAAGTGCTCTGGAAATAACCATAACCTCAGACTTGTCCACATTAACCTTTATTCCAGCGTCGGTACAAACGACCACAAACCGTAGGAGTTCCGTTTAAGAGGATGTGAGGATAACGAAGTCATCTGCAAAAAGCAAGTGACTTACCCTGAGCTCTCCCAGTGTGAAACATTCCTCACCTTGGCTGTTGCAGTATTAAATTAAAAACAAAACAAAAAAAAAAAGAAACCCAAATTCAAAAAAAAAAAAAAAAGAAACTCCGCAAGAGATGGTTCTTTTGACATTCGCTTTCGAAATATAAAATACCAAATATCCGTAAATGAGACGGTAGAATTTTTTTGATTTCCGAAGGCGGATTATGGGCATTTCCTAAGAGATGCAAAATACGAATTTCTGATTTTTGAATGGAGTTCCGATACTATAGCAATACAAAATAACCCCCAGGAGTTTCTTAGCCATTCGATGTTGGTTAAGTAAAATGAATAGGACACCATTTGAGCACTCACACAAAGAATAGATAAACCATTTTGGGAGTTTTAGTTGCCGCATAAGGAGAAATCTCGAACTCTCGAATTCCTCGTACCGACCCATAGCACTTACTTCCCTTCTTTTCAATGTCATGCAAACGTTGATAAATTGTCAGCTTAAGAAATGTCTTGAATCACAGAAGCTCTTTAATGACCGGCAGTATGGCTTCCGTAGCAACCGGTCCACTGCTGAATTGATGGCATATCTCACCGAAAAGTGGAACCATGCTTTGCACAACTCAGGTAAAATTGTTGCACTTGATATTTCTAAAGCATTTGACAGAGTTTGGCATCAAGCTCTTTTGTCGAAAATGCGTGCTTTCGGTATCGATGAATCTCTTCTTCTATGGATTAGAAATTTCCTTTCGGATCGTTCAATCCGAGTTGTTTTGGACGAATTCCAGTCTGATATCCACCACATTAACGCTGGTGTTCCCCAAGGCTCTGTTCTGTCTCCGACACTCTTTCTCATTTTTATAAATGATCTCTTGTCTGCTACTTCTAATCCAATCCATTCCTTCGCTGATGACAGTACCCTCTGCTTCTCATATTCGTTTCAAGACTCACGGCCTAGCTCTTCGGCCGTAGAATTGGAACGGCAGCATATGTTGAGCACATTAAATTCCGATCTTGACACATGAATGGCACTTGTATCAAAGAAACCGAAAGACTTCCCATCCTCGGCATCTGCGTCAATTCCACACTCAGTTGGAATGATCATATATTCGAGGTCGCCAAAAATTCTGCGAAATGTCTAGGTTTCCTTAAACGATGCAAGAAATATTTCACCTCTTCTGATCTGGCTTCCATTTATAAGGCATATGTATTGTATTGTATTAGACGGCGTAACAGCCCGTTGAGAGCCAGAGCCTAGCTTTTTCGCACCTCCACTGTGTTGTGCGCGTTATAATTTTGACACATTTGGAGGGGACCTACTGTTTAATGCCGGTTCCGAACGGCGAATTGCGAAAGCTTTTCATGACAGAAGTACTTCAGGAAGGTTGTCAGTCGTTCGCTGGAGGTGGGGCCGTGAAAAATGTTTGTGGTGTTATTTCCCCGAGCCGGATTCGAACCTAGGTACTCTCGCTTAACATTCCGACGCACTAACGATTAAGCCACGGCGCCCGACATTTATAAGGCATATATCCGCCCCAAACTCGAGTACAACGCTCATATCTGGTCTAGTGCATCTAAGACCTTGCACCTGCTGGATAGAATACAAACCGAGCGATTAAATTGATAGGAGACAATAATATTGCGAAGTCGATAGACTCGCTTGAACATCGTCGAAATGTTTCCTGTCTGTTTTTGTTTTATCGCTATTTCAATAAGCAGTGCTCGAATGAGTAAGCCAACTGCATTCCTCCCTTAAAACATTCACCCGCAATACTCGCCACGCTAGAAATGCTCATCAGTACGCCCTCAAGCCTGCTTTCAGACGTACGGTAAAGTTCAGAGACTCATTCTTTAGCCGCACCACGCGAATATGGAATACTCTTCCAAACTCAGTTTTCCCATCTGAGTATAACATGACGACATTTAAAACTAACGCGCACCGGTACCTTCTTTCCATCTCGCCCTCTGTACCTTCGGCCCGTGCTGTGTCTTAAACAGGACACTTAAGGGTGGCCATAACCCCTTTAACACGCCAATTATAAAAAAAAAACGAATGTACTTAAAAGCAGCAGCGGTCATTTCAAAGCACTACCTCAGGCTATTAATAATAGTGCTAAGAAGTTTCAAACCGTTGAGTGTCAGGGCCTAGCTTTTTCACACCTCCACTGTGTTGTGTGCGCTATAATTTGTCATGTAAGGCGAATTGTGAATGCTTTTCAAGACAGAAGTACCAGAGTCCATGTCAGTCGTTCGCTGTAGGCAGGGCCGTGAAAATTGTTTTGTGGTGTTATTTCCCCGAGTTGGATTCGAACCCGAGTAATCTTGCGTAACAGTCCGACGCACTAACAATCAATCCACGGCGCATAGATTCGAAGTAAAAAAAATGCGGCATTGACAGTTTTCAAGTCAATAAAGGTAAAATAAAAATATAAATTTTAAAGAATGTTTAGGTCTTTATATCTCAGGTAAAGATATACAACACAAAATGTTGCATGGCCAATGTTGGTTTTCACCCTATCGTTCGAGATTTTGGCGGTTTTAAATAAAATGCAAATTATTCATAAAATGGACCCTAGAGTCACCGGATCATAAAACCCGTTTGAGGGTTGAATAGGACATAAATCTATGTCTAGAACTGAATGTGTGTGTTTTTTAAAACTGAATTTATGGATCTGAAGAGAATGTTTCCAATTTTTTTTCCGCCACTGTGTGTAGTGTTGTTTTTGTGCTGTTTCCTTTTTTTTTTTTTAAATAAATATAGTTAAGAATAACCGTGTTCTTATGTGGTAGACGGTGACAAGTTTCTGGTACGAACTCAACTGAAATGCATCCTTTTTTCCATTTTCCCAACTTCAAGTGGTTTATGAGTTGCACAGTTTTTCGTTTTTTTTCCTTAAAGTGGAAACCTAAGTGTAACGACAAAAAAAAAAAAAAAAGTACAACCTAGTATGTTAATCAGCTCATATATTATTTGCAGAATTGAGAAAATCGCTAGTAACAACGTAGATAAATTTACACCATCAATTAAATTGGGACACATTCGTTTAATGGCTGCAGTATCAAACTATAGTCTTGGACTTCGATGGATAAAGGCTACTAAGTCTTGGCGTTACTTAATACGATATTGTAGTAGCTCACACACTATTTATGTGGTAAGAGAAGCGTCAAGTCTAATATATGAGATCTTATACAAATTTTCTGCAAAAACATATGATGAAGGCTTATGTTTAGAAATTCTACGAGAAATTTTAAAGCCCATAGACGAGAATGTATATGAAGATACATCAATGATGGTAAATGTTGACGATACTGAAATTCAGAAAGATCTATGCGCAACATTAGACTTAATATCGATAATTTTTCAAAAAACATTAGAAAGTTCTGAAAAAACGCCCATTTCCTATTTATGTGAAACACATCACAAATTAGAAGTAAATATATGGAAACTTACCGAAATGACTCACAATGAGTTTTTTTTGGGAAAAATATTAAAAGCACAGACAAGCTATAATTTTGCGATGTTGGTTTATGAAAAATGGAAAAATAAAGAGATTGATCCATTAGATTTTAATCGTTTTGGAGTTAACTTTTTTAATACAATGAAGTTTTGCATATCCCGAAGAGGTTGCGTGAATTTTTTAAAACTAGCGAAGCTCAATCATTACCTTTGGAAAAAATTAGGATCAAGAGCACCGTCTGAGATTTTTATAGAAAACGAAAGTATCCAGTTTGAAAACCAACTAATTATGTTCCATATTATGCCTCTATTATGCATAGTTAAAACGCAACATGAAGAAGAAGGTATTTTCGACGATTATGTGATGAAACTGTTTTCCATTTCAAGCGAATTCACAGTTAGAATCTGCTATTCATTCCGAGATATTTTACTTGATTGTCCAAGTCTTGCTGCGCACTTAGCTTACAAATCGATTCATGGTGTTCTATCTATGAAAACGATTTTAAATAAGGATCAAGCAGTCGTAGTTTTTCAAGCATTAGTGTATGCATTGAAAGAATTTGCAAATGAAACTTCTTCAACTAATAACAGCGTTGAAATAGCGTATGCTCAAGAAAATCTAGTTTTAAGCATTCCACAAGTTTTGTATGCTACTTTGGTCTGCCTTTACACATTGGTAGAAGGATATAATATAACATGGAAGGAATCTATTGAAACAATGTGTTTACTTGATATTGTCTTAGAGATTTTAAAGAACCCAAATTTGCCTACTCTGGTAAGCTTGTATTTTATTAGTTAAAATTTTTATTCATTTTATATTTTTATAGATGGTTGTTCAAGCTATAAAATTAACGCAGTTATCAATTGAACATTTTCTTTCACCTAACATGGCACTGCTTGTTGATAATCTGAGAGGATCCGCACTTCAAAATCTTGGTCCAATTATTATTTATAATTTTCATCACACTGAGTGGGAAGTTAGAGATAGTACTATTGAATTAGTAACATCTATAGTTTCAATATCACGGCTAAGTATGATGGTTGATATTTTTACCCGTTATAAAATCATTTATATAAAGTATTTCTCACCATTTCATTTATCAGTTAACCATTACTTAAGATTTCTCAATATGAATGAACTTCGTTTAATTTTAATGTATAAAATCTTTAAAGTCAATCCTAATCTTAAAAAAAAAATTTAACTAAATGTTTTTTGAACTAATATCTGCCTTTTAGAGTTCCCTGCCTTTCAACAATATGTCTTGGAAAATGATATATGCTCCCTGGTTTTTTCTATTGTAAAAAACGATCAAGAATCATACGTGCGTGCATCTGGCCTTAAAAGCTTAACTCAAATGGTTGCAGTGAATGTTCTTTGGGATAAAAGTCTCATTCAAATGAGTTTAGTTGTAAGTGCAATCTATTCACACTTTATGTTGACGTTTTTGTAACTTTTTTTGTTATTAGTTTAACATGACTTTTATGTAATAGCTTGGGAGGGGCAAGTATGCGTTTTTTTTCAGAAAATTACCAGAACTGAAAAATATTAAAAATTACATGGCAAATTACACACTTGTGTGCGGAATATCGTACGCCAATATAACAAAAAAAATGACAGAGATTATTTAAATTTTTTTAAAATAAAATTGCAGACAAAAATGAGCACTCAGATTGCAAAAATATCCATAAAAGTTGTCACAAAATTTACGGATAATATATTTATGTCAAATGCAGTAAACTCTTGATAATTCGCCTCCATAAAAAAAATCTCTCTAAATCTATGAAAACCTGTGCAGTGTAGTCCCTAACAAGGGGAACTTACTTTTGTAATTTATTTTTGTGCAAAAACAACATGAAAACCACTATAATTCGAAAATAATGGCTAGTTTACCTCTACAATTCGAAGTCAAGTTTACATTTTTTCTTCAACAACCGTTAGTTGAAATACGTACGTGAAGAAAGGTTTTCCTGAAACCTCTGTAATTCGAAGATTTTGCCTATTGAAATTGAAATTATTGAGGGTTTACTGTATAATGTACACTGCCGGATCGACTTCTGCTTATGCAAAGATTCGTAAAAAAACTATCTTAACTAACTTTTATCTTTAATTAAGACCACTTTAATACGGAAAAAATGTCTCTTAATACTGAAAATACACCCGATAAAGCAAAAGGGGTTTTTTGTTTCGTGAAATAAGAGCACGTTGTTTCCTATGGGGCTACACCATAATACAAATATAGAAGGTATATTGCGATATATTGTGTCAATCGAAAAAAATCTAATTTAAAATGGCTGAGAACGTGACCCCAATTTTTTAACACTAATTGTCACACGTTTGTTTACGTTTACTTGTGTATTTAGAAGCACAGTGACAATTCAAATTAAGCGTTTTCTGTGGTCTGGGTCTGGGGTCACGAACGGCACCATTTCGACAACATGCGCAGAACGAAATCAAAATATTTTAATGAGTACATTACCTTCTACATTTGTACTATGGGACTACAAAGCCAAAGAAAACGATTCAAAACAAACACACACAGAATGCAACCAAATCATCAACATTTCGTTTTAGATTATATGGATGCACTATTCTATGTGCGTCTTTTTCTCGATTCAAGAATTGTAAGTAAGATTAACACAATTTTATTGTCTGAATCCGACCAAATAATCAACAACACTAAACATAAGTCGCAAATTCCATTTTGTTTTATTTCAACGCACACTGAACGAAACAAAGTTTTGTTAAATTTCGTTTCGTTTGATGTGCATTTAAATAAAAAATGTTTTTTTGACTATCGAATCAAAAACGTTTTGTTTGATCCGGTGTGTTTTCTGTCTAATAGTCAAACAAACCAGCGAACAGCGCCACATAAAGAAGATACATGTACAGTTGATTCTTTGAAACAGCTTTCGAATCTTTTTGATTTTATTTTTACTAGAACTTAGTAAAAATAAAACCGTCGATTTACGGCATCAAACCAGTTAGGTTTATGGCTGGTAGGTGGGTGGTAGGTAGGGACAATATAAAACTAATACAATATAAATAGCATTACAATTTGTACATCCGAAACAGTATTAATCTCAAATTAAATTCTTTTTCAGGATTATTTGCTGGAACTTATTGGCAATGAGAGCGAAGGCATTGTAAGAAAAGAAGCAATAGCTTGTATAACGCAAATGTATGTACATCGACGTATTAGTGCACAAAACTGCATAGCCTTATATTCAACGCTAGGACACTGTGCTGTTTACGATTTATACTGGGAAGTAAAAGTTAGTGCTCTAAATTTTTGGGAAATTGAGATTTTCCTTCAGTTTACGAACCAAGGAATGATAGATGGAACTTTTCCTACAGTTACATTTTCGAAAGAGAATAAAAAAATTGTAACATTAACAGAGGCGGAGATTATTTTAAGAATTAAAAAAGTTTTAAACGAGCTGTCTCAAATCGGCTGCTTGGATGTGATTTTAAAATGCCTAAATGACGATTGTGATTTGGAAGCTGTAAAAGTTGCTGTTAGAGTTATAAAGAGTTTATTTAAAAAGCTAGAAAAATACGATTACGAGAAAGCTCTTGATGAAGTATGTAGTAACCATGATGCAAAGAATGAAAATGCATCGCATTCCGTTAGTAATGATGACATTATACAAGTAGAGAGCAAATCTATTGAACAAAATTATGAAAGCTTGAAAAGTTGTGTAATTGATGATATTGTTTCTACTAGTGATTTGCAACTGGTGATAGATTCCTACAGAAAGCAAATGAATTTTGGAACAGAAAATTGCGAAAGTTCATCATCATTAGATAATGCAGTTGATCCACCAAAAAACTGTACTGTTATAACTCCAGCAGAATTTATTGATCGTTTAAAGGGTTTGAATTTCGATGAATTAATTCAAAATCGCAATGATTGGTTTCACTGTTCAGAAAACCTTCCTTCGCTATTAGACGATATAATATTATCAAGTAACATCGAAAATCCATTTTACGCCGATTGTTACTAGCTAAAAGACAAACTAGTTTTATTTTTTAAGTTATTTTGTATTTACATGATCAAAAATAAATGTGATTTTATGTAATGTAAACTTATATGATTTATAAATTTAAGTTTAGATAAAAAGGCTGTGTAAAACAGGTAAATAGATTGCATTTATATGAGAAAGGTATTGTAGTCTTTTTTCCTTTGACTATCGTACCTTAATGGATGACAATTTAGTCCGAAGAAGAGTATTCCTCAAGTTGGTGTTGTCGATTAAAATCATTTTCTTGTCGGTAAGCAGCAGACAACTTTGGTTAAATAAAACGGTTGTATAGCTGTATTTCAGTAATATATCACATGTACAGGACCGCGCAAAAATGTTTTTTTTATAAATAAAACACCTTACTTTTGACCGATTTAAATGATATTTGTGTTATTTTTCCCTACTTTATTAGCAAAAATAAGGTACAAACGATTGGGATCGCATCAATACAACGGTAAAAATTCACAAAAGTTCGTATTGACTCCAATGTATCCACTGTGGGAATAACATACATCCATTTCTGATTGCAAAAAGGTCAAAATGTATGAATTTAGCTAATAAGGAGCCCTATATAGCTGCAACCAACAACGCGCCGTGTCTTTAGTTCCACTGTCACAATCAAGCATTTAACACTTGAATTCTTCCAACCAGTTCGAATGGTTAGTGTGTCGTCGGACTGCTGAGCGAAAGTACCCGGGTTTGAATCCAGCTCGGAGAAAAAAACACCACAAACATTTTTCAAGGCCTCATCTCCAGCGAACGACTGATAATCCTCCTGGAGTATTTCGGTCATGAAAAGCTTTCGGAATTTGCCGTTCGGAACCGGTATTAAATAGTAGGTCATCTCCACATGTGTCACAAATGCAAATAATAAAAAAAAAAAAATCAGCACTTAAATTATTTTACAGCTAGTAATAAACAAGTTATTGTTTTTATATTTTAGAACTACACTCTCCCAACGCGCTATACAGTTTGACTGCGCATTTTTCAAATAACGCAAATGAAACAAACAAAAAAATTAATTAAAACACAAGCAAATGACTAGCATAAATAGTCCAAATCATACTTTTCCAATAGTATTTACAAATTTCTAGTAGTTGTCTAAAGATCAGAAGCCACATATGGCTGCTTGTGCAGTGAAGGGTTAACGAAATTCTAAAATCTGAGCATTAGCACCCATTTTATGAGTCTTTGTTTGTTCGAAACAAAGGAATACACATTTTTTTGACTCTCGTTATATGTATACATAAGAACAGTTGAGTCTAAATGAAGAGAGCCAGTCATTCTTGTATGTGCAGTGCATTAGACTATTGTAACATAAATTGCATAGCTTTAATGAAGAAGAAATTAAGTTTTTTTTATACAGATTTCGGTCCGGATATCATCTTCCAACATGCTACTCGTTAAAAAATTTCTTTATTTTTGTTTGAAGTAACATTTAATATTATCTTACACTCAATACAATAATAATTATTATTAAATAACACAAATAAAAATTAAATGAATTGCTAGTTTCACATTTCATGCCATGTAAATAAACGTATTTATGTCATCATCATCCCGGCGCATATACCTGTGCTCTATTAGCCACTCCAATTGTTCTTTTATCATTTTTTTGGATGGGAGAAACATATTTTTTAGTATGTCAATTAATTCAGCCTAAAATGCAAAGTTTTTTTTCTCAGTATAAAATATATATAAATATATTATATAAGGTTGTCAAATATCTCCCTTCCGCTTTTTTGCTCTTCATTCAATGCTTCATAAAAAGTATTACAGTGATCGGATTTAGTTCAAATATGCGCTGTTTTGTTCGATAATCTGTTTCCATCTAGACGGCAACTTCATAATACCCCCTCGTAGAAGCCCCCCTCCTTATTTGCGAAGAACCCGGACAGCCACTTTTCACAAGCCTCTTTTGAGTTCAATTTCACACCACCAAGGGCGTTCGTCATGGACAGGAACAGGTGGTAATCACTTGGTGCTATGTCCGGGCTATATGGTGGATGCGATAAAACCGCCCATCCGAGCTCCCGTAGCTTCTGACCAGTCATCAACGAAGTGTGTGGTCTGGCGTTGTCCTGGTGGAACACTACACCCTTCCTGTTGGCCAATTCTGGACGCTTCTGGTCGATCGCCTTCTTCAAGCGGTCCAGTTGCTCGCAGTAGATGGTAGAATTAAGCGTCTGGCCATATGGGAGCAGCTCATAGTGGATGATTCCCTTCCAATCCCACCAAACACATAGCAAAACCTTCCTGGCCGTCAATCCCGGCTTGGCAACTGTTTGGGACGATTCACCGGCCTTCGACCATGACCGTTTTCGCTTGATATTGTCGTATGTGATCCATTTTTCGTCGCCAGTCACTATCCGCTTCAAAAGTTTTTTTTGCGTCAAATCATGCGGCACCCAAACATCAAGCTTTTTTTTGTGTCCAGCCTTCTGCAGATGGCTTAAAATGGTTTGGTGACTAACTCCCATCTCCTGGGCGATGTCACGAGATGCCACATGCCGGTCTAACTCGATGTTTTCCATGATTTGACCGGTATTCGTCGTCACAGGTCTTCCGCCGACTGGCTTATCCATGGTGTCGTTTTCACCGGCTCTGAATCGTCGAAACCATTCCTCCGCAGTTCGAAGTGATAGAGTACCATCCCTCAAAACACCATTAATCTCACGGAATGTTTCTCTAGCGGATTAGCCTTTAACGAAGGAAAACTTTAAAATAACGCGAATTTCGGCGAATTTAGTGAACTCCATGTTTACTGTCATGTCTATAACTGTTGAACGCAATATCCAAACTAATTATGCATAGCGTCAGTTGTAGGTTATGTCAATACCTTTCAAATGATGTATAGTATTGCCAGATACGAGCTCTGTAGCGCTTTGTACATAGCCGGATAATTCAAAAGACAAAAAGGCGGAAGGGAGATATTTGTCAACCTTATATATAACAGCTAACCTGTAACGATGCATTGTTCGTTCTTTTCCGCATTTTCATAATTTTTATAATGGCTTCTTGAGTGCGCAAAATTCTAAGCTGCACTATTGAGTGATTGTCTTCTTGCTGAGATCGTTCAGTACTAAGCTGTAAACGTCCTATGAGGTTAAGCTGAAATGAAATGCAGTTGAAAGATAATTTGAAATTATGTATGTAAATAATCCCAACCTTCCCCCTTCGTTGAGATTTTCCATTTTTTACAACTGAAAAGTCTTGATTAATATAGAATGCAGTATTTTCAGTGTAGTCTTTCGGGGTAAGTGCAACTGGTTCCATAAACAGTACCTGCTTCTTTATCTTTGGAAAAGCTACCAACGACCACAAAGTTCTTCTCAGTTCAGGGTCTAATAAAAAAAATAAATTATAACATTAGTAATTTATAAATTATAACATTAGTAATTTATAAATTATAAATTATAACATTAATAATCACACCTATTAACTAAAGCTCAGAGCACTACACTGCACTTCGTTTTCCATGCAAAAATAGTTGCCTTTATTAGTCAATCCACTGCTTATCTTGAATTGTTTAGAAGGTAAAACTAGATGACCTATTCTCCGACCAAAAATCTCACATTGTACTACATGTCTGACGAATTTGTTTGTGAGACACAATTTTTAATGGATGTACTCTCAGAAATTGAGAAAAATTTATTTAAAAAAGACGAAGACCTGTTTAATGTTTAAATTATCTATCGAAAGAAAAACAAATTCAATCTTGAAACACAAAATCTGCTTCACATTTGAATCTATAACTGTTAAAACAATATAAATAACACATTTTTCGAAAAATTGGATATCGTGTTAAAAAAAGTAAAGGCTTGATTTTTGCAGCACTTCTTTTTTTTATTTAGTCATCTTTGCATTTGAAGTCATAAAAATTTTGTTTTATTATTTTATAATAAGCCTTTGTAACCGTATCAGCAAAATAATTTCGCCCTTTAACTGAACGCCGTACAACTTAGTAACATCCTTTTGTTGATTTATAACAAATCATTAGCCAGCAAACTAATTGACTAAGAAAACCCACCTTATTTTCTGGGATATTGGGCCGAAAAAAAACTGCAAATCTTACACTTAGGTTTATTACTTAACTTTTCAACGAATGATATATAAGCACCATCTAACTTACTTTTGACTTCAATTTATCTGTCCCATCTAGTTGCATAAACGTTATCAGAAATTTGTTTATACACACTCGTTTGTATGCATATAAATGCGCAGGCATAAGTGATTCTTATTCTTTTGTAAACGACAACAACATAACTAATTTCTTTTTTCCCCCTAACCCACCCAGGTGGTGACTCAAAGTAACCGTATTACAAAAGTGCTAACTATTTTTACACGTTTTATTAACTCGTCGGGTCGCATATGTAACGAATCTTCGAAGTCAAATTTAACCCACTTCCCGGTTTCTGATCAAGCTGAAATTTTGCATGCATGTTTCATTTGCGTGACAACGCATTGTTAGCTATGTGACGTCATCCTTAAATCGATATGCCGGACTTCCAAAAATGGCGGACAAGCTATTTTTTTATGTAGTACATAAAATGATATGGGTATAAAATGAAAGGATTTTGTAAGAACTATATGAAGGCAAAAGGCTAAAAACGGTATACTAAAAGTTCAAAACTGTTTTAAGACCGTCTTCACTATATTTTGTTGTTGTGGTGCAAAAAATGTTACAATTTTACACTTTTGCAACGATACAAGACCAGTTACACCGGATAATGAATAAGCTTAATATAGTTGTTTAGGTGACCGTGAGACTGCGCGTTTTAGGTTGGAAAATTATGATGGCGGTATGTTTCTTATATTAATGTATTCCTGACTTATTTTTCTATTTCTACGTAGTGTTTCCAAAGAGAAACAAAGTCACCAAGTTTAAATGAGATTCCAATTTGCTATTTGATGTTTTCATATGAAACTCAAGCTCATTAACTCATCACGTTTTCTTCCTTAACACAGTTATGTTGGTCTTTTCGATTTTTTGCGTCACAAAGTGCAGACGTCACACCAGCAAAGGCGAAACAAACAGGATGATGTTGTCGTACCTTATGTAATCCACGCAACATGGTTGAAGTTTGGGGGATAACAAATACAAATAACAGATAACAAATACAAAACAATACCTGTTTCCTATAATTGAATATCGAATATAGTCAGTTTAAAACCAATTATCTCATGAACGGTTGATCGCAAATTGATGTGGAATTTGTGGCGTTGAATTTGCTGTAGCAATACTTTCAAGTTATATTTGATTTCATATATGGTAAAAGTCAACAATTTCAAAAAAAATAAATCGGAACATAAAAAAGCGAAAAAGAAAAATCCCAAAAAATGAGGAAATTCTTTTGGGCAGTTTTGAAGAATCGTTGCGGCGACTAAAACAGTTTAAACCCACATAGCTGCATTTACGGTGGTCCGGTCGTTATGGTTCAACTTAGGAAATTGTGGGAACATAGCCCTATTTTAGAGCCAAATTTCAAAAAATAGGTGCTCAAAAGGAGCAATTTACATTAACATGAGGCTTTAACTGAGCTGTTTTCTTGTTAACTAAAAATAAATCATCAACTTAATTTCATGTTTTGTGTTAAAATTTATAATTTGTAAAGGTTTTCAAATCCTGGAGTTGACATGGTCATGAACAATTTCAGTGCTACGGTCTTTGCACTGAAATTGTTCATGATTATGGTCGCTTATTAATGCAACGCAAAAAATTTACTACTCTGAGGCGAATTGTTTCTAGTTAAATCTAAATAACGCGACAAAATTATGTTTATCCATACCCGAAATGATGAATTCAATATTTCTTGCAACTAGTCTCACCTGGTAATTCTGTGGCTAATCTTAAGTTTTCATATGAGATCTTGTCGCTAGGCCTTTGGTTCCAAGCGAATAATACTGCCATTTGAAATGTTGTCACATCCAAATCATATCTGCCAACGTTATTTATAAACGTAATAGTTCCGTTACTCATATGGTGATACCATTGAAGTTTTCGACCAGAATGTTTTTTCTTGTAAAATTCTTCAACATCAGGTATGTAATCCTCTAATTCCAAAGGCAGACTAACTGAAACTCGATCAGAGCACCTAGCCCAGGCTCCTGCATTTAAAATTTTTATGTTAATAGCATCATGACGTGCTGTTGACATTCGAAATTGTGTGTTAAGGTCTTCGCTTACCTAAGAAAGAAGAAAATCTAAATTATGGCAATTATATGTTTAAGAAATTTTAGGGTTCCAGATTTGAAATTTTTTTTGCGATAACAACGAAATATATATTCAGATTTGCAAATAATGTAGATTTTATTACTTACTTACTACTAAAATGTTTTTTGGCCCTTATTGCGATTGTCAATTTTGCATTGGCATACAATTCGTATTGAAAGAACAAATTTTCGTATTTAAAAGAACAAAGGAGGAAGCTTCGGTGTTTTTTTTTACACTGTGTTTATCGACGAGCACTTTGTAGATGCAGAACTTTTGAATTGATGGATGAGATTGTTGATGCAGGAACGCGGAACAGATATTGCATAGATCGAAAATATTCGCCGGCAGCTAAATATTGTAGTCAACAGAAGCCGCTCAGCCACTAAATTGCTCAAGCACATATTTATTTCTTGCTTTTGGATATGTGGACTCACCAAAGCTTGAAGATTCTTGAATTGCTTGCTCATAGTTCTCAATTCGACAAGCAATTTAGCATAAGATCAATCTTGCTGACGACGGGCAACTCAATCTTTCGTCCAAACATGCCGAAGTTTTAGTGGCAATTCATCCTTTTTGCGGCTTCCCAATACGTACGTAGCCTAAGCAATCGGTAGTTATTTTTTCCATTTATTACTAAATTATTATTTTAAAAATTCTCAACATTAAAATGAAAAAAGCAATTTTTAATTCTAACAATGTTTGGCAAACCATCTGACAATAACGGTCATCATCATTTGTAAGTTATTGTCAGAACACTGATCTTGGTCGCAGCTATCGATTACGAATGATCGGAACACATCGGCTGTCAAATCGACAATCATCGATTGTATTCGATGTATTAATAATCCCTCACTTGATGATCGACTATAGTAGATTGCAAGACGAAAGTCGAGTCAGCTTTGAATTCGAAGACAATACCAATACAAGTAATACACCCAGTTTTAAAAAAAGTAAACAAACCTGCTTCGATTTATGTTCAAGGCGTTGAATCGATTAAAACACTGATCAGGGCACTCAATGAAATAGCCGGGCGGAAATATAAATTAAAAGTGCTAGAAAATAATGAGGTACAAATACAAATACAATACATTGACTCCACTTACTACCGGGTTACAATAAAAATGTTACAGAGCAATAAGACAAAATATTATGCATTCAAAAAAGTAAGATCGTCCTTCTTCGACTGTGTCTGCATCACTCAGCAGGCACAGCAGACATAAAGAACGAACTAGAACAAAAAGGGCGCAAAGTCGTAAACATACACAATATACTACAAAGAGGTGCTGCTTCCTTCTACTCCTCTCCTCTCTCTTCCCCTAGGGCTAGATCAAAGTGTTACACGAGCCGTGCCGATGATCAGCCTGGGGTCTCAGACGATTGCCGTGTTACGTGATGAGACCCCTGACTAGGGGCCCACCTTAACAAAGGCCTAATCGCGATTGTAGTATCCGAAGGACCTGGCGAACTACGGATCGCTAATAGCCGAAAAGCCGAAGCTGCGTATTGCACATCTCTGCGCAGTGGATCCACCATTTCCCCGTTACTCGTGGGACCAATTCATGAATCCTACCAAAAAACAAAAACCAAAACCAAAACCAAAACTAAAACAAAACACTGGTTGAGGTTCATGGTCCGGGGGTCCATCCTCAGGTGTTGAACCATCGTTTAGGGGTACCTCCTCCGGTATCCCAACAGGTAGCACTGAATTTGAGTTGTCGGCTGCTAGCTCGTCTGGTATTGTCAGGGCTGGTCCATCCAACAACGTCAAGCCTGGCCCTGTTAGTACCGCCAGGGGTGGTTCCTCCAGCAGTACCAATCCTTCCATTGGTCACCTTAGACGCACCAAACCCACGTTAAGCCCTAGTGCCCTCTCTACGTCCCAAAAGCCTTAGGGTATCACCGGTGGGGAAGTGTCTAATCTCAGGCTCTCAAAGAAGGGGTACTAGAAAAGGCTGCACGCCCTTCGCGTAATCGATATGTGTGGATCGACACCTGTCATGTGATGATAGGAAAACACTGAAGTGTTCAAAAGGACTTCACGTCCAAACGCCGCGTCGGCGTCCTCCTCACCGACCATGCCAAAAAGGCCGAGAACCGGCGACAGTGGACCAAATATATCCTATAGGGATAAAGCGAGGGGCAGCCTCGTGAATGCAGTGGTTGATAAAAACAATCCCAACGAGGAGCATGGCGGTCCTGCCCCTGTGAGCTTTAACGCTGGATGGGACTCGAAAAACGTCAAGCTCGTATATTTTACCGATCTCTGTAAGCTTGCTATAAGCAAGCTCAAAGCTTCCTAGTGCCTAGGGACCGAGGGATCCCTAACAGGTCCAGGTCTCATGCCTGGTTCCCTGTAAGTTCATCGGACTCAAACACAACATTGAGGGTTATTAGGCTCTGGAATCCTAATCTCCCAACCAAAAACTGGAGAATTGCAAAAATCGACGAGCCTAAGGGCGAATTCATGTCGGTCTTGTTGTTAATCAACAGGAAAACCGTCAAACCGTTTGCAGAATTCAACGCCGCGATTCATCACGGTTTCGGTCAGGTAAGCGTAAGGGTTTACAGGCCGGGACGACGGCATCGGTCCCTTCAATCTATGCTATGGCGAGCTCAGTTCCGTCAAACCCGGCTGAGAAAGGGGAAGTCCGTTCCTCGCGAAGCCCCTCCACCTGCCCCTCCGTTCAAACTGGGGTTTTTCCAGTCACTGCTACGGCGGTTCCAATGGAGGTAAAGGTGGGGGAGGATGGTCCCAACCGATCCTCACCGAACCGGGACATTCTGAATCTTGAGGGTGATGACTTTGGGCTGTCTGATTTAGAATTTCGTCTTAGCTACACAAGTTAAAAAATAAAATGCAAGCGAAGTTTGCATTACTGTACTACTTGTGGAGAGGTCCTTCGGCTATTTCAAAGCTTTCCTGAGGAACAATCGTAAATGTTTTTGCCATAAAATTCATATAGCTGTAGTTTTTTTCTGCTTAAAACCCTTTTTCAGAGATTTGTTTTCCCTTTTTTTGTATTTTAAGGGCAACAAAATCCGTCAAAATCTTGTCAAAATCTATGACCTTCAGGGTCGAGCAATCCCATGCATGTCAGTTTTAAATATCTAATTTCTTTAAAAGAATATGTGTACAACTAGCGCCCTTTCTTTTTGCTGCAAACCAACATTAATGCGACTGTTTAGTTTTCTATTAGCTGCGTAACTCGGTCGTTTTAAATTACGAAATTGGTTTGATTGTATACACATCTTTTAACATTTTTTTAACGTTACTCCAGCTACTATGAAGAATTCAACTCAACAAACAACAATTCATTTTTTAGTTTACCTTAATGTCCTGAAACATTCTCGCGAGTCTGTTCACATAATCTGCAGGCATGCCTACTTCACGAAGCCATTCAACAATGTCCTCTTCTTTTTCACTATCCGCACTGGTTCCAAGTATTAATCTAAAATATACAAACAATTTAGTTAGAAACAAAAATCTCAAAATGGTCAAAATCAGAAGAATCACACACAATCAAATACCATAAAAAATGTATTAACCATTTCTTTGGTTTTATACCAAAACCTTACTTTGCCCGCACCAACTCAAAATGTTTACCGCACATTTCTTTAAAATAAAATAAATACAGAAACAACAAAGAAATCGGGTTGATGGTTTTGAAAAGTTGCTAGATGTCGGATTTTCGTTCATTATTTTTTAGTATTACCCTTGCTGGATCGATTGAACGTTAAATTGCACAATGTGCTTACTTTGCGGTTTACGAAACAGTATTGATTTGACAGTTTTAAAGATGGCAACACTAAACTTTCTCCGTTTTGCTAACGAGTACGGTGAAAGCATCAGACAAGTCCGAATTAAAAATATATAAAGCGCATAAAAAAATGGCTATTTCTATTTCTGATTATTATAGTGCTAGCTATTTCTGATCATTATAGTGCTATCATATTAAACCAATCTTATATGGAATATAGATTGCCGAAATTTCCTTTTTTTTGTATTTACTCCACCTCATCTTATGGTGTTGTCCCTTTTAAAGTGGCATCCAATACTAATCTGCCCATAATCTCATAAAGGACTTGTGTACAACATTTTTGATTTGTGCAGCCGGGTTTTGATTTTTTAAACGGTTTTTCTGTAAGTAACTTGGTTTTACAAATCCAAATTTTCTTCAATTCGAGCAGTGTTGGCCCAAATTTAATCTGATTAATGATTAAAAATCATAATCATAATTAAATTAAATTACTTTTTTAATCATGATTAATTTATTCAAATTAATCAATTGATTAAAAAAATTAAGTGATTAATGCCAACACTAAATTCGAAAATGCAAAGGTAATTTTCTGTTATAAGCAGTTTTTCATACAACAACGTCGTGAAGGATTTTCGATTTGTAAGTTTCGCTCGTGATACAAAACAAGATGGGTAAGTTTCAAGAAGGAAAATTCGTCTTATTTTATTTTCTGACAAATGAAAAGGGTCCAAAGTGTGCAGTCTGCAACCCATTTTACCCTATTTGACAGCGTGATTTACGAATTTTCAGTTTTCAGTTTTAGTGGGGCCACAAATCCATTTATTAGCTTAAGCAAGCCAAAAAAAACTGAATCTACCTTAAAAGCTAACAAAAAAAACTTAACCTAAGAATTTGGGGTAGGGCAAGGGAGACAACGTAGACGGGCATTAAGGTTAGTGGGATTTATGCCAAAATCAAAGCTGGGACTGAACGTAGACTTACGCAGCATGCGGGAAATGGGTTCGTTTGAGCCTTAGAAGGCATGATCGGGATAGGTAGAAAAGGCGAGGGGTTCGTGTGGTCCGAGGGTTGGTGTTAATATGGATGGAGTTAATAATGGTTGAGCAATCGATGACGCCATTAAGGAGATGGAGAATGAAGAGGAACTCAGCGACTTTTCTGCGGTCTTTAAAAGTTGTCAGGTTAATGAGTTTGAGGCGGTCGAGGTAAGGGGGGAGTATTGCGGGTTTGAGCCAAGAGAGACCTCGAATTAGAGACACGAAAGTGGTGTAAAGTGACCTGTTGACGTACGGACCAGTAAACTCTTTAGACCACCGTTTCACAAAACCGAGGATTGAGTACACTTTGTGAACTATATGGTCAATGTAAGTTCGAAAGTTGAGTTCACCATCACATTCTACACCCAAATCGCGAATTGAGTCAACACGAGAAATTGGCGTGGTGTGAAGTTACCCTCTTGCGGAGGGATAAATTGGATTTGGATAAATTCAGCTCCAGGGATTTTTTTTTCACCAGAAATTATTTTGAGGTTATTTTAATTTCTATATCCGAGTTGCGGGTGCTGTGGCTTAATCGTTAGTGCGTCGGACTGTTAAGCGAGAGTTCCCGGGTTCGAATACAGCTCGGGGAAAAAAACACCACAAACAATTTTCACGGCCCCACCTCCAGAGAACGACTGACCATCCTCCTGGAGTACTTCTGTCACGGAAAGCTTTCGCAACTCGCCGTTCGGAACCGGCAATAAACTGTAGGTGCTCTTCACATGTGTCAAATTAAAACGCGCACAACACAGTGGAGGTGCGAAAAGTTAGGCTCTGGCCCTTCGTGGGCTGTTACGCCACTAATGATGATGATGATATCCGAGTTGCGGTAAGCGATTTAGTGTTTTCCTTTATAACTCGAAAATACGAAAAATGTAGATGGGGCCCTTCCGAGATTATGGGCAGTATTGTACTTACATTGTATTTAAAATACCAAAATATAATAATAAATATAATAATTTAAAATATAGTTGTTGGCATAAACAACTTTTAACTTAGAATTGCTATCAGACATTCAATCGTGCCAAAGATATTAGAGTCTAACACAGATATTGTGAAATTGAGATAGTTTTCTTTAAAGCTTAGTCTATTTTAATACTACAAAGTTGAAATCACTATATCGATAAAACATCACATTAAAACATACCGTCTCCTTTCTGCGATAAGCACTTATCTACAAAACATCAATTTTTCAGCAAATAAAAACGAATGGTATACCTCCATTTAGCCAAATACTCAAACTTTAAGTTTTTTTTGATTTGTATTTCACATTGGTAATTGATTAACGATTTGCATTTTTGTTTGAATATACAGTAAAACCTACCAAATTGGACCACCCTCGGGACCGGTCCAATTATAGAGGTTCATTCTAAATTGGACCGGTCCACTTACAAAGGTTTTTTTTTTCCTGAGAAACAAGCAACTTTGATCAGCTCGCTGTACAAAATTCAAATTGTTTCATTTGGCGCCTAAGAAAATCCTAAACAAAATAAAAATAAGCTGCTTATCATGTCATGCTTACGGATAAACCGTCACAAAATATTTTCTAGGTTTTCGTTGAAGTTCAGCATGAATGCAGTACGAGGAAAAAGAATTAACTTAAAAATATGTTTGTTGTTGTATTTGACCATTAGTTCTTGGCCTGCATCTTTCGGTAGAGATTCCCAGTATCGTTACATAAGAAACTCAATTTCATGAAAAATGTAGATACCTGATTATCGCAGAAAGGGCATCGAGAAAGGGGATTTGAACTAGTATACTATGAATGCAAAACACTATACCTTCTTGTAAGATGTACTTTATGATATCTCATAAAAACATCCTTATTATTTACGTATTTTAAAACCAGCAATACATCTCTTAATCTTCTGTCAATCTGTTCCGTTGTTAATCGTTTGCTTAGTGGGGTACGTCTCAGCAACATATCACAATAATTAGCAAGGAGCTCTGGACATTTACTTTCAGGTGCAGTATGTTTAACCCCTCTATTGCAAATGTTGGTAGGTAGATCCAGCTAAAACACCAATAAGATGCATATACATATTTAACAACAAAAATAAATAATAAATTTACCTTGAAAACACTTATGTCATTTACAACAGTTTTAAATGCTTTATCTCGAGAAGTTAAAAATCTTGGATCATCGTTAAATGCTTTTTTTACTAAGGCACTGAACTTTTTAAAAAGTTCAAGAAGTCGCTCAACGTATTTCTCTGAGTCCTGAGTAATTACGTCTGAAACTGACAGCATGTCTGCTAATCCAGCAGATACTATATGTGTTTCCAAATCTTTAAGCATAGGTTCTACTCCATTTTGAACCCGATCAAGTAATCGAAACATTAAATTTAATTTGTCAATCTCATAACTCTTGATAAGGGAAGAACATTCGGCCAATATAGTGTTCAAATGGTCACCAATTAGGACTTTTATGCAACACTGCGAAAGAATATGAAAACTGCTGGGTTCTAAGTATCGTTTCGCTCGTATTTCCTCTTCGCGAATTTTAGCATCGGCATATTTCATAAACACCTGCACACCATTTTTTCGTTGTTGTTCACTTGCATTTATATTATAAAAACTAGTTGTAGCTTTTAAGTAAGCTGCTTCAAAATTATCTCTATATATTTCGAGTTTATCTTCAGGATTTGAACACAAGTTAACGTAGCTTTCGCGAACTCCAATTACTAACTGACAGTCGTATGCATCTCCATTTCGTTCTGCATGGACGATTTTCATTGCGGATTCTTGTAAGTGATCCTTTATATCCTTGAATATGTTTTTATTCCATGAGTCAAGCATTAGTTTTCTTACTACACTCTCTTCACTACAATTTTTCTTCTGATTGATTGTTGTAGGATTATTTGCAGGTAAAGACCTGCCCTGCAAAGTTATCTCCAACTGCCTAAACGGCAAAGGTAGATAACTACTTTGTGTGAAAAATTTTCTCCATTCTATTATATATGTCATCAATAGAGCCTGTTCGCCGCTCTGTGCTTGAACTCTTTTTTGAGCATGTTCTATAAAGTCTACAACATCGCTCTTAAGACATTCATATATTTTTGCTGCGCCCTTGTCGTCCCATAGGCAAACTAAGTGAACACCATAGAATAAATCTTGCCATTCTGCTTGAGATACAGCTTCTTGTTTAAGCAATTTTAATACAATGCACCGCATTTGTGGCCACACTTCCTCAAAGGTCCTTTGACCTCTGCCCTATAAAACACAAAAACAAAATAAATAACTAGGCTAAACTTTTTCAGTCATTCTAAACATACTTTTAACATTATTTAAGACTACAGTTTTGGATACACAAGCTTAAACAAATTCTAGTTTTCCAACATTGCATTCAACTTCAGTAATGATAAATTCAGAAATTACTAAGAACAACGAATTCAATATTCCAGTTGGAAAATCGCTCGTCATCAATGACACTGGAATCCGAACTTTGTAATCAGAAAGAACGGCCGAAACCAGAAATAAAGGAAACGACATATTTATCGCCTTCCCTCTTTGCCCCTGAGATTTTTTTGACAGTTGTTGTTTTTTTTTAATTTGTCTCTTGTCTGTGAATACATGTGAAGCAACTGCTCATCTTCTTCCGAGAATTGCGTCAATTTATTTGAATTTGAAAATTTGTGCTATAACTGTTCCCATGCACATGTTCATTGTAAAAATTAGTGTTTTATTAATATTCATGACAAATGCCCGAAATAAGATGTGTTTTACTGCGCTTTTATTTGAATGAAAATCTTAAAGCCCAAATGGCAACGCATTCTTATTTACTCATATAATCGTCTTTCCGCATTCAAATTTCGTTTCTAAATAAAACAAATTATACATACATCTGTCAAACGCCCGAGCGAGTAGAAAGTAGAGCTACTCGGTCGGGCTTACGATATTACGATCTGCGAAGTTGCAACGCCCGACGCGCTATTTCGATTTGTACAATGCTTTTACGTGTATTCTACTTCAAATGTCAAAGTCAGACCGACCGAACGCGCCGTTGCGATTTGTGACATTAGCTCATTTGTGACATTAGCACCAAGCTGAAAAGCAAACTGTCCCCTCACTTATGGGCGACAGTGTATGTGATTTTAATGAAATTGATTACCTTAAGAGTTTCATTATTAAATGTTTTTCTTTATTTTTTTTTATTAAATTATACTGTCACAAAGGTCTGTTTGCAGAATATGTAGGAATCGCAAAGTAAAAACTTAAATGTTTTATTAAGTTTTATTTCTCTAATACTATCTTTAGTTTTTTATAGTTATTCAATATCTTTTTATTATCAATCGAACATTTTTTTTTTTCTAAAAAAAAAATTTGAGCTAAATTTTGCATGAAAAAGTTTTCCGTAAAGTTGTTTTAGACAATAAAAAAAATGATTTTATATATGTAGGTATTAAGATTCAGTCCTTTTTATTCCCAGCTTTAGCACTATAATGCATTTTTTTTTTATAAATATTTCAAATGTATAAAATGTCATTTAAAGCTATTATTTTAGATGTACATTTTGTTCTATCCATTTATAAAGTGATGACTGGGACCTTGCTACCCATTCCACATTAGATGCAACAGTACGCAATGTCATTTTAAGTATCGGCAGTCCTGGACCAATGCCAAAGCGGTATACCAGTGATTTCAACTAAAAAAAAACAAAAAATTAATTAGACTAAAAAAATTTAATCGAAAATCAAACAAAAATATTAAGTTAACATGCCGCATGTCACATACAAGACATTTGATGGCTGGTGAAATGGTTTATTACCTTCAGACCATTAAAGTATTATACATGACTGGCTTATCATGAGGTTTGCAAAAAGGATATACATTTTTATATTCCTTTGCTTTGACTCGGCGTGATAGGCCATGGATGGTCGGAGCCAGGATTTTTTGAGTAGAACACAAATGAAATACCGCCATTTAGAATCCACTCTGGTGTCTTCACAAAATATAGAGGAAAATAGCGGACTAGTTGTTTTTAATGCACATAGTTTAAAAGAATAAAAAACACGCATTAATCACGCACTAAAAAACGAAAAATAATCTTATTCCTCTTTTATGTCCAATGACAAAATCAAAAAGCGTGGAGCACATTTTATTTGTGCTTTCAATGCGTAATATGCTACATAAGAGATGTGAGCAGATTAATTGTCGGTTTTTATTGTGCGATTAAAGCGTTTTTTTAAGTTTCTTAAACTATTATTTTTCAAAACAACTTTACTGCCGCATCAACAACTGCGTCGATTTTAGTCGTTATAGCCGATATTTCTTTCTAAAAGAAATTGACAAATTGGCCTTTATAACCGATATTACTTTTTTAGCGATGTCGTTATAAGCGATTTGTTATTCATATTTGTGTTAGATAGACCTCATCCATGACCTAAGAAATCAGTCGTTACAACCAATATGGCGTTATAAATGATGTAGTTATAAGTGATATAGACTGTATAAGATCTGTGACACTCTGACTTAAAAAAAAATTAATTTAATTAAAAAAAAAGAAATTTAAGAAATAAATTTAATTAGCTTAGTTTACATTAATTAAACAAATATAAAATATTTACCTCATCGTAGTCAAAGTTTGTAGCTCCATATTGTGTAATAATTGAAATTACTTTAGCAAAGCTCATTGTTCCTGCGCCTAATCTAGATTGGAGTTCAAACCAGTTAGCTTGTAAGAACCGACAGGCAATAGCTCCACCCACAGGAGTTCCAGCTATTGATTTGAGTACTTCAACTACTTCTGTAGTGGGTAGCATTGTGATATGTGAAAGAAGACGATTTTGAAGCCATACATCTTTTGTGCTGCCAAGAGCTCTAACTAACTGCATGCGTTCAGTATAATTTCCTGGTGTCTGCTGCAGTGCCAGAAATTTTTCCCAGCAATATTGCCAATAAATGTATTCACCGGATAAAATCGCGCCAGTATAAATAGCCTACAAAAAGTACTAATGTTTAAAAAATATACAAAATATGGTTCAGAGCTAAGAAATTAATCAAACGCTAGTTAAATATGTGAAGAACAAAGTATGGTATCAATCGATACCCAATGACCTTTTTATCTCATTTTGACGCTAGCCTTTCTCTTATAGTCACATAAATTGCGAACACAAAACAAGCATATAAGAATGATAGAATACGTGAAGACGTGGGCACCGTTAATGGTTAGTGCGTCGGACTGTTAAGCGAGAGTACCCGGGTTCGAGTACAGCTCGGGGAAAACAACACCACAAACAATTTTCATAGCCCCACCTCTGTCACGGAAAGCTTTCGCACCGTTCGGAACCGGCAATAAACTGTATGTTATGTTAATGTTAATTATGTTATGAGTTGAGAAATGCATAACTGTACAAGCCGTCATACTTAATAACAATCAAAAAAAAAATTCTTAAACTTTTTTTTATTTGATTCTCTTAATTTTACATAATGAAAAGCAAAATTGGAGCATGGTGCGTGCAGTAAAGGGCTAAGAAAATGAGGAAAAAAAATTAAGCTTCGTAATTTGTCTTGGTCACCCGCGACAATCAAAAACGCCAGTCTTCTTCTTTTTGTTCTAAAAGTTGCACACCCCGATCATGAATTTAGCGAGCTAATTGTAGCTAATTGTAAGTGTACATAGAAATGGAGTAGAGATTCGGCAGTAAAAATTTAGCGTACATATGCTGCGTGAGGCTTTAAGCATTATGTAATGTTTTTTTATTTTTTAAGTTAATTAATCTGTTTACCTCTCTCAAGTTTGAAGGAATTGGTTCGTTTGTGTTGTTATGAAATTGGTTAAATATTTGTTTTGATTTTGAAATCATATCTCCATCCTCCCACAGTATCAGTGCCAGTATAACTCCAGGCCGCAACATTCTGAAATTGTAGCTTTGCATTATTTCATATATCTTCAGTATGAATTTATGTATACTTACTTTGTTTCAACATCACCGTTATCATTTAAACCTATTTTATCGATAATTGATGTTAGCTGAATTTTAACAAATTCGGATAGCATAAGGAAACATTCAGAATACTTGAGTATTCTACGCCATTTTTCTAAGTGCCTTAGTGCTAGAGTTAATGGTCCCCATTTCGTTTCGCTAGGGAGGTATGAAATCATATTCATAACAATTTCGCAGGAGATCAAGTTTGCATGGCAAAGTGTAAATCCATCCGACAGTAAGCCAACACGATCCTAGAAATATTATGCAGACATAATAATAAAAAGTTGAACAAATTTTAGGAGATATTCTAACTTAATACGTTCTGGTCACCATCTTTGCGTTTTTAAAGAATGTTATGGAAGTTTCATCACAATAAAGAGCCTTAATACCCTTCATTAGCGGGGTGCACACCTTACAATTTGCTTGATGATATGTTTGATGGGGACAAATTGTAGAGTGTGAACGCTCTTTCAATTTGTCATCAAATTTATCGTAGTTAATTTTTCGACTTTTTCGAATGCTTGATGATAAATGGTAAGGTGTAAGCAGCTGTTGTACAGCTTTAGAGCGTTTTTTCATTTTTGGTTTGACTGCAGAGAGTGAACATCAAGCTTGAGCGGAAGGAATAATCAGAAAAATTTTTTTGTGCTGATTGAGAAGTATGGAAATACATCTTTCAATGTTGTATTTTGTGTTTTTCCTCATTTTCAAGTATTTCATTATTAATTAAAACCACAACAAGTCATGTAAAATGACGTCTGTCAAGCAGTTGTATAGTATGAGCGCAAGGAATTAATTTTGATCGTCAAGCATTTGATGATAATTTTGATGATCAAGCAAATTGTAAGGTGTGAACCCCGCTAATGATTTGAATATTGAAAAAAAAAATGCCAAAAATGAATTTAAACTAAAAATAAAAAGTAACGAAAAGAGCTCTTTTTATCATTATTCATTGATTGAGAATAACATGTGAAAAAAATCATAAATTTGAATTCAACAACAGTTTAAAACAACAGAACTCCAACTATATGGGTTTTGTTGAGCTAGTAACTATATGGGTTTTGTTGAGCTAGTAAATATATGGGTTTTGTTGAGCTCACTATACTTAAAAAAATTAAAAGCCAAGCCGTGTGTTAGCTACTTTCGAGCTACAAACAATGACAGTTAGTTAGCTAAAAAATATTAAAATAAATTGAATCAAAATTAATTAATAAAAAAATTACCTCTGCGCTAAATTGCTCATGATCCTTTTTCAGCTCTTCAACTAAGTTCAGCCAATTTTCTTGATAGTATATAACTCTATAAAATCCCGTCTGTCCAGAATTAAATTTTATCCATGTTATTTTATCTGGTACTTGAAAGGAAACTAAACGAAGAATATTTTTATTGATCAGTATGTTCGAGACTAACATAAATTTAAGCTTATAATAAGAAAATGGTAAGTAAAATATATTCTGGTAATCAATCTGTCACCGCAAAGATCTATTCTTGGTCGTACCTTTATTAGACTTAATGTCAATTATTTGTCTACGTTATTTAATATTGCCAAATTCACATGCATGTTGATAAGATCCAACGACTTTCAAGCTGCCCAACGTCCGAAATTAATAAAATACAATAAGTTTGCTAAATAAAGATCTTATTAGGGTCATTACAACTGTTGTAGTACAGCACGATTCACGTTTTAATCCCAACAAGTCAAAAGTGATGGTCTCATATTGCAGAGTTTTTAATCTCACTAGTCTCCCATCTGTTTTACTGAACTAATAACTCATAGAGTGGGTTGCTTCTGCTAAGAATCGTATACTTATACCATAAATGAGCCAAGCTTACAATAGCCTTGAATTATGGTTAAGATTGTTCAACAAAGACACTATTGACTTGTGTCGGAACGTTAATTTTTGTAGGTGGTCAGTAATTCGACTAAGTTTAAACATAACGTTTTTTTTCTTTTTGGCCAATAGATTCAATAAATATATTATAAACTAGCTGCACCTGCGACTTCATCCACCTTGTATGTATACAATTTACAACTAAAAATATATTTCTGACCAATATCTGTATTTAAAGAGCTTCTTAGTATATTGCTTATGATAGGAGTTATTAGGAGTCTGTGGTAGCGCTTTGAAAAAACGACTACTGCTTTTGCTTACATTCCAAATTTAGATCTCTTTTTATGCGGCAACTACAACTCCATCTACTCTTTGCGTGAATCGTCTAATCGTTTCTTATTCATTTTATTTAACCAACAACAAATCCCTAGAAAACTCCTGATCCTATAATCCCTTTCTGCTTCAGGAAAAAAATAAGTTAAGGAAATTAACAAGATGGCTTCACTAAAATTCTTCTCATCGTTTCGAGTAAAACTATAAGAAAGAATGTCCTTTTCTATTTGCTGATCGTAACAGCCGTCTGAAAATGCTCTGGTGGCCCGCATCAAAACACATCGAGCAATCACTTTTTAAAGGGAAATTTTTTGCAAATCGAAAAATGATACTGATCTCGAAAAATGTTACTGAAAATCCAATTAAACTTCCATAACATTTTGTGCTTCTTTCTCCGAGATCTACATAACGGTGTTTTCAGATCTACAAAATTCGAATAGTGTTGATTTGAGGTTTTTGGGTTACTACTCGAAAACTATTTAAGCCAGAATGCTTAAACCAGTTTGAAAGTAAAGATTACAGGGATGTGGCTTTTTCCTAAACTTAATAATTTGATAACGGGACTTTTGACTAAAAAGTTAAAATAAAACCTGTATTTTAATTTAAATGATCTATCGAAAGATATATCACTTGATTAGTTAAAATAAAAAAAAATAAAAAAATGATTGGTAGTACTAACTTTTTCGCTAGTTGTTTTCAAATATTTTTTGGACTCCTTACTGCGCAATTGAAACACATCTTTTGCAGAAATTTCAGTTCTTAATTCTAAGTGGTTCTCCAGGTACGAAGGTTAAAGCTTAAAGACGAACGCACAGACATTTTTTTGAATCTGCGTTCCGCTTCCTTTCTCATGCCACCCATATCGACCATTAAAGTTAATAAAAGTTTTTCGGGCGTTAGTATCAACACTAACTTTTTTTTTTAATGTACGACTAATGCTGAAAAAAATAACTTGCGGTTTATTTCTGAGTTGACTAGATACATCTCCTGACAAAATTTCATTAGTTAAATATATATATTAATGTAAGAAGGCTAGGCATGTATCTGCATATCAACATATGTATAAGTTAACCTAAACAGCAACTAAACCAATGTCAGACCAGAGGGTGGCGATGAAACATAACGCCACACATATGGTGTCGGCATCGTATTAATCCACACCACAACCGAATGAACCACGAAAGAGAACACCACGCATAAGGGGCGGAGTCTGCAGACGAAGGGCCAGCGTGGTTAATAAGTTTCTTTAGTTTAGTTTTAAGTCCAGTTTCTGTTGAACTAAAAAACAAAAGACTCGTCTCGCCAGCCCAACGGAAAAAGGGGAACAAATAAATTAGGGGAGAGTGGAGCAAATTTGAAAGCGGGGCACATTTGAATACGAGTTATAAAATTTGAATTTACCACTTCTTTTTAAAAGTATTATTATTATTGTTTATTAACACGGAATAAATTACATGCTAACAATATTTTTATGAGCACAAGCTTCAAGGCCCTCGACTCGCCTTAGAGTACGGATTTTACAATTTTAGATCTAACAAGGTTATAAGCTAATTAGCTAAATTTAAATTAACTGAAAATAAACTGTTTTTTTTTTAATATGTTGTATATATTGTCTTTTAGATAGTTTCTAGAAAAAAATGAAGAAAGGTAGCAGGTGCCAAGTGTATGTTCTATGTTTAGGATATTATCATTACAGATGGTGCACCTTGGTGGTGACCCCTTTCTCAGTAAATGCTGATGTGTTGCTGTCGAGTGCCCTAGCCGAAGTCGGAGGAAATTAGTTGCTGTAGCCTAAGAAGCCGAAGCTGGATAGATGGCAGTGAATTTTTGGGGGTTGATCCTTTGTGAATAAGGGTGGATGTAGTGTTCCCAGGCTGTATGTAGTCTTTTTTTTTTATCACAAGTTGAATGTCTCGTTTGCTGAAGGTCTCGAAGAGATAAGTGGGCAAAATTGGCAGCTTGGTCTGCTGCTTTGCCGAGTATCCCAGCATGACCAGGAATCCACATCAATTTTATGTGGTTATTCTGGTTTAAAGCTAAGATGTCTCGGAGGTGTCTTTTCGATTCGCTTTTGTTACTTAAGTTTTAGGTCGCTTTTAGTACTGAGAACCTATCTGAGCAAACAACAGTGGTAAAGATTGATGCGGTATCCGTCACCATTCCTTGTCTTAGGATAGTACTGTCCTCTTCTATTACTGCGAAGGCCGTAATATGTTGTTTTTGAGTCCTTCGTATAAATGAATTTCCATCCTTTAGAAATTAAGTCCTCTGATATTTTCTGGTATTTGCATTTGCATCGGGACAATGATGGGGTTTTATTATACACTTATACGATACTTATGTATCGATTTATAATATTACTAAAGAACACAATTTATCATATTTTATACGTTCATTTTCCTGGAGTATTTCTGTTATAGAAAACTTTCGCAATTCGCCGTTCGGAAACGGCATTGAACAGTGGATCCCTTTCACATGTGTGTTAAATTACACCGCGCACAATACAGTGGAGGTGCGAAAAAGCGATGCTTTGACCCCTGTTAAAGGGGCTGTTACGCATATTTATTTTATACTCTCATCATAATTAACTTTACTTTTAACATATTATTAACTTAGCTCAAATACAACTATATCATTAAACTTACCTTGCATACTTTTCATCCATAACTGTACTGATGAGTTCATCTTATTTGTAATGTATCTCACTGGAAAAGTCCACTTAACCGAATTTTTTCGGTCTGTGCCATCATTGATTGTATTGTTAATATTGCCAGTGTCATTTACATATTTGACATAGTCTGACTTAAAAGGGCTTTGTGTCAATGTTATGTTATTGCCTATTCTGGTAACATTAATCAACGGAAATCCTTGCTGATTCATCCACAACTTCATCATGTCCTTTATAAAAAGAAAAATATTACTATTTCACAATTTATAAATGTATTTTAAATTTTTATGCAGAGAGCAGCGAAAGTAAAAATTTTCGTGAGGTGAACAAGTAAAGCTAGCAGTTACAGTTTGATTTTTATAAAATTTTATTTATCAGAAAACGAAATCGAAATAAAAAAAATTAGTTCAACTATGTATTTTAATAAAGAAATACAACGTATACAAAATTGAAATAAATGTTTGGCCAAATGGCAAATAGCAGGCAAAATAATAGGCAAACTTTGTATAAGCCAACGATAATATTTGTTTTCTTAAGTTTTATCTTTAATGATTAATTAACTTAGTTTTTAACTAATTATTTTTACAACATTTGTATATATTACCTCAATGTTTACTTGCGGCTTCATTTCCTGGGACTTATTGCAAGCTACCCAGATATTTTTTAGTTCATTTGCTTGAAAGTAGTTTTCTTTCAAGAATACACTAATACATTTTTTGAATTTAGTTTCACCTAACGCTGAATGCAACATCCTAAAAACTGCAACAGTCTACAAGGATAAGAAAAATTGAAAAAAAAAAGTAGGAAGTGTAAAAGTTATCGTAAATTTGTAAAATATAATTTTAAGGTAAATGTAAATATCCGGCCTGAGCGATTACAGAAATAAGCTTTAACTATCTTATCTATTTACTAATTATTACAAACTAGCAACCCGTCCTGGCTTCGCGCAGGAAGCACTGCGTATCTCAACTTTTTTAATATTTTAGTAATGGAATACCAGAAAGTGTTAGTGAATTTAGAAATAATTGGGGGTAATGCACTGCTTCTTCTACATCTAAAACGTTGTCAACTGAATAATAGACTTTTGATGATGAATCACATTTGGCAAGAATTGAATCATTAACTTAATTGACTTGCTTATTTGTCTGCCACAAAATAGCCCTTCCCTCAAACCAAATGAATTATTAGATAACTTTGCAATATCCGAATATACCTTCTCAATCATTTCTAAAATGTTCGGCACCAAAACAAAAGATATTTCTGAAATGTACCTTCCCATTTTTTACTTCAAGATTTTCTGCTCTTATTTGAAGCATATTATTGAAAAGTGATGTGTTGTCTGTTCCGTATGTAACACTTATATTAGTTTGAAGTTACGATTTTTATCTGCAGCCACAAGTATGATTTTTTTAATTAAGCATTGACTTTGCTTTGCTTGCCCGTCAATTTACCAGTATTATTCTACTTGGAAACATTGCAAGCACTTGAAATATCGACACTACAAAATTTTCATCATCATTAGTGGCGTGACAGCCCACGAAGGGCCAGAGTCCAGCTTTTCGCACCTCCCTTGTATTGTACGCGTTATAATTTTGACACATGTGAAGGGGACCTACAGTTTATTGCTGGTTCCGAACGGCGAATTGCGAAAACTTTCCGTGACAGAAGTACTCCAGGAGGATTGCCAGTCGTTCGCTGGAGGTGGGGCCGTGAAAATTGTTTGTGGTGTTTTTTCCCCGAGCTGTATTCGAACCCAGGTACTCTCCTACAAAATTTTAATGGAAGTTTAAAAGCAGAGTTAGTCCGCCATCTAAAAGTGCGGGTTCAATTCCAGACGATACCACAGCAAAAACAGTCTCTCCACCATGCTTATTCTTTGCAAGCAATAGATTTATTGCAAGGTCTTCCCGCTGTCTCCAGTAAAATTCAAAGAAAAAGAAAATGTTCCCCTTGTTATTGTAGACTAATGACATATTTTTTTTCCTTTCCTTTCCATTTTGAAAAGACACTCGTTTTGAATCGCTTCAATAAGTCAGTAATGACCATAGTTTTTTTTTCGCATGTATTCTGCATGGTTTGATGTTATATGGAATGGCAAGGAATTTAAAAATATTTTTAAAGACTTGCCTAAAAGAGACCATTTCTCTACTTTTTCGCCATATTTCGGCGTTCCCCTCAATCTTCCATACAAAAGCCATCCTTTAAGTCGAACTCCCTTAAAGTCGAAAATCCCTCTAACCCGAATACATTCTTTCTAGCTTTGGTCTTTTTTCAATACCTCTAAGTCAAATTTTATTTCTTTGGCAAAAAAAAAGAATGTCCTCTCGCAACTCAAGTACGCACACTCGCATTCTCTGACTCTCCCAATGTGATCATAGACGATGAACACATTTCGCAAACATACATTTCGAGCGAACACGGTCGTTGTTGAGAGCCATCTCTAGTCGCATGGTGCACACACAAACAATTGTCTCTTAATCTGAAGACAGTTAGGTATCTGAGATGCATTCTTGCGCATTTAGCGAGTGTATTGGAAGTTTACTTTAAAGATGTAACATAAAAAGCGCTGCCTGTATAGTTGCAATTGTAAATATTACAGTCCAAAATAACACGCATTAGTGCCAAGCGACCAAACCCTTTTCGTCCGAAGAAGCAGCTGCTCAACAATGAGCTCTCCACACACCGTCGTGTTTCTCACCCTATCTCGGCGAGTATGGACATCCAGTCCATATATATAATGAACAGGAGAGGTGACAAGACGCATCCTTGGTGAAATCCAACGCCCACCGTGAAAGCTTACTACCGTTACTACCGTCAGCCCGAACACAGCTGCTACAGTTTGTGTATAGAGCCTGAATGGCCCTCAACAAAGGACCATCAAACCCACACTCCTGCAGAACACTCCAAAGTTTACCTCGAGGGACTTGGTCATACGCCTTTTTCAAGTCTACAAAATAACTGTAGATCGGTTTGGCATATTCCTAAGCCATCTCGAGTACCATTCTTAGAGTGAAAAACTGGTCGCTAATACTTCTGCCGGGACGAAAGCCGCACTGCGCGTCCTCCATCCTGGAGTCAACCATAGCGCTAGAACGCAACTCCAACACCTTAGCGTAGACTTTACCGGGAAGACTTAGAAGAGATATACCCCTATAGTTAGAGCAATCTCTCGTATCCCCTTTTTTAAAAAGAGGGACAATCACCCCAGTTTGCCAATCGCCAGGCGTCTCGCATTCCCAGGCCAGCTTAATGACACGAGAGAGCCATAGAGCTCCTTCTTTACCCATTGCCTTAAGCATTTCTGGCCGGATTCCATCAACACTGGCGGATTTGCCGACTTTTGGCGCTTCAATTGCTAAAGTGACTTCCTCCACCGTTGAGCTATTCTTCGCCCTACTCAAGACGACAGGTCTACCCCCCTAAATGCCCTGTTCGGGATTGAGCAACTCTGAAAAGTGCTCGCTCCATCTAAGCAATATGCCAACCTCATTGGAAAGCAACACACCATCTTTGGATTTAACTCCTTCGATGGTGTTGAATTTCTTTCCTCTGAGGCGACGGATTTCAAAAAAACTCGAACTAATTTTGATGTTCCGTGAAAATTCGACTGTATGTACTTCGATCAATGTTCCTACAATCGGATGACAGCTGTTTTTGTGTCGTTATTCCAAACCCTAAAAAGAAATGCTAACTACACACGAAATAATTACCTTGTCGATATAAAACTGGTCCTTATGTTCATTGTAAAGGGTTGCGTTTACTATGCTAGACCAACCATGAAATGCATCTAGATCCATTGTTTTAGTTGTTAGGTGGAGCGTATACATTTCTTTTAGCGGCCAATGTTGATGTAAAGATGAGAGAGTTAAAATAGCTAAGTACTTAACTAGTCCATCCCAAATAATATTGTCTTTTGAAGCACTTGACGAAGTAACTCCACCGAAAAATTGTTGAACTATGGCCTCTGCTATTCTCACGGTGGACAGCTGCTTTTCTTCAGTAGTGGTAGATTTTTGATCAGTAAGAAAGGATATTTTGAGGCTAATAAGACCCAAGGACGATATAATGTTCTTTTCTAGAGATGGCAATGCAACAAAATCTAGTTTTGTTAACGGATACCTTGTACTTAACCAATTTTCAAAATAACTCATTACGTCTTTAGCTGTTTTCATGATTGAATTGGCACGTGTTAATAGATCTTCAGGAGCGTAGAAAGTATAGGAAGGTATTTTTTGTCCTTGTATTGGTGATTTTGTAGATCTATTGCTTTGAGAAAGATAAGTGCTATTTGTAGACAGCAGCTTCAAGTTAAGTGAGTGTGTTAATGTGGCAATGCTTCGAACAGACATTATTTTAGAGCTCTGAGTTACATTTTTTTCATTTTTTGTGGGAGCTTTTAGATTATTTTTGCTTAAAGTTGAATTATCATTTGGCAGTGGTTCGATATCTAGTGATTGTCTTTCAAAATCACTTATGACCCAGCTAATCGAGTCAGGCGATAGATGAGGTGTTTCCATAAAGTCATCCCTTAGCTAAAAGAAGTGGCATTAGTTTAAACAAATAACTCTAGAAGTAAAAACTTACAAGACCAGTTCCCATATAAAATCCAACGTCTTCGGTTTTTAAAACATTTGAGTTTGATAACCCAATATGAAACCGATCTCTGAATATTGATACTCTAAATGGAGTACGGTATTTAGGTTCATTGAAACAGGGAAAGTATTTCCTTGCGCCATTTTGCTGGAAAACTGTAGCTGCTAAAAACCTATATACAAAAAAAAATGTTTTTTAAGAATATAATTCTACTTATAGTTTTTCCTAGTTAAATAAGTGTTCTACAATGTTATTTGAAAGTTAATGAGATATCTTCCAGAACCAATATCTCTAACTTTTTTTTAAAGTCTGAAAAATATTTTATTTTTATTTACTAGGAGGTGAGTAAATAGCAAAAACAGTTTACAACATGAAGTCTCAATTACAGAGTTCGATTACGTTTTTCTTATCTTTCTACTGAATCAGGATTTAATTTGTGGAGAGAAAAGAAAAGTAAGAATGTTTAAGTTATTGAGGAAAATACGAACAAAAACCTTAATGCTAACAAATAAATGAAAAAATAAGTTAAGTATATAATAAAATACAAGTTGAGGGCTCCAGTTGCGAAATAATCATGCCAAATATAAAACCAACGATTGACTACGGACGGTCCCTTTTCTCTACAAAATAAAAAAACAATTTAGATCGCTCAAGACTTAGCTCATGATTTTTGAATTTGAATGTTAGTAAAAACTAACACCTGATTACGTATACTTATGTCTGTCGTTTATGTCCAACTATACACAGTGGTTGCTTAAACAAGAAAAGCTACATTCAGCTTTGCAACTCATTTATTAATAACAATGGTAAAACAAAATTGTTATCGTTTGCGTTAACCCCGAACTTATTGCTGAATGCTTAATATTTCTGTTTGAGTCTATGACTCTAACTCTTGTGGCTTTTTCTTCTGAACATTTGATTCTTAATAATCATAAAAAATACTTACTTCTGAATACCATTTTTATTTTCATAATGGTCTAAATAAAAACCACTAGGCTCAAAATTAAGACGGGAATACCATCTTAAGTTTAACGTATAGTTATTCTTCTTTCGTAATTTTTCTTTAAACTCTATGTACAGTTGTTGCCTGGGGGGAAACTCTAAGAGACGTGTTATTTTAATGGTATGCCCCCGGTTTCCATTTACCACGATTGCCTTTAAACAAAAAATATGTTTAATTGATTAAGTGTAAGAAATATTGTCCAAATAATTACCCTCTCAGTAACATTTAAGTTTTGGGAATGAAGAATGATAAACTGCGTTTCTTCCTCAATACTTAAATCAATTGCAACTTGACCTAAAACAAACAATTAATCTTCAATTTGTACGTTAAGAAAAAATTTACCTTTTACATCGTAGGTTGTAAGATTTGGATGAATTGTGATACTATATGATATAGGTCTTACAAAAGTTGGTAAAAATGTATCAATCCACGGAAAAGGTTCACCATTTGTTGCTATTGGCTTAAAAGGCTCTGAGTCGTTTATAAAACTGGAATTATTTTGTAATGACTGTGAAGACGAACAAGGACACGCTGAAAAAAAAAACAAAATAGCCCTTATGTCACTCTGCAATTAGTATTTTAGTTAATCTATGATCTATAACCTCTTGTATTTGAAGCTATGATAAGGGTGGCTGTATATACTACCTTGATAATACTGGATTGAAACTGTTTTTTTTTTTTATATAAACCCACAGTAGGAACAACGTTTCATAGACAAGTAAAATCTTTTTTTTTTGTTAGTGAAAAATAATGGCTCATATTTCTACAGATACGAAAGATTCTACATATACGAAAACTAGAGAAGCCAACATTTTGTGGAATTAGCTCAAAGCTCAAAGTTAAGATTCTAAAATTTATGGAAAAGTATAAATTTTTTTAAGGAATTTTGACGCTTAATATTTTTGAAAATGTGGTAAATTCAGAAAAAAAAAAAACTTATATTTGTTTTAAAGGGCATATAGTGGTAGAAACTTAAATAGCACTTTTAGGAATATTCACATTACTTTCAAAAACACATTGTTAAAATTAAAACTGGCAACAATTTTTGAATGTCAGTTTTTAAATTAATCATGAAAATCAGTTATTTTTTCTTCTTTGTCGAAGCATGCATGTGCATTTGGGTATTTTCCATCAGCAAGGAAGCATGTCAGTCTTACCTTAATTTTAGCATATTTTGTCACGGAAAGCTTTTGCAATTCGCCGTTTGGAACCGCCAAAAAACTGTAGGTCCCCTTCACATATGTCAAAATTATAACGCGCACAACACAGTGGAGGCGCGAAAAGCTAGGCTCTGGCCCTTCATGGGCTGTTACGCCACTAGTGAGTGCTATTTATCTTTCCACCACTGTATATCTGCCTTTCAAAATATATTTACATTTTTTTCATATTCTTTATTAATCTAACCAACTAAGCTTTTGATTGAAGGCACTTTCTTAAAGGGTTATCCCAATTTTTGAGGGTTCTTAAAAAAGTGCTCCAAAAAAGTGCACTTTGGGAGAACGACGCGTTTAAACGTAGCGTAACGTTTTCAACCGATTTTTTTATTAAACAAATTTTGTAGCAAAGCTCTTAGGAGTTTTCTTTTTGGTAATCCTGTTATTTTTACCTATTCTAAGTATTCAGGAAATAAAACAGTGGGATATGTTCCACATACGTTTTTAATTGAATAGAGTTAGAGAGAAATTCGCAGAAGTTTTTGGAAAAAGTCATAGTAAGGTAGTTGCGGAGTATGCAACACATTGGACAAGAAAGAGCAACCACAAGAAAGCAGGACTAAGAGCATAACACTACCAATGAGAACATAATATCACAGAAGGCTAGGCTCTCATCACGTAACTTTTCAGACGATCATCGTCAAGACGACTATCGTCAACGCTATCGTCAAAACTTTGCTTCACGTATCACTATCGCTATCGTCTCGTCTATCGTCACAGTTTGAGTGCTACTAAATGCTACATTATTTTTTCAGCATTCAATACAATATTTCATTTATTTAAGCAAAAAATTTTACAATGTTTTTCACAATTTGCTCTAGGACGATAGTGAATTAGGTATCGTCAGAAAAGCACCGTCGAGACGATAGCAAATGACAGTTCTCGGCTTACGTGAAGCAGAGAAAACGATATCGTTTTGACGATATTTTTATGCACGTGAAGCACAGCTATCGTTCAAACGATATCGTTAGACGATAGTCGCGTTACGTGATGAGAGCCCTGGTTTCTTGTTTAAGGCCTAACCAAAAACAAATAATAGGTTTACGCTGAGTAATGAAGGACAGGCCTTAAGATTCTTTACTATCTGCAAATTAGTTTAAATTTGTGTGTTGGTTGCGTAATGTTTAACCTTTTTCATGTATAAAAGTGTTAAAGCAAAGTCCTTATACTAAATTTAGTACCACACACAATGATAAAATACGCGTTTTGTATACCAAAACCAAGAAACTGTTTTTAATTGTTTGTAACCCGCATACATGCTACAAAATTTATCAAAATCGGTTTACGGGTTCTCATTTTTGATGGTTGGTGCGTCGGACTGTTTTATTATGCTGTGTTTTATTATGCACTGATAAACACGCCAGATTATGGAAGAATTTAAATTTTGTTTTTTAACGGTAGTTTGACAATTAACTCCTGTCGATGCTGTGAAATATGCGGTCAGTTATGCCAACATAGTTTTCTTTTTTTCAGAACAAGTATTTGCACAGCTTTTACGATGATGATTACAATTTTCACCGGCAAACACAAAGTAATTGTAGAAATTACAAAAAAGTTGTGAAACTGAGCACACGATTTGTATTTCTTATTCTATGACGTGTACTGCAATCGTTTTTTTTTGTTATTGATTGTATAGTCTGTTTTTAAAAAATGGTAGAGTACTTACCAGCCGGTGTGCTTCCATATGCGATAATAAAAGCAGTCATTAACAGGGAGCCACAGACTAATCCTGCTACACAAAGTGCACGTTTTTGCGAGCAGACAATAATTGTATTTTTAGTTTGCCGCATATTATCTTCCCCACCTGTAATTTACACACAAATTAAATAAATTATTTGAAGTTTAAAATGACGTGTTATTTTTTGCCAAATTTTAATTAAAAATTTTATACAACCTCTTTAATCTAATTAAAATGCGAGAATTAGATGAGAAGAATGAAAACAATAAAAAATAGAATAATAAACCAAAAAAGAAATCGAAATATAGGATATTAACTTGAGAAACTCGCACGCGCGAACTCGCCAAGCGCCCTTATAATCAGGTCCGTCCAGCGACCTCGACGCTCGACGACTGACTCACTTGACGAGCTGCATTGTGCAGCCCGCTTTCCCTGTCCTGAGCAAGGGGGATTTTCTTACTGTTTAACGGATGGGCTACATCGGATAACAAGGGTTTCCAACACGAAGTGTTATTTTTAATAGCCCGATTTTTCGTTAGATGTCACTTTTGAAAAGTAGAAACTACGCCATTAATAAAAACGGAACGATACAAACTTCAATAAGGCATTGAAATTCATTATAAATATGGTCAAAATTTGACAGAGACGGTTCGCAAAACTAAAATATTTTTGGGTCGTCGTAAAGCACCTTGTCAGACCGGAATACAGAAATTGGTGGGAAAATTCGAGCTATTGGGACAAGTTAATGATGTGAAGAATAAAACCCGTGCACGTCACTCAAGAATAACTGAGAATATTGCTGATGCAGCCTAAAGTGTTGAGGAAAACCAAGGTTAGTCCATTCCTCGTCATTCTTTGGAATTGGGCATTTCACAAACGACATTACACCGTATTTTGCATGAAGACTTGGTTCCTAAGGCTTATAAAGTTCAGTTAACACAAAACTCAAGCCGGATCATCAACAACGTCGTGTTTTTGCTGATTGGGTCCTTGAAATGCATGAAACTGATCCGGAGTTTCATCGAAAAATCGTCTTGACTGATGAGGTCCATTTCCACCTCGGCGGCTACGTCAATAAGCAAAATTGTCGCATCTGGGGTCGGAAATGCAAGATTTATTGTTGAAAAGCCTCTCCATCCTCGACGTGTTACTGTTTGGCGCGGTTTAAGGTCCGGCGGGGTCATTGGACCTTACTATTTCGAAAATGAGGTTGGAGCTGGAGGTGAATGGATTGCACTATCGAGAGATGATTAATGATTTTTTATGGCCGGAATTGGATGGTATGGATCTGGAAAACGTTAACTCTTAACAAGACGGCGCTACGTACCACACAAGCAACGAAGCCATCCATCTTTTACGAGAAAAGTTTACGAATTGCGTTACATCTCTCGGGTGATCACAAGATCTTGTGGTACCCAGTTTTACAGTTTAAACTTCCGTTTAAAAATTTATCGGTTTCACAGTGCCCGTTTGAACGAAAAGTGGAGTTTATCATGTAAGTTAAGTTAAGTGGAGTTTATCTTGTCGTTTAAGTTAAGACAGAGCTCTCCCGTTTAAACTTGGTTTTAAATACGTAGTACGATGTACGTGTTAGTGCTGGTGATTCGAGCCACATTTCAGATTAAATTTTTCGCTTCTTCTAGTTTTTTTTTTCCCAAGTCTTAACCCAATTTCACATACAGTACTTAACGGACATAGGAAAAACTCATATAAGAAAAAAACGCTTAAAAGAAGCAAAGAACAATGCATCATGTCCTTTCCTGTGAATTGCCAAAAAATAAAACTGATATGAGAAAAGCGTTTATATGAAAATATTTCCCGACACTAATATCTAAACTAATATCTAAAACTATAAATAATATGCTCATAAGTAACTGCCCCCAAACAAACCATTTTATTTTATACTGTACAAACATGGCTAGAATGATTTGTTTTATACTGTGCGTACATTACCTTCTCAAACTTAATATACAATTTTGCCATTAATAGATCAAACGAAATGGCAGTTGGTTGTATAGTTTTTTTTCTTTCGGTTCTCAAATTTGTGTACTGCTTATTAGACAATTTTTTTTTTTATATACGTTGTTGTTTTAGAAGATTTTTTTTTGCTTATATCCGTTTATCTCTTAAAAGAAAAAAACGGCTAAAAGAATAAGATTCTTTGTATTTTTAGTTTTTCTTATATCCTTTAAGTACTGTACTAGAACTAAAACATGTTTGAAGCCATAATTTGACATTTAAAAACTTTACAAAAGCCTTAGACACAACGTCTAAAACTGCGTTTAGCTAACCGTAGGCTTATTATTATAGAATCACTTCGGTGTCCGTCTGTCTGTTCTGTTTTACAATATTAGCCTATAACTTCTAAACCCTATCGAATTAAGTGATGAAACTTTGACTAGAGACTATCTAGGCTATCCAAAAACAGGCCGTTAGTTTTTTTCAGAATTAGTCGTAGTTAAAGAAAAAGTTAATACTGATAATTGTGAGAAAATTGCAAATTGAAATTAAAACCCGCGATTCGGACCACTCACCCCCTTATGTACGCAGGCGCCCAACTGACAGTAATAGCAATTCTATATTTTCTCAAAAACTAGAAGACATAAAGCCATTCAGTTTTTTGCGTTTGCTTCAGAATCAAAATGCGTATCGACCACAAAAAATCAATTTACCACTACATTTTAAACTTTTTTTTTTTATTTTTTTTATCAAAATGTTCAGTAGAACTGTAGAATTAAAGAGCAAGTTTCTGGCTTTCAAAACTCACATAGTACTTTATTGCTAAGCCGAAACCTTTGCAGTTTGTGCTAGATAAATGTTAGCTTAGTAATTTTAATTGTAAGTTAACGAATTATAATAATAATAGTACTTTATTGTATGTATTGCCATTGTTTTTTAAAAATGTTTTATCATGTTCATTGATTTTTCTATAAGACTGCTCATACCTCCTAAACGAGGCGAGATGGATTTTTTACGAAGAAAAAGACAATTATATTTTTAAGACGAAATAATCAAATTACGAATACTTTACGAGGCACTGTATAATGGACTGGATGTTCGAGCGCAGCCGAGGCGAGGATTGTTTTAAAGCTGGATCAATTTCGAAACAGCTTGCAAGGTCTGTAATCAGGAAAGCTGAGCTTGGTGTAAAAGCAAGTCATCGACCTTTAGCTCGGTATTTGTTCCAACCTGGTTGCCTGGAGTTTTTTATGCGTGCATTGCTCCCGCGACTCCGTTAGTGGAATATGTGGCCACAGAAGATGATAAAGATATTTAAGATATTTAAGTATACTTTCAACATTATCCCGATAGCAAAGCTTAGGATAAGCTTATCCCCGGGGGATATAAATGTTCCACTGGTCTTCTTAATACCAAACCACTTACAAGCCGTACTTCACAAGCTCGTATTTTGTCCTTTGGATAACAGCCAGATGCCAAAGTGTTCTTGGCAGCGACGAGTCTTCGACCACATCTCCGACCTTTTAAACTGAACCCAAAGCATGGTCAACGTGGTGTAATGATTTCAATTGATAGAGGTGATCTCAACTTCGCCTAGCAATGTATGCAGTTGGTCAGCACTTAAAGCTGCATGTCTGACAGCTGCCCTTAAAGCGATTCGGTGGACGGTTTTTTGGCGTTCGGACGTCTTCTTCTCGGTAGCATTATCCGAATATTTCTTGTTATGTTCTGCATACCGGAGACTCCGCCCACAATCGGTGTGCGCACCAGGCCACACACGGCACACTCGTTTTAAGGCGCATAGACATGATTTTTTGCTGTGAAAAGCGTATAAAGAAGTCTTTTTGAGAGAAAAGTTTTGTGTGAAATCGTTGGTTCTGTTTGCATTGATGGTTACTGCAGGAGAAGATTCAACCACGAACTGTACGGGTTGTACGGGGACATACGCCTGGCCATACATTTACGGATATAACGCCTAAAGTGGTTAGCGTTATAGGTAGCATAGCTCCGGGTCGAAGAATTTGCGACTCCGAACCAATGGGAAAACGCAGCAGAAGATGCCTGCGTCTAAGGTGGCGTACACAGGTGGATAAGGACCTCAACCAACTCGGTGTGCCCCATTGAAAGCAACTGCGTGCTGGGTGAAGAAGCTTACTAACAGAGAAGAATCACGTAATCACCACTAACATCACTCCCGCGCTCCTCAAAAAAGGACAAACCCATTATTATTTATGTTCAGATCGAAAAAAATCGAACGAAAAGCGTGTCTTTCCATAGTAAATAATGCACAACAGGTCAATGCGACCCACAAGAACTTTTTAGGGATTTTTTCTGTTATTAGCGGTATATCTCGTGAATATAGACTTCATAAACATAAAAATATGTATACGATTTTTGCCTTGAGCTCGATTTAACAAAATAATGGCATAGTAATCTTAACTTGAAATTCAAAAGTGATGTAATACTTAGGTTTAATTCAAATATTTCAAAACAAAAAACGTTTATAATACAATAATTTTAAATATAAAGAAAATCGAACTTAACACGTTCCTGTCGGAAGGTCAAGGGACAGAGAGATCTGCCATGGTGGCATATACTAGCTAAAGGATCTGTGGCGACCCCACTAAACGACAACTGTAAAAAGTACTGTGGCAACATCGTGCAGCGACTTCTAGTTACAGAAGTAAAGTTTCCTGTCGATATAGGATAGAGGACATCGCTTTCGCCAAAGTTTCGTTCGGAAAATTGTTTGTTGTCAGACATAGAGGGCGTTGACTTACTATAGGGATGTTACTTCACTTTCAAATTAAGTTTTTAATACTACAGTGGGTCGAATTGACCTAATAAGCCGACTGAGGTTAAACCAGGCGAGACGAGGAAACAGGTAACGTAAATTGTGAGGATTACAGTATTTCCATCGGGTATGCATTTATTAGGATTGAAAAATGAGAAGGCTTGTTAAAGTGTAAGCTCTTTTATAGTTATTTTGTTTAGTTCCTTAATTTGAGCACTGAGCACAATTTTTAATAACAATCCGGTACTTTTAGAGTTTATTGTATTGTATGTATAATGGAGAACTAATTTTATTTAAAGAATAAGTTTGACTTTTACTGGCCAAATGAAAGCACTGATTCTATTAATAAACACATATGTGGAATATTTTTCGGTTTTAGAGCTCATTTTGCTAATTTTGTTTTCGAACCCTTGTCATTTTCAACATTTTGTGATCGCGCACATTTTGCAATATTTGTGATGATGTGGAATGATTGATAAGTAGCACTTACTCGGTGAAATCTCCCAATAGAACTGAGGCTGCAAAATACCAAGGAAGATACTGAAAAATAAAGTGTGATGAACTTCTTGGTAAAGTTTCTTCAATTTAATTCGGTTGATATATACAATAAAAAAGCAGAATAAAGCTGGGTGTTCATCCAACCATATGAAATAGCCTTATATAAAAGATGTTCGTTCAGGATGTTTTGTTATCTAGCAAATACAAATCAACACTAATCAAATCATTATGCAAAGCAGAGATATATTGTTTATCTCTGATGCAAAGACTTCGTCCAACAGTATGCACCAGCCAAACCCAGACAGTCCATATCTGACGATTGACAATAGTAAATAGTTGCAAAATTGCTACTGATGAACTTCCTATATTGCATTTCTCGAGGCTTATTCGTTCTTGAACGATTTCATTGATAAAACAAATTGTTAAAATTCAGGTAGAGAAAAATCGAAATGAACGTTAATAATTATTCATTGCACCTACCAATTTTTTGAAAGTTTTGGGCTTCTTTTAAAGGATATATCTACAAAAAATTACCCTATTGTAATTGATAGAAAGAAGAAATCTTACTCTCAGATCAAAACGACCGGTATATTGTTCGGAAAATCAAGTTTAACTTCAAAACCATCTTTCTGATGTTTGCGGCTGAGTTGTCATCTGTTACCAATAAACCTCTATCTGTAGAAAACATTCATAGAGACTTGCGAAAAAATTTTAGGTGTACAATTTTCAAATTCGACGCTTTATTGTAATAAACTGATTATACATTTATGATTCGTTTTGCGTTTGATTCGATTGCGTTTGACATGAGTCTTGATCTAGTAATGCCTCTAATTCTGCATCTTCGAAAATCTTCTCTCTTGCACAGCCGTGCCGGCCTTCGACGTTAAAATCACCGTTCTTGAAGCGTTCAAACTACTCTCGGTACGTTCTTTCACTAATATCGGCCTCACTATAGGTATTTAAGAGCATTCGATGAGCCTCAGCCGCGGATTTCTTCACATTAAAGCAGAAAATTAAAACCTCCCGCAAATGACGAGAATTTGGCTAAATAAGCTAAATGGTAGGATTGCCTGAAAAAAACTACATTTCTGTAGCAAACACGAAGAAAAAAAAAGACAGTTAGGAATTGTTGGAGTATATTTAAATTACTGTTTTAGCTTCTGGGAAGTCATGTTTCTATATGCAACAAAAGTTAACTTATTTGAATGAGAAAGTGGAAAAGTTCTTTCAAAAGAACTTACTTTAAAAGCCATAATGTTTAAAAATAACTCTTCCCATTGAAACAGGAGAAATTACATCTATTTAATAGGCGTACGGTCAATTTTGTGAGGTGCTGTACATGTTTAAACTTATATGGATGCGTCACGAATTTACAGCGGATGGGAGATTCGATTCGATCGGATTTGGGAATGCCGTGAACCAATTTACATTACCAACACGTTGATGGTTCACTACGATCGGATTTCGAAATAGGGAATTGTCGATTTCGGCGAACGGTTCCGTCCGGCGGATTTGGGAATAGGGGTGATATTAATTAATCTATTTATCTAGGAAAAAAACATACATATTCTCTAAGAATATGTTGTATAATACTGTCATATTAAGTGCAGATCGATGAGCTGCTGCTCCGCAATCGACCAACTTCCCCTATATTTAGACAAGCTGTAAGCAAAAGTGCGTGAAGTCCAACATGCTTTTAAGAAGTGAATCCGGACGACATACTTTCCAGTTCTAATGTTCAATATCCTGTTAATAATAATTTTAGATTATCTGTACCCACAAGCTGTTGCACTTCACGACAATTTCATTTATTTTTTTTTTATTGGTATTTTTATTTGTTTCTTTAGTTACACCACTATATATCTCCATTGAATGTATCTGGAATATTTGTATACAGAAATCAAGTCTTTAAAGGTCCTATTTTTTTATAGTCTTGTTTTCGAATTAATTCTCAAATTATTGTTCTAATAGCATTTATTATTACTTAAACTGCACTTACAAGTAAACAAATATTTTTTTGTGTATGAAATAAACGACATACAGCGAAGTAAAAATTAGAAATAAAAAAAAATTAACTATATTGCTTTTTAAATGCAAAAGAAAAAAATGTTTTTTGATTTACTACTATAACAAAAGCATTATTAACTTGCATTTGACGTTTTTTTTTTTAAAGCAGTACCTGAGAGGAAAGCCACATCATCCAATTCTGGTTCCGCCGCCATTTTATCGTCCTTTTTCTTCTTGAACAAGGAAATTTTCGCTTATTTACTTTCACAAAATCTTGATTATTTTGCTAAATGATTAAACATTCGCAAAACAGATGATTGATGAATTTAAAACCAAACTTTTAACACTTCCGTAGAATTAGACTAATTTTAATTCATAATATTCACAGTTGGGGATGAAAACAGCTTTATATTTCGCACAATATACACTGCTTTCCATAACTTTATAAAAATGGGACATGCGTACTCTTAAAAAAGCTGAAATCGAATTCACCCTAAATGATAAGGGTTCATAACTGTAAACATTTGCACTATTGGGTATTGCAATTCACATATTCATGCAATATGTACTGTTTACCAGGTGAGACTACTTAATAAGTTCTGGTGTATAGGTTTTGCAAAAATAGTGCGATTGATTTATTGTACGTACTGCCAACTGTCAAGCAGTAGTTAATCATACTTTGCATGCTTTTTTTAGCTAAATACTTAAGAACCAAATGCAATTCGAAGGAATTTGCCCAATTGTCTATCTATGTCTCTATTTTCAATTCCTTTAGTGGTACTTGGTATTCAAAGTGTATGCATCAAAAATATTATAATTGCACTTATTATGGAAGTATGTGGATTTGCAATTGTACTTGTTCTTTGGTTTCACAGATCTAAGAAAGTCTGCAGCTTCTTTTCATGTTTTTACAGCTGCGATGTTTTCTTTATTGGAGAAACTTATGAGCAAGTCGTCTAAATAATACCGACCAAATAAAAAATTAAAGAAAATTTACATAAAATTCCCTACAAGTAGGCAATAATTTCGTATATATGAAATGAAATGGCACTGAGACAGCACATTCGACTATACAAATTTCGTGATGTTTTCTTAATATGTGTTGCATACTGTTGAGCGGTAACAATATAAATTTTTTCACTACATTACCATTAATTGCTACTCATTCTCTAAATATGCTGTATGGGACTTAAGTATTTAAGAGATTTATTTGACGCGAATCAATAAATAATTAAATTTAATTTGAACACACTCTATTATTATTTACGATACTCTCCTGAAAGTGAATACACTATACAATCTGATCGCGCGACTGCATCATGTCGTTATGGCACATTATACGACATGCTTGTCTGCATCATCGGTAACAGAGAATTTGAAGAGGGGAAATAGCTGTTATTGTAAATGAGATCTTTTAAATAGATTAAAAAGAAAAAATATGTAGTACGACGGTTTTCTAAAGGGTCTTCACACATACTTTTGCATGACTTTAGTTTTGCCCACTCTCCTGTCAAAAAATTCGTTGTCAATCGTTTTATCGACTTTACGAAAAAGAATGTCAACGCGCGCCTCACTCAATTTTTCAAATCGGAATAGAGCTCACTGATCATATACATTACATTGGGTGGCGTAACAGCTCGTTGAGAGTCAGACCCTAGATTTTCGCGCCTCCACTGTGTTGTTATAATAAAGCTGAAATCAGCTTGTTCTCGAAATTTTTCACCCACTGAAACTAATTTAGTAAGAAAACTATTTGGTTTTGAAGCTTAAATCAAAATTTCTAACTTACTCAAATAATCGCCTTTCTGCATAATAAACATTATACTCACATCTGTCAAACGCCCGAGTGAGTAGTAAGTGGAGACAGTCGGACCGAACGGACTGTTGCGATTTGGGCTTAAGAAAACTGCAGATGCAATGTCAAAAGTGGTCACTATGTGACGTCACAAATTAAAAAATTGGTCGTTTTAACAAGCTGTCAAGCACACCTTATATTTTTCCACCATGATGTTAATGTGTTTTGACAAGGAATTCTATTAACAAAGTATTCATGTCCAAAACTAATAAACTATTTTCTGATTACGACATGAGTATGCGACACATAGAATTTTTAGAATAATCGCCTTTTCGCATTCAAATCTCGTTTGTAAATTAAAAAAAATCTACACACATTGGTCGGACTTACGATATTACGATCTGCGAAGTTGCAACACCCGACCGCGATTTGTACTTAACATCGTAAGCCCGGCCGACTGGGTCTACTACTCACTCGGCGATTTGACAGATGTACATATAATTTTTGTTATTTACATACGAAGTTTGGATGAGAAAAGGCGATTATTTGAATACGTAAGAGTTGTTTTTGCTTAGTTTCAAAATTAGTTTTCTTTCAGAATGTGCTTCAGGGGATAAAAATAAAAAAATTGCGTTTGTAACTCAATTATCGAACAAATATTAAGTGGTGTTGTTTTTAGTAAAT